>JAWWUD010000063.1:0-600000 GCA_033964015.1 Scolanthus callimorphus
ATCATTTCATCTACCTTTGACTCAAACCCGATCACGTAGACGCAGTGCATTATGGGTAGAATTGACCATTTTACACAGGGACCTCCCCACTCCTCTACAAACACGTTCACTTCAAAAACGCTCTTGACGCACTCTCTTAGGCGTCTACGGCCATACCATCGGGAAAGCACCGGTTCTCGTTCGATCACCGAAGTTTAACCGGTTGGGCGAAGATAGTACTAGACGGGTGACCGCTTGGGAATACTTCGTGCTGTAGACATTTTGCCACCCTTTTGAAAATAGTCTTTGTTTTACTATGTGAAGGAAAAGTCAAACGGAAGCAAGGAAACGCGCGCTTAGCTTTGTACTTGAATGTGATAAGACACGGCGCATCGACAAAATTATTTTGACATCTTCAAAAAGGGCGTGTACAGCGAAAGAAAGTCACGCGATGTTAAACGAACTCGCGCGCTTTCTGTTGATAAAATGTGAGTCTATTGCACATGACGATTTACTAGATCAAGCAACTTTTCGTAGCATACTATATAAAAAAACGTGTCTTTGGGTTACAAAACTACAGCGCGCGTCAGAGAACTGCTGTAGGAGGAGAAAACCGACGACGTCACAGACACAATCAAGTGATTTAGAACGTAATGTAATTAGCTGCTAGAAACGCTTGACGAACTTTCTTCGTCGTTGCAGGAGCGGAGAAAGTAGCGTGAAAGCCGCGCTTCTTGCTATAATCTGCAGTTCTGGAGAGAGCGGACTGGAAATTAGGTTTCTAAAACTAGAGAAGGAAGCGTGCAAGGACAACTAGAGTCGATATGGGCAGCAAACGTAAGTAAAAAACAATTTTACAGTAAAGAAAAAGTGAAAGACAACGCGCATAATTTGAGCCGCACAAATGTAAACTCGCGCGATTTCTCTACTTTCTGGCTGCGCAATGATGGCGTTGTGTTTTGCTATATCTATACTTTCCATCTTATAGAAGAAGAAAAAAAACGGTCGCGGTGATAGTTCTCATCATTTTGTGGCCACTTTCGATACACGGAACACTGCAGGAAAGTTGATTTTCTTTTTAGCAAAAGCGCGCAACAATTTCATAAACATTTTCGTCTTGATATAAATATGACAACGCCTGCACGGGCACGAACAAGGGCTCGGGGACTGTATGTAGTGACATTCAGGTATTGCAAATTTGCGATCTAGATCACCGTAAAAATCAGTTTTTTTTTAATGAGTGAAAAAAACCCAGGTCCATACCTCCAGACGTGTGCTGAAGCACCGTATGGCGGCCCGATAAGCCCTTTACAACGATGCCAGAGATTTCGGCCCCGGCGGTCGCTATCCTCAGGGGGTTAATTGCTCAGTAGCGACTCAGTGACAAAGCGGTGAGGGGTACGTCGGCCACCAGACCCTTAAAACGACGATCCCACGTATGAGCAGTGAACAAATAACAAAAGTGACGCTAGTTACCACACTAAAAATGTTCTCGGGTGATGAAATAATCCATGTGGTTATGAGTGCGAAAAACGTATGGTCGGTAACCAAAATGTGTCATTCTATTTTTCTTGGAAAACGATTGCACCACATTTACGTGATGACATTTGAGCAGCTGATCGCTTTGACATTGGTTTCTGTTGATTTTGCATTTTTTGTTTCTTGCGCATGCGCACAACTTCTTTTAGTAACATTTTGCTGTTATTGTTACTATTTGGGGCTAGGTGTATATATTTCCATATAAATGCCAATCTTTAGACAAAATTACTCTTCTCCTTTCTGATGTTCACCTTCTGTCAAAGTAACCAGCATTTTGTAACCTTGTTCTTTTATTATTTTATCTTAACCTGGGTTACAATATACACAAGTTTGCATGGGGGGTCAAAACTAGTGCCGCCATCCCCGGGCTACATATATTGTTTGGAATTACTCAATACACATAAGTTGTTGAGTAAATAGTTTCAACTGGATACCCATCAGCAGTCTACAGAAATATGTAACCACCAAGATCTCTGAAGTGGGTGTAGGCTACTCATCATGGTCTGCTACTAGTTTTTTAAGCTCTTGGTGCTGTTCAAACTGCCAAACCCTAGCTACTGCCCATGCCCTATGTAGGACTTGATGAAATGTGGCATTCCCCTGGTCCATTTAGGGAATTCAGGATTTTTGGTTCAATTAAAGCTTTGCCTGGCCTGCTGCTTGCTCCCTCCATATTGTGCTTGCTTTCAGTTTTCGGATCCCTATTTCAAGTTTCAATTCTTGCTTTTGTCTGGTTGAGCATAAGTAAGACAATCAATACAGGACATACTGAGTCTAAACAAAACCATAGGCATTTAGCTAGGGTCCACCTGACAGTAGTAGGAAATTTGAATTTAAGGCAATTCTAGATCTTTCTCCAGTAGAATAAAAGGGTGAATGCTGATCGAGACCATCATTAAGATTGCTAGGGCTGCAAAACTCTGACCAGAGTCACCTGAACATAGAAACCAAACTAGTCAACAATGGAACCTAACCTAAAGTCTGGTAGGGAATACTTACAGTTGTAAAAAGTATATCTGTATTTATTTTCCTGAAAAGCTTGCACTTTTCGATTTCTCATGCAAACACATGTCTGGCTCAAACTTACTTGCTTTCGATGTGTCAGTAGCTAAAACCTTCGGTAGGTGAGAAGAGTCCAAATTTTCACTCAGAAAATTTCTCACTGCAATCCAAGTGTTTCAGGTGTGCTTCACAGTCACTCAAACAACCACAAAATGGCTTTCTGCCTAGTTTGAAGATTAAATCACTCTTATTTCCAGTTCCAGTTAAATATGGAATTACATTAATAAAATATTACATTCTTGTCACTTTGGCAAAAAATTCATCCATCTACCTTTGACTCAAAAACCGATCACGTAGACGCAGTGCATTATGGGTAGAATTGACCATTTTACACAGGGACCTCCCACTCCTCTACAAACACGTTCACTTCAAAAACGCTCTTGACGCACTCGCTTAGGCGTCTACGGCCATACCATCGGGAAAGCACGGTTCTCGTTCGATCACCGAAGTTAAACCGGTTGGGCGAAGATAGTACTTAGACGGGTGACCGCTTGGGAATACTTCGTGCTGTAGACATTTTGCCACCTTTGAAAATAGTCTTTGTTTACTATGTGAAGGAAAAGTCAAACGGAAGCAAGGAAACGCGCGCTTAGCTTTGTACTTGAATTGATAAGACACGGCGCATCGACAAATTATTTTTGACATCTTCAAAAAGGCGTGTACAGCGAAAGAAAGTCACGCGATGTTAAACGAACTCGCGCGCTTTCTGTTGATAAAATGTGAGTCTATTGCACATGACGATTTACTAGATCAAGCAACTTTTCGTAGCATACTATATAAAAAAAACGTGTCTTTTGGGTTACAAACTACAGCGCGCGTCAGAGAACTGCACTTGTAGGAGAAAACCGACGACGTCACAGACACAATCAAGTGATTTAGAACGTAATGTAATTAGCTGCTAGAAAACGCTTGACGAACTTTCTTCGTCGTTGCAGGAGCGGAGAAAGTAGCGTGAAAGCCGGCGCTTTCTTGCTATAATCTGCAGTTCTGGAGAGAGCGGACTGGAAATTAGGTTTCTAAACTAGAGAAGGAAGCGTGCAAGGACAACTAGAGTCGATATGGGCAGCAAACGTAAGTAAATAAAACAATTTTACAGTAAAGAAAAAAGTGAAAGACAACGCGCATAATTTGAGCCGCACAAATTGTAAACTCGCGCGATTTCTCTACTTTCTGGCTGCGCAATGATTGGCGTTGTGTTTTGCTATATCTATACTTTCCATCTTATAGAAGAAGAAAAAAAAACGGTCGCGGTGATAGTTCTCATCATTTTTGTGGCCACTTTTCGATACACGGAACACTGCAGGAAAGTTGATTTTCTTTTTAGCAAAAGCGCGCAAACAATTTCATAAACATTTTCGTCTTGATATAAAATATGACAACGCCTGCCGGGCACGAACGAAAAGGGCTCGGGGACTGTATGTAGTGACATTCAGGTATTGCAAATTTGCGATCTAGATCACCGTAAAAATCAGTTTTTTTTTAATTGAGTGAAAAACCCAGGTCCATACCTCCAGACGTGTGGCTGAAGCACCGTATGGCGGGCCCGATAAGCCCTTTACAACGATGCCAGAGATTTCGGCCCCGGCGGTCGCTATCCTCAGGGGTTAATTGCTCAGTAGCGACTCAGTGACAAAGCGGTGAGGGTACGTCGGCCACCAGACCCTTAAAACGACGATCCCACGTATGAGCAGTGAACAAATAACAAAAGTGACGCTAGTTACCACACTAAAAATGTTCTCGGGTGATGAAATTAATCCATGTGGTTATGAGTGCGAAAAACGTATGGTCGGTAAACCAAAATGTGTCATTCTATTTTTCTTGGAAAACGATTGCACCACATTTACGTGATGACATTTGAGCAGCTGATCGCTTTGACATTGGTTTCTGTTGATTTTGCATTTTTCTTGTTTCTTGCGCATGCGCACAACTTCTTTTAGTAACATTTTGCTGTTATTGTTACTATTTGGGGCTAGGTGTATATATTTCCATATAAATGCCAATCTTTAGACAAAATTACTCTTCTCCTTTCTGATGTTCACCTTCTGTCAAAGTAACCAGCATTTTGTAACCTTGTTCTTTTCTATATTTTTATCTTAACCTGGGGGTTACAATATACACAAGTTTGCATGGGGGGTCAAAAACTAGTGCCGCCCATCCCCGGGCTACATATATTGTTTGGAATTACTCAATACACATAAGTTGTTGAGTAAATAGTTTCAACTGGATACCCATCAGCAGTCTACAGAAATTATGTAACCACCAAGATCTCTGAAGTGGGTGTAGGCTACTCATCATGGTCTGCTACTAGTTTTTTAAGCTCTTGGTGCTGTTCAAACTGCCAAACCCTAGCTACTGCCCATGCCCTATGTAGGACTTGATGAAATGTGGCATTCCCCCTGGTCCATTTAGGAATTCAGGATTTTTTGGTTCAATTAAAGCTTTGCCTGGCCTGCTGCTTGCTCCCTCCATATTGTGCTTGCTTTCAGTTTTCGGATCCCTATTTCAAGTTTCAATTCTTGCTTTTGTCTGGTTGAGCATAAGTAAGACAATCAATACAGGACATACTGAGTCTAAACAAAACCATAGGCATTTAGCTAGGGTCCACCTGACAGTAAGTAGGAAATTTGAATTTAAGGCAATTCTAGATCTTTCTCCAGTAGAATAAAGGGTGAATGCTGATCGAGACCATCATTAAGATTGCTAGGGCTGCAAAACTCTGACCCAGAGTCACCTGAAACTAAGAAACCAAACTAGTCAACAATGGAACCTAACCTAAAGTCTGGTAGGGAATACTTACAGTTGTAAAAAGTATATCTGTAATTTATTTTCCTGAAAAGCTTGCACTTTTCGATTTCTCATGCAAACACATGTCTGGCTCAAACTTACTTGCTTTCGATGTGTCAGTAGCTAAAACCTTCGGTAGGTGAGAAGAGTCCAAATTTTCACTCAGAAAATTTCTCACTGCAATCCAAGTGTTTCAGGTGTGCTTCACAGTCACTCAAACAACCACAAAATGGCTTTCTGCCTAGTTTGAAGATTAAATCACTCTATTTCCAGTTCCAGTTAAATATGGAATTACATTAATAAAATATTACATTCTTGTTCACTTTGGCAAAAAATTCATCCATCTACCTTTGACTCAAAACCCGATCACGTAGACGCAGTGCATTATGGGTAGAATTGACCATTTTACACAGGGACCTCCCCCACTCCTCTACAAACACGTTCACTTCAAAAACGCTCTTGACGCACTCGCTTAGGCGTCTACGGCCATACCATCGGGAAAGCACCGGTTCTCGTTCGATCACCGAAGTTAAACCCGGTGGGCGAAGATAGTACTTAGACGGGTGACCGCTTGGGAATACTTCGTGCTGTAGACATTTTGCCACCCTTTTGAAAATAGTCTTTGTTTACTATGTGAAGGAAAAGTCAAACGGAAGCAAGGAAACGCGCGCTTAGCTTTGTACTTGAATTGATAAGACACGGCGCATCGACAAAATTATTTTGACATCTTCAAAAAGGGCGTGTACAGCGAAAGAAAGTCACGCGATGTTAAACGAACTCGCGCGCTTTCTGTTGATAAAATGTGAGTCTATTGCACATGACGATTTACTAGATCAAGCAACTTTTCGTAGCATACTATATAAAAAAACGTGTCTTTTGGGTTACAAACTACAGCGCGCGTCAGAGAACTGCACTTGTAGGAGAAAACCGACGACGTCACAGACACAATCAAGTGATTTAGAACGTAATGTAATTAGCTGCTAGAAAACGCTTGACGAACTTTCTTCGTCGTTGCAGGAGCGGAGAAAGTAGCGTGAAAGCCGGCGCTTTCTTGCTATAATCTGCAGTTCTGGAGAGAGCGGACTGGAAATTAGGTTTCTAAACTAGAGAAGGAAGCGTGCAAGGACAACTAGAGTCGATATGGGCAGCAAACGTAAGTAAATAAAACAATTTTACAGTAAAGAAAAAAGTGAAAGACAACGCGCATAATTTGAGCCGCACAAATTGTAAACTCGCGCGATTTCTCTACTTTCTGGCTGCGCAATGATTGGCGTTGTGTTTTGCTATATCTATACTTTCCATCTTATAGAAGAAGAAAAAAAACGGTCGCGGTGATAGTTCTCATCATTTTTGTGGCCACTTTTCGATACACGGAACACTGCAGGAAAGTTGATTTTCTTTTTAGCAAAAGCGCGCAACAATTTCATAAACATTTTCGTCTTGATATAAAATATGACAACGCCTGCACGGGCACGAACAAGGGCTCGGGGACTGTATGTAGTGACATTCAGGTATTGCAAATTTGCGATCTAGATCACCGTAAAAATCAGTTTTTTTTTTAATTGAGTGAAAAACCCCAGGTCCATACCTCCAGACGTGTGGCTGAAGCACCGTATGGCGGCCCGATAAGCCCTTTACAACGATGCCAGAGATTTCGGCCCCGGCGGTCGCTATCCTCAGGGGGTTAATTGCTCAGTAGCGACTCAGTGACAAAGCGGTGAGGGGTACGTCGGCCACCAGACCTTAAAACGACGATCCCACGTATGAGCAGTGAACAAATAACAAAAGTGACGCTAGTTACCACACTAAAATGTTCTCGGGTGATGAAATTAATCCATGTGGGTTATGAGTGCGAAAAACGTATGGTCGGTAAACCAAAATGTGTCATTCTATTTTTCTTGGAAAACGATTGCACCACATTTACGTGATGACATTTGAGCAGCTGATCGCTTTGACATTGGTTTCTGTTGATTTTGCATTTTCTTGTTTCTTGCGCATGCGCACAACTTCTTTTAGTAACATTTTGCTGTTATTGTTACTATTTGGGGCTAGGTGTATATATTTCCATATAAATGCCAATCTTTAGACAAAATTACTCTTCTCCTTTCTGATGTTCACCTTCTGTCAAAGTAACCAGCATTTTGTAACCTTGTTCTTTTCTATATTTTATCTTAACCTGGGGTTCAATATACACAAGTTTGCATGGGGGGTCAAAAACTAGTGCCGCCCATCCCCGGGCTACATATATTGTTTGGAATTACTCAATACACATAAGTTGTTGAGTAAATAGTTTCAACTGGATACCCATCAGCAGTCTACAGAAATTATGTAACCACCAAGATCTCTGAAGTGGGTGTAGGCTACTCATCATGGTCTGCTACTAGTTTTTTAAGCTCTTGGTGCTGTTCAAACTGCCAAACCCTAGCTACTGCCCATGCCCTATGTAGGACTTGATGAAATGTGGCATTCCCCTGGTCCATTTAGGAATTCAGGATTTTTTGGTTCAATTAAAGCTTTGCCTGGCCTGCTGCTTGCTCCCTCCATATTGTGCTTGCTTTCAGTTTTCGGATCCCTATTTCAAGTTTCAATTCTTGCTTTTGTCTGGTTGAGCATAAGTAAGACAATCAATACAGGACATACTGAGTCTAAACAAAACCATAGGCATTTAGCTAGGGTCCACCTGACAGTAAGTAGGAAATTTGAATTTAAGGCAATTCTAGATCTTTCTCCAGTAGAATAAAAGGGTGAATGCTGATCGAGACCATCATTAAGATTGCTAGGGCTGCAAAACTCTGACCCAGAGTCACCTGAAACTAAGAAACCAAACTAGTCAACAATGGAACCTAACCTAAAGTCTGGTAGGGAATACTTACAGTTGTAAAAAGTATATCTGTAATTTATTTTCCTGAAAAGCTTGCACTTTTCGATTTCTCATGCAAACACATGTCTGGCTCAAACTTACTTGCTTTCGATGTGTCAGTAGCTAAAACCTTCGGTAGGTGAGAAGAGTCCAAATTTTCACTCAGAAAATTTCTCACTGCAATCCAAGTGTTTCAGGTGTGCTTCACAGTCACTCAAACAACCACAAAATGGCTTTCTGCCTAGTTTGAAGATTAAATCACTCTTATTTCCAGTTCCAGTTAAATATGGAATTACATTAATAAAATATTACATTCTTGTTCACTTTGGCAAAAAATTCATCCATCTACCTTTGACTCAAAACCCGATCACGTAGACGCAGTGCATTATGGGTAGAATTGACCATTTTACACAGGGACCTCCCCCACTCCTCTACAAACACGTTCACTTCAAAAACGCTCTTGACGCACTCGCTTAGGCGTCTACGGCCATACCATCGGGAAAGCACCGGTTCTCGTTCGATCACCGAAGTTAAACCCGGTTGGGCGAAGATAGTACTTAGACGGGTGACCGCTTGGGAATACTTCGTGCTGTAGACATTTTGCCACCCTTTTGAAAATAGTCTTTGTTTACTATGTGAAGGAAAAGTCAAACGGAAGCAAGGAAACGCGCGCTTAGCTTTGTACTTGAATTGATAAGACACGGCGCATCGACAAAATTATTTTTGACATCTTCAAAAAGGGCGTGTACAGCGAAAGAAAGTCACGCGATGTTAAACGAACTCGCGCGCTTTCTGTTGATAAAATGTGAGTCTATTGCACATGACGATTTACTAGATCAAGCAACTTTTCGTAGCATACTATATAAAAAAACGTGTCTTTTGGGTTACAAACTACAGCGCGCGTCAGAGAACTGCACTTGTAGGAGAAAACCGACGACGTCACAGACACAATCAAGTGATTTAGAACGTAATGTAATTAGCTGCTAGAAACGCTTGACGAACTTTCTTCGTCGTTGCAGGAGCGGAGAAAGTAGCGTGAAAGCCGGCGCTTTCTTGCTATAATCTGCAGTTCTGGAGAGAGCGGACTGGAAATTAGGTTTCTAAACTAGAGAAGGAAGCGTGCAAGGACAACTAGAGTCGATATGGGCAGCAAACGTAAGTAAATAAAACAATTTTACAGTAAAGAAAAAAGTGAAAGACAACGCGCATAATTTGAGCCGCACAAATTGTAAACTCGCGCGATTTCTCTACTTTCTGGCTGCGCAATGATTGGCGTTGTGTTTTGCTATATCTATACTTTCCATCTTATAGAAGAAGAAAAAAAAACGGTCGCGGTGATAGTTCTCATCATTTTTGTGGCCACTTTTCGATACACGGAACACTGCAGGAAAGTTGATTTTCTTTTTAGCAAAAGCGCGCAACAATTTCATAAACATTTTCGTCTTGATATAAAATATGACAACGCCTGCACGGGCACGAACAAGGGCTCGGGGACTGTATGTAGTGACATTCAGGTATTGCAAATTTGCGATCTAGATCACCGTAAAAATCAGTTTTTTTTTAATTGAGTGAAAAACCCCAGGTCCATACCTCCAGACGTGTGGCTGAAGCACCGTATGGCGGCCCGATAAGCCCTTTACAACGATGCCAGAGATTTCGGCCCCGGCGGTCGCTATCCTCAGGGGGTTAATTGCTCAGTAGCGACTCAGTGACAAAGCGGTGAGGGGTACGTCGGCCACCAGACCCTTAAAACGACGATCCCACGTATGAGCAGTGAACAAATAACAAAAGTGACGCTAGTTACCACACTAAAAATGTTCTCGGGTGATGAAATTAATCCATGTGGGTTATGAGTGCGAAAAACGTATGGTCGGTAAACCAAAATGTGTCATTCTATTTTTCTTGGAAAACGATTGCACCACATTTACGTGATGACATTTGAGCAGCTGATCGCTTTGACATTGGTTTCTGTTGATTTTGCATTTTTCTTGTTTCTTGCGCATGCGCACAACTTCTTTTAGTAACATTTTGCTGTTATTGTTACTATTTGGGGCTAGGTGTATATATTTCCATATAAATGCCAATCTTTAGACAAAATTACTCTTCTCCTTTCTGATGTTCACCTTCTGTCAAAGTAACCAGCATTTTGTAACCTTGTTCTTTTCTATATTTTATCTTAACCTGGGGGTTACAATATACACAAGTTTGCATGGGGGGTCAAAAACTAGTGCCGCCCATCCCCGGGCTACATATATTGTTTGGAATTACTCAATACACATAAGTTGTTGAGTAAATAGTTTCAACTGGATACCCATCAGCAGTCTACAGAAATTATGTAACCACCAAGATCTCTGAAGTGGGTGTAGGCTACTCATCATGGTCTGCTACTAGTTTTTTAAGCTCTTGGTGCTGTTCAAACTGCCAAACCCTAGCTACTGCCCATGCCCTATGTAGGACTTGATGAAATGTGGCATTCCCCCTGGTCCATTTAGGAATTCAGGATTTTTTGGTTCAATTAAAGCTTTGCCTGGCCTGCTGCTTGCTCCCTCCATATTGTGCTTGCTTTCAGTTTTCGGATCCCTATTTCAAGTTTCAATTCTTGCTTTTGTCTGGTTGAGCATAAGTAAGACAATCAATACAGGACATACTGAGTCTAAACAAAACCATAGGCATTTAGCTAGGGTCCACCTGACAGTAAGTAGGAAATTTGAATTTAAGGCAATTCTAGATCTTTCTCCAGTAGAATAAAAGGGTGAATGCTGATCGAGACCATCATTAAGATTGCTAGGGCTGCAAAACTCTGACCCAGAGTCACCTGAAACTAAGAAACCAACTAGTCAACAATGGAACCTAACCTAAAGTCTGGTAGGGAATACTTACAGTTGTAAAAAGTATATCTGTAATTTATTTTCCTGAAAAGCTTGCACTTTTCGATTTCTCATGCAAACACATGTCTGGCTCAAACTTACTTGCTTTCGATGTGTCAGTAGCTAAAACCTTCGGTAGGTGAGAAGAGTCCAAATTTTCACTCAGAAAATTTCTCACTGCAATCCAAGTGTTTCAGGTGTGCTTCACAGTCACTCAAACAACCACAAAATGGCTTTCTGCCTAGTTTGAAGATTAAATCACTCTTATTTCCAGTTCCAGTTAAATATGGAATTACATTAATAAAATATTACATTCTTGTTCACTTTGGCAAAAAATTCATCCATCTACCTTTGACTCAAAACCCGATCACGTAGACGCAGTGCATTATGGGTAGAATTGACCATTTTACACAGGGACCTCCCCCACTCCTCTACAAACACGTTCACTTCAAAAACGCTCTTGACGCACTCGCTTAGGCGTCTACGGCCATACCATCGGGAAAGCACCGGTTCTCGTTCGATCACCGAAGTTAAACCCGGTTGGGCGAAGATAGTACTTAGACGGGTGACCGCTTGGGAATACTTCGTGCTGTAGACATTTTGCCACCCTTTTGAAAATAGTCTTTGTTTACTATGTGAAGGAAAAGTCAAACGGAAGCAAGGAAACGCGCGCTTAGCTTTGTACTTGAATTGATAAGACACGGCGCATCGACAAAATTATTTTTGACATCTTCAAAAAGGGCGTGTACAGCGAAAGAAAGTCACGCGATGTTAAACGAACTCGCGCGCTTTCTGTTGATAAAATGTGAGTCTATTGCACATGACGATTTACTAGATCAAGCAACTTTTCGTAGCATACTATATAAAAAAACGTGTCTTTTGGGTTACAAACTACAGCGCGCGTCAGAGAACTGCACTTGTAGGAGAAAACCGACGACGTCACAGACACAATCAAGTGATTTAGAACGTAATGTAATTAGCTGCTAGAAAACGCTTGACGAACTTTCTTCGTCGTTGCAGGAGCGGAGAAAGTAGCGTGAAAGCCGGCGCTTTCTTGCTATAATCTGCAGTTCTGGAGAGAGCGGACTGGAAATTAGGTTTCTAAACTAGAGAAGGAAGCGTGCAAGGACAACTAGAGTCGATATGGGCAGCAAACGTAAGTAAATAAAACAATTTTACAGTAAAGAAAAAAGTGAAAGACAACGCGCATAATTTGAGCCGCACAAATTGTAAACTCGCGCGATTTCTCTACTTTCTGGCTGCGCAATGATTGGCGTTGTGTTTTGCTATATCTATACTTTCCATCTTATAGAAGAAGAAAAAAAACGGTCGCGGTGATAGTTCTCATCATTTTTGTGGCCACTTTTCGATACACGGAACACTGCAGGAAAGTTGATTTTCTTTTTAGCAAAAGCGCGCAACAATTTCATAAACATTTTCGTCTTGATATAAAATATGACAACGCCTGCACGGGCACGAACAAGGGCTCGGGGACTGTATGTAGTGACATTCAGGTATTGCAAATTTGCGATCTAGATCACCGTAAAAATCAGTTTTTTTTTTAATTGAGTGAAAAACCCCAGGTCCATACCTCCAGACGTGTGGCTGAAGCACCGTATGGCGGCCCGATAAGCCCTTTACAACGATGCCAGAGATTTCGGCCCCGGCGGTCGCTATCCTCAGGGGGTTAATTGCTCAGTAGCGACTCAGTGACAAAGCGGTGAGGGGTACGTCGGCCACCAGACCCTTAAAACGACGATCCCACGTATGAGCAGTGAACAAATAACAAAAGTGACGCTAGTTACCACACTAAAAATGTTCTCGGGTGATGAAATTAATCCATGTGGGTTATGAGTGCGAAAAACGTATGGTCGGTAAACCAAAATGTGTCATTCTATTTTTCTTGGAAAACGATTGCACCACATTTACGTGATGACATTTGAGCAGCTGATCGCTTTGACATTGGTTTCTGTTGATTTTGCATTTTTCTTGTTTCTTGCGCATGCGCACAACTTCTTTTAGTAACATTTTGCTGTTATTGTTACTATTTGGGGCTAGGTGTATATATTTCCATATAAATGCCAATCTTTAGACAAAATTACTCTTCTCCTTTCTGATGTTCACCTTCTGTCAAAGTAACCAGCATTTTGTAACCTTGTTCTTTTCTATATTTTATCTTAACCTGGGGGTTACAATATACACAAGTTTGCATGGGGGGTCAAAACTAGTGCCGCCCATCCCCGGGCTACATATATTGTTTGGAATTACTCAATACACATAAGTTGTTGAGTAAATAGTTTCAACTGGATACCCATCAGCAGTCTACAGAAATTATGTAACCACCAAGATCTCTGAAGTGGGTGTAGGCTACTCATCATGGTCTGCTACTAGTTTTTTAAGCTCTTGGTGCTGTTCAAACTGCCAAACCCTAGCTACTGCCCATGCCCTATGTAGGACTTGATGAAATGTGGCATTCCCCCTGGTCCATTTAGGAATTCAGGATTTTTTGGTTCAATTAAAGCTTTGCCTGGCCTGCTGCTTGCTCCCTCCATATTGTGCTTGCTTTCAGTTTTCGGATCCCTATTTCAAGTTTCAATTCTTGCTTTTGTCTGGTTGAGCATAAGTAAGACAATCAATACAGGACATACTGAGTCTAAACAAAACCATAGGCATTTAGCTAGGGTCCACCTGACAGTAAGTAGGAAATTTGAATTTAAGGCAATTCTAGATCTTTCTCCAGTAGAATAAAAGGGTGAATGCTGATCGAGACCATCATTAAGATTGCTAGGGCTGCAAAACTCTGACCCAGAGTCACCTGAAACTAAGAAACCAAACTAGTCAACAATGGAACCTAACCTAAAGTCTGGTAGGGAATACTTACAGTTGTAAAAAGTATATCTGTAATTTATTTTCCTGAAAAGCTTGCACTTTTCGATTTCTCATGCAAACACATGTCTGGCTCAAACTTACTTGCTTTCGATGTGTCAGTAGCTAAAACCTTCGGTAGGTGAGAAGAGTCCAAATTTTCACTCAGAAAATTTCTCACTGCAATCCAAGTGTTTCAGGTGTGCTTCACAGTCACTCAAACAACCACAAAATGGCTTTCTGCCTAGTTTGAAGATTAAATCACTCTTATTTCCAGTTCCAGTTAAATATGGAATTACATTAATAAAATATTACATTCTTGTTCACTTTGGCAAAAAATTCATCCATCTACCTTTGACTCAAAACCCGATCACGTAGACGCAGTGCATTATGGGTAGAATTGACCATTTTACACAGGGACCTCCCCCACTCCTCTACAAACACGTTCACTTCAAAAACGCTCTTGACGCACTCGCTTAGGCGTCTACGGCCATACCATCGGGAAAGCACCGGTTCTCGTTCGATCACCGAAGTTAAACCCGGTTGGGCGAAGATAGTACTTAGACGGGTGACCGCTTGGGAATACTTCGTGCTGTAGACATTTTGCCACCCTTTTGAAAATAGTCTTTGTTTACTATGTGAAGGAAAAGTCAAACGGAAGCAAGGAAACGCGCGCTTAGCTTTGTACTTGAATTGATAAGACACGGCGCATCGACAAAATTATTTTTGACATCTTCAAAAAGGGCGTGTACAGCGAAAGAAAGTCACGCGATGTTAAACGAACTCGCGCGCTTTCTGTTGATAAAATGTGAGTCTATTGCACATGACGATTTACTAGATCAAGCAACTTTTCGTAGCATACTATATAAAAAAACGTGTCTTTTGGGTTACAAACTACAGCGCGCGTCAGAGAACTGCACTTGTAGGAGAAAACCGACGACGTCACAGACACAATCAAGTGATTTAGAACGTAATGTAATTAGCTGCTAGAAAACGCTTGACGAACTTTCTTCGTCGTTGCAGGAGCGGAGAAAGTAGCGTGAAAGCCGGCGCTTTCTTGCTATAATCTGCAGTTCTGGAGAGAGCGGACTGGAAATTAGGTTTCTAAACTAGAGAAGGAAGCGTGCAAGGACAACTAGAGTCGATATGGGCAGCAAACGTAAGTAAATAAAACAATTTTACAGTAAAGAAAAAAGTGAAAGACAACGCGCATAATTTGAGCCGCACAAATTGTAAACTCGCGCGATTTCTCTACTTTCTGGCTGCGCAATGATTGGCGTTGTGTTTTGCTATATCTATACTTTCCATCTTATAGAAGAAGAAAAAAAACGGTCGCGGTGATAGTTCTCATCATTTTTGTGGCCACTTTTCGATACACGGAACACTGCAGGAAAGTTGATTTTCTTTTTAGCAAAAGCGCGCAACAATTTCATAAACATTTTCGTCTTGATATAAAATATGACAACGCCTGCACGGGCACGAACAAGGGCTCGGGGACTGTATGTAGTGACATTCAGGTATTGCAAATTTGCGATCTAGATCACCGTAAAAATCAGTTTTTTTTTTAATTGAGTGAAAAACCCCAGGTCCATACCTCCAGACGTGTGGCTGAAGCACCGTATGGCGGCCCGATAAGCCCTTTACAACGATGCCAGAGATTTCGGCCCCGGCGGTCGCTATCCTCAGGGGGTTAATTGCTCAGTAGCGACTCAGTGACAAAGCGGTGAGGGGTACGTCGGCCACCAGACCCTTAAAACGACGATCCCACGTATGAGCAGTGAACAAATAACAAAAGTGACGCTAGTTACCACACTAAAAATGTTCTCGGGTGATGAAATTAATCCATGTGGGTTATGAGTGCGAAAAACGTATGGTCGGTAAACCAAAATGTGTCATTCTATTTTTCTTGGAAAACGATTGCACCACATTTACGTGATGACATTTGAGCAGCTGATCGCTTTGACATTGGTTTCTGTTGATTTTGCATTTTTCTTGTTTCTTGCGCATGCGCACAACTTCTTTTAGTAACATTTTGCTGTTATTGTTACTATTTGGGGCTAGGTGTATATATTTCCATATAAATGCCAATCTTTAGACAAAATTACTCTTCTCCTTTCTGATGTTCACCTTCTGTCAAAGTAACCAGCATTTTGTAACCTTGTTCTTTTCTATATTTTATCTTAACCTGGGGGTTACAATATACACAAGTTTGCATGGGGGGTCAAAAACTAGTGCCGCCCATCCCCGGGCTACATATATTGTTTGGAATTACTCAATACACATAAGTTGTTGAGTAAATAGTTTCAACTGGATACCCATCAGCAGTCTACAGAAATTATGTAACCACCAAGATCTCTGAAGTGGGTGTAGGCTACTCATCATGGTCTGCTACTAGTTTTTTAAGCTCTTGGTGCTGTTCAAACTGCCAAACCCTAGCTACTGCCCATGCCCTATGTAGGACTTGATGAAATGTGGCATTCCCCCTGGTCCATTTAGGAATTCAGGATTTTTTGGTTCAATTAAAGCTTTGCCTGGCCTGCTGCTTGCTCCCTCCATATTGTGCTTGCTTTCAGTTTTCGGATCCCTATTTCAAGTTTCAATTCTTGCTTTTGTCTGGTTGAGCATAAGTAAGACAATCAATACAGGACATACTGAGTCTAAACAAAACCATAGGCATTTAGCTAGGGTCCACCTGACAGTAAGTAGGAAATTTGAATTTAAGGCAATTCTAGATCTTTCTCCAGTAGAATAAAAGGGTGAATGCTGATCGAGACCATCATTAAGATTGCTAGGGCTGCAAAACTCTGACCCAGAGTCACCTGAAACTAAGAAACCAAACTAGTCAACAATGGAACCTAACCTAAAGTCTGGTAGGGAATACTTACAGTTGTAAAAAGTATATCTGTAATTTATTTTCCTGAAAAGCTTGCACTTTTCGATTTCTCATGCAAACACATGTCTGGCTCAAACTTACTTGCTTTCGATGTGTCAGTAGCTAAAACCTTCGGTAGGTGAGAAGAGTCCAAATTTTCACTCAGAAAATTTCTCACTGCAATCCAAGTGTTTCAGGTGTGCTTCACAGTCACTCAAACAACCACAAAATGGCTTTCTGCCTAGTTTGAAGATTAAATCACTCCTATTTCCAGTTCCAGTTAAATATGGAATTACATTAATAAAATATTACATTCTTGTTCACTTTGGCAAAAAATTCATCCATCTACCTTTGACTCAAAACCCGATCACGTAGACGCAGTGCATTATGGGTAGAATTGACCATTTTACACAGGGACCTCCCCCACTCCTCTACAAACACGTTCACTTCAAAAACGCTCTTGACGCACTCGCTTAGGCGTCTACGGCCATACCATCGGGAAAGCACCGGTTCTCGTTCGATCACCGAAGTTAAACCCGGTTGGGCGAAGATAGTACTTAGACGGGTGACCGCTTGGGAATACTTCGTGCTGTAGACATTTTGCCACCCTTTTGAAAATAGTCTTTGTTTACTATGTGAAGGAAAAGTCAAACGGAAGCAAGGAAACGCGCGCTTAGCTTTGTACTTGAATTGATAAGACACGGCGCATCGACAAAATTATTTTTGACATCTTCAAAAAGGGCGTGTACAGCGAAAGAAAGTCACGCGATGTTAAACGAACTCGCGCGCTTTCTGTTGATAAAATGTGAGTCTATTGCACATGACGATTTACTAGATCAAGCAACTTTTCGTAGCATACTATATAAAAAAAACGTGTCTTTTGGGTTACAAACTACAGCGCGCGTCAGAGAACTGCACTTGTAGGAGAAAACCGACGACGTCACAGACACAATCAAGTGATTTAGAACGTAATGTAATTAGCTGCTAGAAACGCTTGACGAACTTTCTTCGTCGTTGCAGGAGCGGAGAAAGTAGCGTGAAAGCCGGCGCTTTCTTGCTATAATCTGCAGTTCTGGAGAGAGCGGACTGGAAATTAGGTTTCTAAACTAGAGAAGGAAGCGTGCAAGGACAACTAGAGTCGATATGGGCAGCAAACGTAAGTAAATAAAACAATTTTACAGTAAAGAAAAAAGTGAAAGACAACGCGCATAATTTGAGCCGCACAAATTGTAAACTCGCGCGATTTCTCTACTTTCTGGCTGCGCAATGATTGGCGTTGTGTTTTGCTATATCTATACTTTCCATCTTATAGAAGAAGAAAAAAAACGGTCGCGGTGATAGTTCTCATCATTTTTGTGGCCACTTTTCGATACACGGAACACTGCAGGAAAGTTGATTTTCTTTTTAGCAAAAGCGCGCAACAATTTCATAAACATTTTCGTCTTGATATAAAATATGACAACGCCTGCACGGGCACGAACAAGGGCTCGGGGACTGTATGTAGTGACATTCAGGTATTGCAAATTTGCGATCTAGATCACCGTAAAAATCAGTTTTTTTTTTAATTGAGTGAAAAACCCCAGGTCCATACCTCCAGACGTGTGGCTGAAGCACCGTATGGCGGCCCGATAAGCCCTTTACAACGATGCCAGAGATTTCGGCCCCGGCGGTCGCTATCCTCAGGGGGTTAATTGCTCAGTAGCGACTCAGTGACAAAGCGGTGAGGGGTACGTCGGCCACCAGACCCTTAAAACGACGATCCCACGTATGAGCAGTGAACAAATAACAAAAGTGACGCTAGTTACCACACTAAAAATGTTCTCGGGTGATGAAATTAATCCATGTGGGTTATGAGTGCGAAAAACGTATGGTCGGTAAACCAAAATGTGTCATTCTATTTTTCTTGGAAAACGATTGCACCACATTTACGTGATGACATTTGAGCAGCTGATCGCTTTGACATTGGTTTCTGTTGATTTTGCATTTTTCTTGTTTCTTGCGCATGCGCACAACTTCTTTTAGTAACATTTTGCTGTTATTGTTACTATTTGGGGCTAGGTGTATATATTTCCATATAAATGCCAATCTTTAGACAAAATTACTCTTCTCCTTTCTGATGTTCACCTTCTGTCAAAGTAACCAGCATTTTGTAACCTTGTTCTTTTCTATATTTTATCTTAACCTGGGGGTTACAATATACACAAGTTTGCATGGGGGGTCAAAAACTAGTGCCGCCCATCCCCGGGCTACATATATTGTTTGGAATTACTCAATACACATAAGTTGTTGAGTAAATAGTTTCAACTGGATACCCATCAGCAGTCTACAGAAATTATGTAACCACCAAGATCTCTGAAGTGGGTGTAGGCTACTCATCATGGTCTGCTACTAGTTTTTTAAGCTCTTGGTGCTGTTCAAACTGCCAAACCCTAGCTACTGCCCATGCCCTATGTAGGACTTGATGAAATGTGGCATTCCCCCTGGTCCATTTAGGAATTCAGGATTTTTTGGTTCAATTAAAGCTTTGCCTGGCCTGCTGCTTGCTCCCTCCATATTGTGCTTGCTTTCAGTTTTCGGATCCCTATTTCAAGTTTCAATTCTTGCTTTTGTCTGGTTGAGCATAAGTAAGACAATCAATACAGGACATACTGAGTCTAAACAAAACCATAGGCATTTAGCTAGGGTCCACCTGACAGTAAGTAGGAAATTTGAATTTAAGGCAATTCTAGATCTTTCTCCAGTAGAATAAAAGGGTGAATGCTGATCGAGACCATCATTAAGATTGCTAGGGCTGCAAAACTCTGACCCAGAGTCACCTGAAACTAAGAAACCAAACTAGTCAACAATGGAACCTAACCTAAAGTCTGGTAGGGAATACTTACAGTTGTAAAAAGTATATCTGTAATTTATTTTCCTGAAAAGCTTGCACTTTTCGATTTCTCATGCAAACACATGTCTGGCTCAAACTTACTTGCTTTCGATGTGTCAGTAGCTAAAACCTTCGGTAGGTGAGAAGAGTCCAAATTTTCACTCAGAAAATTTCTCACTGCAATCCAAGTGTTTCAGGTGTGCTTCACAGTCACTCAAACAACCACAAAATGGCTTTCTGCCTAGTTTGAAGATTAAATCACTCCTATTTCCAGTTCCAGTTAAATATGGAATTACATTAATAAAATATTACATTCTTGTTCACTTTGGCAAAAAATTCATCCATCTACCTTTGACTCAAAACCCGATCACGTAGACGCAGTGCATTATGGGTAGAATTGACCATTTTACACAGGGACCTCCCCCACTCCTCTACAAACACGTTCACTATAAGTGAAAGAGCAAAAAGCAACCATAGAACTTCTTAGCCCTCACGACGTTATAAGACGTTTATATTTTACATTCCTGTAGTTGTTTTTGTTGTGCTCTTCACTTATAATTGTTTTCACTGCAAGGCTCGACCACAGCTAGCTCTCAGTAGGGAATGCCAGGTAGCGCCAAAAGGCACTGAGCTAAACTGTGTTTTCACTGCTCGGTTCTTTGAGCAATCAGCCGAATTACTGGCTTTAAGACTTGATGATGCCTTTCCACCACCTTGCAAAGAAAAAAGATAAATCCAGTTCCTTGTTCGTTTATATTCGTTCGTTCCCGCTCGTTCATTCTATTCCCGTGGAAAAGACGCCACAAATCACGTGACCAGTTTACAAACAGGAAATAGTTTTTTCCACAGGTGACCCAAGCTCATATTTTGTGACTCGAAAATTTGTAAGAAATTGTTACTAAAAATCCACGAAACTTGGCAGTTAGAGGTATTTGCCGGGTATTTGTCTATATTGCCCCTATACTCTAGAATTTTTATTAACAATACAAGTTTTCCAGTCGCAAAATATGGGCTTGGGTCCCCTGTGGCTGGTTCACGTGACCCAAATCCCATACTTTCTGAAGAAAATCTTGAACGTTAAACTCGCTGCCATTTGCTATTTCGCTATTGAAAATGGGATTTCAGGAAGCGGTCATTTATTGGAGGGCGGGGGCGGTGTCTTTTCTAAAACTTTGCCCTGATCCCCTGACCCCTCGATTTCGGCACAAAAACATCGTGATCCTGCCCCTGCAAAGAGAGCCTCAAAAATGTAGCTCTGCCTCCCTCCCCCCCACCTGCACTGAAGACCCCCTACGATTACTTGAGGGGTCCGATCCTGTATACAAGGTATACACTACAGTTGTCCATGGCACCTACAGATTGTTATGAATGAAACCGGATTCTTGTACAGGAAATAAATAAAATAATTTCCTGCAACGGATATCAATGATGAAGTGAAGGAAACAAAATTAAATAATATAAATAATAAGCAACTATTACATACTTTAAAAAAAAAATGGTGGGCAGGCCTAAAATTCAAGAACAACAGGACTCAATTTCGGGAAACACGGCCGGAAAAAAATTGCTGGTGAGGCTTTTAGGATACCTTTCCAGGTGAAGTAGTCTAGTGGCTTGGAATGGCTTTTTTAAGTAGCCTTTCGGATCGCAAAAAACGTGACACCCCAGATGAGCGCCCAAAACATGGGCGCCCCAAAAATTGTAGTCCTCCCCTTAATTTAGCGGCCCTTCTCCTCCCCAATAAATAATGAGGAGACACAGTTCGCAACCATTTAAACATGAATGCATATATGTTACTAATGTTTTTTATGTAACACAAGCGCATTTTATGAGTACGAACAACGAGTAAAATGTCGGCAAGTAATACATGAAAAATCATTAACATGAGTAATGAGTTATCTGTAATACGCGCCGACCAACAAAAAATTATTGTCTGATTTGTTCAAGATTCACTAGAAAATGTACACTGTTTCGACTTGAACGATCAGGAATTAAATGGTTAGATGCGGGAACAAAACTCGATGAATGCTTCTGACACGCAGCATGCAATGCACGCAGAGATTTCGTACATACGATCCATTTAAAAGCTACATCGCTTTTAATCTTATACGTGCTAAAATAAAGTTATTATTGTTATTTCATTTAGATTTGCGGCAGATGTTCGCTAAATTTGCGCATGTACTACTACCTGCAAACGGCGAAATTATATTGCGCGGGAAGCCTGTGGAAAGGCGCCATGAAAATTACCCACGATGCCCTGGCCATAGAGCATGCCATAAATGCCTCGGCGTTGGCGCTCGGCGTGATGAAAGTCCTTGAAAAGTTCCCATATTAGCGTTTGAAAAAAGCTACGCATAACAAGGTAAGATAAGTCATACTTTAGAAGAGCTTCGTTAAGCAAATATAGTAGTAGTTGATTCATATTTGATGGTGTTGTTCGTTTTTTGCTACACTGTTGTGTTTGCTGTTTGCTCGTGCATCCTGGCTCGGGATGTTCGGGCTCAATCAAGATAAGCGGAGTATAATACTTGTACGCTCAGTTACGCATCTAGACAGTGTGTATACCTTCATATTTATGAAGGCAATTCATAATGAGTGCTACGGACGTATGCAAACTGAAATAGCATGGCGGACATGCTGGTAAAACTTGCCTCTAATGCCAACATGACACAAGGAATAGACCTCCTCGCCCTGGGCGTAATGGCTTCCCATTTCTCATCACGTGGGATTCATTTGAATCATCTATCTTTGTTTGGATGTTTCCATATTCATATGTCCTTTGGTGCGTAGCAAAGAAGAAAGAAAGAACTCATGGGAAAGCCATGTGATCTGAAATGTGGAAACATAATATGCCCAAGCCAAGGAGGTCTATTAGAGCAGCAATCCAATCGAAAGGAGCTAAACTAGTGCGGGCCCATATCCTGTTTTATTTATGAGTATGCATTATATAGAGATTATTACATGGTAAGATTTTGATATCGTTTTTATTCACGCGTTTTCGTATGGTATCGCGAACGAGCGAGTCTTCGAGCGAGTGAGCGATATCATACGAAAACAAGTGAATAAAAACGATATCAAAATCTTACCATGTAATTATTTGTTTATTATATACTGCCAGCGAAAAAAATACTACACAAGTTTATAGCAATATGTCATGTTGGTTTAATATTCAACTTCAAATACAGACCACTGAAAAGCCATTACAGTGTAAAAAACAACTTTAAAAATTCATAAAATTGTTACACTAATGTTTTGATTAAAAAAGTAAATCTTTGAAAAAAACCACACAACCTCAGTTTACTCCTGGCTACCCTGGCTGCTATCACTTGACTCTATTATAAAACGGCGCCGTTTGGCAGGTCGAGGAGGCTGGTTAACACTTATTTGTATAGTACTGCCTGAAATCGTAGCGTTAGAAAAAAAGCCAGGCATAGCTGCACTATTATCAGATGCGGAGGCAAAATTGGTAGAAACTTGAGATACTGAGACTTGTTTTGAGACTTGTGCTGATTCTGAGCTCAGTATTGTACTTATATGGTGTAGCTGATTAGAATTTAAAGTAGAATAATTATTCACACTTTGTAAGTTTTTATGCCCCGAAATTTGCACAACTTGATTTGCTGAAATATCGTGGTCGTTTAGTTTTTGGATCATTGTTTTTCTCGCTGAATGATTGCTTAAATTAGCAATGTTAGTTAGGTTTGCTTTAACAGCCATTGTTTTCATGATTGAATACAGTTTGTTCATCCCTACCGGCGTTTTCTTGAACCACGGTGCACGAGGAGTTGCGTTTCTGTCTTTTACATTGTTCACGGCTATGTAAAAAGGCGAGTCGCTGCTGTTGTATTCGTTGGCCTTTTCCGTGCAAATTCTTTATACACTCTGACTGGACATCTTTCTTCATTCGATGTTTGGTACATCCGTGGTTTAACAGGACGAATATTTCGCGGGTTTTCACCTGTTCTGGTCTTTGTCTGGCGCTCGTTGTACTCAAGATACTCCAGTTCGCTGTCTTCGTCTTTTTTCAGTGCAACATCACCCCAGCAGAGATCTCTATGCTCTTTTCCTCCCCTCATTCCAAAGTGAAGTGTATTGTTAAACCACAGAGTGTTTAGCATTGCCTCTGGCGAGTCAATTCCTAGCTGGCCTTTTCTGTACAATTCATCTACCTCTTTTTCTGTGAGCGAACGTGCCGAGTTTGGTTTGTTGCCCTTTCCTGCACACTTCAGGTCTTTTTGTTTTGCTTTCAGCACATCCCGGCATCCTGCAAACTCGTCTGAATTGATCAATGAAAAACCATAGTTCTTCTTCTTTAGATATCTTTCCAGGCTTGACAAAATACTGCGAAGTGACGAGGGCTCGAATTCTGACCCGTCTTTCTTTCGCACCCCAAGAATGAACTGCTGAAGAAGTGAGTTCAGTTCACTTGTGTCGAAATCCTCAGGCTCTCCTTGCTTTTCCTTGCTAACTAAAAAGGCCTTGAACAACGCCACGTCCTGAGCAGTCTTTCTTGCTGTGTTTTGGTTTTGATTTGAATCCAAGAAATCGGAAATTTGGCCCTCGTCAAACATAACAAAACGAGGTTCTTCCATCTTTGATTTGTTGTCGAGAGAAAAATCCCCAAAACTCTGCGAGCGAGCGTACACTTTTTCCCGCTCCTTGCGTGTGACGTCATCCACTAACGTGATTTGATGGATAAACGCATTTGATCAGAGAATGTGATTGGCTAGCAGAAGCCGTGAAGTGATATCGTATCATTCACTGATATTGTTTTTTTTCACTGATACGAATTTTCTTCACCGCTTTATTTTATAGATATCCGGTCACAGTATATAATAAAAAATCTTATCAATGGTATTTTTTATTATTTTTATTCCGAAGCAATAACATCATATTTAATTAAGAAAGGAAAATGTTGTGTATATTTTCAGAAAGTTCAGGATTACTGTTTATAGCAAGAAATTTCTGAATGCTTTGAGATAAGGGCAGATATGGCTCTAATTGTGTCAGGTGTGAACTGTGCAAATTTATCATGGCCAAGAGGTGACTTCTGGTCTCCGCTGGCTAGGAACCTACAGTAACTTATTGGGCCTGACCATTTTTCCCCCTTTGATGTACAACTTGTTAAACGTAAAAATGGTATTTCTTATGTTATTAGAGCAATAAAAGCTAGCACATAATAGAAATTGATATAATCTGTTGTGTTAAAATGCAATCATTTCATGCACCTGATTTCTAGTAATGATTGATAAATCGAGGCCTGACCACATTATCCCCCTAGCAATACCCTGCTAGCAGAGGTTTTTTCTGTCAGTCTTTTATTACTAGCATTAAGTTGTTGTCTGGTATGTCATGTGGTTGTTTTGATTTGCGCCCGGGAAAAAAACCTCTGCCGCAACCCGCTTAGAATTTCCGTTGAGCTTCATTGCACGGTAAGCCCATTACTATAGAGATTTTGGTGATTTTGACATAACAATCCAACATGGTGTGTAATACAATGCTGATGCCTCCACGGGGTTAACAAGCTGTTGACAATGCAATGATAATGTTCAAAGATTTAGAGCTGAAGATTGAGAGGACGAATTCCAGTGAATCTGCAATGATATTGACAAATGTTGACTGTTGGCTACTAAAGCACTTTATCTTTGCTGACCAGAGCATAGCATGTTACTCGAAGTGTTAAGGAAACCAAAGAAATGCCAAAACACCTTTGTTGTTACAAGTAGCGGCGATCTGCAGTTCGTAAGTTTAGCTTTCAAAACACTAAACAAAACCCATTTTAAAACTTGTTAGTCATGTTTATCTACCTAAGATTTTGGAGGTCCCTTAAGCCCATGCTCAATGGAAATTCTAAGCAGGTTGTGGTAGAGATGTTTTCCTGGGCGCAAATCAAAACAACCATGCGACATACTAGACACGCGAACAACTTAATGCTAGTAATAAAAGACTGATAGAAAAAAACCTCCGCTAGCAGGGTACCCTAGCAACAATATTTTTCATTAAAGTATGCCTAAGTGCCTGCGTTGACCCAATGGAAACACCCACTAGCATCCTAAAAATACCCATTAACATCATCTCTTGAATTTATTGTTTGCCTGCTAGCGTACTTTGATGAATGCCCACTACCTGCCTGCTTGCATCCTTTCTAAGACAGACCTGCTACTTCCCTGCTAGTGTCCTTTCACAGGCATGCCCGTTACTTTCCTGCTAGTGTACTTTGACAACCATTCGCTACTTACCCGCTAGTGTATCTTGTCGAATGCCCCCTAATCGTGAACCATATTTTACAGCTTCTTTTGTTTACCATTTTATGTTTCAGACAAAGTTTGCAAAACAACAAAAACAAGTACTTATTGATCCTCGTCAAATGGAAATTCAACAAAAATAACTTTTCATTCCAAATCGTACCCGCTAGCTGGATAAACATACACCAACTTGTTGGCCTTTATGGCTACCTGCACAAAGGCCTGCTAGCGGGCTAAACCAAGCTCACAATAAACAGTTGGGCCTTCTCTGAGTCCTGCTTAAAGGCCTGCAAGCGAATTAAACTGGGCTGAGGCTAAACTGTTGGGCTGCTGAAAGGCTTGCTAGCAGGATTAAAACAGATGTGTGTTAAACTGTTGGGCCTTCATGGCTGCCCGCTCAAAAGCCTGCTAGAAGACTAAAACAGGCTTTTTTAAACTGCTAGTCGGCTAAAACGGGCTTGTGTTAACTGTTGAGGTTCCTGCCTGAAATCCTGCTGGAGTCTAGGTAATTCTAAAACTTAAAAGAGTATTTGTCCGTAATGATGGAAAACAATTGAGAAGCTTTCTGCCTCTGTTTTATAACTTATGGGAAACCAAAGTCAGGGAACTGGTAATCAGTTAGTAGCTTTATTGTTCTGGATGTCCAAACAGATAGGGACTTGTCAAAAATCTGGAAAAAAAAATCTGTATGTGATTTCCTTCCACTTTTTGTAACCAGAAATACTATATTTTACCAAAGAAGTATGAAAATAACTCATGATGCACAAAATAACATTATCAGGCTGGGGGGGGGGGGGGACTCTTAAGGTTAAAATGGTAGGGGTGACCTACTACCTGGTCGGAAAAAATTTCAACCCTAAAAAAATGCCCCTCAGTCTGAAAATACCTTAGAAAATAGCAACAATTTTGACAGATTAAAATTATATTGTGGCCGTTTATTAGATATACATCAAATGTATCCTCTCCAGTTTCAAATACACTAGATAGTGATATCATTCTTTCAAATATTTTGGATCTATGTATCATGAGGTTTCTTCAGCACACCTTATTTGCATGAGAACCCCCCAAAATACCGATTTTTTCTTACCATACCGTTTTTTTATTTTTCAATCCCCTAAAAAATACCAGAGTGCTGATTTCAACCCCTAAGAACTATTATGGTCACCCCTAACATGCAAATAAAAGGGAGCCCCCCCAGATTATCAGGCAGCATGGAAAACGAGAAGTGAATGTTGGTACACATTATTTCACCAAGAGCAGGCGTTACAGGCCAAGGGCATGTTTACATGAGCGGGAGTATTATACTCCAGCGGGCAGTTTACTGGGCAAAAACGAACGCCACCTGGCAAAACCTACCTTTGTTATGCCACTGAGTACCAACATCATGCTGTAAGCCAGGGTTACACAATTTCTTTTTTCTCTTGTCCACAGGTTGTTGCTCCATGGTATGTTATGAATTTTGCTTTGCACTGGAATCTGTTTAAACTGTAGAGAGACCTCTTTGGTATGTATATTTGATATGTTTTGATGATATGTTTTATGATTAATAGACAATGAGGCGGAGCAGAATGGTCTATTTAAACTCATAGCACACGAGGACGAGAAGTCTAATTGTTTTAGTATAAACCAACTACTTGGTCAAGTTTTAAAAACAATAAAAAACCTACTAATATAAGCTTACATTGTACTTATAAGATGAAGTTTTGTAGAACTTTAGGTCGCAAAAATTTCTCATCCTGTTTTGATTGCTCTCCCCTTTGAACTCAAAATGTTTTGGTGATTTATTGCAGTAAAAGTAATCATTAGAAACTACTACAGCCTTCAAAACTACAGCAAGTTTTTATTGTTTTGCAATCGCAAGACACAGCACATCTAAGAGTGTTGTAGCCCAAGGAGGATTCCAAGGTCCCAGAATGCATTGCGCGATCAAACTATATTAACGGTTTTCGCACTCGAATGTCTCAGTGTCATTTCTCACTTGCTTCAGCCGGAATAACAACACGAAGTGATCGTTCCGAAATACATGGACTCCTAACGATCGCGCGTGCAATAAATAGACTTCAATTTCACGATTTTACCGAGAAAGATTGCATTTGTATACTTTTGTAAGATTGCATTAGTATACTTTTGTAAGACTTTTTGGCCCTGAAGTCGGTTTCTTAGATTGCCACACGCCGATCGTAGCCTGTCGAGATGAAAATAAAGCCGCTACAGCGAGTGATTTGATACGTTTAATTAATATGTTTTTGTGCAAAGTAATAATGTATACGAGTTTTAGGATAAAAGTACTTCTGCTGGTTTTGGACAAAGTGAAACCTCCGTTTATTTTACCGTATTATTTGTTAACTACAGAGCAATCTTGTCCGTGACTAGAACACGCGTCCGTGAGATTTACTCTCACGTCTTGACTCCTTTGAGTTAATCCAGGAAATCATGAGTTCCTCTAAGGGAGTACATTCCAATGTATTGTGTTGTATGGCTTTGGAAGAACATTCGACAACATTAAATTCCCAAGATATCCAATAATAGGGCACTCGAACTAGCTTCATTCGAAGATGAATCCCGGGGATGAATCGTCGTGTCCCACTGGCTCGTCACAAAAGATAATAGCGATGGCTAAATGTTCCATTAAACGAGGAAAACCTTTGCATGTTTTGGTCTTGAAGTAACATATATTAATATCCAGCCTATTTCTAACTCAAGCAGGGATAAGACATCGAATCTAGATGGAAAAGATGCCCGTATTGTGAATGGAGTGTCCGGAAATGGTTTGCAATGAACGACAACTCACGCCAATTTATGCTCGATGTTTGAAAGGGTCGCATTCATCGAAACCTGAGTACATAAGAGTACCTTTGACTCCTTAGCGTTGTGTGACCCTTATATAACAATATACATGCAAAAAATCTCTTATGTATCCAATCATAAGAAGGCTATGTACATTTTTAACCAAGAGGTTGAACGCGTGACGAAGTCACAAAGGCCGCAGTTGTGTTGTAGAGCGCAAGAATAATCGTCTCGGCTCGTAACTTGTTCGCAACAAACTACTGGCTTTTTTGCAAAACATAGGTAAAATGCGAGTTAATGAATGTGTATATACCAAAATATACGCATATCAGTGTCTAGATACGACGAAAAACGCTCTCCAAAAGTGACCTAGTTTTGCCGCGAAACACTTGATTTAAGTAACGCATGACTGGTGTCAAATGAATAACTTGGGCGCGCTAAGAATTATGGGACCTTCATATCCTCCTTGGTTGTAGCCTTTATCTTCTATATAGGACCTAATTTCCTTAGCTGCTTTGCTCATACTTTTTTCTGTGAGTTCCTTCAAGTATATTTTAATTGTTTTAAACAGTATGCCATTCTAAAATAGAAAATGTGTTTCTAACATGGCACTTTTTTAGGGTCCCGACCTATGGCGCAAAGTTGCGCGGATTTCCACCAATCAGACATCTAATAGCCGTCTTCAGTCTGATCCGCGCAAAGTTGCGCGAACTCAGCCTATCAGAAGGCGTAGATTTAGTTGTGTTGATGTAACATGATCAGATCATGGTTTTCATCTGTCAGTACATGTCAAGATCGATTCATTCGCAAATCAATGAGGTCATTACCGCATGTTTTTGTGTTGTTTGAGTAAACTAGGGCACATCTTCGGAAAGGGCTATAAACCAGAAGCGATAGGCAGGCATCTAAAAAACTGCCCCTTTTGCGTTAGGTAGACTTTGTTTAAAATCATGACCGAACTAATTCTCATTTACAGTTTATCGGCTTTTCGGCACTTTATACCCGAAAGAACCCGTGTTTCTGGTAACCATGTCCTGTGCTTTTGTTTAGCGGTTTTGATCGGGCGGGAATATTTGGCGCCGTTTTGATCAACACGTGAAATGGAGGCAGTTTCATAATTCTAAATTGCGACCAAAAATACAAGTTTTGCGGAGTCAGATTGTAGTACGCGAGAGTCCGGCCTCATTTGTGAAAAGGTTTTAGTTGAATGTTCAAAGCATTGTTCAATTAACTTTGCGTTTGAATGAATTTCAAGCCGGAATTCTGACAACGAGGAGTTAGTAAAATGCTAATAACACAATATGGTACCTTAACTCCAATGTAATGATCCTATGTTTCCCAAATATCACTGCCCTGTGTTTCATTTCCGCATTTGATCCGTGATCGAACGTTCCGTGGTTCTTCTTTACCTTTAGCTTGCTCTCTGTTAGTTCCTCTTGAACACAAATGACCGTACTCGATCCAAGGTGGGCAAGTCTCAAATAACTTCACGCGTCATTTGCGGTCAACTTTCTTTTGAAATTCCTTGGATTGTTTCGTAGACTTGACGACAGACGGCTCTTGAACTAAATTTACTCATCAAAGCTCTCTTGTAAAAACATATATTTATTCGTTTAAAAAATACTCATGCGTTAGCTTTCGAGCCCTCTGATTTTCAAATTGAAGCAAATGCAGCATAGTAGTTTCTTTATTGAACCATAAGAGAACGGTACCACTTTGCCCGCTGCCCGCACCCGACGTACCTGCCAGGTTATCGATTGCCCTGATGTTCTGATAATTGCTCGCTTGTTGACTCTCAAATGCCTCTCAAAACCCAAGCCGGGATAATTCTACAATCCTAACACTTAAAAACAACGGAAAGGTTCAAACCCCGAGGCAATGAGCCTTAATGGTTACAAATCTTTAGTGATTTAACGATACTCGCACGGTACGTCGCACACGTGATAATGCAAAGGTCACCGAAACCGCCAAACTGCAATTCGCGCCATCACTAGAAGGAAAGATCGAAGATTGGGGCATAATGAATGAAGTACACGAGCAGTCAGTTATTTACTTATTGCGTATGATGTTAGGAGAACGCACACGTTTTTGTCCTGTTGCCCGCGTATGCCCTGCTCAGGCTGTTCCTTCTCGATTTCTCTCGCGGGGGACGGAGTTCCAAATTTCAAACCTCAAAAATTACCTGAGCCGTAAATGTTATACTCGCGAATACATTAGGTCAACGCAAAAGAGAGATACAGTCGAAAAAAATAGCCGGGTCACCAGAGTGAAGCTGGTGTCTTATTCGACCAGCATCTTTTTCGCGTGGCATCTTATTCAAATCCGGGGGGGGGGGGGGGCGAAAGAGGCACCTGACATCGTTGTATTGCCTTGAATTGTTCAAACCAGGGCCGTAGCGCCTTAAGGGCCGGGAGGTAGCGCCCTTAAGGGCCGGGAGGGGCGGGGGGGGGGGGGGGGGGGTAGTTTTTGATCATGAACAGGGTGTTCCTTTTTTCGTAGTCATAATCCATTTATCACAATTTCGAATATAATGTCATGGCAAGGGCACTCATTTTCCGGTACAGGAAACACCCATGTAACCCAATTTGGGTGGATTATCCCCTCTGGACCTTACCTCTTTAAAATTTAGCTGTTTCTTGATCTGCTTCAAAAGCTCCCTTTCAGCCCGATCAACACGCTCGTCCTCTTCTGTTCGTATTGGCTGGGGAGGCTCACGGTACCTCAGATTTGTGACGTCAAATCCACTCTCGCTTGCTTCTTGCAACTCTTCATCGGTCATCCTTTCCCAGCACTCTGCCATATGTCGTTCCTTTATCAAAAACGACTCCCACCATTCTTTGTCTGCCCCCGTCAGTCGACCTTGGAGGTACTTCAGCTTCGTGCTCATCTCATCTGGGGTCGGTTTTTTTGAGTTTTCAGGCCGGAGAAGCGTTGGAACATCTTCTGGCAACTTCCGCATTACTATAAATGGGCGTGGAGGTCGCCACAAGTTGTCGGTTGCCCAGTAGGGGAAGACCATCTCGACTTCTCCCATACGGTTTTTTGTGAACTTGAAACAGTGGGGCATACTGTGGCCGCTAAAACCGAAGATACAGGGCCGTAGCCATTCCTTGATATCATACACGCCATTGATGAGGGATGTGCAAGGCTGGGGCGTGTAACTCTCTCGGACAACACGGCGCAAGGCATCCAAGGTTTCAGCATTAGTCCTCCTTAGATTACCTGATATCCTGCTGAACAGCTAGAAGAACATAATTGTAAACTGGTTAACTAAGATGCATCATGTTCAACGTGTTTGGAGTCTATTTGACATAAAATTCTTGAACTGTCCTGTGCCCCCGATCCAATATCAGATGATCACTCAATATTTTTATACATTATAACGCTTTGGAGGCTTACCTGGTCTACATCTTCATGGGTATGTCCCACCATAAGATAGGAAAGTTTGACCTTGATGGAAAAAATAAATAGTTAATCATTGTAATTGAAAAGATATATTACACCGACCAGAAGAGGATGCAGCACCCGGCCCCGCAACTAGATGCAACGGTGACGTACGAGCCCGAATGTACTTGTCTCAATCCCCCCAAGCGTTATCCAAGATGTTGACGGCTCGAACACTGTAATACATGAGAGTGTGAAATAGGCACCGCCATATCCGTTTGGTGTGTCAGGAAAATAGAGAAGAAGGGTCTCTGTGGGATGAATAGAATCCCCCCTCCCAAAAAAAATTAGGTGATGGAGGTATCACTTTGAGACAAGAGACAACATACCTTCCGAAATGCTCCTATCATCACAAGGAACGCACAGAAGCCAAAGATGTAAACGTTCTTACAATCTTTGTAGCAATTGTCCATCTGCCAGTACAGAATAGGTGGCAGACTTCCATTCTGTAAAACAACAAACAAAATAATAGCTCATTGTAGATGATAATAATAATAATAATAATAATAATAATAATAATGACAACAACAATAATAATTACAATTTAAAAACAGTACATCTAAAAATATAAATATTTACAAATTAAAAATGTTACTTTTACTACAAAAGTAGTAAAACATATATTTAAAAATGTGTAGGAATAATAATCTTTATTTCGTCATAAGATAAAAGTTTACCTATCCTATGTTACAAAGAATATAATAAAAATACAACAATGCTAAAAAGCTAAGATAAGAAGTAAATGCATGACTATGTACAGTAATGTGACCCTGCATGGGAAAACGTATAATAACGACTTTCCGTTTTTGGGCCAAAACGAACGGGTAGCAAACGACTTTTTCAGTCGTTCAAACGAGTTTTGCAGCCGTTCAAACGTCTTGCATAAACGACTGAACGGGATTTTTGAACGACCGAACGGGAATTTTAAACGAGCGAACGGGAATTTCAAACGAGCGAACGGCTCTTTAAATAAGTGAACGAGTTTACGAAACAAGCCCTGCTTACGAACGAGCGCCGAGTAAATTACGAAAAGCATCGGATAGAGTACTGCTGGGTCCCCTGAAAACGATCTGCCATAGAGCGTGCGATGGCATAAAACAGCGCCTTTAAAACAACAATCAGGACATCGCGAAATAAAATTTAACAGGGCTTTGCAAAATGACATCAAGAAAATGCTCTCAAAGTGAGAGATAAAAGTAAGAATCTCATGTATGCGGGTAGATCCTACGATGCAAAAATAACAATACCCACGTGCGAATACTAGTGACACGGCGCGAATGTCGAACCGCAACACGCGCTGTCAAGTTTACTTCCCGCTCTCCAAATAAACAAATAATGAGAGCATGAAAAATAGTTATTGTAAACTACAAAGAGACGAGATTACAAGAACTACTACGGTATTTACAGTAGGCCTCCAGAACAAGGAGGGTGAATTTGGCGCAGCCTGAAACTGATGGCATTCATTGTCAAGCGCAGAACTTAAACAAAAAGTTCGTGTAAAACTTACCCGACGTCTCAGTCGATTTCACGGCATTCCAATTCCTGTTTCAAGGTTCAGAAATACTAACAATGCACTATGCATGATTTTTATCCCTTCAAAGCACAGTTTGAGTGCGATTTGCAGTACTGAGCACGACAGAACTTCTAGCCGCCCAGAGGACAAGACGTGTTTGTGATGCACACTAATTACCATATTCATTAAACTGGTTCGCACTTTTTATTCAATCTCTCAGTAGAATTCCTTTGTTTCCTTTGTTCTTCTCTCGTTCTTTCTTCTTTTCTTTCTATCCACAAAGCAGAAACTCAACTGCAATTCTTTGGGAATGCAAAAAGGGAAGCATTTTCGATAAACAACCGAAAATAAAAGTGAACAACAACACATTCATAAGATACATTGCGTCGCGTCGCGCCGCGACATTTTACTTCACGGAAAAGTACAGAAAGCGCGTTTCAAGATGAAAGATCGAACATGACACAAAATACATTTTTCCATTGAGCACCTATTTCCAAAGATAAAACAAATTCGGGAGATTTTACTTGAATACAGAGAGCCCAGGAGATGACGTAAAAAACCCGGGAGATTCCCGGGTAATCTATGAGTATTTTAATCAGAATATAAATATTGTGCATGTTTGTTTTTCACTTTGCATTGAATTGCTTTTGCTATCAATCGTACGCCGCTCGTTTTCCGACAAAACTACGAACGCATTGAAATAAACGACTTTACTTCTCGTTCAAACGTTATCGAAAATTTTAAAAACGACTTTGCGTTCCGTTTGAACGGCTTTTGAATTAGCATAAACGACTTTTAAAGTCGTTCAAACGACTTTGAAGTTAATGAGCACGACTTTTTCAGCCGTGCAAACGACTTTTCAGGTCGTTTGAACGGGTACCAAACGACTTAAGGCAAAAAAACGGAAAGTCGTTATTATACGTTGTCCCATGCAGGGTCACAGTTAAAGAGCTATCGGCAATAAAATTATAGAGATAATAAACATCTTACTCTACTCATGTTATCTTCGTGAATGTCGCTATACAAAAAGGGAAATTTGTTTCATTTGAAAAAGGCACTTTCACTGGCATTTTCACATAAAAATGTTACCCGACAGACTATACTTTGAAGCACATGAATCATTGCAACCATGGTCACATTTGCGTCTGAAGGATGCCACACTAGGTCAATTAGACACCAAGTTCTTTTTCCCCGTGAGAGAGCACACCTGTTAAATGAGTTCCCTCCATCTGAAAAAGAAATAACGAGGTGCATGATTTTTTGCATGAGCATTTAAGAATATGCATAAGGCCATGGCTAGACAATTGTGTCTGAGAGGGGCATTCTTGGTCATCCTTTTGTTTTGTATAGGGGGAAAGCTGCTTTATTTCCCACAAGTTTACAAAGTAAAAAATTCTGGCCTGCCTGGGGGAAGGGGACAAGGAGGGGGCATCTGTCGCCTTTGCCCTATGCTAGCCATGATAACACATGGGTCGTAGAGTACGTATAGTATTAATAATACTGTCGTCGGTACCTTTGATTTAGTGTGGAAATGTGGGATGTTCGTTTTCGCCTGGTCCATTCCGTCCATAATCAGAGACAAGTATTTGAGGGGGTCATCCTCTGCCTTCTCCCTGTTCTTATAATACTTCGTCCTCTCCGCTCTGGAAACGGAAAGATAATCTTGTTCACTCACGGGCATTAAAAACAGACAGCTGTTGCCCATCAAATGCTGCCATTAGTTAACTTACGATTGCTGTTTTAAATGTAGCTCTTTCTTTTCAAGCCACGACAGCCTCCTCTTCTTATCCCTGATGTGGAGGATGTTCTCCTTGATCAGAGTACACACGCCACATTTGGTAAACCTGTTCACCTATGCAAAAAAGTATAATTTACGATAAGTTTGCTTTAGAGTTTTTAGAATTATATCATTGTTAATAATGATGACCTACCTTCGGTATGATAACGCCTTTGTACTCCTTTGCCCACATTCGCCTAAACTGAGTCTGACTCAATGGCTGCTGTCTGTTTTTTCAGCATGTCTTCGCGGTATGTCTGGAAGACACGTAGCTTTGTGTAGCAAGACGGAAGGTGCATCTTCTCCTCGTCCGGCATTCTGTCCGCCATTGAATTAATGAACGCTTCAAACCATAACTGGGCTCTCATGTATTTCTTCGATTTTTTTGCTCGTGGTCCAGTTCTGTTCCCAATATAGTAAGCAGATCCATCCTCGAAGTCTTTCCTGAGTTTATTGAACCTGCAAAGGTAAAAAAACGATTAAAACCTTTTTATTACCCTAAAGCTGAGAAAGCAAAATCAATTTTGAATTCCAATGTCACAATACAACATAGAAATTGTTAGAGCCCGTTTGAGGTACCTACCTTCCATTGCTTGTTACATATGCCACTTTCCATGCCTTCTGACATACTCGTGAGGACAATAGTTGTTGTCATTGTACATGGCATTTACACTACCTAAGATGCATTTCCAATTTTCCCGCCATGTACAATGACAACAACTATTGTCCTGACGATGAAAGAGCGTTCTATCTTAACACGGTTCGAGACAATATCATTGTTCTCGATCAGGATTCTAATTGGAATGTTTTACTCTACAAAGAGGCCTACTATATTAAGCGTTATAAGCCTAATTTAAATCTCGGGCTGAAGGCTAGCCGCGAGCTCTCCTTGTTTTCATAAATTCTTTCCTCTTGCATATATTATTGTAACTAGTATAAATATCATGTACCCTGTATTTTAATTAGTCTGATGATGGCATAGAATTTTGCCGAAATATAACTATACATTTTACCATCTTGTCCTTTTGTCTGTTATATACAGATATGAACATACTCGGCCTTTCATTTATTCTTTACAACCTTTCCTTTTGGTTGGGTTCTCCACCACATTCCGGGCATCTCACAGACTCAATCACGTTGGCAAGTATTTCCATGACAAAAACCTGTAGACTGTTATACTGTAATCCTCACTGTCCCTCAATAGTTCTTCCTTAACTCTGCTTTTGGAGTCGAAGCTTGCAAGCAAAACATATATACAGTAGGAGGGGATTTGGGCGCCTCTCTTGCATTTGTAGCAAGTAATCGGACTTACCGTGCCACTTTTCACTGGTGTATCTAATACCTTCGAAAGGCGGTGGGCAAGTTTGCTCCGTGAAGAAAACCTCTCCACAATTGTAATTCTTCGGACCTGGTTACCAGGGGATTTGCGATGAGTTCGACAATAAAGTCATGGCACTTCTTAGCGGTTATGGGGCCCTTAGTAATTCTTTTTTTTTCAAGTAGCCAAGTCTGAACTCCGCCATAGATATATTATTTTCTAGTCGTGGAGGGTTTTCTTTCCATGATAATCCTATGACGTAGTGATTGTCAGGTCCAAGATGTGCTCCTTTTCCCATCAACCCCAATAGCCAAAGGGCCGACATCACAGGAATCTTGTGTTGGTATGTGAATGTTTGTGGAGATAATGCCATCGCCCGATATCCTCTTGGGCAGACATGCCTTCCTTTGTTACTGGCAGCGTCTTTGTTGAGTACACTTCCGGTAGCTCGATCTTCTTTTCCTTACTCATGTCCATCACGCTTCTCGTGCTGCGCTTAGCCAAGCCTTCATTTGTTATCGTTATCGTTATCCCTTTGGATCTCTTTAAGTTTCTTGATCTTTTTTGTAAGATTTCCTTTGTCATAGCTGCGTGCCTTTTTAAGTTCTTCTAATGGAATTTCACTTGCCATTATCTGGTTATCGGGTATTTATCGCGTTTTTTGGCGACGGCAACTTGAGGAAGAACAAGAAGAAAGAGAGGAAGTTTATTCCAGACCTGTAGCACAATCACCATGTACATTTGTGTAACATTAGGCCACTTTAAGAAAATAATATTCAAACTACCCTCTAAGCACTCTTATTTGATTTCTTATCAATAAGATAACACATTTACATGTTTTGTTGCATTTATTAAGTATTTACAGCTTAATTAGTGATGCATTGCGGGCATAAAAAATCACAATTCTGTTTTAAAATCGCTATTTTTGAATGGATTTTCATTGCAAACATGCTGCAAAATTTACAAGACTGATACATGATTCTAGATCTATAGAGATGATATGATGTCTTCATTAACATTTTCGTTTCAGTTCACCACAAACTGCTTGCTCTGCTGTAGGTTTCACCCTGTGCAGTTTTCTGATCCCTTTAAGTTCCTTAAATAATCAGCATCATCACCACTTGTAGGGACATATAAAAATACTCTGCGGCCATCTCCACTGCCTTGGTGCGCGAAGCAAATGTTGATGCAGAGGGCGTGGTAAAGTTCTCCTCTAGGTACTTCTTCATATCCTTTGCACTCCTCATGGGTGCAGCTTTTGTGAGAACTGCTTGACTGACTTTCTGCTTGACGTTTGATCCCACAGCATCCTGTTCACCCTTGGCATGAGAGGTCTCAAAGAAATTGCGCTGTATTTGGAATCAATAGTCGGCAAGACTGCAAGACACATCTCCGACGCAGTTACGAGATTTGTACTGCGCTGCACACCCATAAGTAAACTCGTGTGCAACTTGTTGATCCTCATTTTCAACTGGCCTTCAAGATAACCGTTTATAAGTTCCTGGGCCTTGTGCACAGAGTGAAATCTTGAATTTTGTCGTCTGAGATCACAAACAGGTGCTCCTTTATGATAAAAGGCTCTTTGTCGGTACTGATCTTGCCATCTGTGGATTCCACAGCATGTCGATACAAAATGGTGATATGTAGGGACAGCTACATCAAAATACTTCGACTGCAGCTCATCCTGTTGTCTGCAACTGTATCCCTCCGAATAGTCATGGACACATACTACTTCATCCGTTGGCAGATTTTCGATCAAGCTATATATTTGATTTCTCTGCCATTTCGCCACGAATAAGTGATAAGTGTAGTCCTTGAGAAGACCGCGAAAATAAGAAAACTGCTCTTTTGGCTTTGTTTGCTTAGTTACTAGAGCAATTGTCTTCTTTTCCTGTCCATTTGCCAGAAACTTCCCAGTTCCCACATATTCATATCGTTTCCAGAGCACTTGCTCTTCATACTCTTCTGATGTCTCTTCCGGGAGAAATGCAAAGGTGTCAGCACCACAGTGGTTACACTCATGCTTCAAGCACCGCACCTTGTGGTACTCCTCGCCATCGGCCTTCTCGCACAACGTCATGCTAGCTGCTTCAGTCAGACGGGATGGAATGGGAAAGTCTGTTAGGTCAGATTTCTTGCACACAGCTCTTCGAAACTGCGTACAGTCCTTAAAGTGCTAGTATGACCAAAATTTCACTTCTTTTTCTACCATTTTTCCGGCCTAGTACTTTAATTATCCACAATACATTCTTGCTGAGTGGATTTTAGTGAAAAATTCCGCCCGGAATACAAGGTTAAACGTCTGCGAAAAGTACGGGTTTTTCGTCCGCCATTAAAATTTAATGTTCCAAAATACGAGCCTGTAATTATAAATGACAGCGGTTATAGCAGCCTCGTTTTGAATCGTGACGCACTTTTATCCCTCCTGAGCATCCAGGCCTCTTATTCGTTATGGATACGGCTCATTTTTGAGCACGCTGAACATAACGAGTGAAGTTTCAAGAAATGAGGTTGTTCTCGATCTTTTTGCACGTTTTTGAGGAGAAATGGGCGACGTTGTTTTTATAATTTTGTTGCTGACCTTTTCACACCTGTTAATGTTAATTGTTTATTTGCTTAAATCAGTTCAGCACAATTTGTTCTTCAACAATGTCAGGACAGCTCCGATGAAAATCAAAGTGAAGGGCAATCAGAAAATTGCTTAAAATATTTTATTCATGCATTCTTCAGCAACATTGTTTTTGCAAAATAGAGCTGAGCGCGCGCTATGTTGAAAGTGGCGTGATCTTCGTCAGCAGCGCGCGCGTGAACAATTTTTGTCAACAACTGAATATTTACATCAAAATCCAGACTTTCGTTGCCTGATTTGTTCATGTTTTAATGTTTGTTTTGTGAAATTCATCTTTCGGAATGCTAACAAAAAGTTCATAACAGTAGATCTGCAGGTGAAATGACTGAGCTTTGATAGAGGAAAACAAGATGCGACGGTCACGCTTGTGTGTAATATATTTCCCGTTAGATTTTGCGATTTTTGTTGTCCCGGCAATGGACGGGGGATAAAAATATGTCACAAAATGTGGCCTGGCCTCTGACTTGGTAACCAGGTAGCAGGAACAGCCGATTTTAATGGCGACTCCAAGATGGCGGCCGTGTGACCGTATTTTGGTGTTTTCGGCGGCAGAAAAAAGGACTAAAGAGTTAATGTTATTAACCAGAATTTGGGGAAGATGTTTTCAATGCCTTATAGTACAACATAGTGGATTTATAGGAAGGATACAGTTTTGGTCATACTCGCACTTTAAAAATAATCTGTGCTTCGACATGTTTCCTACATAAACATGACCGTCTGTCTCTCTCTCTTGCCGCTCGGATAAAAAATGGCTTCAACGATTCGAATTTCTGCTGCTTGATTTTAATATCCGGATGCTCGGCTGCAAACTCTAAATATGCGTTAGTCTGCGTTTTCTCTAGGACATGTTTTTCGTGTTCTATGTACTCCTTCTTCCCAACTCTTTCTCTAAGAATGTCCTGCTTATCTGCAGTTGGGCGGCTTGCTTCATATGTCCAGTATTTGAACACCATTTTTTTGACTTATAGCATAATTGATACATAGCATCGCTTCTGGTTTTTCTCTGGAGATACAGCCAGCTTTTTCTTTCTCCGGAAATAATTTTGCGCCTTTCTTTTATGGCTTTGCTAACGCTGCGACATCCAACGTTAACTAACTTGGAAAGCGATTTTTTAGCTTTACAATTTTAGCTTTACATTTCTTTACATTTTCTCCGAAAGCTAAAGTTTTAAGGTCTTGGTCAAGGAAAACAGCATGCTTGCGTAAACAAATTCTCGTTGCGTCGCAATTTTTGCTATGATAATCAGTTATATATCGTTTTAAAACTAAAAGAGTGTTCTATCTAATGAAGTTGTTCATTTTAGCGAAGTTTGACCTTTTCTTAAATTCGCCTGATGTTGGGGTGACCAGGTCTCAACCAGAGACAAAATCAAAGTTACCGAGAGTCTGTAAGAGATCTACATCGTCTAATGTAGGTGCGATCCCTTCGATGTTCCAGCTGTAAAATCGCTAAAATGCTTCATCCGTTAGAGCAATATTTCCTACACCGTGCCCTACAACCTATTCCTAGAGAAAATAAAACTAAATAATAAAACTAAATAAATAATAAAAAATAAATAAATGAAATCAAAAGCAAAATCAATAAATAACAGTTAAAACACCGTATTCTGACTAAATAGGAAATCTGAGCACTGAATTGCCAACGAAATTTGCTACAGCAGGAACAGACCGAGAAAAACCTCGGGGAGGGAGATGCGGCGAGCAAAAAACTACTTTCGGCTGCGCTTGGGTATTGTTCAACAACTGTGCCATCAACTCAGTTAACCCATGTAACTGGCTACTAATGACAGATATATCTCCTACATGACGCTGCTGAGGGCCCTGGTCGCCCTGTGTTGGTGTCGGTACTAGCCTTGTCGAGTAATAGTTCTTTGACCAGCAACCATTGGAAATGACCGTATGGTCTTGCTTCTGACATTACCCGTTTCAGGTTGGCCGCAAACGCACCGACCCATATCGTCTGCCTAGATGTTTGTTGTCTCTAAAAAAGTGGCGCTGACGAAGTCCACTGGTGTCAATGAATGTTACATTCTGTAGTTCTGGTACCTGTGCATTGAACTCCTGGACTGATGCATCTAAGTTGTCATCCCGCGCTGTGATAACTGAGATGATCACCTTTTAGTAGACCACAGACATGCGGGAACCGAATGTTTATCCACTCTGTTTACCATTGACGTTGATTCGATGTTCCTAAATTCTTTGGATGAGTGTAAACTTTACTATACACTACTGATAATGTTGTACAACTGCATAGTGATGTAAGTTATAAACTTGAGCTGCTACAATAATATCGTGACCTGATAAAAGGTCCTACATGATATAACACATCATTGAATTATATTGATAATCAGCGTTTTGAGCTTTCACTACTTAAGAACTTATGATGAATATAATTGATACATTTCCGTTTCATAAACGTCTTGTAGACTGGTAGCCGTGCGAAATAGACTTAAGGTATGAGTATACCTTTGAGGGGTCTCGCGGGGAAACAATTCGTATCGCGTCACAATAGGCCTTATCACGGTTTCCGCCGCCATCTTGGATTTGCCCGGGCGAATCTGGGCGAGTAGGCAAGAAATCGGTACGCGCGGTTACTAAGCCCATACATTCACTGAGAAATTCGCACGCGAACCAACTACTAGTCATAATTTGTGTCCTTTTTAGCGCTTTTATCCTTTCCATCGCTTCTAGGAATCACTCACATGTGAGGTAAGTGTGTATTTTTTTACTTTTCGAGATAAAACGGGCAACTAAAGTGGAATTTTCGCCGGTTTTTCGGCAATGTTGTGACACCGCGTATGCAAATCGTCCACGTGGAGAAGTGGCAATTCAAAACAAACTCACTCGCCGTTGTTTCTGCCGTTTTGTTTGATTCATTCGCAAAAAATTCATTTCAGGTGGCTAAAGATGTCTGCAGTCAAGGTTAAAAAAGCTCGCTGCTGTGTTGCTGGTTGCGATAACGATGATAGATATCCGCAGAAATATGTTATTCGTTCTCACGTAGAAGAAGTGCGCTTCTTCAAGTTTACAAAAGCAAAGCGGAAAGTCCAGACATGGATAGATAACAATAAGTCCAGGATTAGACTGGCAATTCTCTCCAGGCAATGGAACATTCGTCTGTGCTAACCATTTTGTGGATGCCAAACCTACGAAAGAGAACCCCCATCCAACATTGTTTTTGTCTGTTAGGAGGAGCAGGTATGACAAAACTCCCACAAAAAGGAGGAAATTGCAAAGAAATGTACCACCACCTCGACCCAAATCAAATAATCCAGTTCATGATAATGAAGATCCAGAAGATTTGGACGATCCTACAAATTATGTAGGGCCTGCTAATGATGATCCTGATTCAGGTGATTCTACAAATGATGATCCTACAAATAATGATGATCCTACTAATGATGATCCTACAAATGATGATCCTACAAATGATGATCCTACAAATGATAATCCCACAAATGATAATCCTACAAATGATAATCCTACAAATGATAATCCTACAAACAATGATCCAAAGGATCCTGATAATAGTAATGAAAATTCAGATGAAAATAATTCGGATTGGGAGCCAGAAATGTCCAGGCCAGATCTGGTGTTTGAAGAGGTAGCCAGAGCGGGAATAGTCAAAGTGTATACGGAACTACCAAATGCAGAAATATTTTTATATTTATTCAACCATCTTTGCCCGAAAGCAAAGAACATGAACTATTGGAAGGGGCAATCACAAGTTAACAAAGAAAGACCCAAGGAAAGTACCACACAAGCTCTAGCTGGTATGTTTGAGATTTTTGAAGAAGCTGGAATAGAACCACCCTGTGTCAAAAGAGGGCCCCAACGAAAACTGAGCCTTGAGCAGGAATTCCTCATGACCCTCATGAGATTGCGAGTTGGGTTAATTGAAGAGGATCTAGCATTTCGGTTCAAAGTGTCCCAGTCAGTTATATCGACAACTATTGATACATGGCTGAGATTTTTGGCAAAGGAACTGAGTTGGCTAATTATGTGGCCAAGTAAAGGCCAAGTGAAGCTGGAGTTACCTGACTCATTCAGAAAGCTATATCCAAATGTACGTTGCATCATTGACTGTTCAGAGATTTTCACTGAGACACCAAGTGCTTTGGATATTCAGGCGGCCTTGTGGTCAGAATATAAACATCATTGTACAATTAAATTTCTGGTAGCCATTACACCAAACGGGACGCCCTCGTGTATCTCAATGCTATGGGGGCAGGGCAACAGACAAATTTAAAGTAAGAGACTGTGGGTTTCTAGATCTTGTGGAGCCATATGACCAGATAATGGCTGACAGAGGATTTAAGATAAGGGACGAATTGTTACTGCAAAATGCTTCCTTGTGTATTCCACCAAGCACAAGAGCAGGAATGCAAATGGCTGCAGCAGACGTCAGAGAAACATCAAGGATAGCAAATGTTAGGATATATGTTGAACAGGCAATAGGGCGACTAAAACAATATCGTATTTTAAAAAATATCCTCCCAGTTAACAATCTGTCTTTATGCGATGACATAGTGCAAGTTGTATGTGCACTCACATGCTTCAAAGATCCATTGTGTGTTTGAAGAACAAGTTTTATTTAGATTTATAAACAGGTGCTCAAATCAGCATGACAGGGGTTTTGTACATAGTCACAGAAATAAACCCAATATTTGAAGCATATTAAAGTCATATGAATAATCATTCTAAAACAATTAGTCACCTCAGGCTGCATGACTATTAAGGGTAAGCAAGCCATCTAGTGGTCTTTCACCAATGCTGCATTCTGACCATCTAGTTGGTTGATACTAAAACAATTAGGCCTTCTGCCTCATAGTCTATTGGATCATAGCACATTTGGCCTAAAGGTCTAGTTGCTAAATTTACAAATCATGTTGCCTTAGGTGACTGAATGTTATGAGTCTAGAATACAACTATGCTTGTTGTTTACTATGAGCTCATATCCACTGCCATGAGATCCTCAAGGCAAGCACTGCAGAGCCACTCCTGATCCTCATTGATGTTTGTAGCGTCAACACATCTCAAGTGGAACCATGCAACACACTTGTCACAACAAACACTATTGTCAGGTGAGCCACTGGGGAGTTCGTCACCCTCCAACACAACTTTCTCACATACTGCACAAAAATAAATAGTGCGTAGTCCAAGGAGAACTTGAACCATGTACGACTTTAAAAAAACCTCAAGTTTCACAAGGGCATTAGCCCAAAAGTTAGCGTCAAACTCAATGACTTCAGTATGCAAATCATTTGGTGTCCAAACCACAAAGCAGCATTTGTGTATGCAAGTGACAGCCATTTGTCCCATTACTTGGTAATAGTACTTGTGATCCCTTTTTAAGTGGATGGTATTGTTTTTTTCCTCAAGAAAATCTGTTTCTTTCCAACTGTCACTCACAGAGGATCCTCTGATTCCATATGGACACTTCACCTCCAGTACTGTTTGTCCACAGCAAGAACATGTCATCAGTCCATCTGGGCTTGCACCAATGAATGGTTTAGTGTTTAAAACATGCAAACCAGTTTTCACAATTTTGCAGTTTCTGTGATTTGCAAGTGCATTTGCATGAAAATCACGGGCTTTGTCTTCATTTTGCCTCCCCCATTTGATTGCAGGAACATGCTCTAGGTTCCCACTGCCATACATTAACTTAGCAATCATAGGAGTTGTCTTTGGCTTGACACTCCCACTTACCCTTGCCAAGGAATCAACTTTCGTACACACATCCTTGAAATTCGAAGCTGTTATCCTCCCTTTTCTGTGATTCTTACATGCTTCTGAACTGGACTGCCCCTTTGTTTCTTTCTCAATGTCCTTTACTTCTTCAGGAGCGCGCAGCCAGAGTCATCTTGTTTGCGGAACCGCGCGCACCATCTGTGGAACTTTTTAACAGACTTAGTTGGATCCCAATACATGAACAGTTTAAGATTAATAAATGCGCTCTAGTTCACAAGCGAGTCTATGGAAACGTTCCATCATTTTTAAGCGAACAACTTATTCTTAATAGCTCTGTAAATAGAAGATCCACCCGCTGCGCTAATTTTAATCTACGCTGCCCGAAATTCAGTAGGGAGACAGAAGGCGGGCGCACTTTTTCCGTTTCAGCCACCCGCCTTTGGAATAGTCTCCCTATTGAAACAAGGCGAATCGAACGTCCTGCGCCCTTCAAGAAATCTCTTAGAGATCGGGCGTTTTCGGAGCAGCGTCTTTTACACCATTTTAAAATTTAATTAAATTGTCATTAGTATATTTTATCTTATTATTCAATTTAGTGTAAATAACATTTTTATATAATATTTATATATATTTGTATAGTATTCTTTGTAATTATGTATTTTAGGGAGGGCCACAAGTTTATTAGCATTGCTATTATGTGTTACCCTCATTTTAAATAAAGTCTTTATTATTATTATTATTATTATTATTATTAGGAGTCAGAGTAATTGTTTCTAAAAATCCACGTATTTTTTCTGGTTCAGTTTCATTTCCTCAAGAGAGCTGCAGTATTTGTCTGCAAACTCTGTAATGTAGAGGGTTTCTCTTGGTTGAGCATGCAAGTGTGACTCAACACTCTTAAATACTTGTGAAGATGGGCGTATCTGGCTCAACCCCTCAAGAAACTGTGTTTTCCTTGTCTGGCTGACGTGCCGCTGCCCTTCTCTTCGTGGATCAAATGATTTCCAGCCATCATTGATAATCCCACTAGTTGCCTCATTTCTTGAGGATTTATCCTTGCGTATGTTCATATCTATAATTTTTCCTGGCTCAACATCCTTCCGGGTCGACTGGTTCCAGCCACAGGGAACAGCTGTGCAAGCTGGATCAGTAAATCCACTTTCCACTGCATAGTTTACTTTGTAAAGCAATGCAATGAGATGGTTGCAAGTTGCACTGGTGCCGGCAATGCAACTGCACCACCCACACACAACACTACCATTGTCCTTCAAAGCAACCCATGCTTCATGTGGCTCTTGTCGTATACGATAGGAGGGAGTAATGACACCCTTCAAGACACAGCTATTGCCCTTGTTCTTGGAATAGTAAATTGGTCCAACGAAGTTGCTTTTTTAGTAGGAAAATGCCTTTTGATTCTTGTATTTTCCTATGTATGTGGTATCAAATTCCTTATGGGAAAGAATGAATGAGAAAATCTTCCCCAAATCAGTACTTGGCCATTTCGTCATATCATCATGCCATTCCGGGGCAGATTTGGGGTGATCCAAGTCATTGCTGGTGAGGCGTCTGTGGTATTCTGTAAGCAGACTGTTGTTATGCTGTTCATATGAAAGCTTGATGGATACTTTCTGGTACCAGGCGGCATAGGCTCTTGCTACCAATTCTACTTTCCTTCCAGTAGTGGTAAGGCCTCTGATGTTTAAATAATCCTTTTAAGGTTCCCATAGATAGATCCAGAAAATCTTCATATGTTTCCATCTAAACACAATAGAAATAAACAAAAATGGTGAGTTTAGTCACAAGCTTAAAGCAGTATTCAACACTTACTGTCCCTAAACTACTGCCAAATAACTGTTCATGTTAAATCACAGCACCAACGCTACAAATATCAGAATGTTGTGCTTGAGCTTGCAGATCCTTTGTTTCACAAGCGAAAACATTGCCCCAAAAATTGGCGAAATTTCCATTCTGGCTGCCTGTTTTGCTTGATAAAGGTAATAGAAATACACTTAAATGAAATGGCAATATTAGTTTGTGTTCTATTATAAGCTCAATGAGAGCACAAGCGGTGATTTCCGTACAGTCCATGTGCTCGCTTTTCAAAGGAACCGAAGCTCCAATTTCGACTAACACATTGCCGAAAAACCGGCAAAAATTCCACTTTAGTTGCCCGTTTTATCTCGAAAAGTAAAAAATACACACTTACCTCACATGTGAGTGATTCCTAGAAGCGATGGAAAGGATAAAAGCGCTAAAAGGACACAAATTATGACTAGTAGTTGGTTCGCATGCGAATTTCTCAAGTGAATGTATGGGCTTAGTAACCGCGCGTACCGATTTCTTGCCTACTCGCCCAGATTCGCCCGGGCAAATCCAATATGGCGGCGGAAACCGTGATAAGGCCGATTTACACCACAAACGTTGTTCATATATCATTTTAAAGCTAAAAGATTGGTCTATCTGATGAATACTTTTGTTTTCATTATATTGTACATGAACATATATTTTGTTAGCTCTAAAGAAAAAACGACCGACTTTCTTTAAAAAGTTCCATCTTCTTCCAGTTAAATTGCACAGCTCCAAATATTAGCAAAATCTATTCTTTAGATAGTCTCCTACGCAGCGCGTGTTTTGTGTCGGTCACGCAACGCTTCCCTCCCCACACACGGCTGCTTGCTTTTGGATCACATGCCTTTCCCTTTGTTATTTGATCGACAGTGACATGATTTCTTCAGCCAATTAAATTCAACCAATCTTGTGTCCGTAAAATGTAAACATGTCAAAAATTGCGGAAGCACATTTCAGCACCCGCTCAAAGTAATCTACGACTTTCTGTGTGAGTTGCGAAAGGTCACGGAGGAAACTCTAAAGAAATTAGTCGATGGAAATCGCTGTTTTATTTCTTCCACAGTAATAGAAAAGAAACGCAAGATCTACAGATATATATTTGTTGCTGTTGTTGTTGTACTCATTCACTTTGTTTGTAATGTTAAAACATAAGAGTTCCATTGAATGTTGCAAGAAGTCTGCATTGGATGTAGATATGAAGCGAGGAATTACTTGGAGACTGATAGTTTGTTTATTTGCAAATCATGCTGCTTCAAAGGTCTCACTAAATGTCAGCGAGCATTAGACGACCTTCCCTCGATTAAGTAGGACATTGGGGAACTATTTGGCAATCGAGAGGCACGCTCAAAGATATGTAGATCATCCATGTAAGGCTAACAGCCGGACTACAACAACGACAACAACATGGCCATGCTCGAACAAAGGTGATCAAACACATCAAACACGTCGATACAGTTCAATAAATAAGCGGCTTTCCAAAACCTGTAGACACATTAATTAGTACATCCTTTTTTCTGTTATAATCTGGATATCCCTGTTCTGATGAAAATGTAGCAAGGAAATATGGAATTCTTTTCTGACAAATCCGAGAGCTTCTAAAATGCAATTAATAATTTCTTCTTTCAACGAAGTGCGAACTATGTCATAGTTTTGAATTTCAATTGCCTTATCCGATTGGTCAATTTGAAGTGGCGCGAACGGTTCACCGAAAATGGAAACCGATTGGTGATTGGTCAAATCGGGGAAAGGCATGTGATCCAAAAGCAAGCAGCCGTGTGTGGGGAGGGAAGCGTTGCCTGACCGACACAAAACACGGGCTGCGTAGGAGACTATTCTTTAGAAGGCGATCTAAAAAAAGGTGTGCGGGATTTTTGATTTTCCTTTTAAAAACATATTTTATGCTAATTTTTGTGTTAGCATTGCCAAACATATCTGTTTTCAACCTTTTTTACGTGATATTTCCGCAAATATGTAAAATATCAATAATCCCGCACACCTTTTTTCAGATTGCACTCTAAGGAATACATTTTGCAGAAATCTGGAGCTTTTAACATTAACTGGAAGTGGCAGGAACTCTTAAAAAGCAAAAAATTGGTATTTTTCCTCTGAAGCACAAAATGACGAAAATGATCCATTAGATTAACGTTGCAAAGAAATATGCCACTTAGTAAGTAAGGTCATTCCATAAGCTTTAAAACGATATATAATTGGCCCTTGTAGGGTAAATAATGACACGACAGTGATTTTTTTTTCGCGAAAAAGTGACATCCCTCGTGCAAAGGTATACTCATACCTTAAGATTTCCTAGGAAAACCTAAGCAATTCCTAAGATATCTTAAGATATCTGTCCTAGGAATTCATAGGAAAACCAAAGAAATTCCTAGGATTAAGGTGTGAAATTCCACAGTAAATTGGGACAAAAATGTGAGGAATTCCTAGGAAAAACAGAGTCCAGAGAATAGCTAGGAAAATACCTAGGAAAATCCTAGGAAAATTTACCAGTAAATAAAAATAGAAACACGAAACAGTTGTATCATGAAATCAACTTTATTTCCTCAAATAAAAATTTCTAGAATATAATGAACATAACAATTTTGAAATACTGCATCAAAATTTCTTATAGAATATATTATAATCATTTTGTGGATATTGCAATTATTATGTGCAATTGGATTGGAAATTTTGTGATTTTTTTCATCTTCATTAATATTTTTCACACATTTTGGTAATTTTGTAATTTTCATTTTGCCATCAAAATTTATAGAATATAACTATCATAACCATTTTGTAATCCTGTCATCAAAATTTGTCATACAATATACTATAATCATTCTGTGGATACTGCTATTTATTATATGTGCAATTGGATTGAATATTATGTTTTTTACAGACTTTACATTGTTTTCTCTTCAAATTTATAGAATATAATTATCATAACCATTTTGTAATACTGTCATCAAATTTGTCATAAAATCTATTATAATCATTTTGTCGATACTGCAAATTATTATGTGCAACTGGATTGAATATTTTGTGATTTTTTTAGAGACTACATTGTTTTCTTGATATTTGATCTAAAGAGTATATGAATATGAATAATATGGTAATTTTCTACTCAAGTCCTCTCTTGATGCTGCGTTTGAACTTCTTGGTGTGTTCTGTGCCTGTACTATATATATTTGGTCTCCATGATATCTATAAACAGAAAGAACAATAATGATAAAAATACAGCAACATTTAACAGCTGTTTCTGATACAGTCGAAGCTCTCCGTGCGACCGCTCTTGTAAGCGACCAGCTCCCATAACGACCATTTTCCCGAAACCCCGTTTGAAATGTCACATAACTCTGTTATTTCAAGCTCTCGTAAGCGACCGCCTTATCGATGCGACCAGCTCCGTTAGCGACCACAATTTCAAATCACCAACAGAGATTTTCTATTGTTTTTAAGCTCTCGTAAGCGACCATAGTACTTTTTATCTTTAAAACATCAGTCATCACCTCATAAATATCTAAAATGATAAAAGCTGCACCGGTGAAATGCTATTTTCTATGTACATATTTGCGGTTATCTATTCTTAATTAAAGTCGGGAAATAAATCAAACTATTTTAAGCATTAGTATCACATGTTTTTTTCTAGATTTATTGTACTAAGCTCTCGTTAGCGACCAACGTCTATTGTTCAAGTAGAAAGCCGCTTGGTGGTCGCTTACGAGAGCCGTTCTCGTAAGCGACCAGCTCCGTTAACGACCACAATTTTCAGTTCCCGAGGTGGTCGCTTACGAGAGCTTCGACTGTAGTCCAACCGTCCCGGACCACTTGAATGCAATAATGCTCATTGTTACACAAAACAATTTTGTTTGCAATGATGTTAATGTAGTGGCCTGTAATATGGTTCATATGCTAGAAATACACTCAAATACACTCATTCTGGAATGTGGCAGGTACCATGGATTCTAATATATAGATTTAGGCAATGCCTAAAAGCGGAACTCCAATCATACACACCCACGTCTTACTCACCTGCAGGGAGCTCACCTTTACAGTTTAAATCAAGAAAATTCATGTTACCATTAAATGGCAATGATAGTATTAGCGCGTTCTGATATGCTAGCAAGTCGCAGTTCACGACCGACAAACGATAATCTCCTTGAAATAAAAATGAAAAATAAGATTTTCAGCGAACTCCACAACAAAGAATACTTCTTGACATAGTATTTGTCTCATTGTACTAACTAAATGTAACATGTTTAATGACGTGTTTACATAAGGCAAAGCCAAAGCAGGGCCAAAAAGTCAAGCTTACTCAAAACTATAATTCGAGTTTAGCCGGAGAAAAAGAAACCTCGAGGGAGCCAACTAAAGCAGCAAAACGTAAAAGTTACATGTAAAGTCAGAATTTTCTCATCAGGAATGCAATAAACTTGGAAGCTAAAAATATAAATAGCATAAGAAGCAATTTTAAGCTTTGTGCTTACCGATAACTGATAGTGAACTCGTTTCTTTCCTCCGAAAGTCTCCGTCGTGTTGAGTTGAATTCATTCTTACTTGGCAAGCTCTAAATATATTATTCGGCAAAAACCATTGCAATTTTCTGTTATTGTCAATCCTGTTCAATCCAGTTCTGGCTCCCTGTTCGTAGATCTCATATGAGTATTCGCAGAACACGTCGTTTGCAGCTTTTACGAAAGAAACTGTTGTTTTTCTTCATTCTTACTGACGTCTGAAAACCAAAGGCCTTGAAGGTTGGGATACTGAGATCTAGCTAACTCAACATGACCATTAGGTATACTTGATATTTCTGGCACTACGAACGCGCGCATACTAATAGCATTTCCTCCATTAACAGCACTTACATTAAATGCCACTACATCTCTTAGCGTGCCCTTTTGATTACGCTGACCGAACGCATTAATACAAAGCCACTCGCGCCCTACACGCAGCCGATGACGTAATAAATGAACGATGACTTCCGCCATCAAACAAAACTCTTGTCTTTTTAGACACGCCCCCCGCGCTGCTAATAACTCCCTGCGCTGTTTGCAAAGCAACACGCGTACCAGAGCCCACATGAAAATTGCCCGAAAACCTCTCTGCAACATGATGCGAGCTAGATTCTTCACCTTGGTTACCCTCCCCCCGTTCCTGTTCCGACTTATGCGAACTAGCTCGTTGATCATTGCCCGAAATCTGACCTTCACAAATTGACACATGATGCCTTCCCCCACAGCCCTTACAAGTATTTTCCTTAGACTTACATTCGAACGATCTATGTTTTTTCTTTAAACATCTGAAACATCTTGCATACTTAACTAATAAGTTCTTACGTGCTTGCGGCGTTGTGACCTTCTGACACTTCTCTGATTCGTGTTTGTCCAAGCAGTAGGCACATATTACGTTCCCATCTGATGCAATTAATGCGCTTGTTGTGACTCTTTCTGAACCCTCGTCCTGTTTTCTCGCATACCCAGATACTTGGCGCTCCTCTCTCAATTCAACCTCTCCTCTGATCCGTTCCAACAATCTCTCCATCGTCCATGACATAAAATCTTGGTATCCACGGGTGATCGTGAGGCGAAAACCACTCGGTAGTTTCTGCATTAAAGCTGGTACCACAATGCCACAATACACATCTTCTGCCACTCCTAAAGCTTTAAGTCCTCGATATTGCATTTCAGCGGAGTCATAAAACCGCCGAAGCCTGGCCGTGTCTCCATCGCTAAATACCGGCGACAGGTTTAGGAGGTCGTTAATGTGTGCTCTCTGAATAACCTCCTGTTTCCCATAGCGCCGCTTCAATAGTTCCACTGCTGCTTGATAATTTGCTGATGTTAAGGCAAATCCTCCTATTGCTGACAGCGCAGGTTCTTGTAGTTGCATCCTTAGGTAGTTGAATTTGGCTACTTCTGGCAATGATGGGTTGTTATGAATAGCACTCTCAAAGGAGTCCCAGAATTCTTGCCATTCTTGAATTTTTCCGCTAAACTTCTTGGGCTCTAACTTTGGAAGCCTCATATTTACCTTCTTCTGCGTTTCGCTCTGCGTGTTTGATTGACTCCCGCTCCCTGTAGGTTGGATGTGAACCGGTTGTGGGGATGGAAATTCCTTTAAGGTGACTAGATCTTCAATCTGTAATATTATCTCGTGAAGACTCGCTCGGGCTTCGTCGCCCTCGTTGATAATTGCCTCCAAGTCGGTGTCCTCTGCTTCTTTTTCGACTGCAATCTCTAATATTTCATCGTCTAGTGTTCTAAGAACTTTGATTTTTTCCTTTGCGCTCTCTGCAACTTGTCTTAGGGTCAATTTATCCTTTTCCTCATTCGACAACAACTCCTTTGCCGATTAGTTTCGTCGCCGCCCCTTTATGGGCTCCCTCACTTTCTTTTTCTTTGCTAACTGATCCGCCATAATCTCACATCCACGCTCGATGGACCACGTGTCGTAACTTTTTCTTGACGAACAATCAAGGGGACTGTATAATCTTCTTTCTCTTTATTCGTGCATTCTCTCTCCAACGCTCTACAACAGCTCAATGTGAATACCATTCCTCATAAAAAAACTAAGATTACATTTCTCGTCACGTCCATAGTATAACATTTCATTTTTGATTGACATTTCCAAATAGAGATACGCAACATAATTAACACTTGTGTGAATAGTTCCCAAACAGACAGTAATGAGGAGGTTGATGACGATAAGGGATGGCGTTTCAAGCTACAATCAAATGCAAAAGTAGTTGGCGCATTTGCGCTTCCGGTCCCTTCCCTGCCTCCTATAATGTTGACTGGAAAATATATTTTCAGTAGGCCACTAGTCCACTGCTGGCCGGTTTGCATAGACCGGTATGAGTGCAGGAGAAAAACGTGGTTTTCAGACAGAAAACCACGGAAAACGGGCATGCTGTCGCATTACAATATGTTGTTTAATATTTTTTTGAACTATGCGATATTTTGGGGAGAAAAAATGCTTTTTGTGCAATGAGAAAGGAAGTGAATTTCAAGAAATGTGAAAATATTAACAAAACTTTGTGATTTAGTCAATGGGGGAAACTCATGGAAAATTATTAGATTTCACACTTGTACAAAGCAGCTGTGAATCAGTTTCATCCCGCGGACTTTTTAGTGAGCAGTCGAATGGTTTCCGAGCTGAATAAAGCATGCGTTGTGGCACAGGTTTGTTTGTTAGCTGCTGTAGAGTTATGGCGGAAGGACTCGGTAACTTATAGTCAAGCCAATCTGACTAAAGTACCGTCACGAGAAAGGTTTGCTGAAATTATGATAGAAGCATTTAGGGTTCGCAGGGGCTGTTGTAGTGGTGATTCCTGTGAAAACGAAGACGTTGGTGCTCGCGTTGTTGTTGTTCAGTGGGCGGTCTGCCAGGAAAGTCACGCTGATGGGGGGATACATTTTCACATGGCAATGAAGTTGAGTGCCGCTAAACGGTGGTTGTGTGCCAGAAATTATGTCCAGAGAAGGTATGGCGTAAATGTGAACTTTTCTGGTCGACATCCTAACTATTACTCCGCGTGGCGCTATGTCGTGAAGGAAGATTGAAATGTGTTGCATTCTCCCGGCCACCCTGATCTCTGGGATGCAAACCCTCCGCGAACTACAGCGGCCTCTGAAGCTCATCTCAGAGCGAGAGAAGCACAATTGAGAGGAGAAGGAGAAGACAACGATGAAAATGTTGAACCAAGCCGTAAAAAGAAGAAGAAAATAAATTTGTATGAACATGATCAACAACAACCAAAGGTTGAGATTTATGTTATACGCCGTGAAAAAATGGTGTTTTGCTGACGTTTCGAGCGTTAGCCCTTCGTCGGAGCAAAGAGAGAAAACTGAGGGTGTGGGGCTGTATATAAAGTAAATGTAGAGCCGTTGCTAGGCAACAGATAAACATTCGGAATGACTAAAGGTGATAATTGGTTAAGAAAAACAAAGGATGCCATGGGCCATTGAAATCGCAAACTAGTGATAAAAGTAAAGAAAGAGGAAATATGATGAGATGTAGACTGGAAGCGAGAATGATTCGACCCGTTGTGAAGAGAAACACCGCAAACAGTCATATGATCTCTAGTGTGACCGGGAAGATTGAAGTGTCGGGCCACTGGTTTGTTACGGTCATTTTTCTTCACATCATTGCGATGCTGGCAAAAGCGCGTAGAAAGCATTTGACCGGTTTGTCCTATATAGATCATGCGGCAAAGGGAGCAAGTAATACAATATATGACGTTGGCGGTGGTGCAATCAAAGTGATCTGTGATGTTAAAAGACTCGCCGTTAGGGCCGATGATCCGGGTGGTGGAAACGACATGACCACACGTTGTGCATTTTGATCTAGTACATTTGAAAGTGCCGGGTTGTAGACCGCCAGGCGTGAGAACGCCTCTAACAAGAGAATTGCGCAAGTTTCGGTCCCGCTTAAAAGAGAACAAAGGCGGCTTGGGGAAAATTGCGGCTGTTTCCGGGTCCCTTTGTAGGATCTTAAAGTTCCTGGACACAAAATGCTTGATTGCTAGGTTAGTAGGATGAAAAGTAAGGGGGAAGGGAATCCTATCCTCTAGAGTGGGTTCTGATGGCTGCAAGGCTGTGGTTCTGTCGATCGAACGGGCGCGGCTAAGGGCGTTAGCGACGACATTGTCAGGGTAACCACGATTTCTGAAAAACTCGCTCATTTCGTCCGATTTAGTCATAAAATCGGCCTCCTCGCTGCACAAGCGACGGAGTCGGAGAAACTGGGAGAACGTCAGGCTTAGGGCACGATGTAGCGCCAATGCAATCGCCAATATAGCGTCCGTAGAAATGAGGAGTGGGGCCATCGTACTGCTGAAAAATTAGGTCCTCGATGTAGCCAACGAAGAGGTTGGCGTAACTGGGTCCCATTTTAGTGCCCATGGCTACTCCATTGACTTGCTGATAAAAATCGCCTGAAAAAGAAAAGCAGTTAAGAGTGAAAAATTTGTATGAAGTATCTCAAACGGCGGTCACTCGAGGGATAAAAACTTACCTGGAACTTTTAGCATTCGCGAAAATGCAAAAAAACGAAGGCAAGACAGAACTAGCGGAATTCATTATAAACAGAAGGCAAAAAGCGGTGGAAGAAGGATTACAGACTGCTTGGGAGCTAGAAGAGTCCGAGGCTAAGCTTCGAAGACAAAGAATGAGTAGAATTGAACTACTTCAGCAGGCACAAAGCGAAAACTGTGTGAGTGGATGTGACGGGCGGTGGTTTCAAATGGCATGCGAGGTGTTACAGAACAATAACATCGAAGAGCAGTATTTAGGGACGCTATTATTGACTTATTAGAAAAGGGAAGAGGGAATTATCGGAACATTTTCATAAAAGGGCCTGCAAATACTGCGAAAGCCTTCATTTTGCGCCCTTTGAGTGCCATCTTTAACACATTCCTAAATCCAGCGACAACGACGTTCGCACGGGTGGGCGCGGAAAAAGCAGAGATAATATTTCTCAACGATTTTCGATGGTCTGAGAAGATTATGCCTTTGCATGACATGCTTTTATTATTAGAGGGTGAACCCGTTCATCTTCCAGCCCCAAAGACCCACTATGCGGAGGACATTATCTTTGACAAAGATACTCCAGTTTTCTGCACCTCTAAATCGGAGATCCTAGCGCTAGAGGAGCGGGAAAACGAAATGATGGCTGTGCGCTGGCGCGTGTTCTCATTTACCCACCAAATAGAAGAACACGATCAAGTGAGAATCAATCCTTGTGGAAAATGCTTTTCTAATTTCCTGCTCGCCTAAATGCGTCAAAATCAATTTACCCAATTTGTAGTTCGCGCATGCGAACTGCACGAGTTACCAGGTGACTCGCCAAGAAATAGAGAATTTTAAGTAAAAAAAATGATTCTGAAATTGAGCGAGTTACATGGTAACTCGTTGACTTCGCATGCGCGAAACACTGAAAGCGTTTCTCGGTACTTAAGTGATATCAGAATGTTTCGTAAAGTAAATTCGCTGGGAAGCAGCGCCGTAGTCAGGCAATTTAGTTGTTTATTGCATTTAGGAGTAAATATAATTTCGTACAGCGCATCTCGCTGGGAAACATTGCCGTAGTCAGACACTATTACTAGTTGTTTGCACTATAATATGGATGCAAAAATTTCTCTTTTCTGATTGGTCGAGAGCAGTGCAATTACAAAAGTAATGTGCACTCCAAAAAAGTAATTGCACTCAAATGAGTGCAGGTATTTCATAAAGCTGATTGGCTAAATAAACAATGGATTTTGCTAACGAGCCAATCAAATGCGCGCTAGCTGTCACGCCACTCGATCTGTTTGAGCCTTGTCAACAAGATGGGAGATCGATAGATGGCTTTGGATGGAGGGAGAAATTCGGTTCCTTTTCATGAAAATCATCTTCCGAAACCCTTGGCAAGCAAAATGTGAATTACTTATGGACTTGAGCAAGACTTGTTTTAGTTCTTTGTTATTCTTTGGTATGGAAGGATATGAAGGGAAATCTTCGTTGACTGTGAATCTAGCGGCGGGAAATGCCAGCGATGAAAATGAACTAGAAGTCTACAAAAACACATGCGATACGGACAGTTTTGCGGATCAAATTCCTGTCAATCTTGGTTGTTTAGCTGTTACAAGAAAGTTTACACAAGAGAATACTTCAGGTATGTCTTCTGTGGAAGTTTACCTAGCTATGTTCACCTTTCTGGACAATATTCTGCCCGTTTTTGGTGACCGAAAATGCACAAGCAACTGAGCTTTCAAAAGCAATTCAAACAGAAAGAAACCAAACAATTAATTAATACAGGCTCTCTTATGTTATTTTACCTTGGAATCTGAAATAAAGTTTATGATTGTCAAAACAGAATTCCACCTGCTTCTAGCATAAAATAAATTTGTTGTGTCAAGTAATTATATTTATGTCAAGATAGGTTTTGTAAACTTTGCTCGCTTGTCTCGCACGCGTTCTGTGCATTTGTGGCCACTGCAAATAAGGTCTTTCTCTGAAATTTTTTTGCATCCATATTATTAATAAGTAATCATACGACTATTCTCGTTCAATTTGGGATTAATTACACTCGTGAGTTTTTCAAAAAGCTCAAGTTGCACTCGCCCTAACGGGCTCGTGCAATTTCGATACTTTTTGAAAAACTCACTCGTGCAATTAATCCCAAATTGAACTCGAAGTCGTATGATTACCTATACAAACTAGAAGCGGCATAAAGCTAAAATGAACAATCTGTTGTAGAAAGACCGTAGTGGACTTTAAATGGTATGCAGAAATGTTTTATTTCTCTTTCAAGTGAGTGAGTACCATTTACACAGAAACTATCACTACAAAATTAGAACTCAAGTTGTTTTTCTAACTTTCACCTGTTGCCAACTAAATGCATAATTATCCCGGACACGTTTTAGTCGTGAATGAAAATTGTAATTTGAGAAAGTGCGCGTTTAAATTCATAAGCAGTTCCGTGTAAAGTCGAGAAGCATTGAATTATTCAGTTAGGATTTCCCTGACTCAATAAACGTTAAGCACACTTGGGAAGTCTGGAGTTACTTTTATTTCCAGTTGATTATCAATACTTGGTACGTCCCCCATTGTTTTCCATAATTTCCGAAAGTCGTTTTGGTATAGACGCAATGGTGTTGTTAATAGTTTCCAAGGGGATAGCGTAAAGAGTTCTAATTACCCTCTGCTGAAACTCCTCGTACGTTACCCTTGTTATGTTTAAACGGATAGCCTCATTCAGCAAATTCTTTCTTAAAATATGAAAAATATTTTCAATCGGATTTAAGTCTGGGGAACGCGGTGGAATGTGTATAAAAGTTTTTTCACACCCACACTCCCTCATTGCCTTCTTTGCTGCACTACTATTTTGTGAAGTGTCACCATCTTGGATCCATAATCGGCTACCGCTCTTGTTTGCTAAATCAAAAGCACTGTTGAACTTTCTTCGAATGAGACTTGCAAAATACGCGCCCTTCAGATGCTCATAAGTCTCACACAATACAACGCCAACGTTAAAACTAATTGCTACAAACAATTTCACCAATTTCCCTCCTGTGCCCTCTTTGCGTCCTTTTGCAGTACACCCAAATGTGGTGCCTTCTTTCCTTTTCCTCCATATTTTCCCACTTGGCGCTTTTGCATTTGAAGGATTCCTTTTGTATGTTAGGGATACACCATCTAGGTAAAAGGCCACGCCTGTTGTCCACACGTCGGCACTGTACTCTCTCCTTACACGCCTTACGGACTCCATTCGGCTATTTAGGTCCTTTGTCTCCAGTACTCACTTTTTCCTGGCAGGCCTATAGCCATAGCCCCCCCTTTTAACAGCACGCTTCACAGTAGACTCCGACACATCTTCGTGCTTTATTCCCTGTGTTTGCTTTCGCCGTCTACCAGTAGTCTTCACAACGGTTTGTACCTTCTTTTGATCTTTCAATATTCGTCGCACAGACGACTCTGCTACTCCACAAACGCGCGCTATTTCCCTTTGACTCCAGTATGTTATCTCGTCTAACTGAAATATCAGTGCTTACAAGTGCGCTGGGATTTTTCTTTTGAAGACCATTCCTCACTTCTAGCGCAATTATGCAGATACCCGCTCTTGTTCATTTAGTATGTGTTATCCAAATGCCGTATTCCCTTCTATTTACATTCTTTTGCTATTTTTGAAACGTGATTTATCCAGTATTTACAATGTATACGACGTCATTTTACTCCGCACGCACTATGGCGTTATCGCGATCCCTCAACGTGATCTCAATTAAGAGGCGATAATCAATCTGTCATTACTTTGTTAGTCACGCATTTCCTCTTCATACAATCAAATGCAAAAGTAGTTGGCGCATTTGCGCTTCCGGTCCCTTCCCTGCCTCCTTCAATGTTGATTGGAAAATATATTTTCAGTAGGCCACTAGTCCACCACCACTACCAACATTGAAAGGGCGAGGGAGGAGGGAAAGAGGGCACAAGTGCGCCAACGTTTTGCATTTTATTGTATCTAACGCGGACCTAAGGCGCATTACAGGTACTCGACCAATAAGGACATTCTGCGTCCAGCAGCACTTGAAGTACTTGGCCCACATTTGTAGAATGGACAATGGTGATGTCAGAAAACAAATACTGTTTGACGAACGTGCTCCAAAATGGACTAATCAGGAGAAATATGTTCAAATGGATGCACAACAGATCAGGAAAATAATGATGGACAGGACAAGGTTCCTGTGTCTATTGGATACAATAGACACGCCCTTGTGGAGACAAATCTCCAGAAAAGGGAACATAAAGAAGAAGAAGAACTGTCGCATGCGAACTAAGAGAATTGGCTGACGAGAAGACAATGGGATCTAGGTTAATTATTTCCTTCCCTGTCTCTTTTCTCTTGAGTTGGGAAAAGGTGTTGCTTATTGATTGAGTTATGTTGTGTGTGAGTTGGGTTGAATAACTAACTTAGCGGCATGTCTCTTGAACAGAGAAAAAGGTCGCAAAAAGTGCAGCTATTTTGAACCCTGTTTTAACGCCACGCAGAGTTTCGCCGACAACGAATGCTTGCTCCACGCGTCGCTTTAGTAGATACGAAAACACACGAGATGTATTTTACGGATACCAATTTTAATCAACGCCTTTACTTCTTGGAATATCGTAAACTGAAAGGTAATGAGCAAAAAGACTAAACTAAACACTAATCATAAACATTCCGATCATTCCACAAAATATGTACGGATTTTAGATATCATTTACAAGTAACACAATAGACGGTAAATCAAAGAGATATATGCGACTAGGAATCTAGAAACTACGACGATCAACTAAAGGATTACTAAAAACGCAAGCGCAATGTAAAATCACTAGCGAGTACAGGATACAATAATTCAGCGATACTGGGTGTGCCATTGTGCGCTTGTTATATACACTATAATTGTGCGCATATTACATGGGTCATTGCACCAACTTGCACGAACTATAAAACCAATCACTGTCCTTAAACAGCATGTGCACGTAGAGAACTAAATCATACAAATAAACGTTTATACTAGTACTAATGATAATAATGCAAAACAACTTACATAACATTCCCGCTTGTCTCGGACTTGAGCACACAATTCTCCACTACGTTCGATAAAAAAACAACTAACACAATCCTAGATATCTGTTACGCCCTATGAAAATATGTGACGTTATTCGAACCAGGCCTCGACGGCCGTTACACCTGTGTTCTTTATTTAAAAGGGGAAAAACATCTCGTACAAACCGGTAAACCGGTATTTAAAGTGTAGTAATCAAGCCATCAAAAAGGAAAACAAAGAAATTAGAATGTATTAGTACTAACTATGCTAAAGTGTATTTCACGGATCTATGAAAACCACTCTAACTAGTTTTTAGCTGTATAATAAAGTATGATTTTCATGCTTATTCTTGAAGTTTTGCAACATCAATAACGAGCCAATTTCAATCTGATTCATTACACACAAAGGGTGCTTTCCATTTACCAAAACATTTCGGTTTAAGTTCCGGTAATTCCTGTCTTCAAATAGAACGGTTCAAACCGAAACGTCACGTGAGTGTCTCGACTGAGAATCGTGATAGGCCGGGGTGCTTTCCATTTACCAGAATTTTCCAGTAATACTGGTTGGAAATCAAGTGGAGAGCATTTTCCCGATTATCCAACATTGTTGGTAATTTTTTTACCCCGGGATGGCGTTTTCCATTTGATTTCTCGCCGGTCATACCGAACATTTTTGGTAAATGGAAAGCACCCAAAAAACTCAAGTAGATTTTCCACAATAATATGGAGGTAAACTATCCTATAGCCCGTGGTTCATGTATGTGAATCTCTTGCATTTACCGTACTCTGCTGTATCGTATTTCTTTGTTTTTGAAAGAACTCATTCGATCGAAATACTTACGTCTTTAATGGGACATTGGTCATTTAAATAAGCAATCTCAGTTCCCTATAACTTTTTAAACTAAAAACGACACAAATGAAGCGGTAACGGTGATACTCAAAGTCGATTCGGCCATGATTCAAATGATTCAAATGTTTTTTGCCTAGTCTTTATTTGCTGCAAGGGAAATTATTATTGTGATACAAATGCCTGTTATGTACTTTTTTTTATTTCCAATAAATTTGCATTCAGGTTAAATTGTTGCAATTATTTACAATGTATAATTTGTTTCATTCCTATAATTACAAATAAAAAAATATCAAGCATAATAGACTCTCCAATAACATAATATATATTAAAAGAGGTTTTGAAATATTTTCTCAATTATTTGAGAAAACTTTTTTTTATAAATTTTCTCAATTTATAGTAAGTTTCATTAATATAATAATTTTGATTTTAAACTAAAATTGTAGGCACAATAAAATCTTATTTGTAATTACATCGTATAAATTGTCTTAATTTTGAGTTAATAATTTGAATAGGCACAATAAAATCTTACTTGTAATAACATGGTATAAATTGTCTTAAATTTGAGTTAATAATTTGAAATTTGAGCTTTACAATCCTAATAGTGCTAACAGGAACCTCTTGAAAGCAGTATGTTTGCCTCGGGAAACATCACCTGTCTTGGGACCACAAAACACTGTTTCCCTGGGTTCCAGTTAATAAGTGTTAAGTATGTTTCACAGGTTAACAAAAACCTTTTACAAGACATGGCTACTTCATGTTTTTTGGGTTGCCACCCACACCACTCAGTAATCTAAACCCAGACAGTCAGCAGCTTTATACTGTAGTAATTGCGTGATTGCAGGGAAGTTGCCATTATAAAAGTTATTGCTAGCCAAATAAAAGAATTAACGCTAATCTAAGGCATACAGCAGTAATGATCCGATGATATAGTTATCGCGTAAAGAAGTATGTAGCAGTTTCTTAATGTATAAACCGGAAAGACATGATTATTGCCGTTGGAATGCATCTCTGGAGCTGTGAAATTGCAGCTAAACAGGCTTTATAAACTGATGCCGAATTTCGTAGCAGAATTCATAGAGAAATATCAATCTAATATGGCTGTGCATTCGATCGTAAATTGAACAATTCGAAGGTGAGAGATACATATAAACGATCGAATTTGCGGGCTTTCTGAGCTCTGGTAACACGAGCTCAAAATAAACTACTCACAATAAGGTACAGTGTTTTAATATCGCGACAACAAACAAATACTTATACCCATAAACAGAACAAAAGGCTTTCTTGTTATCGGTCCATTGAATGATAGAAGTTAACTTAATTGCACAAAGGCCGGTTTAAAAGGTATTAACCTACACTCAGACTAATATTTATCACGTATAACCGCCGGTTCACGGAGAGTTACGATTCGATCTGACGATTGTCGTGTTTATAGGAAGGGATGTGATGGTGAATTACTTCAACAGGAGGTGAAATAAACTAACTTCTTCAAGACTATGTTTTTTTTCCTTGCAATGTTACGGCCCACAGCTGGGCCCCACAATGGACTTTAGCGGTTTTATTTGGCACAACACTACGAGGAACAGGGAACCAATTGTTCTGATTATTAACGGTCTGACAAGCATGATCGGCCTTTATCAAACGCTGTTACTCACCTCTAACAGAAGAAGTAAAGGCATCGCTCTTCCTCGGTAGTACCCTCAATAAAAGCCAGAAAAAGTTGTGTACTAGACGATGATCAACTGAGTGTTTCAGGGTATAAACTTTGCCATAAATAACGCCATTCATTCGAGAGAACATGATTCGAACGTTACACTCAGATAAACAGTTACTCTAGATATACGATTACCGCCTTTTTGTAGCTGGCCAATCAGATGCGAGATAGAATCGGCCCAGGTTCCGCTCGAGTAGATAACTCGGAATCGAAAATTGTCGCGTGCGCGACAGAATTCTACTTTTTTGTATTTTTTTTCATATGTGGTATTGTCCATCATATTTTATTTTTATTGTTCAACCATGGGCAAAGTAGCCTATATATTCTTCGTGCTAAGTGAATTGATTACTCTTCATGTGCGAAAAGTGTGGTACAAATGACGAATTTCTATACATGCCATGTAGTTTTCCTAAATTAACACTGATTTGAAAAGTCATATATTAAAATGGTCTAAGCTGTATAGAAGCCTGGAGTTATCTCTGCATAAAACATAACTATATTTTTATAAATTATATATATATTTCACAGTCTCAAAAGTCTGAAAATAGTCCGGTCAAATTAGCCCGAAAAAACCCCGAACCTGGAAAAAATTGCAACACGGGAAATTATTGGTACTAATTGTCAAAAACATATGCAGGAATAACATATCCAAATTTCGTAGAAATCCGACCGGGGGAAGTTGGTTAAACTTTTGGTTTTACCGGCGACGTCAAGGGCGCCTTTTGTTTTCGGCGGCACTTAGACACTGAAAACACCGAAACTGGGAGAATGTTCATAGACTGTAGAGATGAAACCGGGGAAGATTTAATAAGGTTTTTCGGTCGAAACAAATAATTTCTGAGCGATGAGTTACGGCTACTATCAGTTTATTTTCATTTATTTCTTTTAGCGTATAATATTTGAACTTTTGTGTATCACCACGCGGGAAATACAAGGATCATATGGGATTGGTCAAAACTCAGGATTATTTAGTTATTATTTTGCAGAATTGGTTACAAACAAACACAAAATTCACATCTATGCAATCACATTATGCAGAAGAAAGAAATTGCTTGATATCTCGTTCAATATCACACCGAGTTACGGCTCTACAGTCCATAGCCCACCCTTCGAATTGTTCGCTTTCCTCGTCTAAGTGCCAGCGAAGACAAGGGGCTTTCCTTCGTGCAGACTGAAAACCCAAAATTTAACCAACTTCCCCCGAACGGATTTTCACAAAATTTAGACAGGTATTTCTCAAATATGTTCCTGAGAATTTGCTGTATAAAAATCCCATGTTGCAATTTTTTCCAGGTTAAAAGCTAAATTGACCGGACTAAAAGGCTTGAAGAGTAATTTCATTGTATACAATATATATATTATATATATGTTTCACAATCCCAAATGTATGACTGAATAAGGGCTGTATGTATGGAATGACAGGGTTTTCAGCAATATAGATTTGATATATATATTAAATGTATATTTTTTCTCAATATATAGAAAATATAGTATAAATATACAGAACGATGACAAATAAAGAGTAACGTGTTGCATGCTTGCTAAAAGGTCAAGTCAACAAATTATTCAAGATAACATGTCCAGGATTGTAGATCAGAGGTTGGAAAATATTGCCCTCACATGCGCGCTCTGAGAACCAATCAGAAGTTGTTACAGTGCCCTCGAGCGATGCTTGATCCTATTGTAGTGTTGTTTTTGTTTACAGGATCATTTTCGCATAATAATGCCAAGTTATGTCCATAGATTCTTCATTATTAAAAAAGGAAAAACATTTCAATGCCCGTAATTTGCGTGAGCAATGACGTAATTTACATTAACAAGTTTCAACACCTGTTTTTATTGCAATATTTCAGTAGATTACATAGACAATATGTAGAGTGTCCATGTAGAGTGTCCAAGGTGTCATTTGCTCCGTTTCAAGCGGTGATATTCTGTACAATAATGAAATCTCGACTAAGCTTTGGCTATATTTACACTCCTTTTGATGAGTCTTGGCGTGAAATATTTTCTACTTTTGATAAGTCTTGGCCTTTACTTGGCAGTAGTAAATGTGATTTCAATTCCAGTTTACCAGTGTCAGTATTTAACCGTTCCCCCATTTGGTCCGCTAGAAAGGCCAGTACACTAGATTTACAACATTTGCATTTATGTATGCCATCAAGACTTGCCCCAACCCTGATCTTTGCTCATAAGCAGTCCAGTTTCGTCCACACTGAAACCACTGTAAATAGTTTCTATCAACTAAAATGAACAGTGTTAGGGGTTAGATCATGCAACATAAGAGTAACAGGACACTTGCAGGCTTTGGCATTTAGAAGCAGCGACACCACATTCAAACTTAACACCGGATGAAAACGATGGATGGCTTATGATGGATGGTTTATTCCTTCTGAGTGTGTTGGTGTAAAGCGGAGTGATATCTATGGTGGCTAAAATTGCGTCCTTTGGTAGTGGTGGTTGTATGCTAAATATTGTGTTAAGAAAAGTGTGTTGTGTCTTTAATGTATCATGGTGTAGTGGGCACTAGTTGTTTTAGGAAGTGGTGAGTCACAGCCGGATATCATGGGTCTGCCCGTTATAATAATAAATAACTTTATTTACACAGGTGTCGTGGAACTGTGCTAGTTCTATTCCAGTTTTTCTGTTCATTTGTGAGGTTAGATTCCTGTGATGTGTTGGTGGTGAAGTGATTATGTTTGAGTTCCGCTTCGAGACTGGTGGTGTATAGGCGAAGGATTGGGTCTGCTTGGTTGGCAGGATTCCAGTTGTTGTGTGGAAAGGTTTGTGTTCTGGTCTGTCTCTGAAATGATAACGTCTCGAATTTCCCCAATATGAATTTGTAAATGAAAAGTCCTAATTGGCTTACCTTCACCTTCTGCACTTACACTCGGATATGCTGACTGCTCAAAACCGCAACTATAGCAACTATGGGTTCCCGTTACGTTATCAATACATTCACTTGTCATACCGAACTTGTACTTCTAGCACGAAGGAAAGGGTTCAGCCTTATTGCAGCCTTATGCCGCTGATAGCCGGCACTACTTGTGACTTTACCGGCCCTTTATTAGACAAAAAAATGGAAATGTTGTTGAAGCAACAGGTTTCTTGGGATGAAATACGGGATGATGAGGTGGGAGGGACCAGCTCACGTGACCGGAAGTGACGTCAGGAGGGTACTGTCTCGCAAAGCCCTTGCCCAATAGGTCGTTTATGAAGGCAGTATACTTGCTTAGCAAAATTGGTTCCCTTGCCAGTCTCTTCGCCAGGTGTCTAGACAAAATTCGGCCATTTGGTGGTTGTTTTGAAGATCAGGACATTCTTCTTTCCATTGAAGACCAATTTGGTAGTGACCACCATCTAGCCGAATAGAAGAGATTTGTTGGTGCCATGAGAGCCAACAGAAACGTAGTTTGTATTGGAATACCGAGCAGTTCAGCATCTGAAATGCAATGTGTCTCTTGGATGCAAAAGACATCCAAAGGAAACGAAGCATGCGACAACCAATTTAATGACTCATTTGGCACAGTCCCTCAAACCATAAGCATTAATGAAAAAAAGTGAATGTGAAAATGAATAGGTAGGAAAATAAAATAAAGAAAAATTAAAAATTCAATATGAAGGTTAAATTGTAAGCAAAAAAATATCATGACGCCGAAAACGGCGTTTCGGCGAGCGACGTCTATTAGACGGACTATTAGAGAAGGAGAAGGACTATTGGAGCGAAATCTATCCCGCGAACGCTTCAGAGAGCTAATAGAAACCACTTTAAGCTGGAATATGGGACGCATTCCCCGGAATGATGAGGGGCCTATGAGGAAGCTGAACAGTACTGAGAAAGAAAACTACAAACAACACTATCAGGCATGTCATTATCACCACTAGTGTCAGAATCTGCTTGATTTCCTTCAGAGCCATTCTAAGGGCCATTAATAGAGAAAAATAAGCATTAGACATCATGTTTAGAAATTTAGTTGGAATGCAAAAAACTGCTACAATTTGTAATTTCAGGGCTGGAAATTAAGAAAAAAGGCCAGTCGCAAAATTTGCTACTATTTCAAATTGTATTCGCATTTTCTAAAATGTTAGTCGTGAAAATTGAACTTGCGCCCGCGATATATAAGTATGAGTTTAGTCAACCCATTACCAGCGGCTTCGCACTAAAGAATGGGCCGGCGCTACTGCTTATTAGGAAACCGTTGTAATGGCGTCCATCCCTCGTAAACACGACCTCAGATTCTCTGTTTGATGTAACGCTTGAAGTACACAATGAATACAAAGGCAAGAAACTCGAAAAATGACCTGACATGCTCTGCTATGCCCTCAACATAGAATCCAGCATCTGGCATTGAACATTCTGGCGATATCTTCTGCGATATCTTTTAGCTCTGCCTTTCTCTCTGGTGTATTTAATTGAGGAGATTTGCTCTTCAAGTGTTGACTGGCAAGAACTCCAACTCGGTTGCGCCTGTGTAAAATTAGCATACAAAACAGCGATTAGGAATATAAAATTACCAATGGGTCAATGGCCCTACACTTTGAAAATATCCCATGCTCAAGGAAGATAATAATATTTAAAGTAAATGAAGAAATAAACCTCAAGATAAAGGTCTATTACTGCGGTTTTCGTAATTCTGCGAACTCTCGCTATTGATTTCCAACCGTAAAACCGCCTTCTGGCTTCCGTCAATCAAACTCCCGAGTCTTTTCGTCGTTGCTCTTTGTGCTTTTTGATTGGCCAGCGCCTAAGCAGTGCTAAAATGGTTTCCTGTCGAGACAGCAACGTTACGTGCTGGCCAATCAAAAAGCACAGAGTAACGACGAAAAGACTTTGGAGTTTGATTGACGGAAGCCAGAAGGCGGTTTGACGGTTGGAAATCGTTAGCGAGAGTTCGCAGAATTATGAAAACCGCAGTAAGTGCAATAAATGGGCCATGTTAGTCTGAGAATGTAGCACATGGCCCACAACCCGGCCTCTTCCTAATCTCTGCAGTTTGCAAAGTACATATGAACATGAGAACAAGCATGTCACCAAAGGCAGAAGCGACTTTCCCGTTACCGGTCCATGCATGTCGAAAGTAACGGCGACGGCGAGAGGACCTAAAGCGTTTGAAAAAAAGAGGAACGTAGAATGAAATCCGTTGAATAATGGAAGACTGAACATCAGCAGCGCTAACCTGTCGAAAGCGGAAGTTGTTCCGCACCATCCAAATTTCAAACTTACAGGCGTTTAAAATGTTAGAAAAAGGAGAGAGACTATTTCAAGTTCAGTCTTATTGAAGCCAAATAATATTAGTTATCTTTTATTTGTTGTGTTCTTGGCATGCAGTGTTACATTTTTTGTCATTTACAAATGATTGTATAAATTAAAAAAGTGGGACGTTTTGGAGATAAAACAAACTATGTATAAATTTATTGTTGACTAAGTTGTTTATTTCTTTTTAAGAGAGTGTGAGCAAGTTTTATGATTTCCTTGTCTTACCCCAAGTCTCTTTCTTTTGCAGTTTACTACACTCTCCTGGCCATTTCCTTGCTGGACTAGCTTCCTCTTGGTACTGGATATCAGATGAAGGCCCAGCCCGTCCACCACTGCATCTTAGAGACCCTGACTTTGTGCTCTTGTGGGCAGTTTTCATAATCCCATCACTGAAGTGTGTCGCAGTGAAATTGGTAAGCCAGATTCAATCCCATCCAAACGGGCTTGCTCCACATAATAGCCTGTGTACACAGCTATTTGCTTAATGGTGGCTGTAGCCATCTTGGTTCCAAAGATTTGGACGAACTGGAAACCCAAAAGCACTCTGGCCTGTGTGTCAAACGCTTTCCCCGTAAGGCCAACTTGGGTATTCAGTAACAATTCGAACAAATTGGCCAATCCATCACCAAATGTGCTCAAAATGTCCAATAACAACCATTAAAACCAGAATTAAACAATAATGATTAGAAATTGTCAAGAAAAGCAATAGCTCCATTTTCACTGAATGCAAGTTTATGCTCATTTGCTGCAGAAGATTTCTTTGCAACCTTTGACATTTCATCAAATCAGGCTTTCTTGCAATCTCTACCATACTTTGCTTCAGCTACTGCTCCTACTCTCCTTTCAATAGTTTCTGTAGATCTGTTGTTCCTTTGCAAACTCCCTTCTGTTGGTCTGGTTATCCTGTTTATGCTTCAACCAGGTAGGAAAAATCACCTCATACTGTTTTGTTTCATCTACAGTCCAAACTGGTTTCTCAAATATCAGTGATATATCACCAAATTGGTTGGAATGCTCAGGTGCTTCTGCAATCGAAAATGCTGAGCATGCTGTGGAGCTTCCTGTACTGGACCGCCTAGCCTTTCCATCACCTACAGTGCGCCGCAGAACATTCAAGGTCCTCTTAGTTACAGGATGCTGCAGAGTTGTCAGAGACTCAAGTTGTTGGTACACCTCCTGTGCACACAGCGAGACAGTTTTGTGGTCATTGGACCCAAGCCATAGACCTGAAATACATTTGCAAGCAGTCAGAAATCTCAACCTATCAGTTATTTTAACGAATTCTTAAGACAGGTTATTTTACAACTTCGAGCAACGTTTGGCCAAAAATACAGTTACTCAATGAAATATCACAAAAGGCAGAGAACTTGGTTCGCGCCGCCACAGAAATAAGCGTTGAAAAATGGAAAAATTCTATAGAATCTATATAGGCTGTGATTCACATCACCATTTTAGGTGCGAAAACTATATGTATCTGTAAAAAAAAAGTTCTCAGCTTCCTCTATGATTATTTTTTTTTTGTTCTTAACAGTCTTGGTAACAAACCACACGCTTTGATTGGTTGAGAGAGAGCATGCGATCCATATTTTCCTTTCTCTGACAACGGTTTGAATTCTTAATATCTTGGCAACACAATTCCTCAAAAAAGAAAAAAAAAAGAAATTATTTAATGGTTTAGAGGTTGGTCCGTATAGGAAAAAACTGTGACCTCGGCGTGGAAAATGCCGACCTCGGCCTACGGCCTCTGCCTGCATTTTCCAGCCCTTGGTCGCAGTTTGTTCCCTATACAGACCTCCCTGCTGGTAAATCATATATATTTATCACCAGAGCCATTGTATCACAATTTGCATTTTCAGAATTGCTACTTTTTGGAGAACTTTGGGTTTCTCTGTTTCATCACTCAAACCTGATCATGTTCTTGCTCTTACTCAACTAGTGCAGTTGACTGGATTGCTGTGATGACAGAAGCCAAATGACTGCATTAGGCGAAAGAAGGGGAAGGATGTGATTGGCTCAGACAGGTTGAACGGCAGAACGAAAAAAAAAACATCTCAAAGGAAGTATGAGAGCTGTGAAGATGTGAGTACCAATATTATACAACCGATTCTGCTACACAAAATCCCAATCCCTTCTATTTCTAAAAATAAAGGAAGTTTTGATTTTCAGATTTTAGGGTCCCTATTTACACCTCCCCTAAGTGGTGCAATATTGAAGTCTCTAATCTGAAAGCAAAAAGTTTTAATAAAATGAATACAGTAAAAAACCTGTGAATGAGAACCTGAAAACTAGGAGCCTCTTTATAGTCTGAAATGTGTAGACCTCCTAAAACAAGAACCTATTTAGCCTCAGTGATGGTGGTGGTAGGGAAAATTAAAAAACGGGGTATTTTTTCAAAGATATTGTTACTAATGTTGTCAATATCACAATAAATATTGTTTCATTACATTAAAGCACAATTAATAGATAGATCTGAAATGTCAGAGAAAAAGTAATTTCTGGAAGTTTCTTGTCTTACCTGCTTTAATAACCATGCCCAGAAGGTTACTAGGTTCGACAACCTTGATCTGGATGCTAGTCTCCCCAGAGTAATATGTTGACCAGCCCATGTTGCGGTATTCATCGAGGTAGTCATTAATAATAATAGTATTTATTGGGAAGGTAAGTGCATCTTGCACCCCTGGTTGCTGTAGTAAGAACTGAATCTGCTTGACAACATTAGTGTAGGCAGCAACAATGTTCCCATTTCGTAAAATTGGAGTCCAACTTTATTGCACAACATTCTTTTGCTTTGTTCAGTTCTTGAACAACTGTTCCCTTGGGAAGGAATGGGTTTAGTCCAGCTTGCTCATAGAGTTTCTTACCAAGATGATTTCTCACAATATCCTGATACTGCTTATGACCAATAGCGAAACTTGAAACCAACCCAGTATTCATGGCCAACAATGCATCTCTAAACTTGTCTTGGAAGGCAGGCATAAGTTCGTCTTTCAGAAATTTGCCTTCATTGTAGGTCATAATGTCTTGAGCAGCCAGGGTTGGTCTAACATTAATAAGCTCACTGAGTTTAAGTCTAGTTAGTTATTCAGATGAGACGTGTAGGTCCAGCATATAAGAAGTCAAACTTGTCGAAACGTTTTTCTTAGCCTGGTATGACGAGGGATTGAAAGACAACCTGGTGGACACTTGCGAGTTCTTCTCCGCAATTTCTCGTGCCAAATTTACCCATTATTTTTCCATAGCCCTGGCAAAGCTGGTCTTCATTTTTTGCATTCCTCCACGACGAAGCTTTGCACCTGGAAACTAGAAAGCTGTAGGGCGTGCAAACCTTTGCTGCAAATGGCAATGTGATGTCGTGGAGTTCGTCCGTTTTGAGTTCTCGTAGCAACTCACGAATTCTTGTACGCCTGTGGTACCCATTCAGCCCTTGTGGGAGAAAAGTCCGAACTGCCTCTGAAGCTGCGGCAAGTCCGACTTTGTGACTTGGGTTCTGTCTGTGGTGTCGACTTAAGGTGCTTTTTTGAGTATATTTTCCAGAGCAAACAGCAGAAACGTAAGGTGTAGTTAGATCTTGCACGAAAGACGACATCTTATCGTCGTCCCGAAGGACGACTGGAACAACCCACAACTCGAGACTACATGGTGACTGGAAGACTAAAAACGCTCTTCTCGTAAAAACTCAAATTAATTATAAAAGTTATTTGTACTACCTAAAAGCTGAGAAAACTAGTGGCTCAAAACGCCGGGTCTCTTGTTTGTTTTCATTCATGTAGACAACCGCTGCACACTATCACGGGCGCAATGATAACAGGTTTTCCCCGTGACGTCATAGACTAGATCAGCTGGATACTTCCATTTGTTACAAGAAACTAATTCCTGGGCAAAGTCTGACATGTCCTGAAGGTTGAAGTGACAATATTTGGCTGCCATTGATTTGATTTCATCAATCACCTCTCCACGATTACCTGTTGGATCTGCATGAACAAAGTAATTTTTAAGTAAATGATGCAAATTGATATCTGGTCATTTTATGGCTTACAGCTTTCCTTTACATTTTTTTAAATAAAAAAGTAATGTTTTGATTTCATACTTACATGAATGCTTGGAAGAAAAACATCATCAATTTTTAATGTCATCACTACATGATTCCTCTGGCACCCGCTCAACCTGAGTAGAAACAGAATATACTGTGAGTCACATTTGTCATTTTTACGATTTGCAAGAGGGAGATGGAGTTTAGAAACCAACTCATACTGTAAATACTGTGTTTTTCAGTTGAGCATGGGATGCCTATAGTTTAGTTGATAAGTTTGAACATTTTGTTTGCATAGTTTTATTACTCAAAAACCATGTTGTCAAGGCCCATTCATAATGTTGTCAAGAATGATGTGACAAAGTTTCAAAATCACAAGCTTTTTCTTGACAACATTGCGAACTCCACTTGACAACATGCTTTTTGAGACATAAAACTATCCAAACAAAACATTAACTTATTGATCAAGCTATAGCCATCTCACACTCAACTGAATAGCGCAGTAACAGAAATCACCCCTACAAAAACATGACAAAATACAAGGTCATGCTGAATGATCCTGTAGCAGAGATTATTTCATCTCAATGTAGATACACATTTCACTCCCTTTTCAGAAATTGAAGTGCTTTGTGCTCTGATTAGTGTATAACTTACCATTACATCGGCAGCAGTTTCCTCTTCATACTTGTCTTGGGCTGGGTGGAATGGTACCTATGACAAAAAGAGTTTATTACATGTACCATACGGCCTCATGAACGTTTGGGACAAGTGAATAACACTGGCAAATTGAGTTTTACAAGCATATTGAACATGCTTTGCTTTGTATGTTAGATAGGGATAGTGAAGAGGATTTCTCAGGTTATGATTACTTTGTTTGAATCATACACTGAGACATTTGAGCAAAATTGAACACAAAGTAAAAAGGTAATTTCACTGTCCTAAAGAGTGGCAGGTATATAACATTTTGTTGGAATAACCTCACAGTGAAAAACATTCTGTTTTGGAACTAAGATAGCAGTCAAACTGTTTACAAAAAAAGAAATACAGAAAATTGTGCTTTTGCACGCCACAATAAAAATAATCGAAACAAAAGGTGGAGAATTTTTAAGGAATATTTTTGCGACTTCCGATTCAGTATTTTTCTAGTTGAAGGACAATTTTTGCTGAAGTTCTCATCTGATCTATAAGGGATGCCATAACTTATGACTTCGTAAAACTAAAAGCTGTTGTGTAGCTGTAGCTTACCATAGTTAGTATGAGCTTACCCGTTCATCAAATAATTCGGCCGCTTGGACTTCGACTTCGAGCGTATCATGTCCTTTATCTTGCCGTTTCTAAGTAAAATAATGTTGTTTCGAGTAAATAACTTGGGCAATTTAAGTCATAAGCTTAATTTCAGTCGCAAAAGTAGCTAGCATAGACTCTAGAGTTGAGATGAAATGCAAGGCTAAGCAACTCACCTGCAATTTACGAATATTATTCTCAAGATCAATCCGTCCACGGCAAGAAGAGCAAATCTTCCTCTTGCGATTTGCATGCTTGGAATTGTCGAAACCGCAGAACTACGCCTCCTCTCTGTTAGCTTTTATCAGGGAAGCGAGCTCGACATCTCTGTTGCCATTCATCGTGATGCGGGCAACAACAAACAGCGAAGCCGAAGACCATTGCGGCTCCAAAAGACAGCAAAACGAGCGACCATAAAACTGATCTTGAACTATTTATATTACTTTCACTACTTAGATAATTTACAAAGGGTATTTTGACCGAAATCATGGAAATTTTAAAGGTTTTTTGACTGTGGTTGAACACGCGGTTTGACAAAAGAAAATGGCGACTCGGAATCTGTGGAATGTTGCGCAAATGACGTGTTCCCCACATACGAATCTCACGAAACCTTTACGAGTACTAGAACAATAGTCTCCGAACCAAATAAGGTACATACTTTGAATGCAATCGGTCTTTTTCGGGGGAAAATCGGATCGGAAAATTTAGGAATTCGACCAATGAGGGCCCGCGGATTTAATTTAATAAAGTAATTTAACTTTAACTTTACTTTTACTTTAATTTAGGTAATTGCCACTAGCAAGCTGATCCGGCAATGGGTGTCTACTTTTACTTTAATTTAGGTAATTGCCACTAGCAAGCTAATCCGGCAATGGGTGGTAGACGACAATGTGCCAGCGCGCGACAATGAACAATAAATAAAGAAATAAACGAAACGATATGATTAACCGATGCTAATAATCTCGCGCGCGCATGTCGTATAACTGCCATTACCAAATTAGCTTACCAGGGAGACCTGACTGAAATACAAGCACAGAAGCGTGGTCAGGAAAAACGCGTTGAGGAACACTGTTCCAAATTGGGACAGTCCTGATAAAAAAGGAGAACTTGTGGACGTTTACAGTGGAGTTAGGACAGGATAGTTGGTATTCATTGCGGATGCTGGCCCTGGTGTTGTAGGCGGGCTGAACCGGCAGAATATCGTCAGGAAAAGGCATTCTAACTAGACCAGTGTTTATTTTATAAAACATGGTCATGTCCTGCGTTAGCCTGCGCTCTTCAAGGGACTCACATTTTAATCTGACTAATTATCAAAGTAAGCAATCACGCGTCCGCTGCCGTTGTTTCTTTTCTTCCTACGCGAGCCATTACTTAACATCCTTGTGATATTGCCAGCAAACTCCCTTTCCTGGGAGAAGAAAGTCACTAATGCGTTCTAAGTGTGCCTGCCACCATCTGCTGTATTTTGGGTCTTCTGAAATGTGGCACTGTATCCGTGTATTCGGAAATGCCGGCATAGAGGCTGCCAGTTTAGCTTGAAGCCCCAGAAGTATATTACTAACAATATGCGATGATCTAAAATTGGCGGTGGCCTTTTTTATGCCCTTGATTGAATTAAACATCCGTTCGTCATTCTCTGCATTTGAGGATGACCCACAGATAGTTCTGAGCTGAATTTTTACATTAAGTAAAAATGGTAATGCAAGCTTAGAACAAGCTGATAGTTTAGAAAATCAATCTTCTTTATGTCAACTCACATCTATTATTCCATGGGCATGAGGATAAACCTCCCCAAAACTCAAAAGTCCCTCCATTACTGTACATATACTGTACATATGGGACTCATCTATGAGGGTGTGCCGAGGTGCACGGGGTTGCTGGGTTTGGGGCCGCACCCTTATTGTGAACACAACAATAAAAACAGCAAAAAGTCATTCATTGCCAACTGCATGAAGTGTACATAAAATTTCCAATGAACTTCAAAACCTCTAAAAAAGGTGCAATCCCAAACCCAGCAAACCCAGAATGCTCCGTCCGAGGACAGCGCACTGGACTGATTTCAAGTGTCCCGAGAGACAAAAGGAATCAAAATTGTCCAGAGGACATTAGATGGCCTCTCCAGGAGTGCTGAGAAGGGGGGTGCGACCCGAGAAAATAACAATTAGTAAATGGCTATTTACTGAATAAAACAATCAAAAACCAAATTGCAGACGACACCAACGAAGAGAAGGAGACTTGTAAGTGCTGTAGGAGGGAGAAATGAGTGGAGACGACGAGGAACGTTGATTTTAATTGCAGAATTGCGAAGTCTTGTGAAGAGCAGAATGTAAACTAGAGTCGACCAGAGAACGACTTGCCAGGCTCGAGTTCTAAAATCAGTTGATATCTTATATAACCACTGCTGGGGGCCAGTGGGAATAGTAACATTTATTGTCTGAAAATGCTGGGCTACTGTAAATAGGCTATACATTGTAAATGCAATGCATTTGTGGCAGTTCACCCCTGGCTTTACAAGTGGAAAGACATGTAGGACACCATCTGTTGGAGGCAGGCTTCTACGTATAACTGGATTACAATAAATTTCTCCTAATTAATAATACTGACTTCATATCAGGTTTTTTTTTCATGACTGTGGTTGTGGTCAGACTTGCTAGAGATGTCATGTGTCTGACATGACCTACAGCTTGCCTGATTTACAGAACACAGACAACTAGTCATGGAAGACTTTATTATCATCCTAGCTGAACATACTCTCAGAGGACTGATCGGGCGCACAAGCTAGCGAGTGCCTGAGAGATCGAACTCGCAAAGGGACCGAGGCTCATGTTGCAGTGAATGTTTCAGCTTACTTTGAATGACAACTGTCATATTTTGTTTGCTTAGCATGGCTCAAGCGTACCTTTTTCAGGCTTCAAACACGCTGCGGCCCCTTTGATAATATATCAAGTATCAAGCACGAATTCTGGCTATCTGTTAAGCCGGTCAGACTTCTAGCACGACTCTAGCGCGCTCTGTCTATGGCAACATAGCTAAGCACGACATCTCTAGCTCAAGTCTGACCGCAACCTATGTGTAGGATAAGTGCTGTGATTTTGTTTGTGCTCACATAGTAGTATAATGAACAAAGGGCTATAAAAAGATAAAATACTTACTAACTGTTATCCAGTCACAGTCCTGGTTGGCCCATTGACTCTCAATACTCTTCTTCTCTTTCAATGCCCTTTGCCGTCGTTCATGCTTTAGTTGTGATTTTCCTTTGCTTAACTGTAAGTTTAGGCTGGGGACTTGAGTTTGTGCTTCCGAAAAGCTTATATCAAATAATTCCTCCGTTGCTTTCTTTATGGCCTTTACAGTTGGCTTTGCCGCTCTTTTTTTCTCTCGTGGTCACGTTTTTGGCTTTCAATGTTCCTAAGGTTGGCTTTATGTGAACATCCTTTGGTTTCACATAATTTGGTACTGAGGATAGTAACGTATGCATACAGTAGTGGTGGATTTGACATGCACGGCAGTCTTGGAGGGTGTTCTCTTCCTTCTCTCTTTGTGGTAGCGCGTCCCATGAACGTGAGGAAAAATAATCTAGGTATTCAGGTCTTGCCGCAGGTTAATTCGTCTGATCGAGTTCACCAATAGTCTTGATTTTCTCTGAAATGTTTTGAAATCAAGGTGAAATGCACGTTGGAACTCCCCGCCAAACGTCTGCCCATACTTCATCCAGCGTCCCTTCATATCCCTCACAAGCTGCCCGTTTTCGTTTACGAAGCTCTCCTTCACTGCTACACGAGCAAATCCGCACCCAATGGTGCCCGCCATACTGTTAGATTAGAAGATGTTGACCAATATTGTTTCGAGAAGCTTGACCGAGATGTTTGTGCACTGAGTTCGTTTCGAAAATCCCGCCTGAATTTCATCCTATTGTGCGTTACGCCTGAAGAAGTATATTACTAACAATATGCGATGATCTAAAATTGGCGGTGGCCTTTTTTATGCCCTTGATTGCATTAAACATCCGTTCGTCATTCTCTGCATTTGAGGATGGCCCACAGATAGTTCTGAGCTGAATTTTTACATTAAGTAAAAATGGTAATGCAAGCTTAGAACAAGCTGATAGTTTAGAAAATCAATCTTCTTTATGTCAACTCACATCTATTATTCCATGGGCATGAGGATAAACCTCCCCAAAACTCAAAAGTCCCTCCATTACTGTACATATACTGTACATATGGGACTCATCTATGAGGGTGTGCCGAGGTGCACGGGGTTGCTGGGTTTGGGGCCGCACCCTTATTGTGAACACAACAATAAAAACAGCAAAAAGTCATTCATTGCCAACTGCATGAAGTGTACATAAAATTTCCAATGAACTTCAAAACCTCTAAAAAAGGGTGCAATCCCAAACCCAGCAAACCCAGAATGCTCCGTCCGAGGACAGCGCACTGGACTGATTTCAAGTGTCCCGAGAGACAAAAGGAATCAAAATTGTCCAGAGGACATTAGATGGCCTCTCCAGGAGTGCTGAGAAGGGGGGTGCGACCCGAGAAAATAACAAACAGTAAATGGCTATTTACTGAATAAAAAAATCAAAAACCAAATTGCAGACGACACCAACGAAGAGAAGGAGACTTGTAAGTGCTGTAGGAGGGAGAAATGAGTGGAGACGACGAGGAACGTTGACTTTAATTGCAGAATTGCGAAGTCTTGTGAAGAGCAGAATGTAAACTAGAGTCGACCAGAGAACGACTTGCCAGGCTCGAGTTCTAAAATCAGTTGATATCTTATATAAGCACTGCTGGGGGCCAGTGGGAATAGTAACATTTATTGTCTGAAAATGCTGGGCTACCGTAAATAGGCTATACATTGTAAATGCAATGCATTTGTGGCAGTTCATCCCTGGCTTTACAAGTGGAATGACATGTAGGACACCATCTGTTGGAGGCAGGCTTCTACGTATAACTGGATTACAATAAATTTCTCCTAATTAATAATACTGACTTCATATCAGGTTTTTTTTTCATGACTGGTTGTGGTCAGACTTGCTAGAGATGTCATGTGTCTGACATGACCTACAGCTTGCCTGATTTACAGAACACAGACAACTAGTCATGGAAGACTTTATTATCATCCTAGCTGAACACACTCTCAGAGGACTGATCGGGCGCACAAGCTAGCGAGTGCCTGAGAGATCGAACTCGAAAAGGGACCGAGGCTCATGTTGCAGTGAATGTTTCAGCTTACTTTGAATGACAACTGTCATATTTTGTTTGCTTAGCATGGCTCAAGCGTACCTTTTTCAGGCTTCAAACACGCTGCGGCCCCTTTGATAATATATCAAGTATCAAGCACGAATTCTGGCTATCTGTTAAGCCGGTCAGACTTCTAGCACGACTCTAGCGCGCTCTGTCTATGGCAACATAGCTAAGCACGACATCTCTAGCTCAAGTCTGACCGCAACCTATGTGTAGGATAAGTGCTGTGATTTTGTTTGTGCTCACATAGTAGTATAATGAACAAAGGGCTATAAAAAGATAAAATACTTACTAACTGTTATCCAGTCACAGTCCTGGTTGGCCCATTGATTCTCAATACTCTTCTTCTCTTTCAATGCCCTTTGCCGTCGTTCATGCTTTAGTTGTGATTTTCCTTTGCTTAACTGTAAGTTTAGGCTGGGGACTTGAGTTTGTGCTTCCGAAAAGCTTATATCAAATAATTCCTCCGTTGCTTTCTTTATGGCCTTTACAGTTGGCTTTGCCGCTCGTTTTCCTCTCGTGGTCACGTTTTTGGCTTTCAATGTTCCTAAGGTTGGCTTTATGTGAACATCCTTTGGTTTCACATAATTTGGTACTGAGGATAGTAACGTATGCATACAGTAGTGGTGGATTTGACATGCACGGCAGTCTTGGAGGGTGTTCTGTTCCTTCTCTCTTTGTGGTAGCGCGTCCCATGAACGTGAGGAAAAATAATCTAGGTATTCAGGTCTTGCCGCAGGCTTAATTCGTCTGATCGAGTTCACCAATAGTCTTGATTTTCTCTGAAATGTTTTGAAATCAAGGTGAAATGCACGTTGGAACTCCCCGCCAAACGTCTGCTCATACTTCATCCAGCGTTCCTTCATATCCCTCACAAGCTGCCCGTTTTCGTTTACGAAGCTCTCCTTCACTGCTACACGAGCAAATCCGCACCCAATGGTGCCCGCCATACTGTTAGATTAGAAGATGTTGACCAATATTGTTTCGAGAAGCTTGACCGAGATGTTTGTGCACTGAGTTCGTTTCGAAAATCCCTCCTGAATTTCATCCTATTGTGCGTTACGCCTGAAGAAACCTGTCAAAGTTTGTGATAAACATAGGCTTGGATTACAGAAAATTAGTAAAATCCTAGATATTATCTTATCCTAAGGCTTTCACGTAGAGTTCAGTTTCTAAATGTACTTCATATAAGACATTCTAACGAGAAGACGATAAAATACCACTTTGTGTTCGCAAATATATAGCTAGTAATTCATTTATTCGCCTTTATTTTTACATTTTCATTGATATAGATGTACAGACGTGCCCTTCCTAAACAATTAAGAAGTAAATACCTTCTAAGCACCTAGAAAATAGTTCAAAATCTCCTGTCTTCGCGCGATGTTGTCTCTCTCCGTCCGCCATTTTCTATGCTTAGAAACCCGGCCTTGTAAATTATTTCCTAACCTCCTATTCGCTAAAACATTTTCATGGAAACGCTCTTATCCAGAGTCCAGTTCCTTTGAAGTGGGAGCAATATGGCGACCGTCGGCAACAAGAGACTAACAACATACATGGAAATTCATAAAATCTCAGTTCAAGATGTACACATATAGGACACAGCACATCTTAGGCGAATTTGGCTAGAATACATGCAGCCGTTATTTTTTAAATGATTTTTAAAATATTTTTTTGCTTATTTTTGAGTTAGACCCTTGCCTTAATGTCCCTGAGTAAGGTCAACTCCATTTATGGCCAATCTTTTTGATAGTTCTGCATTAAATGCTGTAAGATAAACTTTCTTGTTGTTGATGGAATCTTTTGCAAACAATCTTACAAACCATTTCTGATTTGATAGGATGATTCTCTGCTTAAGCTGACAGCTTTCACAATATAAAAGTTTTTTTTACAAGAGGAGCAAAGTAGTATTTATGCAAAGACTTCACACCAAGTATAGTGAAATTGGATGTTGATGATGGTAGTATCATTGGTGACGATTTCACTTCAGCAAGATATGTTGTAAAGGTGCTTGTTTCAAAATATCTGAATACAGATGGTGGATTTTCACCATCTTCATCCTTTTTAGCTTCATATTATAAAAGTGATATGTCTTATTTTGTTCGATGTCAATATCATCACCCGTAAAAAAGGCCACAGTTTCACCTCCCTCCTGCTCTGTCTTCATCCTTTTCTCAGTGCCATACAGAATGCGCGAAACCTCGAGCTCTTGATTCGTGCTCGTGCGTTTGTACGCCCTCACGGCATTGCTTCGATGACCTGGAAAAAAAAAGGTGTAATGTGTTGTTTATAAAGTAGCAAGTAATCCCGTATCACATAGTACACTATTACACGATGTTTTACAGCCGCGAGCTTCAGAACCGCTAAGTTCAGTAAAAAACTTATCGAATTTGACTAGTATATATTCTTTCTTTCTTTCTTTGCAGCCGCGAGCTTCAGAACCGCGAAATTCGAAAGAACTTAGCGAATCTCGCAGGGTTTTTTTAATGAACAAGTACGGCGTTAATACATACCTGTTTTCTCGCATATTAGTTGTTCATCAAGCCCTTTGTCAAACAACCTGGTTGCCGCGGTAGCCCTCGAGGAATGGTTCGTTCTGTGGCCCTCTATTCCCGCTTGTTCACAGAGTCGCTTCACCGTTCTTCCCAAAGTGTTATGGCCAACTGGAGCTAAACTGTACCAGCAGTGAGGTCGACGATGCTTTAGGCGAGTCAAATAGAACGCAAACTTCGTAGCTTCGCTAGGAGTCGGGCTAGAAAAAAAAGACATGCAAAAATCAAAGAAAGAACATACATCACGGGATAACTTCAAATTTTGTTATTAGCGCTACCTATACCCTGCTTGCAGGGGTTGGAGGTTTTTTTCTAGCGAGAAACGCGAGATTCGTACACACTGGGCGCCATTTTGATTTTCGAGGGACGCGCGGCACTGGGAGAGAGCAAAAAAATGACGCAGGGGAGGCGGGGAGAGAGAGAGAGAGAGAGAAAGGAACCCCTGCAACATTACCCCGACTCAGTGAGTCACTGTTTTGCTCTCTCGTCCGCGGACGGACGAAGTGTTTTGATTGGTCGGTTGCTGGAGCATCAATCAACACTCGGAATGTGTCACAAATTCTCACAAATTCTTAACAAATATGGCGACGTTAGAAAATGCTCTACAGAAAGCTCTCGAATTCTTGAATTCAAAAGGTAAAAAAATAGTGCTGAAAGAAGAACAGAAAAAAGCAGTAACCAGTTTACTTCAAGGTGAAGATGTGCTTGCTGTCTTGCCAACCGGCTTCGGGAAAAGCATGATATTCACGGTGTTTGGTTTGGCTGAAAAAGCGAGGACAGAGAAGAATACTGTTCTGGTTATCTCTCCTCTCCGAAGTATAACGACAGACCAGATATCTGAGCTGGAAGGCATATGTACTGCGGCAGAACTGAACTCCGACACTCTGAAAGAAATATTGGAAGAGCCGCCAGAGTTTATTTATGCTGCCGCCGAGAACGCGCTCAGCAACGATTTCTTGAAGGCTTTGAAAGATCCAAAGTCCAAGCTCCACCAACGCGTATCGCTGATCGTTGTAGACGAATCTCACACTGTTCAAACATGGTCGGGAAAAAGGTAAATTAGTTGTCGAAGGATGTGTTTTTGCTATGTTTTTTTGAGGATAGTTGCTTATGAACTTTCCGAGCTCTCCAAGTTTGTTTACAGCGGATTCGTCCCATGGTTTTAATGCACGATTCTTCAATAAAAAACGTGCCGCATGTTGTGTTATTCACACAATTTCATCCTTTCTCTACAGGAAATCAAAGGGAAAATCTCAATCTCTTCCATTCAGGGAAGCGTACGGGCGGCTTTCTCTTTTGAGATCGATGTGCAAGCAAGGTGAGAAATATTCTGACATTCACACTGCGAGAAGAATTTGCATTAAGTAAATCGAAACAGACCCTGTGGCTTTTCCTGATGATAGCTTGTAAACCATATCTCTCCTACAAGCTATTTCAATTTTGGGGGAGCCTACCAAACTTGTATTTGGACTTAATTCAAATAATTTATACCTGTCATAGTCTACAACAGAAGAATGCTAATATTTTAAATAAAAATTGTTGTCTGACTACTGCTCCTGGCCATGTGCACGATGTTGGTACCCAATTCAAAACAACCCTCAAGCCGAGATAATATATTTAATATTTCCCCATAGTTTGAATATTAAAGGCCCATTTTCAGCATGCAAATAGTTCTCTTGCTGATGCATATTTTTATGTAAATTTTTTTGGCATATCTAGAAAATAGTGAGAAAATTAGGCGTTTTTAGTCCTAGAAATGAAAATTTCAGCGTTACAATTTCTAGACAAAAAATCTAAAAAGTTAAATATTTCCTGCCTGCTTCGTGTTTAGAAGAAATGGAACCACTCGCTGAGATGCACATGAACTATAGATTAACACAAAGTGGTTATTTTGATGGGACCTTTGATACTAATATGTAAAAAAGGTGAAAATGTAGCGTGAGAACGATGTCAGCTTTATACTGCCGGTTGATGTACGCAAAATTTTATACCGCTATGAACTTTTTTTCAGCAAAGCAGATAAAGAAAAAAAAACGGTGATATAGTGCACATGAATTGTTGTTTCAAATCCTGTACGTATTATCCTGGGATCACGTTTCAGTTCTGTACAAAAATGTCAAAACTAGCGTGAGAACGGATTTCCATTTGCTCCTCAATTTTTTTGTGTTTTGCATTGCGTTTTAGCGTTGAGTTTGGCGTTGAGTTTTTGAATGGTATCCGTAGCGTTGCAATCTGGCGTTGCATTATCGCATTGTGATTGTTTTATGTTAGCGTTGCGTTTTAAGCTTTTTGTTTTGGCGTTGCATTTAGCATTACATTTAGCGTTGCATTCTCGCGTTGCGATTGTTTTAGCGTTGTGTTTTAACGTTGCATTTTAGCGTTGCATTCTCGCGTTACGATTGCTTTGAGTGTTTTTTATTTGCCGTTGCCTTTAACGTTGCATTTAGTCATTTTATCGATTTCAGCGTTACATTTTTATGATTGCCTTTGTAAAAGGCGAATGCACAATGCTTACTTGAATCAAGGCATCGAAAAAAAGTAGGACAGTAAAGCAGGTCAAAGAAATATTATGAAAGAAAAACAACAAATAATCGAAAAAAGGTAAGCTTGTCAGAGAGGAGAAACGCGTAGGAGTGCATAAAGCAATTGAATGCAGTAACTCACCTGATTAGAGACCTTACGCACCGACGACACGAGGACGAGAACGTTTCACTGAACTTCATCTATTCGTTTGTTAATATTTCTCAATATTCAGCAACAGTTAGGAATTCACCACTGCATTTTAACTTTATAACTTTGATAGCAGCAAATTGGCACCCAACTGCAATCACGTCAAACAAAATTTGACAAAATCGGTAGCCACACTCGAGTTCTAGTCAGGACGTAAAACAAAGCAGTTTCACGTCCCAGTTCTGAAGAAAACGGTTGAAATTCATTTGATTTCTTACACTCACTTGCACGTGCGCGCTTTGTGCTCTGTAATCAAGTGTATTGTTCTCTGCCGTTGTCGTCCTCGTTGCCGTTATCTCAGCGTAAGGTCTCTATTTATGTAGACTGTAGACCGGCAAACACGGCACAGCTGAGGTCGTTCAAGCTATATAAAACGCAACGGCCTAGGGGAGGGTGCCGTAGTAGGAACGACCTCCCTTGAGAATCAGCTATTACTACAATTTATAGTTGTGTATTGGTGTACCATTGGCTTTTTTTCTTCACTGTATAGTCTGGTAGATTTTTTCCTTGTGTTGCCGACAGATTTTCCAGAAAATATTGCACGCGGTAACGTCAACGATTTTGTTGGCCCTCTAAAACGCAACGGCGGGCGATGCCTTTTTTGCGATGCGTTGCGATTTGGTAGAGACGCGCGTTTTACTCAGAATTGGGGTAATTACTTTACGACTGGTATTACTACGTTATATGGACACCGCTCCAAATATATAAAACAAATTAATCTGAATCCGACCAATCCGACCGCAAATTTCTCCTGAAAATCTCGCTTACTCAGGGTTACATAATGGAAATATCCGACCATCCGGTTCTTTCTGGCAAGCAAAATCCGACCTTAGTGTCTCGCCTTTTTTAAGCCAATATTATTGACAATAGACAGGCCCGCATGAAATTATAGCCGAGAGAACAACATTGTAAACAATATGAGACACGCTTTTTCACAAATATCATTTCATACCCCTTCAGCAGAATTTTCTGTTTCAAAAAATAGAAGAGCAGACATAACTGTTGAACAATAGTGTTTATAGAGAAAAGGATTATATTGTGTATGAAGCAGAATGAGACCCTCACTTTTGATAATGTGGTGGCTCTTAAAAAAGCCTTTTCTTGGATGCACTCTCAATGCACGAGCCTTTGAAGACGATCTATTTCCTCTAACTCTGAGATAACAGTGCTCTGATCATTTGTCATTGACCTGAGTATTGCTTTGATGTCGTAAATGATGTATCTGACAAAAGAAAGTACGACCAACATTTCTTGCGTGTTCACGTTTTCTTGGCAGGTCCAAGAAATCAAGAAAGACTAGGCTGTGTAATCTTTCTTGCAAATAATTTAACGTATTCTCAATAAAGTTGAGCTCGTCGAAACATACAAGTCTCGCATCCGAAAGTTCTGATTCATTCCTACCCTTCGCCGCGCGCTAAAGCGCAAGGAACAACACAAAGCATATTGAGTGTGACTCGTGCTGGGGCCTTATGGACGTGAACCAGCGTATTTTATTCACATGAAGAGTGCGAGTGCGAGTGCTCAGTTATTTACAACTCAATTATATAATTTACTAACTTACAGACACTCAGGTCCAGCGAACTAGAAATACAATACTAGATATAAACAATACAACAATACAACATTTTCCGTTAACCGGAGCGTAGTATAAACTAAAGCCACCTTGTACCGTGAAAAGGTACCGATGCAAAGCTTACAACGAATTATAAGTGATTAAAGTGCAGTTACAAGATGAAACGTTACTCTGCATTAGCCTAGTAAAATACAATTTTATGATACACTGCCCGATACGAAAACCCTGGATAAAACCCGTGGGACAAAAACCAGGGAACGTACTCCTCGATCAAATGCAGTGCATGAAGCTTCGAGGATTAAAGCTTTAAACTAGTATGAAAACCAAACTTCAAGTTTGGTCACCAACTCGGGTCCAAAAGGCGAGATATTGAAAAACTTCAAAACACTATATTTATAGCAAATGAATTGCTCTATTGTCAAAGCTGATCGTGAAATCCTTACGTAATGACGTATTGTCTCCGTAAGGAAACTATTTCTAAACAAAAGATTAACACATAAGTGATAGTAAAGCTTAGAACCGTAATGAAAACGCTTTCCAACTGCACGCTGTTACGTTGGAAAGCATTTATTCATTCCTACCCTTCGCCGCGCGCTAAAGCGCAAGGAACAACACAAAGCATATTGAGTGTGACTCGTGCTGGGGCCTTATGGACGTGAACCAGCGCGAGAAAACAAAGACGAGAACCGCCGGAAAAGCGTGTGACAATAAATCTGAATTTATAAGTTAATAGCTCTAGAAGCTTTTAACTTCTCTTGAATACTAGGGCGTATGTAGCTCTGCTTAGTTTTAGCTGATTTCCAGCCGGCGTGCATATCTAACAGCTCTCCAGAAATTCCTGCGGCATCACAAGCGGTAGCACCACCTTTCTTTAAACTATGCGTGCCAAATTGATTACAATCTGTAACAAAATTTTTAATAGATTGCCGAAATATTTCTCTAACCCTAGAATAACTAATGGCATGTGAAAGTGGGGAGCCACTGGAAGAAATTCTACAAACGAAAGGCTGCTCTGGATGTCTAGGGAGTTTGGTTAGCAATTTCTCTGTCAACGAGACAGGACAGGTAATTTTGTCAGATCTGCGAAATAGAAGTGATGACCGCGATTGCGCTGGTCATTCTTACGCTTGACACAAAAATTGTCATGTGATCATGATAAATGGAAACATGACTTCTGACAACATGAATAATTTCATCACAACGCATAAGACCGGCGAATGCAATAAAAATATAAAGCAAATTCTAAGATCTGTTAACGTAGCATGCGTTGTGTTAAATTTCTCCGCAATCTTGTTAATTACCTCTAAATCTAAGGGTTCCTTTCCACGAACAGGTTTTCCAAGTAAGCGCCTGGACGCTTCTAAGACTTGTTTAACAAGAATATTATCAGTAGGGGACGGAACCCCTGCAATATCATGAGCCCACTTTACACCGTAAACAGCATCCAGAATAGGAGCAGGCGACTTACATGTTTCTACCTTTTCCCTTAGATATAAACATAACATGAAAGGGGAAACTGGGAACTGATTGTTGCCTAAATGCTTACTTTCCCACTTTTTCCAACTTTTCCACGAATTTCTATACTTCATATTGGTAGAAGCAGCTTTGGAGTGCAAGACGAAAGCAGGTAGAGAATCTGCCAGCTTCTTCAACTTGTCCGATTTCAAATCTAATCTCTCAGCCCAAACTCCGACTTGGAATAAATCTATAAATAACAAAAAGAGAAAAAATGGCAAAACACTGAAAAAACAAATGTATCAAGGATTCATGGAAAAATCCAGTTTCAAGGCGAGAACCTTGAATTTGGGTGTGCCCTCAAAGACAGACTTCTTGTTAACAAAAACAAGGGAAGATCCCCTACCGGGAATAAACATGGTTTTTGAAAGAGGCAAATACAAATGACCTTTCACAAAGTCTGGAAAATTGAATGGACAATGAAATGGGCGAAGCAAAGGCCAGAACGAAGCAGATTTCCACTCTGGTAGGACTAAAGTGCCTTTGGCTTTGCAGGTCTCCATGTGATACAAGACAGAACTAATTAAATAGGGCGGGGGACATACGTAATTATTGCAACCACCCCAGTCTTGGGTGAAACAATCAACAGCTTCTGTGCCGGGAGACCAAAATTTGGAATTAAACCGCGGCAGTTGTGCATTATAATGACAAGCCATCCTATCTATGTCAAAAGGACCCCACTTATCTGACAATAATTTAAACAAATTAGGATTTAACATCCAATCGTCCGGATCAATGATGCGACTTAAATAGTCTGCCAGCTCGTTCCTCTCTCTCGGAATCCATTGGGCCTGAAAAGACACACATTTTGCCATGCAAAAGTTGAATATGTCAACAGCGACTTTTTGCAAATAAACAAGTCTACTACCATTGTGCACAATACGGACTACATTTTGGTTATCAGAAAAAATCTTAACCTTTCTACCAGATATAAAGCCTTTAAAGCTTTCCAAGGCTAGAAAAATAGCTAGTAGCTCTCGATATGAAGAGCTTTTAGTACGCTCAATACTATTCCACATTCCGGAACAAAATTTCCTTTCATTACTAAATGTAAGATAGGCACCATATCCATAATCACTGGCATCGCAGGTCAAAACTGCGGAAGACGACAAAGGTCTGTTGATAGGGTAGCCATTAAAGGCCTCTACGTGCAAAAACCAAAACTGTAATTCCTGTAAAACCCCAATGGGTGCGGTCAATACATCATTCCAGGTTTGTCTCAATTGGATGAAAAAATACATTTGTCTGGTGAATAACCGAGCAATAGGCCCTAAAGCAGTAGTCAGGGAAATTACAAAACCTGAAACTTTAGCTACATCCCTTACTCTAAGGTTCGGGAAATCACTGATAAGGGCTGTCAAAATCGATTTCAATTTTACCACCTTTTTCTCAGGAATGACAAAAAGCATTCGAACGGTGTCGATCACAACTCCTAACCACTCTCCAATCTGACGAGGCTGCCAGTTTGACTTCTTTTGATTGCACTTCCAACCTGCATTCTGCAGGTCGGCCTTAACAATTGAACTAGCCTCAGCTGCATCAGAAAAAGATCTGCAAGCAAAAATGCCATCGTCAATATATAGAACAGCAGAAATCCCGAGTGATCTCCAACGCGTGACCAATGGTTTAAACATTTTAGTAAACAGGAAACAAGCCGATGACAAACCGAAAGGTAAAACTCTGAAGACAAAATATCTTTCTTGTCCGTTAAAAGACCAGGAAAATCCTAGATATTTCCAAAACTTCGCGTTGATGTCTAGATGGTGAAAGCCAGATTCTATATCAAAGCTAAAAAAACAGAAATTATCTCTAAGCATTACAGCTAAGGTAGGAAGACCTTCATATTTAAACTTAAATCTTTTGACGTATAGATTAACAGATCTACTAAGGTCTAAAACTAAACGTAATTTGCGACCGCTAACAACTGACAGCGGGTTACAACAAAATGGACGAGAGAAAACTTCTACTACACATCTATTCGACATTAATTCCTGAATAGCGTTAGCCACAAATTCTGCATTGTCAAGAGCACTTCTATTGTTCTTAAGATAGCTCATAGGCGGTAAAACAATGAACGGAATCATATAACTATAAAGCAAAACTCCAATCACAAAAGCGGACAACTGAAGGTTCTTGAACCACCAAGATTTAGAAGCAGCAATACGACCTTGGACAGACATTTCTGATGGCGATGGCGACTCAGGTAACTCCTGAGAGAAATCCGCATTTTTCCAGACAGGAAAATGAGTCATATCAATATCACATGAATCATCACATAAGTATATATCATTGTCACTTAGCTCCCTGAAGGGCCGATCCTGGCATAATGGTTGGTTGTTGTGGTAGCTGAATAAGCTGGCGTTGTTGCAGGCCGAGATTGTTGATTCCAGATACTGGTTTCTTAAAGCAACTTCTCCAGAAATGGCCTGGCTTGCCGCACAGGTAACAGCCAGCGGCGCTCATAGGAGAAAAAGTAGAAAAGTCATTAGTGAATCTAGATGAAACAGTACGTCTGGGATCAAACTTAGCCCTGGATGCTTTTTTAACTTTTTCTGCCTTTTTCTTCTCACGTTGAGTTTCCACACTTTTTAACACTTTGCGAATCCTTTTCTCGTCGCTATCGTCTTCTGCTATAGGCATTTGTTTGTATTCAGTTACAAAATCCCATCCATGAAGGATGAAGGTCAGCGAGAATTACATGCTTCATTCTCAAGGCGACAAGGTTCTTACCTTGCTCGAGAGCGTCCCGAACTTCCAAAAACTTCCCAGCGTGGAGGCTGTCCAAAGCGCCATCGAAATGAGCAGCTACCTGTTCCTGGTGGACATACTGCTCTTCGTTGCCCTTAGACTTGAAAGAATGACGAACCGAATGCTCTAATCTAATCTTCTTAACAGCACTATTGATCGAATCTTCGTTTTGCCTTTTTAACTCTTCTTTAAATGAAGAAAGCTCGGTCGACAAAAAAGACTTTAACTCCGAAAACATTTGCCCAGATTGAAAGGGCGAAGTAGGATTCGAAGTAGGATTCGAAGTAGGAACCCCTGAAAAATCGATTCCTTGATTTTTCTCTGCCATTTTAGACAAAAATACGACTAATGAAAAGAACTCAACATTGACCAAACTAGTTTGGTCACCAACTCGGGTCCAAAAGGCGAGATATTGAAAAAACTTCAAAACACTATATTTATAGCAAATGAATTGCTCTATTGTCAAAGCTGATCGTGAAATCCTTACGTAATGACGTATTGTCTCCGTAAGGAAACTATTTCTAAACAAAAGATTAACACATAAGTGATAGTAAAGCTTAGAACCGTAATGAAAACGCTTTCCAACTGCACGCTGTTACGTTGGAAAGCATTTACACTGATCTCTATTCTTCGAATTCACCACAATCTGATAAGTAAGCTTATAGTCAATCAAAGCAGTTGAAAAAAGAAGTCGCCTACGCGCTATGCAAGCAACAACAACGATAAAATACAACAAAAACACAAGATAACGCTCATTCAAAAATACAACGCGAATGCAACGGCAAAAGGCAACGCTAATTTAAATGCAACGCTAAAATGCAACACTAAAATACAACGCTAAAATGCAACGCTAAAATGCAACGCTAAAATGCAGCACTAAAATGCAACGCTAAATGCAACGCTAAAATGCAACGCTAAAATGTAAGCTTAGATTGCAACGCTAAAAGTTAACGGCAAAAAGCAATGCTAAATTGCAACGGTCCAAACGCAACGGAAAAACGCAACGGCCGCGTCTCATTTTCGGGTGTAACGCAATTGGGTACCAACATCATGCACATGGCCTCCTGGGTTTTCACTTGTCCTGAAGCATTTCGTACTTGCCTCTGACAACTGGACAACTACTAATAACTTTTTAATATATTGAAATTTAACTTTCTTCCTTTCTTTCTAGGGATTCCATTGTTAGCTGTTACAGGGACAGCTGATGAAGATACAAAGAAAGTCATTCAAACTGAACTGTGCATGAGCACATCTAGTGTAAAGTTGTTTGTCAGCCCAAATCGTGAAAATCTCAAGTTCACTTTAAAAAAAGTAAAGAAATTGAACTGATGGATCAGCTGTCATGGATTATTGAAGAACTAAGAGAGAAGGGACCCAGCTGCCCACATACTCTAATATTCTGTTGTTCACTTAAGGACATTGCTTCTATAATTAACTGGATGCTCATGAAGTTAGAAGCAGCAGCATTTTCCCCTCCAGCCTCCAAAAAAGAGAGGACTGTTTGCTTGGGATATATCATTCCCTGACAGTGGAAAAAAACAAGGAGAGGTTAACGAAAGAACTGAAAGAGAATGGAAAAACAAGGATTGTTTTAGCCACTACAGCCCTCAGTATGGGAGTTAATTTCCCAAACATTAGAAGAGTTGTAATGTACGGTCCCCCAAGAAGCATCCTTGACTTCCATCAAGAGGCAGGAAGGGCAGGAAGAGACGGTAAACCTGCAGAAGTTTTTCTGTATTACCATGGCCAACAATCGGCACATTGCGATGATGATGTGAAGGAATTTCTTAAGAAAGACGGATGTATCAGAGTTGCTGCCTATGCTTCTCTGGATAAGCATATTTCCCCCATGGAACCATTGCATGATTGCTGTAGATACTGTGAAATGGAGTGCACATGCGGAGGGGAGATTTGCAATGCACAAGAGGCCAACAGCATTGTATTGCAGGCGGCAGAAATAAGAACAAGAGAGGTTTCCATTCAAGACAAGGAGCTTCTGGAGAATGCCCTCACAGAACTGAAGGTTAACATGGTGGACCCGATTACTGTGTTTGGAGAATGTCATGGTTTCTCCCAAGAACTTGTCCAAGATGTCATTGAGAACTGTCATAAAATTTTTTCATTGGAAGACATTGTATATTCGTTCCTGTATATTCGTCATATCATGCATTGTGTATTTATGAGATTGTTAGTGATGTTTTTGAAGACTGCGAGGAGATTTCATCAGATTTCACCCCGCATATAGGAGAGGCTTCTGGCTCTCCAGTGACATATGATATTGGGTACTTGCTAGGATGTGACTATGAGGATGACATAGAAGACTTAAACCTGGATGTCCTGTAAGTAACATGCAAAAGGCTAAACTTACATGAGCCCTGCCAAGCAATTCCCTTATACTGCAGTGGTCATTTAGACAGCAGGGAACTGTCATTGATGTGCACACAAGTTCCTGTTCTTCATAAGTTGTCTAAAGAATCAAATTCATTGTATTTTTTCATCATAAGCATGAATTTGTGTATAAGGTCCTGTTCGCAGTGGCAGAGTTTGTGTGATATCCATGAAATGTGATATAATTAGTGTCTTTACAATTAGAGGGGTTTTCATATGACTGTAGTAACACTAATTTCAAAGTAATTGCACCAATTCTGAATAAAACCTATAGGAGTAAATTACAAAGTAATTGCGAATTACTCACGACAGTCATGTGAAATCTGCTCTGTATCATTTTCAATACACAACAAAACACACTTTAAGCATTCAAGTCTGCAGAACTTAAAATGGATTTTTTAGTTTTCTTAGTGCTGGGGTAATAAAATTTCTGGTTATGTTTAAATCCATTTGGAGTTGTTTGTGCAGGAAAAAAAATTGGAGCATAAACAAGCGACAAAGTCTTTGTTGCATTATGAAATTTGTTCTACTTACATATGCAGAAGGCTTGCAAGTACATTAGAGGAGTTTTTATTATGAGCTTCAACCACATATCAGAATTTAGTGCGTGATTGGTTGAGAAGTTCTTCATAGTTTGCTATATTCACCTATAGGTGAATACCTATTTAACAATTAGTCACCTCAGGCTCTGTAAATATCGGCGAATAGTCACCGAGACTAGGGTGACTATTCAGTGACTATTCGCCGATATTTACAGAGCCTGAGGTGACTAATTGTTTTAGTATAATTACTCGATGTTGAAGATTTTCGACAAAATAAAATCACTTTTAGCGGTATTGCGTGCATCTCCAATGCTTTCAATGTTATGATTACAGCAAAATATTCTGAACCTCTCGACCAATCAGCATGCAGAATTGCTTGAGCAATTATATATAACATTGAAAGGATTGGAGATGTGCATGTACTTTATAATGAGAAACTTATAAAATAATTCTAAAAGTGATTTTAATTTTGTAAAAATCTTCAAAATCACTTGAGTAATTATACTGAAACAATTAGTCACTTCAGACTCAGTAAATATCGGCAAATTAGACTTTGTCTCAGTGACTATTCACCAATATTTATGTTCCCTTTGGTGATTAATTGTTACATATTGTAGAGATCAGTAATTATTTGTTTATAACTATGCACCACTACAGTAAGTTTTATATTGCCATATTACTAAAAATATTTATTAATTAAATTATTGATGATGTGTGCTTCCACTAAGACTTGTAGCTCTTGGGATTACAATCACATGGCAATTGTGTAGGGGTCTTTCCTACACATCTGTCAATCAACATCTTTTGACAATGGATGGGCATTTTTTACTATTATAGTTTATAATATTATTATTTGGCAGGGCAATACCAAAATTGCTGTCATGTCCATGAATGCTTTTTATGTCATGACTCATTGGACATATTCAAATATGAACCAAATATCTTGTATTAACATTAACATGTTATAGACATATATTGTAAATAGTGTACAACTTCACATGCTTCTAAAAAAATACCCTTAATAAAAATGACAGCTGTATGTGTCTAACTATGAAGTTCTGGCTTTGGTCAAAATCCCTTAACCCTTTCTCTACTAAGATCTAAATAGCACTTCTCCTTTCTCAGAACAATATACACTTGATTGAGAATTTGGTTCTGTATCTGTTCTTCATCAGTGGATGAATCATGAAATTCTCCTCTCTTGAGGAGAATGCCTTGAGGTTGATTACTTATAGGAGTGAAAGGGTTAAGAACTGTCACAATACCATACCTCACATGTGGGGAAGGTCACCCTTATCGCATGGGCTGTATGGTAATTTTTTAACAGTCATGTGAAATAAGTGGTACCACAGTAATTCAGTGCATCATCTGGTTGCTTCCTTGAGCCAGTAACAACAGTCTACTGGGTGTTCTATCTGGCACTTCTCAAATCATAGACAGTGCCCCATGTTTTCATAAGTCCAGTCATCCAGGCATGCATATCTCTATAATCCAAGTTCTTTAGCAAGTTGGCTGGGAACTTGTGAAATGATGGGTGTCCCTCCCTGCCACTCTGATACCTAAAGGCCTGTAGATGCATTAGATCTTTTGTCACTTGGGAAATCGCAACCTCAGGTTTTCCTTGGGTCCTAAAACCAACTCTATGTGACACTCCACAATCTCTGTCAATGCCTTCCATAATCAGCTCAACAGGTTCCACAGTGTTTGCAACTCTCTCAGCAGATGTTTCACTAATATTCGCCCCCAGTGATTTCCACATAGTCTTGACGACTTTATTCATATGCTCCATGCGGAGATCTAGTGGGATATTCCCACCCTTTAATCCATTCTTATTAAAGAATCGGTTCCACTTGATGTCATGAGCAGCCTTTTCTGATGCTAACCCAGCTAGCTTTACCAAATATAGTAGAATGACATAAGAGTATTTGGTTTTCTTATTTGCTTTGTAGATCAAGAGAGCAAACTTGTAAAGTTCATGTAGTCTGTCCCCATCCCCTTCCTTAATCGCATCACTAAATTCAAATAGCGTAAGACCGAAAACAAGTTTTGACCTGTGGTAGTTGTACAAGTAGTCATCTGGTGGAGACTCGTCATTTTGTGATTCTGTCACAGTAGGCACAGTGAAGTCTGGATGAATCTTAGCTTCGTGACTATGGAACCAAAAAAATTGAATACAAATATTATAAAATGGATAATTCAAATTGAGTCCACTGTCCATCACTACATGCTTGATAGGGATTTTCAATAAAGCAATCACTGCATACCGGTAGATGAAGTAGACAGCTTGGTGTTTTTTTTTTAAACAAGAGCAGCAATATCAATCAGCACATTTCAATGCTAAGGACAGGTTCCACACTAGGATATCATAGGCTATGTAAACCCCTCTTCTCACTAACAAAAATCTTACGATGCAGCTTACCTATTACGGATTGATTTAGTGGAGTACACCAGCCCACAGCCTGCCCGACAGAAGAAGCAACTGTATGGATCTCGTTCATCATCTTTATATGGAGTATGGATGTAAGAGTGAACTGAAACTTCATGCCTACAAATAATGAAACATTTTTTCATATTCGCTACTGTATTGTTCAAAATTTACATGTATAAGAGGAATTGGATTTTTGAAATAGTAGTATGGAACATTATAACTGATTATATCTAAACATCAATAACATCATTTTTGACAGTACACATCTCCTGAAGCAGTCAATAAAAAACATCCATGCAAATGCAAGAAACCTGTTCCTTACTTGACTCTAGCAGAATGGAGCTTGTATGTCTTGTCACAGTTAACTGTCCTACATGGATAACGGTCCTGTCCACATTTGCGCAGCTCCTCAACCTGCTCAACCAAAGGCTCAACAGTGTCTTGCTCTACTATGTATTTCTGCACAAAGGCAACACACTTTGACAACAGCCACTCACGTCTCTGTTCTTTTGATGCATCTTTATCTGGCATTGTACAACTTGGTTTATCTGCAAAAATGTTTCCATACCTTAAGCCTACAATTAGGATATAATAGTTCCAGCAAAAAAGCCTAGGTTTTCTTTTTTATGACTATAGATCCAAGAATCAAAAGAAGCCTGTGGCAGTAGATGGTAGGTGCTTATGACATCAAGGGGTATGGGATATTCAGGGGGTAGAAGGTGTTCATTCCAAATGTAGATTTTACTAACAAATTCATACTTTCAAATTTTGATTTATATATTTCATTATATAGTACATCAAGTCATATACAGCATGTAAAAGTGTACACCTAGTACTTATTGTTGCTAGTTGGTGGCAATGTTTTGGAAGGGGAGGGGAGTGGATGTTATTCTTTGGTTAGAGAGGGTGTCTAACAAAGGTGACTTTTTTCAAGGATTTACTGTATGCACGTAGCAATGTTTGTCATTATGTACCTGCCATGGTCTCCATGTTGTACATTTCCATGAAAGCAGCACAAATATGCCCTTTAATTTCACATTCATGGAAATCTTTATAATCATTGTAGTTTCTCTCTACACCCTTAGCAGCGTTTGTCTTTCCTGTTCGGTTTATGCTGGCCCTGGTTGTTCCGATCTCCTTTGACGAGGAATCTTTCACAAATGTGCTGTATTCAAGCTACAAAAGAATGATGTAATGAAATGAAATTTTGTATGATGCCTTTTCTAAAGCATGGATTTAAAGGAAATACTTAGGCTATGTATGTAAGGTATTTCACCAAAAAAATATTTAGGATTTGTCTCCACTCACTCAGCACGGAATTTCCAAAATAATACCAGGGAATGCAAAAAGGAAAGTTTTATGTCAATGGATTATTACCATAAACAGATTATATTTTGCATGCCAGTCAGCAAACTCTGTATCAATGCCTTCTAGTCTGTCTACTTCAGTGTCTCCAAGCTGATAAGTCCACTGTGTATTCCTAGCCCTCTCTTCAAACAGTTGGTCACCATGCCAGGGGATTGTTGATATGCATTCTTCACCATCAATCATAGGTACATATCTTTCTTGGTTCTTCATAAGAAGCTGTGCCATATCGCCGGCCATGTTAGGATTCAGGAACTCAACCCCAAGGGAGCACTAGAAACAGGGAAAGAAAAAATGGTTGCATAGAATAGGTTTGTGCCAAAAAAATTAATGCTAGTTATGCTTCATTAATCAGAATAGCAATTGTCTAATTATTCTGGCTATTAGACAATTGACAATCAACAGAAATCACTGCATTTTAGATGCAGCTCCCTTTTGAGGACATTGGAAATGAATTCCAGGGCTTAGATGAGTAGAAAAAATCTAATGGTAATTTGAAATGGGATTCCCTGTGGGGGCAAACTGAGGTTATCATGGGGAAAATATTTGTAATTTTTGCTACTGCCATCATTTTATACTTACACTTTCAGATTTCTGTTTCATGACTTGGGAGTATCTATGTGGCAGGTGATGTACCACAACATCACTAAATGGCTTAAAACAGTCAAGGTGCTTGGTTATCACCCTACTGATAAGAACTGCCCATCGGGTGGCTAACTTTTGCTGTACATCTTTCCCAGGAAGGAGATCCTTCAGCTCAATCTGGGCTACAGGCTTGTATGGTGATACTCCATCTAGCAAGGGCTCCACAACCCTATTCCTGACACCATACTGCTGAGTCCAGTGCAGAGATCTGTTGCCATAATCAGTTGACTGAATTCTTGCATGTATTGATAGGTCTATGTTGTCACCTACAATTCTAAATCATATTTGAACATATTGTGAAATTTTCAAAGTTGCAACAATTTTTGGCTTTGAAATAATGATGAAACAATGTGTGGGTATCTCATTAAGGGCTATTTGGCTTTTAAATCCACAAAAGAAACCATGAAAAAGTGGCAAATAATCTGATGTGATCACATCAACACCCTGGTATTCACTTCATAGGACAGTAAGCATACCTTGGAAAACATTCGGGAGAGGGGACACAATCTTTGACACATCAGACATTTTTTCCTGTGGCCCCCAGTTTTTCTAAACATTTATTGTTATATCGGGGAACAACTGGGAGGAGGGGAGACAGGCCCTCGGGGCCCATAGGGTAATACCCTTAAGTGAATTCACTTACCGATATTCTGGAAGATGGGTTGCTTTCATTTGATTCAAAGCTGAAGTTATAACATGTGATGTGAGCAAACCACCTTGACAAATGTTGCCAATCAAATTCATACAGTATGTGTATATTTCCTGGTCATAGTACTTGTAATCTTTGACCATATCTTCTGTCAGATTGGGCGCATTGTCACTCTCCTTCTGCGTATCTAAGACCTCTTGCAAGAAAAGAATACTTTTCTTTTCCCTCTCGATTTCTGACTTCCATTTTAACAACTTGCTCTTGCAGTGATTTCCCATCTTTTCTTGGAAGTCAATGATGGAACCGTGCGACATTGAAACTCCTAGTTTGCTCAGCCTGTCGATATCCTCATACTTAGCGCCACTGTGAAAGAGTATAGTGGATATTCGATATGCTAGAGCAGACATTCTTCTGTTTCTTGCTCTTGCAACCACAGCGCTTGCAAGAGCTAGCGAGTTGACTTTGAAGGGGTCTTCATCAGATACTTTTGGGTCGACACCAGAAGCTCCTTTTAAAACGGCAGTCCAATAAGGGCAAGCATTCTCTACTTCATCAAGAAGCTTTTTGCTTGTAAACTCGGCAACTTCTGTGGGGGTTTTGGACAACAAAATAGAACTTGTCGTCTCCTTGCAATAATCCTTGAACTCCCTTTGAATGGACTGCCGTAAAGGCTCTTGGAGTTTCTCCTTCAAGTCCGGATGTTTAAATACCGTATTTGCGACTGTTTGCCACTTCTTTCTGCATATGTTGAGGATAAGAGACTTTGACTCCTCCGAGAAACTGAGCTTTGTTTCAGGCACTTGGTTTGGATTCACGATGACAACCTTGACTTGTGTTGTTGTTTTATCCACCAGTTCGTTTATGCTCAAGGCCGACAAACTCCTATCTAAAATCGCCTGCGATTGCCCGCCAAACGGTAGCGATTTCTTTGCAGATGATCTGCGTTTGGGACTTTCTTCTACTCGCTGTTTCTGTGAGCTTCTCCTCTCTGGAGAGACTGTTGTCGGAAGTCCTCGTTTCGTTCGCACCGGAGTTCGCACCTCTTCTTCGCCATCACGCTCGACAACGTTTTCCTTGTTTTCTTCGCCTTTAATAGCACTTTGAAGCTGTAAGTAGAAACTGCGAGTTCTTCTCAGACTTCTACCGCATGGTTTGCAGATTCTTTCTGACAAAACGGGGGATTTCTCCACGGTAAACCCAAGATCTTCGCAGAACTGCGCTAACGTCGCGGTGTCTTTAAATTCTTGCTTTCCCGATATTTTATAGAGATTTTCCCAAGATGGTTTGCCGAATTTCCCGTATTTAACTGAGAATTTGAAAGGACAAAATCTACACTTATCGTTTGGATCGTCTAAAGTATTTGGTGGTTTAGACGACGATCTCTGAGCTAGTTTTTTCGGAGTTTCTACATTTTGCATGGTTCGACAGTTTTTGACAAGTCCACGCACCGTCCACGTGAATCTATTTTGAACTTCACGCCAGATCATTGTCAAAGGTAACTCGTTCTAATTGGTTGATTAGGAGTGCGTTACACGTGTCACGGTAAGTGGGCAGTGACTCACTGAGTCGGGGTAATGTTGCAGGGGTTCCTTTCTCTCTCTCTCCCCCCCCCCCCTCCCCTGCGTCATTTTTTTGCTCTCTCCCAGTGCCGCGCGTCCCTCGAAAATCAAAATGGCGCCCAGTGTGTACGAATCTCGCGTTTCTCGCTAGAAAAAAACCTCCAACCCCTGCAAGCAGGGTACGCTACCTATTTTCGATTTTCATTCATCTCCATTTCCGTGCTATGGCCTAGCAAGTAGAACTTCAATTTTATAAGTCTAGATTCTCTAATTTTGCAACAAAAAAATAAATGTGATTTACTCCCGGAGACATGGAATAGAGCATTTTATTCAACTCACCATAATTTGACGTATTTTTCATACAGCGCCACCACACATCTCTCAGGTCTCTCCAAGTTCTCAAAAGCGCGAGTAACCTTCGGAGCCTTCTTTCTTTCTTTCAAACCGCCGGAGTTAGTTTTGGATACATCTTCCTTGTAGATCAGAAACCTCACTCCATTTTCCTTATCCCGGTCTAGCTTAACCTGGGCAAGTTCTCCAGCTCTTAACCGGCGATGCTCGCTCCCTCCTCGCAGTGCGAAATGGATACCAAACAAGTAGACAAGTGTATCAAGGAGTTGTTGCGGGCTTGAGTCGCCAAGTATACCTTCGGTCCACAGATAGTCTTCCTCTCTTAGACTGATAACTTCGCTCTGCTTTTTCTTCAAACCTAGCCCCAACGCCGATGCATCTTTCATAACCGCGTCTAGCGCGTTCCTGACTCTTGAAAACTTCTCGTCATTAAAAACTTAACGACACGTCCCTTCGCCTTCAAGTAATGCTGCAGCGCGGCTAGGATACCGTGAAGGGTGTTCGGCGGATATCGAGTACCATCGGCTTTCTTAATTTCACACAAAAACAAAGGCAGAGAAGAGTTCAATTCCTCCTCGGACATGTCTTCTAGCGGGCTATAAAAAATGTCCATCGGCGTGAATCAGCTCTGTTGGAAATTCTGAGATTCCGTTCATGCCTCCAATCTTCAAACACTTTGACCGCCCAGGTATCCTTGTATCGTGTACTCTTTGGACGCTTTCCTCTATTTTCTTTTCTATCTCCGCTTGCGCTAATGGCTCCGAAAAACGAAACTTGTTCTCCTGGTTCTCGTCGTCCCTAACAGTACTCGCATCTTCGCTATCAGGACCACTCCCCTGCTCTCTTGTCTCCTCAATCTCGTCCGCAAACAAATTAGAATCATCTAAAATATCCCCGAAGTTGGATGATTGAAATGCGTCATTTCTTTCGTTTTTGAAAGAGTTTTGAGTGATAAACAATTCAGAATCACTTTCGTCACTCATGTTCACTGCCTGCGAACGAACAGTGAGTAATGAAAACACCCAACTGCCCAACGAAGCAATTTTCATGTTCGCACATTACCATTGGTTACTTCAGTCCAGGACGTGATAAAAGCTATCCCCAGAGGAAATATCCTATCAGTAGATGACAATAGATGTACATTTCAAGAACAAAACAATGAAATATTGAATAATAGAATTTTGGCGTGATATGTCATAATAAACAAGTTTAAAACAACGGAATCGGTCTTGCGTTTCGGCTTCAATCACCTGTCAGCCTTGTCATCAATAGCAGTCAATAGGGCTTTTAATATCACAAAACATCGTGTTATCATGGTTTTATTTATTTGCTAATGAGTTTTCCATTGGAACAATAGAATTTGGGCGTAATAGGTTTTATAAACAAGTTCAAAACTACGGAGTCGGTCTTGCATAGAAATTCAAAACCTCCCGCTCCGCGGTCGGTTTTGAATTTCTATGCAAGACCTCCTCCTATGTTTTGAACCTATATTTATAGACTGAATGATGATTGGTTTTTCCAGATCAATACGTTCAAAGGGCGGATGTTCTTCAGACAGTTGGAATTGTAGTAGAGTTTCTCATGACAATGTTTTTGTACTGGTTATTATAATCAACATTTTTCATTTTATTAGGACTTTGGTTGCGGCATGTGTCAGCTGATAAAAGGCTTCATTCTGACATGTAATGTCAAAATCCATTTTTCCAGCTGGAGTCGACCGTTACAGACATCCGCTCTTATATAGGCCGTTTAGCTTGATTTCAACCAATATTCTGCATAATGTCACGTAAACCAACTCCTGCCAACGCCAATGACACTGCTACTCTACTCCGAAATCCATGCATGGTGACCTGACCTGACAGCTGACCTGATAGGTGCGATCGTAAGGCTAGCTTAACTACCACCGTGGATGTGTTACATACCACTCACAGGGTTGCAAGCTGGTGTTAGTTTTTTGGAATCGATGCGAGGAGAGAAGCTATCATTCAAGCATTTTCTTTAGCGGGGAGACCTTCCTGCCGTGTTTGGCGTTGCTTTAAAAGCGAAATTTTCAGTGAATGACAGCTTGGAATAATTCAACTTGAATAATTTTTGTTTTTACACTTTGTAGCTCAAACCTGGGCAAATGTTGTTGTCCGCCCGCCCAGATCTGCAACTAAAAAAGATGACTGATAAACTGATAAAGCTCAAATACGAGATTACTTCTTGTTTGAACAATCAGGGCAAAGCTCTCTTGCCTTTCCCTCTGGTGCCATAGAAAGTCGTGAATATTTCAGGTGAAACCATTTTATCCTGCTGTCCAGATTCATCATCGACCGATGTGTGGTATGGGGCCTCATGAACCACTGTAGGTCTGGCGTACCACTTTCCAGGTAGCTCTGGGAATATTCCCACCTTAAGAAATTCCTGAGCATTCTTAAGAGTGCCCAACACTGAGTATCAGGCCAAATTATCTCAATGAAGGGGCCTGTTGGTGTCCCAACATTAAAGTCACAGTAGTCAACACCACAAATGAATATTTGGCTTCCACTTGATAAAAGTAAGCATGGTTCCTGTCTAGACCCAAGACATTGCTGGAATTAACCAAACAGAAATATTAACTTCCCACAGCGGCTTCAGGGTCAATGTTCTTAAACCAGTAGGGGTATTTGATTTCACAAACCCCACGGCCACAACACTTGCAATACGCAAGGCCATCTGGGGAAGCCCAAGAAAAGGAACCTTCTCATACACACACAGCCCACTTTCAGAGGCTGAAAAATTCCTAAGCTTCAGCTTGAGCTCTTCAGCATAGCATTCTCTTGCCTTTCCTTCGTTGTTTACTCCTCAAGTTGTAGCCGCAGTACTAAACTGTTTCGATTGCGGGTAACGGATGGCATTGATTAAAGATGTACATGGTTTGTTGAGATTTGTATCACAAGCCGACATCACCTTTGATGCGGCAGAGCGGGAATGACCTGCTAAAATCAGTAAGCTTCAAATAGTTAGACATTTCATTTTTGGTCATTTCCTCTCTGTCCTTTGATGCTGTAATTCGGCAAGTTTGTGAAAGAGTTTCGCCAACATGTTATAGTCTTTGAGTCCAAATTAATGTCAAGCTATATTCGACACACCCCTTTTGGCACTGTTTTAGAAGTAATACCCTCTTCGAAGTTTGTGAAAGAGTTTCGCCAACATGTTATAGTCTTTGAGTCCAAATTAATGTCAAAGCTATATTCGACAACAATTGTGTGAGAGTTACAGTAGAAAGCGGAATGGAGAAGCGAAGATAGACAAACTTTTTTATATTAATAGACTTTTTTATATTAATAGTTACATTTTTTTTATATAGAAGTATTTTTGTTAATATTACATTATAAAATGAGATGTCTAGTGCCTAAATTAACAATGGAGTTTTCGTGTTAGGCAATAGTGATAGAAAATTGAATGGAATCAAACAATGTTACTTTTAAACAGCTTTTTTGTGTGATAGGAGATCATCAGTTTTTCAGATCTTCAGTTTTATGAACGGACTGACTGTACAACTAATATAACTGGCACATCTTTACAGTTGATTTCCCAAAACATAGACAGAATCGGCTAACTCGCGAGCGAAGGTCACGTGACCTGAAATGGGTACTCAATCAAAACAAACATCTCGATCGCACGTGTGCTGCAGTCAGATTCGCCATGCACTTTTGTTGCGCCGGTAAATGCGAAAACACGTCGGAAAGACGGAAGGATCTCTCTTTCCATGGCCTACCACTTGATGATAAGCCGTTATTGAATCTCTGGATTACAAAAATGCGTAGAAATCCGGCGTATTTTAACGCAAATAAGCATGCGAAAATTTGTAGCGAGCACTTCAAGCCCCAGGACTTTATAAACCCTTACGCGAAGAAACGCCGCTTAAAAAGTAATATCGTTCCAACAAAGTTTGCTTGGAAAGAGGAGATGGAAAATGAGTCTGAGGCTATGGAGAGTGTAGCAGTAAAAAAGCTTAATCAGAACAGAACAAGACGAATTGACCGATACCGTATCCGAGGGAGAAGGTGATGAGTTGAGCGTGAGAGAACTGTCGTTGGTTTCACACAAGACTCAAACTTACGAAGACGACTTGCGATCCGTCTTTAGATGTTAGGTTCCCGTGTACACATAGGTTCTCACTGTCTCACTTGCTTTCTAAATGCACTACAACTTCGAAAGAAGAAAAGCTGTTTTCTCATTTTACTGGTTTCGACTCCTATGTTACGTTTATTGACACACTGAAGTTTATATTGCCAAACCTCGACAGAAAACTTTTGACATATTGGGACAGTGAGGCTAGAAAATCAAGTATTATTGATACAGAGAAACTTTTCGAGGAAAGTGAACTTGAATCCGACGATGAAAACGACGACGATGAAAACGACGACGATGAAAACGACGACGATGAAAACGACGACGATGAAAACGACGACGATGAAAACGACGACGATGAAAGCGCAGCAAAAACAAAAACAGACCTTCAGCACATAAACTTCTGGTTAAAGATGAATTTCTGATAGTTCTCATGAAACTCCGGATGGGGCTATCTAACATCGACATTGGAGAACGATTTAATATTTCTGAAAGCACTGTAAACAATATTCTACTCACCTGGATAAACTACATTTATTTAGTTCTTGGAAGTTTGAAAATATGGCCACACAGAGGTGTTATTTTGAAATCTGCCCCAAAAGCATTCCTTGATAAATATCCTGTTATAAATACTCTGTTATTATTGATGCTACTGAGCTTAAAATCCAAGTGCCAAGTGCACTGCAGAAGCACAGTGGAAGTTACAGCACCTATAAATCACATACCACATTCAAATCATTGGTTGGAGTGGATCCCAATTGATGAATAATTTTTGTTTCACAACTTTACGAGGGATCAATATCTGACAAGCAGATAGTTGTTAGATCTGGATTCCTTGAGACTGTCCAAAAGAAAGTGCAAGCTGGAGAGTTAAACAAAGGAGATTCGGTCATGGCAGATGAAGGGTTTGACATTGATGATGATTTAAAGAAGCTTGATCTTAAACTGAATATCCCCCCTTTTCTCAGGGACAAATGGATTTGATGAAGGAGATGTCATTAAGACACAAACTATTGCAAGGCACAGAATTCATGTAGAAAGAGCCATTGGCAAAGTACGAAGATTTAGAATTTTTAATTCTGTGATCCCAGTTTCAATGTTTGGTAGTGTTAACCAGATATGGACAGTGGCTTGCTTGCTTTCTAATTTTCAAAACCCTGTTCTTGCTTAAATTGGCAAGAAGATATCATTTTGTGTAAAAAAATAACAATAATGCAGTTCCATGTTTCTAGTGTATGTACTTGATTTTTCCAGTAGCATTTTCTAATATAAAAATGAATAAAATAAATTAGTCAAATCACACTAGTTGTCTATTGTGAATGCTGCGTTCTGAATGGTTGAGCTACTAGTAGGCTATAAGTTATAGCCTACTAGTAGCGAAAAGTGTCGGATTCGAAAGCCAGAAAATGGCAAATGACCAGACCAGAAAACGTTTTTGGCTATACAAATTGACCTACTAGTGTGATTTGACTAAAACAATTATTCCTCTCGCCCTCATGGCCTCTGAGTCAATAGTCAATAGCTATTGACTCAGAGCCCATTCGGGCTCGAGGAATAATTGTTAATTATTAATTTATATGATAAACTGTTCCAGGGAATATGCATAGTACAACTGGACTTTATATCTCTCAACTGCATATTAAATCTTGAATAAACATATTATTTTTAAACAACAAGAACGTAGACACAATCAAATTCAATTATAAAATATTATGGACTTGGATCTTGAAACAAATCAATCCAAGAGGCTCAAAACTTTTGCGCGACCGTATTTTTAGCTACTTTTTGACAAAATATCAGGAGGGACACGCTTTGGAGGCTAGGACACTTTGCCAACTGTAAAAATGAGTCAATGTCAGTAAGACAGGTAGTAATTCAGGTGCACACGAGTGCCCGAGCCTCCCGCTGTCTTCTGTTCTAGGCTATCATTATACTTGTGAAACCAAAAACTGAAGTGCATTATGAAGGTAAAATTCCGAAAGCTTGGGCAGCAGCTGGTTCTGCCAGTAATTATCGTCAAATGGAATTCTGTCTATACACATCTGATTCGAATCTGACAAGTACACACAAAAATCACACCATTTTAAGCCTGTCAGAGCCATTTGTAATTGCGCCTGAGCGTAGTACCCACACGTGTGGTCTTTCTTTAGATAATAACTCCCATTACGTTTTACCAGGTAAAAACTTGAGTCTGAGGCAGCTTGCTCTAAAGTATCACCCCTTTTACTAAAGGGGCATTTGATTTCCAGAAGACCATACAACAGTTTGAAAATGGGTCATACACCTTTCCATCTGGACTGGCACCAAGGTAGGGTAGTGAGGGGTGTACTGAGAGTCCTGCATCAAAAACAGCAAAATTATTGCATTGTCTCTGCATCTTTCTTGAATAAATAGAGCGAGCAACCTTTTCTTTGGCCTTTCCATGAGCAATGGCTCTGACTTTTGACAAATCTTTGGTTGTAAACATGTTTTTGATCATGGCCTCTGATGGTTTTTGCACCCGGTGATATATTTTTCCAAAACTGGAGGCAGTAACACGTATCTTGTGCTGCTGTAGCCATTCGACAGACTCCCCCTGTTGAACTGTTCTTTTTCGAGGGCTTGTGCACCTGGCAGATCTATTGCCACATTTGACTCAAAATAAGTTGTGGCAGCTCTCAGGTCTAAATTAGGCACCCTGCTCAGTTCATTTACATTAAATAACGTAACCGTCTCTTTGGGAAAGCAAGGCAATTCAGGAAAAGAAATGCACATTGGCCTTGCAAGTCTGTCAGCCAAGGGAGCTCTAACTGGATTAGATTCAAACACTGTGTTTGGTCTACCAAAATCTTGGAGTTTGTACCCCAATGTTGACCCAAGAAGCCCAGGAAAGTGTTTATTTTCAAGGAGGCCTCTTGGTCACGCAATAAGTATGAGAATGGTGGCGGTTTGTGTTTCTTTTCCAGGAGTCCGACATGACTTAACACATGCTGCCTTTCAAGCCCTTTTCTGATGCTGTCGCACCTCGCCTCGTAAAGCTTACATCGGACAGGGTCTCGCTTTCTTCCACCATCTCTGTCTGTTTCTGCGCGTGCAAAATGTGTTCCCATTACAGGCATAGGGCAGATCGTTGTGGCTCTAAGGATGTGCCATGACTGTGGCTGGCTAGTGCAGGTCACATCGCTTGGAATGTCTTTAAATCCAAGGCAATAGTAATCGTTCATTTGGTATAATAATGCAAACACATGGTTGCAATGACCTCCACTTCCACCTTTACAAGAGCAGTGTGCTTCGGCCACACGGCCACTGCCCGCGTTCTCCAGCCTCACTGCCTAAGTAGTGCGGGTCTTCATTCCTTCTCAAAGAGCGATAGCATCGGGATTTCGCTAGTGTCTTACTCGTAGCGGTGGTTTCTGTGAAACACGTGTACACGTCGTACACACAACGCTCGCGAATAAACTTGTACGCTTTCTCGCCAGCGTTTTTCTTTCCTCCTTTCTCCAACCACTTCGTTATCGTGTTTAAATTCACCTTAGGGATTTCTCTAAGAGATTTAGACCATTCGAACTCTTTTCGATTAAATAAACAACCGCAACAGCCAACATGATTCTTGCAACACGTACAAGAACGCGACGCCATTTTGGTAAGCTTTGTGTGCGAGCCTCGTTTTGGGTCCGATGTAAACACCCAATTCAAATCACGTGACAAGTTAGCCGATTGTGTCTATTGGCCGTCTCGGTTGCGAAGATCGGTTGGGAATTTGGGGCCAATCAGATCAACGAGCCAATCAGACTCTTAACTTTGCGATTATGTTTGGAAGTTCACCCTGAAATTAGTTAAGAATTTCTTGGAGCGTGGAGAAGGTATGCACAAAACTGGCGGATGTTCAAGATCGACAACAACAGATGATGTCACGCATCTTTCAGAGCGGAACTTAGGTAGCAGGCCTACAATCAGTCGTTTTTCCCATTTCCAACGGGCTTACGAAGGGCTTACGAAGTGTTCGATTCTACTCTTATCCGGATTTTTCTGAAATATACGATGTATTGGAGGTGACACCAGGGCTATTCAAGACTATGAAACCGAGGTAGGTTGTTTGGTACAAGCTGTTTTATAGACGCTTTGGAGTGATTTCTTCGCTGAATTTTAATGCAATCTCGTGTCATATTACAAACATAACGGGGTATTTTAACTCCCCGTTCAAAGCATCAACATAAAACTTGAAATTACAGCTTAGTTGAGAAACTCAGAAGGTTTAGTGTCCTGAACTCCCCTAAACAGAAATCCTAAGCACGTCTAGTCCGACATATTCTGCTCCGTCATCTTTCTTTTTAGGTTCCGCGACTTGTTCTGTGGAACTACGATCAAGTAGTGCTCCTTGAGCATTTTGTTGAGGCGCTCAGTCGCGGGATGAACAGCTGAGAAGTTGTTGGCCAATTTTACGAACTCATGGTGTATAGACTCCCCTCCTTATTCGCCAAAAAACTTTCAAATAAAAGACACTACATTGTCTTAAAGCATGTGAATCTTCGGGGGAAAAGTTGTGTTGTGTTGGTCCTGAAGTAGTCCATAAATCTTCGAATGTCAGCACCTGGAATATATAAGAGGGGTTTCATGAGAAATACAGTTGGCTTGGGGGCACTGTGTGCTCAACAAAAGGCAAGTAATAAATTCAAAATATCATAATTTAACTTGTGTACATATTATTTTAATACCCAGGACATCGATTTCCTCGTCCGTCATAGGAGCACTGCTTTTGTATTTGATATGGCAGATAGAAAAGAGCTGCAGGAGCCTGCTGTAGTTTTGTTCATGGCCACTGCCTCCTCCATCATACCAGGGCACTTTTCAGTGGTCACTCTCACAACTGTGTCACAGATTCTCTGGATGTTTTTCTCCCGAAGAACAAAGAAAGGCATTCTTCAAATTTATGTTTTGTTATAATTGTTCTGCTAATGCTAAATTGTGGGAAATACACTAATATATAGATTTAGCCACTGGCTAAAAGCGGAGCTCCTGGTTATAAAATTTTCTATGTGAATGAAAGGGATTCCCATGTGTACATGGTTTATATGGTTGCTTTAGAGTCTTCACGAGATATTAATTTTTCAAGCATAGATGACGTCATCGATGACGTCATATCACGTGACCACTTCATTTCGTTCATATGGTGGCCTAGACTACACTACCCAAGTTTGGTTCTTTTAGAGTTTTCCCTTCACGAGATATTATTTTTTCAAGCATAGATGACGTCATCGATGACGTCACATCACGTGACCACTTCATTTTGCTCATCTGGTGACCTAGACCACACTACCCAAGTTTGGTTGTTCTAGAGTCTTCTCTTGACGAGATATTCATTTTTCAAGCATAGATGACGTCATCGATGACGTCACATCACGTGACCACCTCATTTCGCTCATCTGGTGACCTAGACCACACTACCCAAGTTTGGTTGTTTTAGAGTCTTCTCTTCACGAGATATTCATTTTTCAAGCATAGATGACGTCATCGATGACGTCACATCACGTGACCACTTCATTTCGCTCATCTGGTGACCAAGACCACACTACCCAAGTTTGGTTGTTTTAGAGTCTTCTCTTCACGAGATATTCATTTTTCAAGCATAGATGACGTCACCGATGACGTCACATCACGTGACCGTGCTACAGCACCCCCCTTGTGGCATAGACAAAATATCCCAAGTATGGCTGTCTTAGCATGTTCCCTTGAGGAGATATAATTTTTTCTTTGCATACCACAGGGTTCCCATGTGTACACGGACGACGGACGGACGGCGGACACTATAGGTTTAATACCAGAAAATAAAGAAAAAATCATATCTCCCGAAGGGAAGCTTCTCTAGAAGCCAAACTTGGACAAACTTTCAAAGACCATCAGAGGAACTCTACACCAAAGTCACGTTCCCTCACGCCATCAATGACGTCATCACAATGATCCAAAATGCCCGTGACGTTCAAAAATAGACTCGATGGTATACGTTTTTCCCTTAGGTATGGTGCTCCGCTTGCGCGGGCCTTCGGCCCGCGCTGGAGCTCCGCTATAATTACATATTTTCCATAAATAAATGTTGTTATTGTTGCGATCATATTTGATAATCACCTTTAAACAAATATCAACATGGTTTCCAATGAAACTCTGGCTGTGGTGGGCTTGGCGCCGTACACGGAGTGCTTAAAGCATGTCACTCAGTCCAGTATTTGCTTCTTTACCAAGCAAGTGCGCAACATTCAGCAGACTGGAGATGGTAGGACTTGGTTTTTCCTCTGTATGTTCTTGGTTGCCAGATGTAAGAAGCTGTGTGGCATACTCCTGCATCTGTTGGGACTGCTCTCTGAGTGTATCAGCCTTCTCCAATAACCTCCTTGCCTCTCGTAACTGGCAACATACTGGCGAAAAACGCTGTCTCCAAGGTTTTCATTAGTGTTAGCCTGCTATTTGGATGTCTAGATCCTCGCAGTCTGCCAGAAGAAGCTCGTAGAACTTAAGGAACATGGCCAAACTGATGTGAAGCCCAGGAACACATTTCTGAAAAAAGGCAATGTCTTGCTAAAGACAAGCACTGTTGTGAGAAACTATTTGCTACCTCACAGATTAACATTATTATTATAATAATAACAATAATTTATTGACCATAAAACTCACATGACTAATTAGGATATCCAGTTTGTTTTGGGTAAGGAGTTTTTAATGTTTTGGCTGTGCACCCCCGAAGGAGTGAACCTCAGGTACAGGGAGCACCAGCTCGCCACCGCCGCTGGAGACTCGAACCCCACCTCTCCTTAATTTCGGGCTTCGATTTGGCCAAGCACGGGAACGCCGGACAATTGTTTACAAGACAGGCGGACAAGACTGGGAGACACATAACATATGAAGAAACAACAGAGACAATGAACAAGGCTAGAATGTTCCCTAAAGGACTAATACTAACATCACGGATACCAATAACATATACACAAAGATGATATATTTAGCGACCACAAAAAGAACCGGTAGCAACGACGCCCCAAAGTAGTAGCACTGCCGCCACCAGTTCTAAATGAGGAAGCCCCAAAATAAATTTAAATGCCAAGTCCAAACTGGGTGCATTGACAAATGCATCCAACAACGGCAGTACTTCCAATGAAGGGGATCGCCGCTACGGGATGCAAATGAAAGTGCAAGAATATATCTGAAAAAGACAGATCCAAATTAGAATATATCATTATTGGGTGCATTAACAAAAACATCCAATGACAGCAGTAATTCCAATGAAGGGGACCGCCGCTACGGGATGCAAATGAAAGTGCAAGAATATATACGAAAGAGACAGATCCAAATAAGAATATATAAATATGATGTGAATGATTATGAGTTGCCAAAGGGGGGTGGAGAACAAGCGTGTCACCAAAGACAGAAGCGACTTTCCCGTTACCGGTCCATGCGCGTCGAAAGTAACGGCGACGGTGAGAGGACTTAAAGCGCTTGAAAAAAAGAGGAAGATAGAATGAAATCCGTTGAATAATGGAAGATTGAACATCAGCAGCGCTAACCGGTTCCTGTCGAAAGCGGAAATTGTTGCGCGCCATCCAAATTTCAAACTTACAAGCGTTTAAGATGTAACAGAGACTATTTCAAGTTCAGTCTTAAGACTTCTTCCCAAGTTTGTTCCCAATAAAGGTCTCCAAAAACAGGCTTGAAATGATCGATACAATGTGGAGGAACATAGACTTTCTCTAGAAGAATGTGATAGGCGGACTTAGTAGTGACACAATCAAGGCGCAAAGGACCATCATCCTAGTCACGAGGGATGGCAAATGACTGGCGAGTGGTGTCCAAATATCCGCCAATTGAGTGCCCATGATTCTAAAACGTAACTGTAAAATGGCGGAAGAAGGTGGTGTGGGTAATATACAGGAAAGGAAAAGACATCATGAAGGGAAGAAGCAAAGCGATGTTGAATCCAGTACTCAAAAAGGTGCACCATTTGTTTGGCGAGTAGAACAAGCGTGTTATCCATCTGATTGCAAGCGCACGGGTCTTTAGCCTAGTGTCAACAACTTTAAAACCTCCCCGTTCATAAGGTTGCACGATTGCTGCTCGGGAGACAAGGTCTTTTTTGCCACTCCAAATGAATGAAAATAGGGACGTATTGATCCTTTTAAGGATGTGGTCTGGCATAAAGATGACAGTAGGTGTATACCGTAGTCCTGCCAAGGCGAGGGCATTGGAAACGAGGGATTTACCCCTAAGGGACAAGTGTCTCACCTTCCAAGAATCCAATACATTTTCAAGAGAGGATACACGGGAATCCCAATTCTCTGTGTAAAGTGGTGATGGTCCAATAAAGGTACCAAGAGTGGGCAGTTTAATTGAGGACCATATCAGGTCGACCGGCGGATCCGAACGACCAGACCACGAGCCCAACCATAATCCCTTGGATTTGGTTCGATTAAGAGTGCTCCAGATGCTTTCTCATATAGAGAAAAGACCTCAAAAACAACCTCGATATCGTTGTCAGAGGAAAGATAGTGTGGTGTGGTCGGCATATTGAGAAATTTTGACAAGTCTTTTCCATTAGGAAGAGGGACACCGACAATTTGATGGGATTTACGAATATTACACGCAAGAACTTCACTAACAAGTACATACAATAACGGAGAAAGATGGCATCCTTGACGGACACCCCGAGAAAGAGAAAAACTTGGAGAAATAAAACCATTGACAAGTACTGACGCTTGAACATTTGTATAAAACAGAGTTACTCAACGATGAAAGGATGAATCCCATAGCACGTAACGTACGAAGAAGAAAAGACCAGTTGACATGATCAAAGGCCTTTTCCTGATCTAAAGATAAGAGAGCAACAGGTATATCATTTTCCCTTGCGTAGAGAGCGACATCTCGTGTGAGCGCCACATTTTCGCCGATAAACCTGCCCGGTACCGAGCAGGTCTGATCAGGAGAGACAACAAGGTGAATTACTTTAAAAGACGGCCAGCCATCACACGAGATGCAATCTTATAATCACAACAGAGAATTGATATAGGACGCCAATTTTTATGAAAAATCTAAATCCCTTTTTAAACAAAAGAGAGAGATAGCTTGACCGCTGAGAAAGTGACACATGTCCAATATAATAAGCGTGATTCATTACAGCCATAAAATCATGGGAAGACCATCTAGACCAGGAGTTTTTCCGTGGGCCATGCCCTTGAGGGCTAACAAGGTCTCTTCGGGCTCAAGAAGGCCTTCACAGACATTGGATTAATCACGGTCAAGTTTACGTTCAAATTTTAGAGAGTAGGTAATACTGCATAGGAATATCGACAGCACTGGCAGTAAAGAGATCTTTATAAAAAGAGGAACAAGCATCAAGAAGTTCATACGTTGAAGTAGCATAGGAATTCTCGTCTAGTTTTATACAGTCGATGTAGGAGTCCCTCGCACGACGTTTTTCAAGACTAAAGAAAAAGGAGGATGAAGTTTCTCCCTCTTCAGCCCAACGAATACGCGCACGGACAGCTGCACCTTTAGCCTGTTGTAAAGAAGAGGTTTCATTTAACACTTGCTTGTAGTCGGGAAGAAGAGATACTTGACCTTGATCAATCCTGGACTTTAAAGATGAAGCAGAATGCTCTAAGTCAGCACGTTTTTTCTTTTTCAATTTAGCTAAATGTTTACAATACTTAATTGTTATTTCCTTGATTTTACAACAGACATTAACAAAGACATCCCAAGATAGCTCCCACTACAAACAAAAGCTACCACAGGATGTCAATGAAAGTGTCAACTAGAAAAAAGGGGTATGGCATTAACAAAGGCATCCAATGACAGCAGTACTCCTAATGAAAGGGACCGCTGCCACGGGATGCCAATGAAAGTGCATAAACAAACTTACAAACACAAAAACATTAAGGCGTGAAAAAGAGGGAAAAGGATGCATTAACAAAGACATCCAATAAGAGCAGTACACCGATTAAGGAGACCACTGCTACGGGATGTCGATGAAAGTGCAAGAAAAAGAGGAAAAAGCGCGCGAGGGTACTGATATAGGGGTACTAAGCCAAAAAGGAACGAGGCATGACAATGTCATCACCGAAAATAGTAGCACTCTTGCCACTGCAAGCCCAAGCTCGACGAAAAAGTCTTTGTAGGCGAGCAGATTGAAAGCGCTTGAAATAGAGCGGCAAGTAGAAGGAGATTTGGCGAGGGGTGGATGTTTGCACATCAGCCGCTCCAACAGGCTCCTGACGGAAACGATAATCATTTCTTGCCATCCATACTTGACCCTTTATAACATTAAGAATATAAGAAAAAAACAGGAGGAACAACACGACGTTCGTCTTTGTTGAACCAAAAAGCATGTAACGGACTTGAAGAGAAGGACCAAGAGGACAAATACGAAAGAAAAGAGACTGGGCCCAGTTAAGCATGCTTTGCATGAGAGGACAGTGGAAAAAAAGATGTTCCAAAGTCTCTGATGGAGCACCGCAAAAGCATGCTGGGTCAACATCCATTCCGAAAGAGGAAACCAGACGATCGGCACAGTACAAAACACCATGCGCGATCTTCCAAGAGAGGTCAATAACAGAACGATCAAGAGGAAAAATGAAAACCTGGTCCCAAGTTTGATCCCAGTAGAGAGGTCCGTAGGATGGCAAGAAATTAATAACACAGTTCGGTGGTTTATATGAGGCCGAAAGGAGGATGTCATAAGCATCTTTGGTGGTGACATTGTCAAGAAAAAATAGGGCCAAGTGATGAATGGCGAGGGATAAAAATCTGGCAAAAGATGGGAAGGATACAGAGCGGGGGCAGAAAAAACATCATGAATCGACGAACCAAGGCAAGTCCTGAAATAATGGGCAAGGATAGAAAACCATCTGTTGGGGGTATGAAAAACACGCCGCACCCAACGGACTGCCAAAGCACGGAGCTTGAAGGGTAACGTCAACCACCTTAAAACCACCACGCTCGTAGGGCTGGACAACTGTGGAACGCGAGACAAGGTCTCTCTTCCCACTCCAAAAGAAGGAAAAAAAGGGAGGTCTTGGCCCTCTTAGTGAACATTTCTGACATAAAAATAACAGTATACCAAATATAGCAGTATATCAAAGTCCAGACAGAGCTAATGCATTCGATACAAGTTGCCTTTCCTCTAAGAGAGAGATGACGGGACTTCCAAGAGGAAAAGACAGGTAGGACCAATAAAGGTTCCCAGCATTGGTAGCTTCTCAGAACACCAGAGAAGTTCCACAGGCAGATCAGTCCGACCTGACCACGGGCCCAACCACAGTCCCTTTGATTTTGTAGGGTTAAGGAGGGCACCAGAGGCAGCTTCGAATAATTTGAAAATATCAAATACTGCAGAAAAGTCGTGGTGAGAGGTCAGAAAAAGGGTAGTATCATCGGCATACTGTGAGATCCTCACCACAGTGCCATCAGGTAAAGGGAAGCCACCAATGCTGTGACTTGCTCTTATGTTGCAAGCAAGTACTTCACTCACCAGCACGTAGAGTAATGATGAGAGAGGACAGCCCTGTCTTACTCCTCTAGACAGAGGAAAGAAAGAAGAAACAAAGCCATTGACTAATACCGCTGCCTGGACTTCGGTATAAAATAATTGCACCCAACGGATGAAGGAGGGGCCAAAACCCATTGCACGCAGTGTGCGTATCAGAAACCCCAGTTTACGCGATCAAAAGCTTTCTCTTGATCTAAAGAGAGAATAGCAGTTGAGATGCCCAAGTCAGTGGCATAATGGGCCACGTCGCGCGCCAAAGAAACATTCTCGCCGATAATACGACCAGGAATTGAACAAGTTTGGTCAGGAGAGATGACGAGGTGGATAACTTTGAGTAACCTGCCAGCTATAACTCTAGAAGCAAGCTTATAATCTACACACAGTAGGGAGATAGGTTTCCAGTTCTTGCGGAGATATCTAAAGCCCCTTTTGAAAAGTAGAGACAAAAGTCCACTGCGTTGTGAAGGGGACATTTTCTGTACTTCGTAAGCGGTGTTCAGGGTGTTTACAAGATCTTCACCAAGGAGATCCCAAAAGGTACAATAGAATTCCATGGGGAGGCCATCGATACCAGAAGTTTTACCCCGGGCCATCCCCTAAAGAGCGGTAAAGGCCTCATCCACACCCAAAAGACCCTCACACAACTCGAGACATTTAAGGCAAGGCTCCGAGCTCAAATTTGACCCCCAGCAGGTTAGGCAGCGCGGGGGCCTGGAAACTATGTTGCCCCTGACAACGCTACTATCACTTTAGTAATGGCGTCGCTTCGTTTGTGGATATTTCTTTGGTCTGGTTTACTTTCTTTGACGTTATTTATACGGTTTCCCCGATGTTCTAATGTAAATTCCAAATGGATTGTGTCTTTCGAGGCAACGGATGAGGTATGTATAAAATTTTATACATTTTTTGGCTTCGAGCTAGAGTAATTTAAGTCAAATGATGTTCGATCTCGTGTCTCTTTCGAAAGACTTTCGTGTCTGATAAGCTTAATTTTCTGAGTAAGATCTGAAATTAATTCATTGCTGTCTAACTTGAGGACAGAGAGAGGGAAAAATGTCTCTATATATACTTTCGTCAGATTAATTTTAACATTTTTGCACCTATTATTAGCTTGGTGTCCAAAGCCTTTCCGAATAAACTTTTAGCATTTCCGGGTAAACCGATAAGAAGTTGAACTAAATACTAACCAGCGTTAGGACGGATATTTTGTAACTATCTAAGCTTTGAAGTCACCCTTTGAAAAATTTTTAAACAAGAATGAAGCGATATGACGACTTTATTGCTTATCATAGTATATTATTTGAAATAGAGTACTCAAGTGTGACGTCACGCTGCCATGGCGCGAAAATTTTTCGTTCTAAACAAACCCCGCTCGAGTCACATGGTCGCGTTATGCTGCTTTGCTGACGAAGTTTTCACTGCAGTTTGGGCTATATTTCTAGAGTTGTTTCGGTTTCAATCCAAAGAATACTGTGATATTACACAACAAAAGGCTTTCCTGGTGGAAAGGATCGAAATAATTGAGATATTGTGTAAGTAATCCTCGATGAAAGAAGCTGAAAATGGTTCAGTGCTTCGCTCCGGATTGTAATCATCAGTCCGAGTCGCATACCTGCCGGTTCTTACTTTTCCAAGTAAAGAGAAGAAGAAACACCTGTATGATCTTTGGCTGCAGTGGATAGGGTAAGTGGTTTATGCATTTTTTGCCGCCAAATGAAGAATAAGGCATCTTCACGTTGTGGAGTTTATCGTAAACAACATGGCGGGTGGTCCTGACCTCGACCTTTCTTGGGACTCAAGTTTGTGATTACAGAGTTAAAATATCGCCATTAGCTTTGTCACTTATAAACATCAATTGACTTAACAGACAATTTTGGTAAAATAATTGTACCTAAGAATCGGAATTACAGTATTTACATTTTGCTGTTTGCCACAGCAAAAATTAATTTCATTGAATGTTGTGTTGTTAACTTAATTCTTCAGAAGAGATGATAGAGTACCAAACAAGCACTCCAGGATTTGGAGCTGCCATTTTAAGAACAAGAATAAAAAGAACGGCCCAAAGAAATTCGAAAGAAACAAAAACAAATTATTCGAGAACTTCTTTCCTGAAGAGCCCTCAAAAAAGAAATCAAAAAGTGTTAAAGGAAAGACTAAAAACAAGGCCAAAGATGGGAAATTACCTACAGTCTACGAAATTTTACAAGAAATAAATGTAAGCTCACAACAAAATCCTACCCAATCTGACAAAGAAAACAATGAATTGCAAGCAAGGAAAGCTGAAATCCTACATGAAGCAGAAATAGATGTTTTAAAAAAGGAACTCAAGAAATGTGAAAATGATGCTAACTACAGGAAAAATCACTATTCTGTGGCAAATCTAGGTGTAGATGTGGTAAGTATGGAAACAGGACGTCCTACTACTGATGTATTTGGAATTGTTGTTAGCTATGTTGTTGGGTTCAAGGACTCTATCAACTACTATGCTGGTTGGAAAGTGGATTCAATAACATTGCAAGATCAGATCTTCATTACATTAATGAAGCTGCGTCAGAACTACACTAACGTGCACCTTGCTCAGCTTTTCTCCTGTAGTAAGGCAACAATTTCAAATATAGTAATAACTTTTATTCATGTGCTTCACAGTCTTCTTTTTAAAGATATTATGACATCAATTCCTTCAAGGCATAAAAACAAACTTTGTGCTCCAGCATCTTTCTCACAGTATACATGTTGCCGGTTTGTAATCGATTGCACAGACATTGAGGTGGCTGCATCAGGACTAATGAGCCAACAAAATGCCACCTATTCTTCATACAGAGGCATGAATTCATTCAAGGTATTGGTTGGAGTGGCACCGAATGCGGTTATAACTTTTGTTAGTAACTTGTATCCTGGCTGAGTTTCTGACAAAGAAATTGTGAAGCAGTCCAGACTCATGGAGCACATGTCTACTGGAGATCTGATCTTAGCTGATAAAGGATTTCTCATTCAGGATGTAGTCCCTAATGGAGTGTCGGTCAACATTCCACCATTTCTACAGCATGGAAGATTCACAGAAAGTGAGGTTAAAGCTACCAAGCCCATTGCTAAATGTCGCATCCACGTTGAGCGAGCAAATGCTCGGCTCAAAGACTTCAAGATCCTTTCTTTTGTTCCTCCATATTTACGCTGCCATACTGACACAATATTCCAATTATGTGCTGCGCTTGTCAACCTCCAATTTCCTCTCATAAAGGAAGGATGTGATGACATTGAATTTGAGTAGATGTACTGAACAGCTTTTCTATACAGCGTACAGCAAGTTAGCAAACAATGAATGCAGTTTCATTGGAAAAAAAAGAAGAAAGGGGAAAATACCAAGTTTCGGAAATAAACACCTTGCTGATCTTTCATTTGGGGCAATAACCATTATTTTTCTTGTGGGAGAGGGGGGTCAGAAAATTCCGAAATAAATTGTCTACAGAGCTGAATTTTTTGGGGGGTAATATCAAAGGCTTAAATTAATTATGGGCTTCAAAAGAATTCTTGGCAATGCCAAGTTCATTCTGTATAAAAATAATGGTCACATCCCACTATAAACAAGGCAATATTAACTAGAGTAAAAGCTTTTCCTTTCTGAGCTTTAATTCAAAGCTATAATTAATTATAAAAAGTGAATATTGAGATCAACATTATTGTTGTGTTTTGTATTCTGGATGTTGAAGAAAGCAACATATCAATTTATGAAATACTAAATGTCCATGCATGAGAACCAAACATATGAGCTAACTAGTTCCCGTCTGTCTCACTGAGCTTTACACAAAACTACAAGTCAAATTGTAGTTCAATGTTATTGTTGCTCTTTGTATTCTGGAGGTTGAGATTAGAACAAAATATTGATTGATAAGAAGATAAATGAGTAAGAAAATATTCTGAAAATCTTAATTTGCAGCAGAATAGATTTTCACCACTCTTATTTCATATATGTTCATCTCCTGAATTTTTTGGGGTGCCTCATAAAGATCTCACAAATTGAAAGAGTATGTAGTAATTTTGTATACTTCTATGTCCAGGCTAAAATGAGTGCTTTTTTAAAGGAGAATCATCATGGCGGTCCCATTACAAGATGTCAGCAACTCCCTCCGCCACCCCCACACATACTTCCTAAAACTGAAATAAATAAAAAAAATTGATGGGACAATGGTGTGAAGGAAAATTCACATTGACACAATTTTCCATAATAGCTTCCCTGCAACCCTGTGCATTAAAATCACTTTTTGAGTCAGAATTAGGTATGAAATGATGATTAGTATGAGAATGTGTTCAAGCAAGATAAAGCTGTTTATTTTTTTGCTTTCCAATTTATGTATCCAAAGGCAAAATAGAGAAATGCTCTACAATGGCTGTCGCCAGTCGAACCCTCGTGCACAGTCTAGGAGCAAGGAGGCTACACATGGACAAGAATTGGGTAACATTCCAGTTTCAATGAACATTCCTAATTACATGAGTTTTCTGGAACTGTCCAATATTTTAAGGTATGAAAAGGCTTCTACAAGATCCTAGAGTTCCCCTTCAATAATTTTTGGAAAGATGTGGAGTAAGTAAAACTCTTTTAGTAGTTCCAAATTGCTTGCCCAAGCCTCATCTCTCTCAATAGTCAACACAGCAGTCTCCTTGGTGGTCCATACCACAAAGTAACAGAATTTCCTCTTTGTAATGTGTAACTGGCCTTGGACCTGGTCCCAGTACACATGATCCTTCTTCAGTTCAAATCCTGTCTGGCTACTGTTAGATTTAGCCAAGCAAAATTTGGAAACACTATCAACTGCTTCCTGGATGGTCATATCGCGTGCTGTATAGGGGCATTTACTTTCGATGATGTCATTGTCTCCAACAAGACCATCTGGTGATGCGCCTGGTATGCCACTCTCATGTAGCCAAATTCCTGTCTCCTGTACTGCCAGGCCAGTCTGTGTCTGGAATTGTTTCAGTGCTTCCTTTTCATTATTGGTGCCCCATACCACTGCTTTGGCTCTCGATGCATCATACTCCCCTAGGAGTCTCTTGATAAGGGACGGCGTTACCCGCTTAGCAGCCAAAACACATCCAAAATTGCTTGCTGTAAGGCGACCATTTCGGTTAAGGTGCCATAAGGGATTGTCGCATTGACCTGTTGTAGTGTGGGCAATCTCAGAAATGAGTTCTTTGGTCATCTTAGTCTTTTCCAGTATGTGGAAGAGTTGATTATCTCGCCCTTGAATTTCAAGAAATTATTTGGAATAGATAATGTCTGTAACAGTTGGGATCGAGAGAGGTTTTGGGGGGCATGGTTCGGCGACAAAATCCAGCACAATCCTGTAAACCTCCCGTACTGCCGAAGCGCTGCGTAAAGTTTTTACGATCCATCAGCGTTGGATTTCTGGTTAACGGTTTGTACTTCTTAGGAGGGGGAAACATTTCTGCTACCGAGATCGTGACTGCATTGCTTGACTTTCTTTTCCTCCAAGAGCACTCGACATCTGTGCGACTAACGTTGTAGATTCCGTAGATGAACAAAGCGGCTGCGTCGCTGCACGTATAGGCACCTCTTGGGCACTCACACTCGCTTGATTTGATTTTGTTTTCCTCATCCATGTAGATCTAATAAACCACAAAGAAGAATATTGAGCTTCTTTCAAAATCAGGTGATCTAGAGGCGCAAGAAGCCTTTTAGACTCAAGTACAAGGCCGAACAACACACACGAATAGTTGCGAGTTTTTCGGCTTCTCGGCCTCGCAGCTTACCGTCACGTTATATAGCTTCTTTTTCATGCTTGCTTCTACTTGACCCCTCAAGACGCCTTGGCTAAACGAGAAACTAGATACATGATCAGATTTAATATATAGATTTAGCCACTGGCTAAAAGCGGAGCTCCCGGTTACATATTTTTTTTAAGAGACAAAAAGGTTGCCATTGTACATGAATAGATAGCCTTGCACCGTTATACCACGTGACTAAGCACTTGTTCAAGTGTGGTTGTCTAAGGTTCATCCCTTCAACGATGTTAACCTTTTCACGTTTGATGACGTCATTAATGACTTCATACCACGTGACCATGCAGTTGCACCCCCCTTGCCACTTAGACAACTTCACCCAAGTTTGGATGTCTGAGATGCATTCCTTCTTGAGATATATCATTTTTCTCCAATGATGACATCATCGATTACGTCATAACACGTGACCACGCAGTTGCACCCCCTTGCCACTTAGATAACTTCACCCAAGTTTGGATGTCTGAGATGCATCCCTTCTTGAGATATATCATTTTTCTCCAATGATGACGTCATCGATGACGTCATACCACGTGACCATGCAGTTACAACCCTCTTGCCACTTAGACAACACCACCCAAGTCTGGTTGTCTGAGGTTCATCCCTTCTTGAGATATGTCATTTTTCTCCTATGATGACGTCACACGTCGATACGCCCTTTATTTATTTATTTATACCACGTGACCATGCAGTTGCACCCCCTTGCCACAATTCAATTCAATTTATTAATTATATTTTTCATATTTACTGTTCATCCACACTGCCTGCAAATAGCGAAGCTAATCAAGGCAGGCAGTGTGAGGGCAGTACTATTATTACATATTATAAATATATTATACTAAATCGGCGATTACTAAGAAAAATAGTTACTAAATTTAAGAAAATAATAATAATCAATCAATGCTATAGTATAATACCCATTATTGTATCATTATAACTTTACATCATCTATTTTGTTTTTCTCATTTCAGAAGCGATGGTCATTAGATCAGCATAATTATCCTGACTTTGGACTATTTCAAATAGTAATTCGTTAATTTTCTTTTTACATACATGTTTAGGCAAATTTCGCAAACTTTCTGGTATACTATTCCAGACTTTAGCACCTACAATAGAAAATGAATTTTTGTGTTGATTCAGTCTGGAATAATTGATATAAAAATTTCCAGCAGACGAGGCTCGGGTACTATAAGTATGTACATTTTGTGTTAAGGTGAAGAGTTCTGTTATATTTTGTGGAGAAGTGTTATGAAAGACGTCAAACATTAGAGCGGCTAAAAATTTGAAATAAAGGAATGTCACTGGCATTATGTTAGATTGTAGGAAGAATGGGATAGCATGCGAGTCGAAGGGTGCAAAATACATTAAGCGCATAGCTCTTTTTTGTAGCAAGATAATTTTTGTAGGTGAACATTGGCAGCCTGGCCCCAAGCAACGAGGCCATAAGAGATGTACGGGGAAACTAATGATTGGTATATGGTAAGCAGAGTCTGTAGGGGAGCCAGGTGTCTTAATCTCGATATAATTCCGATATTCCTGCTAATTTTTGTGGCAACATAGTCTACATGAAATTTCCAGGAAAGATGTTCATCGATAAGGACCCCAAGATATTTTATGTACTCCTTTCGTTCTACGAGTATAAATCGATTGCTAGACGTGTCAAGTAATTTAATATTAACTTCATAATTCAATCGTTTTTGGTATGGATGAAATATTACATAATTAGTTTTCTTGACGTTAAGGGATAATTTGTTGGCAAGAAGCCACTCCCCGACATTGGACATCTCACGATTAACAGTGGTTTCAAGAGATTTTAGATTTTTATCAGCATATAAAATATTGTGTCATCAGCGAATAAGAAAAAAGTGAATTTATCTGAGGCATTAAAGATATCATTTATATAAATTAGGAATAGCAAAGGGCCTAATACTGAGCCTTGCGGAACACCACAAAGGGTATTTCCTTCCTTAAAATATAGGGACCCATTTGTGTGGTTTGAGATCTGTTGGTTAAGTATGAGAGAAACCAGTCATTCATTATGCCTCTAATTCCATAGTGCGACAATTTGTTTAAAAGTATTTATGATCGACAGTATCGAAGGCTTTTTTCAAGTCAATGAAAATACCACAGGAAAACATTCCCTTATCCATGTTCGATTGAATTTTATTTACGATATCTAAAATTGCATGCTCGGTCGAGTGTTGCTCACGAAAGCCATATTGCGCTTGATAAAATATACGATGCTTGTTAAGAAATATTTTCAAACGGTTGTACATTATTTTTTCAAATAACCTATTAAAAACTGATAGGAGAGAAATAGGGCGGTAATTTGATGGTTCAGTTTCATCGCCATCCTTATGTATCGGGATAATTTTTGCATGTTTAAGTTTGGAAGGAAACATTCCTCTCTCAACTGAGGTATTAATAAGTTAGAGTTAATTACCGAGATTCGAGGCAATAACCCCAATACATCCCAAGGGCCGTAGGCCCGAGGGATGTATTGGGGTTATTGCCGAGAATCGAGGTAATTAACGGACTTAGTTTACAGTTGACAAGGTTTTCAGAAAACAGGGACAAATGAAATGCATTCTTCTCATTGAATTTAACAGTTTTGAAAAGGAGTACAGTTTACAATTGAAAAAGATAGCGGATTCCGATAGGAACTATTGTTAGTTATTTAGCTGCTTTCATAGAAGTGGGTTCCCCAGAGAAACTCATTGCAATTAATTTTTACCATGCACAATAAAGTTGTGATGCTGAAGAAAATGAATGACAACATTTATTCAACTATGATTGACAAAGGTTTCCAAACACGAATTACGTCTTTTGTTTTCGTACAACAGCCAGTCCAATCAATCAAGCGGCCTTTTGTAAAAGCGCAACTCATTAAAGCGCTGTTATTTTGGTCGGTACGTAGCTGCGTAAAGCTCCTCTCTGGTTGGATAATACAACAATACCCTACCTCAACACAAAGAACGAGGATAATAGACTACAGACAAAAGAACTCCTTTGTAGAACGAAAATAATAGAGACAAAAGCAACTACGTCCTTACTGGTTATTTTCATTTGTACCACGCCCTGACAGCTTACAGCTTCTACAGCTCAATTTGCATAACGTTCTGTCTAGCAAAACGGATGGAACTGATTCAAGTTGGAGAAACTGAAGGCAAGTTTCAGGTATTTTGCGCTCGTTGGTTGCTCTCTACGATTAGATATGCAATTAACTTGGGCATGATTTTATCTGTATTTTCAGGTTACGTCTTAAACACACTCTATGGGCAATGAGACCAAGCAAGTAGACTGGACAAACGCTTCTCAATATGGTTCAAGTGAAGGCGTTCTCGGAAATCGTGTTTTGTGGCGTTCAACGGGATTCGCATAAAGGATAATCAGAAGCAAATATTGGTTATAGACAGACAGTCAGCATAGATGCATAAACTGAGATTATTGGATGTTTTTTTTCTCGGGGTAAGTGTATGGATTTGAATTCACTAGTTAAATGTTTGGGTTGATAATTGAATTAGTCATTGTGAAAGGGGCAACTGTCATGGTCTATCATGGATTTGGTCTAACTTGGGGTCATTTTAAGTAGCTTAAATGCAGTCAAACTCCCTACAAATCAACAAAATAATGGTCTACGTTTTATACCTAACCTTTCAGCTGCTAGATCAATACAAATTTGGAGTATTTTCGTGTATAATCGAGCGGATGGAATTGGATTGCTAATTGGCATTTTTGATTTTCGAACAGGCTGAACAAGTTTCTTTTTCTTTTTAAGACTAATTTGAAACAGAATATAGGTTCGGAGTTGTTTCTGTAGAACACTTGTCTTATTTTAAAATATTTTGATGAAACAAACGTGACAGTGCCCCTTGAAGTCTTGGTAAAAATGGCTTATTGTGTGGTTCCAGAAATTATCCATAGGAAGGATAATAGGAAAGGATATATTTTCCATACAAATACTGTATTTTTCTTCGGGAATTCCAGAGAGGTGGGGGGTCACTTTTCAACACTCTTCCGGGGGGGGGGATATTTTCTGGAACCACACATTATTGATTTACAGGTAAGTATATGGCTTATTATGGATTCATAGGTAAATAACTAGATATTTACCTATTAATCCATAATGAGCCATATACTTACCTATTAATCCATAATGAGCAATATATTTACCTAGAAATTCAATTCAATTCTATTGATCAACCCCAACCTTTCCCTGGAGAATTCAAATCCCTCCCCGACTTTTAGTTTGTTGAGAGCCATTATCCGAGTTAATTCCCTACGAATAACAATGGAAACCGCGTCAACTGTAAACTAATGGTAGTTATTGGTCTCGAAAGGATATGACGAGAGCATTTTAAAAGGCGCGTTGGACAAGAATATAGTCCATGTGCTTTATTTGTTGGCGTTAATGCAATTTCTGTTTCGACCTCAGTAGAAAGTACCGGCTCAAAAACGAAGGAGTTGTGATAAGTTATTTTTGGGAGATAATCCAAAAACTTTTTCTTCGGGTTGGGTAAATTTGAGGCAAGCCTATGGCCGACTGTCGCAAAGTGAGAATTGAGTATATTAGTGTTGGTTAGAGGATCATGGGATAACTCTTGATTATGTGGGCGTTTCATAGTCATTATTACCTTTTTTGTTTTTATTTTTACGACTTATAAGCTCATTTATACCTTCCCATGTCCTTTTTATATTGGAAATATTGTTCTGAAAATAGTTATGGAAAAACAACTTCTTGCTCATACGTGTTAGTGCTGTAATTCTGTTTCTGTAGAATTTATAAAGATCACGACGGCCCCCAGATAGAAGTTTATTTTTCACTTGAATAGATTTTCGTATTCCCTTAGTGATCCATGGCTTAGAGAAAGTTTTAAGTTTCCGTTTAGAAGGAAATTTCAAAGGAACATGCTTGTTTACCACTTTATTCAGCTTATTATAAAAAGACGAAAACAATTTATCGACATTTTGCTCCCCCCCAGACACTACTTGTTTCCAATCAATATGCGATAGATCACTTAAAAAATTTTCTTCAGAAAATCCTGAATAATCCCGGAAAACTTGAGAACCATATTTATCTGAGTTTGCAGGCACAGCAGTAGCAATGCAAAATTGGGTGAAGTGATCACTGATATCTGAAATTAGGTTACCACTTATAATATTGTCTGTTAGCTTATTAGTAAAGATATTATCAATTAGTGATGCTGAATGTCTGTGCACGCGTGTCGGTTTGTCAATGGTAGGAAGGAGACTGAAACTCTGAAGAGAAAGGAGAAAATTCTGAGCATAGTTACAAGTCTTACAATGCAAAAGATTGATATTTGTATCACTCATTAAATAAATAGGTTTTCCAGATGAACTCAATTTTTCTATAGTTGCGTCAAAATATTGTTGGAACTGTTCAGGGGTGTTATGCTGTCTATACACAACGCCGCAAAGTATATTCGCAGTGTTTGTAAAATGTAGTTCAATCCAAGTGCTTGAAATGCCTCGTTAGAGGTCTTTTCAATAACAGTGTAATTGTATTGGGAATCTATGTACATCCCAACACCTCCTGCAGAAAGAGGCGTTGGGACGTATTCAAAGTTATAGCCTGGTATTGATGGATTGAAATCTAGATCATTTACATTTCTAATTCTGGTTTCTGTGACGCCAATAATACTGAAGCGAAAATCAATTTCATGTAATAAATGATTTTGAAAGTTATCAAGCTTTTGCGTTAGCATAGAGTTGCTGCTTTTTCGGAGTTAGGTGGTCGAGAATTTGGACGCTACAGGTTTCAGAATCAGTGGTTATTCCCAAATCAGAGGGACTGGCACTCGCTGCTTCTTTACGTTTCGCCATTACTGCGTTCCTTGCCAGGCGTCGAGTAAACTTACATACTATCGGCTTAGGACCACTACGAGTCGCGTTACGGTGAGGCACTCGGTGGGCTATGTCGATGTCATTTAATGAAATGTCAGCACCAATGTAGTTAAAGAGCCTGACGCAAAGATCGCTTGTGACAACGGCGTCTTCTTGAGAGTCCACTTCTGGCACGCCAACGATTTTCACAATAAATGCGAAACTATATTCTTGGAGGTCTTCTACAGAGTGTTCCAATTCTGTGAGCCTCTCATCAATTACTGATAAGGTTTTATCAAGCCTAGTCAGCTCTCCGCGTAAGGTGGTCTCAGCTTCGTGTAGATGATCAAACTCCTTCCCAAGAAAGTCCAGGCTTTTTTCGGTCTCTGCCATTGACAGCCTCGAAGGTCCGCCATTGTCTTTCGTCGTTTGCTCTTGTGCTACTACTCGTTCCTCAAGCCTCTTTAGCTCTCGTCTTGCCCCCTCGAGTTGCTGTTTCAATTCACTATTACTTTTCTTAAGTGATTTGATTGAATTATTTGACATTTTAACCAAGTAAAACGCCAGAAAAGTTGAAATTTTGTGATTATTATCTAGAGCTTCAAATTTCGCGCCCGATCGTACGCAGCACATGCGCACTAATAACTTCACCCAAGTTACTTAGATAACTTCACCCAAGTTTGGATGTCTGAGATGCATCCCTTCTTGAAATATCATTTTCCTCCAATGATGACGTCATCGATGACGTCATACCACGTGACCATGCAGTTGCACCCCCCGGCTACTTAGATAACTTCACCCAAGTTTGGTTGTCTGAAGTTCATCCCTTCTTGAGATATATCATTTTTCTCATATGATGACGTCATCGTTGACGTCATACCACGTGACCATGCAGTTGCACCCCCCTTGCCACTTAGATAACTTCTCCCAAGTTTGGTTGTCTGGGGTTCATCCCTTCTTGAGATATATCACTTTTCTCCTATGATGACGTCATCGATGACGTCATACCACGTGACCATGCAGTTGCGGCCCCCTTGCCACTTAAGTAATGGTCCGTATAAGAACTAGGCAAGCCAACGGCAAAGCATGCTGGAATGCAATTAATTTCTATTGAAAATATAGGCAATTTCATTGGCTTAGACATGAAAATCAGTAAATTCACTATGCTAGAAAGACTTGTCTGAGGATTTTTAGGGAGACATAAGCACTTGTGGTACTCACAAACAGGATATGCAATTTGTAAAGACTTTGTGTGTGGGGAACCTAGCGTAAAATGCTGATTCTCACTCCTTTGTTCTTCTTTAATCTGATTGGTCTAGAGACTTTTCGTTGCCATATGTTCTCAAAGCAAGTCGAAATCTATCAATTTTTCACTCTTATTATGTTACTAGTCATGATAACTTACTGTGGTAAAAAAATAGGACATATCCTACGTGGGGAACCTTCAATGCCGTAGAACAATGGAGGTTTGCCTAGTTCTTGTATGGATGATTACTTAAATAACTTCACCCAAGTTTGGTTGTCTGAGGTCCATCCCTTCCCGAGATTTGTTAATTTTCTTAGTATACCACAGGGTTCCCATGAGTTTCCGCGTACGGCGGACGGACGGACGGACGTACGCTATACCTTTTATTCAGGAAGAAACAAAAAAAATCATATCTAAAGAAGAGAACCACCTATGGCAACCAAACTTGGACACATTCGTCTTTTTGGCGATACCTTTTTAACGCCCTAGTTATTTGACTTGGCGCCGTCAATAACGTGAGCAGAATGAGCGAGAAAGCCCGTGACGTTTGAAAATCAACTCCATACCTATGCCTGGACGTTATTTCCTTAGGTTAGTGCTCCGCTTGCGCGGGCCTTGGGCCCGCGCAGGAGCTCCGCTATAATGATTTTCGCCTCTCGACTTTTTCTCATCAGGAAAGAAAGAACTCAATGCAGATATTGAAAGCGACGCCATATTGTTGCGATGTTGGGTTTGTTTAGAACGCAAAATGTGGGTGTCATGGCAACGTGACGTAGGAGCTTGAGTACTCTATTGTTGTTCCTCCAGCATTAATTATTTACATTATTTACAAGAAATTTATTGTGTCACACTATTTTACATTCTATCTTCGAAGGCAAAAATATTCCAAGCCCAAATATTTATATTTACAAAAGGTATAATATTATTTCCAAATTAGTCAGCGCATGACTTGGGTTTTATATTTCAGACACTATAACCTTTCTCATAGTGGCATGCTATTAAAGGCCCATAGGCACCTAAGCAGCATTTCAGACAAACAAGAATAAAACGCAGTTGAAAATTTGATGCAAATTTACAGCTTGGACTTGTGAAAAGCGAAAAACAGTACAGTAGGAACCCACTTGGGACCTATTAGCCAATCACAGCAGTTGAAAAACAATAGATCCAATTGAAAACAGAGTGCAAAGGTTCCCGGTTGACTATGAGCCTTTAAACGTGTTGCATGAACACTCACTGGAAAGTTCCGAACTTTAATGCAGAAAGCAGCATTGATTTGCAATCACAAAGTGTAGCGTGTCCTTTTGGAGCGCTGAGGGACCTGAAATTTTAAAGAAGGACTTTCAAATCTTAGAGGTTGCAATGTAAATTGTGTCAGATTTTTTGTTCCATGTGTGAATAATTGGTTGGAAACTTTTTGAGTCATGATTTTCATCCTTAAAGTACTTGTGCTTGACTAGGTGCTTGACTAGGTTGTTAAATAAAGACCTTATGACTCCTAAATTAATTATTCAGTCCTGGGAATTGATGGTCCATTCTTTTAAAAATCCCTTGCAGAACTTTAGTTTCTTGAGAATCACACAGGCTTGTTCATTTTCTTTCATTTCATCAATTGTTGGTGCTGTTAAATTATTGTTCATAGTGTATTCCTTTTCCCATTTTATGAGTTCAGACTCAAGCCTTCTCTTTTCATTTGCAACCTGTCTTTGAATGTAGTTTAGGTATCCTTTGTATCTATCCAATTCCTTGTTGTAGCCCTGACTGTTTTTCTTTTGTTTCTTTAGCTTATATCGAAGTTCATCAAGTTGGACAACCTGCTTTGTGCAACCAAGAACTACCTCTAATGCTTCCCCCAGGTGAGTTTTCAGCTCTGTAGTTCTTTGAACAGATTTTTCCCCAGTCTGAACGGGTTGTAGATGGGGTTTCTGGCTGACTGGTTGTAACACATGTGGTCAAGGGCTCATGTTCATTCATGGCAATCTCTTCACATACTGTGATCCTGTCTTCTCCCACATTTTCAATGCTGATGACATTCTCCTCCTCTGGATCTTTCTCGTCAATAAGGTGTGCTGGGGCTGGCTCTGAAGGGATTTCATAAGGTGCCACATCCTCATGTTCTGTCTGGACATGCATGTGTATAGTGATGTTGTCACCAAGATATCCTGTATGAATCTTCTGAGTTGTGCCATGTGCTTTGTCTAGCCTGATCAAGTGAATGGGCATGACAACCTTCTCAGAGATACAGGTGGACCAACACTCCTTGAGTTTTGATGCCTCACTCTTCAAGGAGCTTGACCTGAAGTGAGCAATTCGAGGACCTGCTTCTGCCTGGGATGGTGAATCAGTGATGTCATGAAACTCTACTTTACCATCATGCATTTTCCACCAAACTCCCTCACCTTCTATAAGAAAATCACTGATCTGCTGAAGGTGGGCCTGCCATTCTCTGTTGTGTTTTTTTTTATGAAAGCAACAGGGATTGTGGTGTTGGAAGATGGTGGAAATCATTTTGACAGTTTTGTAATACCAGCTTGCTGCCTGTTTGCATCATCTTGATGATACCCCATTTCTCTCTCAGCTTGTAGACGGATGAAGAGGTTTGAAATGATCAAGCCAGGGTGATAATTACTGGTATGCTTAGTGATGCGCTTTAGGTGGTTGAAGATTCGTTCTTGTGATTCTGCATTTGAAGATTTCCCAGAAATGATTCTGAGCATCAGACCAGCATGTGAAGAGAGATTGTGAAAATAGACTCCAAACATTTTTCGGAGAGTAAGCTTCTTTGGGCGCTTGAGGATATAGTCCCTGAGTATCATAGAGTGTAACCAGGACTGATTATAGTAGCGCAGGAGAAGAGAGGGTGTGCGATTTTCTTAATCAGAATACAAGATCCGCTGCATTTCGATCAGTGTGTCAAACGCCCGAAGAACATCTGGTGACATGACTCCAGACTGGTAGCAGACTGGAGTCACATGTTCTCTTGCTTTCTTTCCCCCCCAAACATGCCTCTTTTGAATCTACTATGAGCTGTTTCTCTTGATGAGTGAGGTGCTCTGGGAATACAGTAAGGAAGTTTTCAATGTGGTTTCCAATATCATGCAGAGGCTCCACAGGGAGAACTTCATAGCTGCCAAGGTTGAGATCATTAGTTTTGACTCGGGTCGGTTGAAAAGTAATGCTGGTACCCTTTGCATTCCATGCATTTCTTCTGTGAGCAGATCTTGTAGCTCTTTCTTATTGGTCCCCTCATAGACTTGCCGAGAAGAAAGCTCCAGTTCCAGCTGACCAATTGTCAAGTCATTCAGTGGTTTGGGCTGATGAAGCAAGGTGTTACGTCTTGCAATAGCACCGCTTAAGATAGGTTCTTGTCGGTCTGCAAGAGACAACGCTTCGCAGTTTAAGGCATGGTCCAAGAAATAAACCATGTTGCTCTTGATACCGCAAGTGGTGCAAAACGAGTTGCCTCCTTTCTGCTGGCCTACCTCGAATGCTCGAAGGGGGGAATCCCCATGGCAAAATCTAAGGTGATCAGTGTACATGTTGTTGTCAAGTTCACAGTTTTCAGAAAGTTCTTGGATGCATTGTAATCTGGTATCTGTCTATAGCAGCTGCTCGCTGTCAGAACTTCCACATCTTGCAATAAAGTGAACCTCTGGCCGTTCAACGATTTGTTGTATGTTAACATCTCTTCCAGTTTTTATTTTATATTCAGCTTCTGTATAAAATATTGCTGGATCGTAGAGACATTTGATGAGACAAACAAGGTAACCATGGTTAGCTACTGTTGAGTTATCCAGCCATACCACTAGATACCGTGTTCGCTTAACTTTCTTTAGCCTGTCTCTAAATTCATTGATGCTGGCCATCAAGCTCACCAAGCTCCTTCAGCCTTTCTTTGAGATCTTGCTCCCCAAGATCATCATAATAAGAGTCATTGTTGTTTCTTAAATACTGCCTGTGCTTTAGGAGCATCTGTTGTCTCACCTTTCTCAAGGGAATTTTTCTGCCAGCGGTCTCAAATTCAACCTTTTTTTATCTTCATGTCTTTAGTCATGACAAGCTTTTCATACTTCTGGGGCACAATCATTTGCCCAACTGTGTACTCACCAGAGCGTATTTTCTCGGTTAGCTGTTCTTTAAGCTTTTGACAGGTGATCTCAGTTATTACACTTATTTCCCCTCCGTGGCCCTTTCTCTTTTTCCTTCGAATGACTGGAGTGTCTGCTTTCTCTCTTGTTGGTAAATCTTTCCACGTCTACACCTTCGGACACCAACCACTCCTTGATAATCTGTCCACCATTTCTTGCTGGCTCTCCTGCTTGGTTTCGGATATCATACTTTACAGCTAATTCTCTTCAGTTGATCATCTGATTGTCAGCATACCCTGCGACCTCTGCCTTTAAACCTTTTTTATCCCATGTAATGTTGTCAAGGTTTCCAGTGTGCTTTTTCTTCTGCCTTTTCCTTGCTGGTTCTTGATCATCCGATGTGTTATATTGTAAACTCTTTTTTCTGCAGATGCCTTTGTTTCAAACGACAAAGCGAGTCGACTGCGCTGCCAGGCACTGAGGGACTGTCCACCACCATAACACCTTAGGATAGCAACATAAACTTATCTTTAATGTTAAGCTAAGAATTATTTTTCATTAATAAATGTGAATTCTAGAAGAATGGTTATTTTTCTCTAACATTTTAATGTTGCAGGTAAGATAAGCATAAATAGCATAAAACACATGCAGTGGGTTGTGTCAGATGTTTATGTTTTTGCTATTTAATTAGCCTCTATTTTAACTGCTGTCATCTGGAATGCAAATCGGTTAATGATTTATTTTCATTATTATGAAATAATAATGTCCAGATACTGTACTCTTGTACTATTTGGAATAGTTACTCATATTTTATATAGATCTATTATTGAATTGCATTTTACTTGACATGCAAATTATGTAAATTAGCACTCACCTCAAGAATGCTGTTTCTTCCATTTGCTTCTCCATATTTTCCTTTGAATTTCTGTAATGATTTCGCCTTTCTTGTCTCTTTTCTTTTTGTCCATGTGTTGAAGATTAAGTTCCGGGACTTTAGAAAGGGCTTCCGCAAATGTTGTATTGAATGTGTTTTTGAATATGGATTCAATCGTATCATAAATGGCTTTCGCAGCATTTTTTATATCCCTCTGCAATGGGTTTGTTGTTGGGGGAGATTTGCTTGGCAACTTTTTTGCCTCCCTTTCTGCTGCGAATACCGGGTTTTGATTAGCCTTCCCAATAAGTGCAGCTGACTTTACAGGGAAATATGCCTGAATGGTGGTATACCTTACTGCACAGCCTTTGCAATTTGCCAAGCAGTGTCCCGTTTCCTGGTTTCAGGCAGAAGGCTCCAGTTTTTTAACGAAAATGTTTCAAGGAACTTTGCCTTTTCTTCTGCCTTCTTGAAGTTCCACTTGCTAATAGTATTTCTTAATACTGAAAGCTTTTTATGAAATGTTAAGAAGCTTAAATCAAAATTCTCTGTCTTGGTGGATTTCTCTAGGTATTCCTTGTATTGTTCCTTCTTCAGACGAGCTTGATAAGCCTTGTTATTTTCTCCCGCCACTTTTCTAACGACTTCTCAACAGATTTTGATACCTCGAGTGCTATAACCTATATTTGGGCACAAGAAGGTCCCAGCCATTTACCTTCCTCTCCACTTTAGTAACAGTAATACATATTACACCGCTAGAGTGAAGAAATGCCTAAAAATCGCTTTGTAAACGTGCTCGTTAATTCCACAACTATATATCCGAAATTTCCGCCTAAACTAACTAAATAACAGTCATGCGCAAATATCACGAGGGGCCGCAGGCCCTACATTTTTCAGACAGACACAATAGACTTGGCCGTGCGACGGCCACATTCTCGAGATGCCATTTTGGCAATAAAAACGGGCATTATTATTTAAGCTCTCGAAAATGCCAATCAAAGGGCTTTGAATTAGGTTCGAGCGTCAATCATAATTAGGTTTGAACGGAAGTGCGCTACTGACTGAGAACACGGGGTTTAACTATACTATAATTACACTAGCGAAACATGAAATAGCGTGATTTAAAGCATCGATTAATTTGTGTAGCATTAGCTCGAGTGATAGGCACGGATAGGCAGCCTAACATCCGGTCGCGAGCAACGTCTGCTGTCAGCTGAGGTTGTCTTTTGAACCAAAAATACCTTTTTTCGGTTCTTCATTTGCTAGCTTATGAACGTTATAGTATGAGCGTAACTTAACGCGGAAGAAAACAGTGTTGCATGTTCAACTAACGTGAGATTAGAACAAAAGACTCAAAATATGAAATACATATAGTACTTGTCTGAATCTTTATTACTTTTAAGTAATATGTTTTAAAAAACATAACTCCGAGGCCATAATAACAGGATAATAGACGAATTCACACTAGAGACGCCGAGTTTCACGTCTGAGACGTGGATAATTTGAAGGAGCCAACGTTTGGCGACAAATAAGCCGACTAGAATTCACATAAGACAGGAAATTTTTCTGACGAGAAAATATTACATCATTTTATCAGGATTACTGAACTTACTATTATACTATCCTACTTCAAACTTGACTTGACTTCAATAACTGCGGGCCTATCCTCGGGAGTTTTTGCGTTGAGCGCTCTCAAAACCTGGTCACTACGTTTTAGCTCATTGCGAAGATAAACAAACTCTATCAGTTTAGCTAAATTGTTTAAATGGGGGGAGTATTCGGACCGGAACACCAGAAGTGAGTTAGTGTGTTCCCAAATGGGCGAATGGCAATGTAAACGAATGGATTAGAACAAAATAGTTGAGAAATGGATGAGAACAAAGTAGGTTAATATTGATGAGGTATGAAGAGTAAGCGAATATTGTATAAATGGGGGGAGTATTTAGACCTTAACACCAGAAGTGAGCTAGTGTTATTCCCAATGGATGAATTGAAAAGTGAGCTGATCGATAATAGCAGAATAGATGAGAACAAAATAGATTTATTGTGGAATTTATGAAATATGCTTGTTGAGAGCGTGACATGGTGAGATGAATTGTACATGTAATAGAAGTGAGTGTGTATATTAAAATGGATAAGTGACATGTGAACGAAAGAGTGAAAACAAACGATCATGGATGAGAATAAAAGAGGTTGAAATATTTGATAAGTATACAAATAATGAATGAAATATGTCTTGTGAGAGATGGGAGTGAGTGAATGCGTGACTTATTGGAGGATAGGAGATGTGTGTTACATGATGCTAGTGTGACATGTGTGTAACATGATGCTAGCGTGCCATGGTGAGCTAAATGGCCAGCTAAATGGCCATCGGTTACGTAAGGTTGCGCGTTACAGACTGGTGTGGATTATATGTAGTAGCAGTGAGTGTAATAGCAGTGAGTGTGTATACTTCAGTGGACGAATGATAATGTAAATAAATGGGTGATAACGGCAAATGGATGTATGAGGCTAGCGTGACCATGGTGGGATGAACGGCCCTCCCGTGACGTAGATTTACGCGTTGTGGACAAATGTGAATTATGTGTATTTGTGTGATGTGTATATATTGCGTGCTGTATATGTGTGAATATCTATTAGAACAAGAGAGAGAGGGGAAAAAAACCTTATGATTAATTGTGTATATGTACGTAGGAAGACCAATGGAGATAAGGGACTGTTATGCGCTGGTATGCGAAATCTAGTGAAAGCCGCAAGCGGAAAGAAAAACATTGTTGAGGTGTAACAGGATAATTGTGCATGACGGTGATTGTGATAACATGAGTAGGGTTAATGAGACGTGGTGAGGATGTGCCGTAGAATAGGTGACATATGCGAGAAAGGCCATGCAAAAGAAGGGAAAAAACATACCGTTGTGGATGCGTAAAAGAAAAGAAAGAAGTAAATAAACGAATGATACTAAATAGACCGTGGCGTGTGTGAGAGAGTCTAATAGCGGGCGTGTTGACGTGATAGACGTATGAATGATAAGATAGCAAGCGGCGCCACAGTGGGCGATAACAGTCTAAACATAACACCCAGTGTGAGGCGGAGGCATGTAAAAAACACATTGCAGAAATTGCTAAATATACTAAATATGAAAAGGGAGTCCTAAGTGAGCTCACCGTGGAAGTGGAGTAGCGCTTAAAAGCCAGCGAAAGACGATCTCATCAGGGGGCCAGCGCCTTTCGCCCCTACCTCAAATGGGAATGTGAAAATAAAAGATCCGGGGAGAGCGGCCTAGCTAAAAGCAGTAAAAGCAAACCAAACCGAGGGGAGGGAAAGTAGGGAATGATCAGCTCACTTTTCAATTCATCCATTGGGAATAACACTAGCTCACTTCTGGTGTTAAGGTCTAAATACTCCCCCATTTATACAATATTCGCTTACTCTTCATACCTCATCAATATTAACCTACTTTGTTCTCATCCATTTCTCAACTATTTTGTTCTAATCCATTCGTTTACATTGCCATTCGCCCATTTGGGAACACACTAACTCACTTCTGGTGTTCCGGTCCGAATACTCCCCCCATTTAAACAATTTTTGCGATTTTGGCCTCCCTCGGGAGGCTATTCCAAAGCATGGCGCCACTGTACTTAAAAGCGCACTTGAGAAAATTAGTTTTCGGCTTTGGAAGTGCTAGGTCAGTCTCAATATTTCTCAAATTGTAGATTTTACCGCATTCACTGTTTTTTATAAAATTATTTTTAAGATAAGGCGCCGAAAGGTCGTTAAGGGCCTTATATACAAGAATAGATTTGATGCACTTTTGCCTGATTTCAAGTGTTGGCCAATTTAATTCTTTAAGGATAGATGAAGATCGAATTTCATAGCTTGCACCTGATATTACTCGAGCCGCACGGGACTGAAACCTCTGTAGTTTGTCTCTCAGGACTTTACCACAGGTGTCCCATACGGGCGAGCAATAATCAAAGTACGGTTGGACCAACGCTTTATATAATGTTTCTAGTGAGTCGGCGGGGATAAATGGTTTTAGACGCCGGATAGCACCAATCCAAGCACTAGCTTTTTTACAAACATAATCAATATGATTTTCCCAGGTAAGCCTATGGTCAATTTCAACTCCTAGGCACTTTTGGGATTTAACATGGGGTACTTCCTCATTATTAATGCGGACCGGTAATAACCCATTGGTCTTATTATTGATATTGTAGGAAGAACCAATAAACATACATTTTGTTTTCGAGGGGTGGAATTGCAGTTTATTAGCCAGAAGCCAATCCTGAATGTTTTGGAGATCCAAATTAAGGTCAGGAATTAATTTAATGGAATCATCTGAGGAAGTATAAATTTGGGTGTCGTCAGCATACAGACAGGGGACAGTGCACTGGAGGCAATTTGGGAGATCATTGATATATAGCAGGAAGAGCAGTGGCCCAAGTATTGAGCCTTGAGGCACCCCGCATATAATAGTTTTAGCGTCAGAAAGATGATTGTTAATAAGGCACCGCTGTTTCCTGTTGTCAAGGTAGGCTCTAAACCAATCGTGTGCCGCACCAGTAACCCCATAAAATTTGATTTTATCAAGTAAAATCGAGCGGTTTATGGAATCAAAGGCCTTTCGAATGTCCAAGAAAACGGCACCAGTTAGCTGTCCCCGTCCATACTCTGGAACCAAGTATCACACATTTGGATCAGTGCTGTTACAGTTGAATGTTGAGGACGGAAACCAGATTGATAACTTGAGAGAAGGGAATTTCTAGTGAGATATTTATAGAGCTGACAAAAAACTTCCTTTTCAAAAATTTTACTAATAATTGGCAAAATTGAGATTGGACGATAATTCTCTGATTTTCGCCTATCGTCACTTTTACATATTGGCGTAACACGGGCACATTTCCAGTCATCAATAAAAACACCTGTACGAAGAGAAAGATTAAAAATAGCAGTGAGCGATGGTGCAATGACCTCAGCTGCTTTCTTTAGAACCTTTGCAGGTATTTTATCGAGTCCCGTCGCCTTAGATGCCTTCAGTTTTTGAAGAGTCGAGACTACATTTGATATCGGAATTTCTTTGAAGCTAAAGTCAGAATTAGAATTAGGTGCAATATCATTACAGTAGTCGCGATGATTTTTAGCCGAAGTGTTTAGTTTAGATGCTTCATCAGCCAACTTTGGCCCAATATTAATAAAATATGAGTTAAAGGCCTCGGAAATATCCTTGGCATCGTTCACGATAAGATCAGCTACGTGGGTCGATTTAACACTTTTCCCAAGAAGGGTATTCACCAATTTCCAGGCACTTTGCGGGTCGGTTTTCGAGCAAGCATCGATTTTTTCCCGAAAGTATCTACAATATGGGACAAAATTGTTGGCAAAATTTTGAGTTTTGTGCAGAAATCAGTGGGTATGCTGAAATACATACGGATAATGCCAATTCTCGCTCCCCCCCTCCTCCCAAATCAATGTTGAGGAACTTCTAGATCATCTGTCTACGGACCCAAGCAACATTGACTATAGGGGGGGTGGGGGAGGGGTACAAATCACGCATGGACAGGAGTGAAACGTCATTTCGGTCATTTTTTGGGGAAATTGCCAAGACATTTTGTCCAAGATTGTCTGAATAGAGTTCGTAGGATACCGGAGAAATGTGTATGGCCCAGTAAGATCTTTTTATATGAAAACATTACTTGAGCGCGAGAGGTGTGACGCCATAGCATTCTACTGCTTAATGGGACGAATTAGGTTCTAATTGGGGCGTCGTCACTGTTACGTGGATTACAGAAGTAAGAATTTTTGTAACCAGATATGGTGTTTCGCCGTGAAATCCAAGGCGGAATTAAGGCGTATATCCTTTACAGGATAAGAGATGCATGCCATAAGCCTATAGATGTTGCAAGAGATACCGGAGTCTCGTTACGAAGCGTTTATAGAATAAGAAAAGAGGGAGTTCGGGCTTTAAGAAAAAAGAATCGGAAGCCGAGCTCTGGGCGTCCAAGAAAGATAACTGCCAAAACAGAGAGGGTACTTATACGACAGTTTAATCTTTTGCGTCACGAGAATCCCAACATATGTTCTGGAAGCCTATTCGAGGCATGTGGTCTTGATTTACGCGAAGTAAGTAACAGAACTGTACGCAGAAGACTACACGATCACGGTTACGAGTATCTGCAAAGTAGGAAAAAGGGGGTATTATTGCAAGGGGATATAGAAGAACGCTTGCAGTTTGCCAAGGATGTAAAAAAAAACACAAAACGACTTCTGGACTTCAGAGATAAACTTTTATTTGGACGGTGTCGGGTTCTATTACAAGAGAAATCCAGCTGGACAAGCTAAAGCACCACAGGGGCGGATATGGAGAAAAAAATCTGAGGGTTTAGCGCTGGGATGTACGGCTAAGGGAAAGAAGGAGGGGTCGGGAGGGAAAACGTGTAAGTTTTTTGTTAGCATCAGTTTCGGAAAAGGGGTAATAGCATGCGACCCTTACGAAAAACTTAACGGGGATTTCTTCAGAAGTTATGTTATGAAACATTTTCGCGGACTGTTCAAAAAAGCACAGAAGGCCCCCTCCAAACTTTGGCTACAGGATGGCGATCCGAGTCAAAATTCGGCTGCTGCTAAAGGGGCATTGAGAAAAGTTAAAGCAGAACTGTTCCCAATACCCCCAAGAAGCCCCGATCTCAATCCTATAGAGAACGTTTTTCATCTGGTTAGGAAAGAACTTAACAAACAGGCACTGACTCGCAAAATTAAGAGGGAGAGTTACAAGGAGTTTCAAAATCGCGTAAGGGAAACAATTCTAGCATTTCCAGTAAACATCATCGATAATATTATTGGATCGATGGATAAGCGGATAGACTTGATTATAAAAAGCAAAGGCAACCGAATAAAATACTAAGCAAATAACAATTCCTTTTGTTGCATGCCAAATCGTCAGATGTTTCCCGCCAAAATAATTCCGCTACTTCCGGTCTTTTCTCTGTCTACTTCCGGTTTGTAAACCGTTGACATACGAAACGATTTTTAACATCTTGTAATTATGTTTTTTTGGAGTTTGTTAACTTGGAGAACAATACACTGATATGATGTCTACGATGCACTTGACTAATTACGGTTATTCTAAGCTTAACAACGATTTCCAACGGTTTACGCCTGATTTTGCAGGAAATTAATTTATGAGCATCAAATTTCATTTTAGTAATTTTGACACCGTAAACCGTTCAAAATGCTGGAAAACGTCTCAACAACTCGAATATTTTTCCACTAGTAGTGTAAGCTCACAAATGTAAACCGTCTATGTGAAAAATCTAAGTCAGGTTGCTATGTTCTCACGAGAAATAAGGGAAACTTACTCTTTGAATATTTTCGGAGTCTTTTGGTGTTAATTAGGAACAGACTAGACTTGCGAAGCACCTACAACATGGGTTTACACGGCGCTGCCTCGCCTCCGAAATCTGCGCTCTAAAGTTGAACGTTCTCCACCTGACAGCCATCATTTCACTCTCTCGATCATCCACAACTCCGTTCTTAATCAATGTAAGTGGACGCTTGGTTGTTGCAAATATCGGAGTGTCGTCACTGAGCTGGATATCGTGACTAAAGTGTGTTTTCGGTGCTGGCAAATGAACTACATCTCCTTACAATAAAAGCAGTAAATCGTGCCAGGGAATCATCTGGGCACTCCAGCGGAAATCATTTAAAAAATGCACTCCTTATCCTGAACCCCTACCCAGGCAAAGCTGCCCGAGGCGGGGTTAGTAAAAGTGTTAAAAATCAGAGTAAGCGGTTTTAGGATAAAAGTCTTTGCACAGTTCGCTGGTCTAGTAATCATGATGTTCCTGTATTTACCGCGGCCTTTCAAAAGCAAATTCTTTATAGCTTCAGCAAAGCCATTCAATTCAATATCATTACTTTCAAGTACTTCCTTGGCGCAGTTAAACCAGTCCCTTTCGCTATCACACGTGCAGTCCAATTGTTTTGCGTCTTGTAGTATTTCCATGCGCGTTTTTCTCGCTCGCTCCAGTTTTTCGCCCGCCCCTTTAATCTCCCAGGTTGTATCAATAATTTCTTCAACCGTCTTCCGTGACCTGTTAAGTATAAACTCCATGAGGTCTTCTTTTCCCTCAGACTTTTGTTTGTAAGCAAGTGCCTCCAATCCCGTCAAAGCTTTTATATTTTTACTCAACAGCACTTCTGATACTTGTAAGACAGAAAGTCGTTTTCTCTTGGTTTTCTTACTAGACCCACTTTCTCCTTCCTTTTTATCAGAATTTTTAGCACGACCCCTTTTATTTCTGTTTTCTCTCACCTTTTTACTGGCCCTAGTAGTTCTCGGCTCATGAAAGTTCGTAAGATCAGGGTGTCCTTTGCTTTGTTCGTAGTCTAGATCAGTTTTAGTGACATAGCGCCAGGGACTATAGTAGTTACAGTAATCCCGACTTGAATAATTTACCACTATTCCATATTTCTCCTTCAGATAATCTTTTGAACATTTCCAACGCCTTTCAGCTTTATGGAAACATGAAAATGAATCCCTCCTTGCTTGTGTTCTTCTTCAGAGCAACACCATTGAATGACTTTGCCCCCGCCATGCTCGAACGACTCAACCAGCATGTTTGCAAAATCGCGTCGGTTTTTTACTTTATCTTTATCTACTTGGCTATATGTAACCAAATAAACAGATCTTATCTCGTCTGGAAGCATTCCAGGATTCTCACTACTAGCAGAAGACTTTTCCGAATCAGAATCGTACTCATGCAACAACTCCATGTTTACAAAACTGGATTGCAGCGATAAACAAGGCACGTCCAGTCAAGGGCAGTGTCCATAGGCACAGGCTTCCCAAACATGTGAATTTCGAAACAAAGCATGTCCCACGTTTTTAAGTTATGAAAGTCATCTTTTTCGAAATAAATAAGGCCTTCAATGCATTAAAAAACCTGCTTGAAAATAGGAAAACAAGTCTACTGTATTCAATATACAACAAAACAACAAGACACAACCGGTTCTCCTTAAATCATTTCGCTAAGAGAAAGGGGTGCACCTTTTGCCCCCAGATGTAGATTTGGATTTACGCATTTCAGTATTCACCTTATTTCGATACGACTGATAAAGCTTCCAATGATTTTCCGAGCTATATTTAGCAGCTTTCTTTTTGTGGAGGTCTCTGTTCATCATATCCTTTTTAATTTGACTGGTGATCCAGGGCAGCGAGTTTGTCCTAACTCGCTTATTATGCATGGGCGCGTGTCGATCAAGAACATCCGTGAAAGCAAGTTTCCACGCGCGCCAAGCCGAATTTGGATCACTATATTTATTTACAGTGTCCCAAGGGACGCTCTCCACTCTTAAAGTGCTTAAAATTTCTGATTTCTTTTACAACTGGACGAGATTTTGGAATAGTGAGCTTACGGCAAGCATAGACCATATAGTGATCAGACACACCCAGGCTGACAACGCCTGACCGAGAGATGGTCTCCTTCTTGTTTGTAAGAATGAGATCGATACACGTTTTAGATGTCAGAGTGACGCGTGTCGGTTCATTTATCAATTGGTAAAATTGGTATATCGAAGATAAATTCTGGAGGTGTTTGGTGTGATTTTCTAATGGGGCTTTGATGTAATCTGCATTCATATCACCAAAAATTATTAATTCATTAGGCTCACATTTCCTAAGGAATACTTCGAAATCTCCAAATAAATCTATTGATGCGTTCGGTGGTCTGTACCATGTAGAAAGCAAGAAAGATTTGCTATGAGGTCTAAATATTTCAAGGCAGATCATTTCTAGCCGATATGGGACCAAGTCGTTACGCTCAGAAAAAGAATAACTTTCACGTATATAAATTGCAACACCCCCACCCCCATTTTCGGTGCGGTCATTTCTAATTAGATTGTAGCCTGGGATTGCTATCGCGGCGTCAGGTATCGAGCTATCAATTTTAGTTTCATTAATAGCTAGCACATCCAAAGCCGAATTAATCAAAATATAGTGAATCTCATCAAAATGTCCTACAAGACTATTAATATTAATCGAGGCAAATTTGAAGCCTTTTAACTTAGAGACGCCGTGCAATTTGGAAATACCTGTACCAGGGACACGCTGAGTTGACCCTACTGGCGGCCTTTGCTTCTGCTGTGGTGAGATGGCATCTGAGATCTGAATTCCATTAGTAGCCTCCCCAATTTGTGGATTGCTTGGGGAAAATCCTCACTTGTGGGTTTTATTTGTTGTCCTACTCTAAGGAATTTAATAAAGTCTGAGGCCAACAATTTGGACCCCTTAACGTTCAGGTGTAATTTACTACCGTTTAATGCAGTATCGTCAATAACTGAGTCATCGATAAAAAAGTAACCAAAACTCGAGGCTGCTGACTTTAGCTGCTCGTTTGTACTTCTTATCTTCTCGCTGATATCCGCGATATCACCTCTGTGAGTTAGACCGGACACACCAAGCTTAGCATTAGGGTACTTATGCTTCACCAATTGAACTAGGCTTGTGATCTTAGTCGTACAATCCTTGGCGTTGTCTGATGGCAAATCGTTAGTGCCAGCATGGATTATCACATGCGATGGGTCACGGCAAGTGGACTCATCAAATTCCCTCACGCATTCAGCGATTTCATTCGCTTTCTTTCCGCGAAAAGTGCACTTTTTGACGGGCTTCTGGGACAACTTCTTGAGTTGGATGTCTTTAATGATGGAATCCCCAATAAGGAGAATTGGTCTGAGACCAGGACGATTTTGGGGCGATGGTGTTGTTTTTTCGCCAGGACCGTCATTTTCCTTTTTGTTGTCTGGCTGAGCGAGCAAGAATTTTCCCAGTTGCCGCCTTAGGTGCTACAGGCTTTGTTCGTGTTTCGTCAGCGTTAGCTGAATCCTTTACAAATATTTCAATGGCTTTGTTCAGGGAGTCCCTTTCTTGTGTAATTAGTTCTATCTGGAGCTGCTTTTCTCTTAGAATTGATTTCAGTGAATTAATTTCTTCTTTTAAGGACTTATTTTCCCTCGTTAATAACTCAACATTAGAAGTAGTCGATTTCATACACTGCACATCCGCCCATATCTTGGCGAGTCTTTCGTCCAGTTCTTTTCGGGTGACAAAATTAGCTGTCGGCTCACTGTCTTTGTGTGTCGATGGCTGCTTTGGTTCGCCTTCTCCTAGGATATTATTTAATCTATGGAGCAGTTCCGGCTTGTTTCCTGACGTATTCTCACCAAGCTTCGCTAGTTCCGTTTTCAGTTCTGCTTTTTTTAGCTCACTGAGACGACGGCCGTCTGGTAGACGCGCTTTCGGACTGCCCAAGACCACGCCACTATAACACAACAAATCGTCTTCACTTTCCATTTCTGGCTGAGATTCAACGAGTCTTGTCTTCTCTTTTCTACAACAACAGCGGCTTGAACTTTCTCTCCATTAGCAGACATGTTTGCGTGTCTTTCTTTGATTTGTGGATAATAATCTCTATGTAAAATTATGGAATTCAAGTTTTTAGACTAAAAATTTCAGGACGAGCAAAAAACACGTCCGTCTCTGATGAATGCTATGAAAACATGAGGATTGCCCTAGTACAAAGCGCTATAAGTAAAAGGCAAGTTTTCTTATGGGAGTAAGGCATTCCCGTTTTGGCTTTTGTTAGTGGATAAGATGTTTCGGCTGTTCGTGTCCTTTCTTTTGATCTCTGGAATAATCCTCTGACCTTGCGTGTCAGTATCATAGCAGTTTATCAAGTTCAGCTCTCGCGAGGTATGCGTCATCGCCTTGTGCCCTTGAACGATTTGTTAATTAGCGCTCTTATCGAGGTCAGTTACCACTTTGGGTGGCACCGAAATATATTCTAGGGTCGGCCGCTCACAATTTTGTCGCCTTAAACTTTACACAGGTGGAAAGCGTCACGAAATGCGTTAAATTAATGCGTTGAAAACTATTCTCATGTCAGGTTAACAGGTACGCAACGGGGCCAACCAAGCTAACTTAGACAAAAAACAAATACTAAAACTATTCTCAGGTTAACAGGTACGCAACAGGGCCTACCCAAGCTAAACTGAGACAAAAAAAATACTAAAAACTATTCTCAGGTTAACAGGTACGCAACAGGGCCTACCCAAGCTAACTGAGACAAAAAAAAAATACAAAAAACTATTCTCAGGTTAACAGGTACGCAACGGGGCCTACCCAAGCTAACTGAGACAAGGAAAATAATTCCAAAAACTACGGTACGCAACGGGGCCTACCCGAGCTAACTGTAACACGGAAATAATACTAAAAACGATACGCAACGGGTACGCAATGTTTTTACATATGCTGTTCAAACCAGAATCAGTGCCATTAGCTTTTTTCTGTAGTAACTGGATTGACTGAATGCCCAAGTGAAGTTTGGAGGAGGGACTTGGCCACTGTCGATTATATCTTTGGCTAGAGGACGGAAATAAGCATCTTTTTGGCGCCGGTTTTCGGATTTCTTTCTTTCTGTCTCCTCCAAGGTCAGAATCAATCTTTGGGGTTAGCATTCTTTTCTCGAATTCCTTCTCCCATTCTTCGTGATTGTAAAAGAATGGCTCATCCTCGTTGATCGGGCTTGTGACGCAGTTCTTCTTTGGATCAGTCTCATAAGAGAGGAAATCTCCACCCATCATCTTTTCGAAAAGAGCGTTCATCTCCTTGATCCAAAGAACATCTGCGTCATCCCAAACTCCCTTACTTCCATTGAGGGGCCATCCGCAGCCGCGAAAAAAATAATCGTTCTCCTGTAAGATTAAAGAAATGGATCTCAAATCTTCCAAAAACACGTGTACGATACACAGTATTTGTACCTGGACACTTCTTCAAGCATCTCTGCTCCTCCCTTCTAAAGCAAAGCCTTTCGTATAACAGTTTGGTAGTGTAGTGGCGCAAAAACATTTGTTCGACTGGAACGAAAAGAAGACCGCAGCAAAAAGGTATGAATCAATTAAAAAGTTTAATCATCGTTGAAAAGTTGATTTTTTTGTTTTATATATTTCCCTCCTTTACGATGACGACATGCAAAACATCGATGAAGATCACATAACGGCTCCATTATGTGCAAATTATTATACCCCTCGTTTGAAGCCAAAGGAACTTACCTTAAAAAATCTTAATGAAATAGTAAAAAGTTAAATCTTACTTGATGTTCCAATGCAGTCGCGTCGTGGTTCGTACACTGGGCATAGAGTTGGCGATGGAGTTTGTGGGCGGCTTCAAATCCTTGGTTCGAGTATTTCCCCATACTGCGGAACCGTCTCATTAACATGGGACTGTACTCTATGGCCATATGCCCATAATCGCCACTGCCAAGGCTCATCCCAAAGGTGTCTCGACAAAGGAATCCCCATTCTTTGCACTGCAAAATGTTTTTAAAAATAATTCCAAAATAATTCCGCTACTTCCGGTCTTTTCTCTGTCTACTTCCGGTTTGTAAACCGTTGACATACGAAACGATTTTTAACATCTTGTAATTATGTTTTTTTGGAGTTTGTTAACTTGGAGAACAATACACTGATATGATGTCTACGATGCACTTGACTAATTACGGTTATTCTAAGCTTAACAACGATTTCCAACGGTTTACGCCTGATTTTGCAGGAAATTAATTTATGAGCATCAAATTTCATTTTAGTAATTTTGACACCGTAAACCGTTCAAAATGCTGGAAAACGTCTCAACAACTCGAATATTTTTCCACTAGTAGTGTAAGCTCACAAATGTAAACCGTCTATGTGAAAAATCTAAGTCAGGTTGCTATGTTCTCACGAGAAATAAGGGAAACTTACTCTTTGAATATTTTCGGAGTCTTTTGGTGTTAATTAGGAACAGACTAGACTTGCGAAGCACCTACAACATGGGTTTACACGGCGCTGCCTCGCCTCCGAAATCTGCGCTCTAAAGTTGAACGTTCTCCACCTGACAGCCATCATTTCACTCTCTCGATCATCCACAACTCCGTTCTTAATCAATGTAAGTGGACGCTTGGTTGTTGCAAATATCGGAGTGTCGTCACTGAGCTGGATATCGTGACTAAAGTGTGTTTTCGGTGCTGGCAAATGAACTACATCTCCTTACAATAAAAGCAGTAAATCGTGCCAGGGAATCATCTGGGCACTCCAGCGGAAATCATTTAAAAAAATGCACTCCTTATCCTGAACCCCTACCCAGGCAAAGCTGCCCGAGGCGGGGTTAGTAAAAGTGTTAAAAATCAGAGTAAGCGGTTTTAGGATAAAAGTCTTTGCACAGTTCGCTGGTCTAGTAATCATGATGTTCCTGTATTTACCGCGGCCTTTCAAAAGCAAATTCTTTATAGCTTCAGCAAAGCCATTCAATTCAATATCATTACTTTCAAGTACTTCCTTGGCGCAGTTAAACCAGTCCCTTTCGCTATCACACGTGCAGTCCAATTGTTTTGCGTCTTGTAGTATTTCCATGCGCGTTTTTCTCGCTCGCTCCAGTTTTTCGCCCGCCCCTTTAATCTCCCAGGTTGTATCAATAATTTCTTCAACCGTCTTCCGTGACCTGTTAAGTATAAACTCCATGAGGTCTTCTTTTCCCTCAGACTTTTGTTTGTAAGCAAGTGCCTCCAATCCCGTCAAAGCTTTTATATTTTTACTCAACAGCACTTCTGATACTTGTAAGACAGAAAGTCGTTTTCTCTTGGTTTTCTTACTAGACCCACTTTCTCCTTCCTTTTTATCAGAATTTTTAGCACGACCCCTTTTATTTCTGTTTTCTCTCACCTTTTTACTGGCCCTAGTAGTTCTCGGCTCATGAAAGTTCGTAAGATCAGGGTGTCCTTTGCTTTGTTCGTAGTCTAGATCAGTTTTAGTGACATAGCGCCAGGGACTATAGTAGTTACAGTAATCCCGACTTGAATAATTTACCACTATTCCATATTTCTCCTTCAGATAATCTTTTGAACATTTCCAACGCCTTTCAGCTTTATGGAAACATGAAAATGAATCCCTCCTTGCTTGTGTTCTTCTTCAGAGCAACACCATTGAATGACTTTGCCCCCGCCATGCTCGAACGACTCAACCAGCATGTTTGCAAAATCGCGTCGGTTTTTTACTTTATCTTTATCTACTTGGCTATATGTAACCAAATAAACAGATCTTATCTCGTCTGGAAGCATTCCAGGATTCTCACTACTAGCAGAAGACTTTTCCGAATCAGAATCGTACTCATGCAACAACTCCATGTTTACAAAACTGGATTGCAGCGATAAACAAGGCACGTCCAGTCAAGGGCAGTGTCCATAGGCACAGGCTTCCCAAACATGTGAATTTCGAAACAAAGCATGTCCCACGTTTTTAAGTTATGAAAGTCATCTTTTTCGAAATAAATAAGGCCTTCAATGCATTAAAAAACCTGCTTGAAAATAGGAAAACAAGTCTACTGTATTCAATATACAACAAAACAACAAGACACAACCGGTTCTCCTTAAATCATTTCGCTAAGAGAAAGGGGTGCACCTTTTGCCCCCAGATGTAGATTTGGATTTACGCATTTCAGTATTCACCTTATTTCGATACGACTGATAAAGCTTCCAATGATTTTCCGAGCTATATTTAGCAGCTTTCTTTTTGTGGAGGTCTCTGTTCATCATATCCTTTTTAATTTGACTGGTGATCCAGGGCAGCGAGTTTGTCCTAACTCGCTTATTATGCATGGGCGCGTGTCGATCAAGAACATCCGTGAAAGCAAGTTTCCACGCGCGCCAAGCCGAATTTGGATCACTATATTTATTTACAGTGTCCCAAGGGACGCTCTCCAAATCAGCTATAAATTCGTCACTCTTAAAGTGCTTAAAATTTCTGATTTCTTTTACAACTGGACGAGATTTTGGAATAGTGAGCTTACGGCAAGCATAGACCATATAGTGATCAGACACACCCAGGCTGACAACGCCTGACCGAGAGATGGTCTCCTTCTTGTTTGTAAGAATGAGATCGATACACGTTTTAGATGTCAGAGTGACGCGTGTCGGTTCATTTATCAATTGGTAAAATTGGTATATCGAAGATAAATTCTGGAGGTGTTTGGTGTGATTTTCTAATGGGGCTTTGATGTAATCTGCATTCATATCACCAAAAATTATTAATTCATTAGGCTCACATTTCCTAAGGAATACTTCGAAATCTCCAAATAAATCTATTGATGCGTTCGGTGGTCTGTACCATGTAGAAAGCAAGAAAGATTTGCTATGAGGTCTAAATATTTCAAGGCAGATCATTTCTAGCCGATATGGGACCAAGTCGTTACGCTCAGAAAAAGAATAACTTTCACGTATATAAATTGCAACACCCCCACCCCCATTTTCGGTGCGGTCATTTCTAATTAGATTGTAGCCTGGGATTGCTATCGCGGCGTCAGGTATCGAGCTATCAATTTTAGTTTCATTAATAGCTAGCACATCCAAAGCCGAATTAATCAAAATATAGTGAATCTCATCAAAATGTCCTACAAGACTATTAATATTAATCGAGGCAAATTTGAAGCCTTTTAACTTAGAGACGCCGTGCAATTTGGAAATACCTGTACCAGGGACACGCTGAGTTGACCCTACTGGCGGCCTTTGCTTCTGCTGTGGTGAGATGGCATCTGAGATCTGAATTCCATTAGTAGCCTCCCCAATTTGTGGATTGCTTGGGGAAAATCCTCACTTGTGGGTTTTATTTGTTGTCCTACTCTAAGGAATTTAATAAAGTCTGAGGCCAACAATTTGGACCCCTTAACGTTCAGGTGTAATTTACTACCGTTTAATGCAGTATCGTCAATAACTGAGTCATCGATAAAAAAGTAACCAAAACTCGAGGCTGCTGACTTTAGCTGCTCGTTTGTACTTCTTATCTTCTCGCTGATATCCGCGATATCACCTCTGTGAGTTAGACCGGACACACCAAGCTTAGCATTAGGGTACTTATGCTTCACCAATTGAACTAGGCTTGTGATCTTAGTCGTACAATCCTTGGCGTTGTCTGATGGCAAATCGTTAGTGCCAGCATGGATTATCACATGCGATGGGTCACGGCAAGTGGACTCATCAAATTCCCTCACGCATTCAGCGATTTCATTCGCTTTCTTTCCGCGAAAAGTGCACTTTTTGACGGGCTTCTGGGACAACTTCTTGAGTTGGATGTCTTTAATGATGGAATCCCCAATAAGGAGAATTGGTCTGAGACCAGGACGATTTTGGGGCGATGGTGTTGTTTTTTCGCCAGGACCGTCATTTTCCTTTTTGTTGTCTGGCTGAGCGAGCAAGAATTTTCCCAGTTGCCGCCTTAGGTGCTACAGGCTTTGTTCGTGTTTCGTCAGCGTTAGCTGAATCCTTTACAAATATTTCAATGGCTTTGTTCAGGGAGTCCCTTTCTTGTGTAATTAGTTCTATCTGGAGCTGCTTTTCTCTTAGAATTGATTTCAGTGAATTAATTTCTTCTTTTAAGGACTTATTTTCCCTCGTTAATAACTCAACATTAGAAGTAGTCGATTTCATACACTGCACATCCGCCCATATCTTGGCGAGTCTTTCGTCCAGTTCTTTTCGGGTGACAAAATTAGCTGTCGGCTCACTGTCTTTGTGTGTCGATGGCTGCTTTGGTTCGCCTTCTCCTAGGATATTATTTAATCTATGGAGCAGTTCCGGCTTGTTTCCTGACGTATTCTCACCAAGCTTCGCTAGTTCCGTTTTCAGTTCTGCTTTTTTTAGCTCACTGAGACGACGGCCGTCTGGTAGACGCGCTTTCGGACTGCCCAAGACCACGCCACTATAACACAACAAATCGTCTTCACTTTCCATTTCTGGCTGAGATTCAACGAGTCTTGTCTTCTCTTTTTCTACAACAACAGCGGCTTGAACTTTCTCTCCATTAGCAGACATGTTTGCGTGTCTTTCTTTGATTTGTGGATAATAATCTCTATGTAAAATTATGGAATTCAAGTTTTTAGACTAAAAATTTCAGGACGAGCAAAAAACACGTCCGTCTCTGATGAATGCTATGAAAACATGAGGATTGCCCTAGTACAAAGCGCTATAAGTAAAAGGCAAGTTTTCTTATGGGAGTAAGGCATTCCCGTTTTGGCTTTTGTTAGTGGATAAGATGTTTCGGCTGTTCGTGTCCTTTCTTTTGATCTCTGGAATAATCCTCTGACCTTGCGTGTCAGTATCATAGCAGTTTATCAAGTTCAGCTCTCGCGAGGTATGCGTCATCGCCTTGTGCCCTTGAACGATTTGTTAATTAGCGCTCTTATCGAGGTCAGTTACCACTTTGGGTGGCACCGAAATATATTCTAGGGTCGGCCGCTCACAATTTTGTCGCCTTAAACTTTACACAGGTGGAAAGCGTCACGAAATGCGTTAAATTAATGCGTTGAAAACTATTCTCATGTCAGGTTAACAGGTACGCAACGGGGCCAACCCAAGCTAACTTAGACAAAAAAAATACTAAAACTATTCTCAGGTTAACAGGTACGCAACAGGGCCTACCCAAGCTAAACTGAGACAAAAAAAATACTAAAAACTATTCTCAGGTTAACAGGTACGCAACAGGGCCTACCCAAGCTAACTGAGACAAAAAAAAAATACAAAAAACTATTCTCAGGTTAACAGGTACGCAACGGGCCTACCCAAGCTAACTGAGACAAGGAAAATAATTCCAAAAACTACGGTACGCAACGGGGCCTACCCGAGCTAACTGTAACACGGAAATAATACTAAAAACGATACGCAACGGGTACGCAATGTTTTTACATATGCTGTTCAAACCAGAATCAGTGCCATTAGCTTTTTTCTGTAGTAACTGGATTGACTGAATGCCCAAGTGAAGTTTGGAGGAGGGACTTGGCCACTGTCGATTATATCTTTGGCTAGAGGACGGAAATAAGCATCTTTTTGGCGCCGGTTTTCGGATTTCTTTCTTTCTGTCTCCTCCAAGGTCAGAATCAATCTTTGGGGTTAGCATTCTTTTCTCGAATTCCTTCTCCCATTCTTCGTGATTGTAAAAGAATGGCTCATCCTCGTTGATCGGGCTTGTGACGCAGTTCTTCTTTGGATCAGTCTCATAAGAGAGGAAATCTCCACCCATCATCTTTTCGAAAAGAGCGTTCATCTCCTTGATCCAAAGAACATCTGCGTCATCCCAAACTCCCTTACTTCCATTGAGGGGCCATCCGCAGCCGCGAAAAAAATAATCGTTCTCCTGTAAGATTAAAGAAATGGATCTCAAATCTTCCAAAAACACGTGTACGATACACAGTATTTGTACCTGGACACTTCTTCAAGCATCTCTGCTCCTCCCTTCTAAAGCAAAGCCTTTCGTATAACAGTTTGGTAGTGTAGTGGCGCAAAAACATTTGTTCGACTGGAACGAAAAGAAGACCGCAGCAAAAAGGTATGAATCAATTAAAAAGTTTAATCATCGTTGAAAAGTTGATTTTTTTGTTTTATATATTTCCCTCCTTTACGATGACGACATGCAAAACATCGATGAAGATCACATAACGGCTCCATTATGTGCAAATTATTATACCCCTCGTTTGAAGCCAAAGGAACTTACCTTAAAAAATCTTAATGAAATAGTAAAAAGTTAAATCTTACTTGATGTTCCAATGCAGTCGCGTCGTGGTTCGTACACTGGGCATAGAGTTGGCGATGGAGTTTGTGGGCGGCTTCAAATCCTTGGTTCGAGTATTTCCCCATACTGCGGAACCGTCTCATTAACATGGGACTGTACTCTATGGCCATATGCCCATAATCGCCACTGCCAAGGCTCATCCCAAAGGTGTCTCGACAAAGGAATCCCCATTCTTTGCACTGCAAAATGTTTTTAGACTATAGATTTTCGAAGGTTTCATTGGAACAAGAATCTTCAATTGTAACATCACTGAAACTTTTAAAGCCGACTAGTATAGTGCGCTAAATAATAAATGATCGGTACAGGCCTACTTTCTAGATGTACGTATAAGAACCTGAATGTCGTATTTATCAATTTCAACGTCCTCCTGAGCTACAAAGACCCGGTCACGCATCGTTTTTTCGATGTTGTCCCATTGGCCAAACACCTGAAAGGAAACCCATAGCAATTATTTTAGGATTCTTGTAACCTTCATTTAACACACCGCTGTCATTTTTGCCAAATGCATGAACAAGAGGACTGGGGCGAGCAGTGCGTCAGATTGAAAGCTGATCAATCTGACCAGGCTGTTAAGCTGAATCAAGCGACTCCATTTGTTGATGTCTCCGCCATGTTACAATTACTGGAAGTTGTACGTCGCTCGAATTTAATTTTTTTTGTCAAAATTTTTATCAAAAGGGATCTGCCATCATTCCAAATAAGGTAAATACTTCCATGTCTTTGGCCGTAAATGTTTCCAAAACGACAGGTTTCCTAAGGGCATTGATTGATATGGCACTAACGATGCAATTGTAGCTACCCAGAAAAGAAAAGGTCTTTTACAGATTCTCGATCGCAGTATTGCTATAGTGAATTCAGCTTTGTTTGAAGGGAACATATTTTATAGCGGAGCTCCTGCGCGGGCCGAAGGCCCGCGCAAGCGGAGCACCATACCTAAGGAAATAACGTCTCGCACAACTATGGAGTTGATTTTCAAACGTCACGGGCTTTCTTGCTCATTTTGCGTACGTTATTGACGGCGCCAAGTCAAATGATTAGGGCGTTGAAATGGTATCGCCCAAAAGATTAATGTCTCCAAGTTTGGTTGCCATAGGTTGTTCCCTTCTTGAGATATGATTTTTTTTGTTTCTTCCTGGTATTAAAGGTATAGCGTACGTCTGTCCGGCGTCCGTCCGTCCGTCCGCCGTACGCGGAAACTCATGGGAACCCTGTGGTATACTAAATAAATTTAAAAATCTCGGGAAGGGATAGACCTTAGACAACCAAACTTGGATGAAGTTATCTAAGTGGCAAGGGGGGTGCAGCTGCATGGTCACGTTGTATGACGTCATCGATGACGTCATCATAGGAGAAAAATGATATATCTCAAGAAGGGATGAACCTCAGACAACCAAACTTGGATGAAGTTATCTAAGTGGCAAGGAGGGTGCAACTGCATGGTCACGTGGTATGACGTCATTGATGACGTCATCATAGGAGAAAAGTGATATATCTCAAGAACAGATGAACTTCAGACAAGCAAACTTGGGTGAAGTTATCTAAGTGGCAAGGGGTTGCAACTGCATGGTCACGTGGTATGACGTCGTCATAGGAGAAAAATGATATATCTCAAGAAGGGATGAACCTCAGACAACCAAACTTGGGTGAAGTTATCTAAGTGGCAAGGGGGGTGCAACAGCATGGTCACGAGGTATGACGTCATCGATGACGTCATCATAGGAGAAAAATAAAATATCTCAAGAAGGGATGAACTTCAGACAACCAAACTTGGGTGAAGTTATCTAAGTGGCAAGGTGGGTGTAACTGCATGGTTACGTGGTATGACGTAATTGATGACGTCATCAAACGTGTAAAGGTTTACATCGTTGAAGGGATGAACCTTAGATAATCACACTTGGGTGAACAAGTGCTTAGTCACGTGATATAACGGTGCAAGGCCATCTATTCATATACAATGGCAACCTTTTTGTCTCGTTAAAAAAAATTTGTAACCGGGAGCTCCGCTTTTAGCCAGTGGCTAAATCTATATATTAAACTAACCTGTTTGTATTTAGCTATCTTCAAAGACGCAGCATAGTTTCGTAGAGCCTCAATGTCACCCTCATCACAAAGAGTTTCGAATGTGTCTCCAATATCTTTGAGTTGCCCCTCCCAGTGAGTTATCTTCTCATTAATATCTTGTTTGATATCTATATAGGAAAACAACATCCATTGGTCGAATTTTAATGGAAATGAATGATCGTAATAGTTACGAAAACAACGTGACAGATTTCCAGAAATAACACAACAGCGAGAAAACTACCTTTGTTGTCTGTAAGAGAAATGTTTTTCAGTCCATCAGCTCCATTATCTCTCACAAACACACCACTTTCCAGCATCTCTCTGAAATACTGAGAATGAATTGCCAGGTCAGACGATGCACTATTAAATACAAGCACAGGTGTACTTCTATTGTTGATGCATCAATGTGAATAAACAGTTTAAATTATTTTATTTTATTTTACTTTATTTTATTTGATTTGATTTTATAAGGAATATTATATGATTATAATTAACAACTTTCCTCTGAAGGGGAGGTGAATAGTGGTATATATCCACCGCTAGGCGCCGACCCTGAGGGGGATATAGTAGTTTTAGTATTTATTACTATGAAAGATCATAAAGAAAATTTCCAAGGCAACCCCAAATGCAGACTGATCAATCCTGCAAAGAACAATCTCGGCCTCGCAAGCAAACAGATACTGGATAGCATAAATAACACCATAAGAGCCCAAACAAAAGCAAACCAGTGGAGAAATACGCAATCGGTGATCGACTGGTTCAACACCATCGAAGACAAAAACTCCCATGCTTTCCTTATATTTGATATAGTTGACTTTTACCCATCTATATCCGAAGACCTCTTGAACCGCTCACTTTGCTATGCCTCGCAGTTTATAAGCATCACGGATGAGGAAAAAGAAATCATAAGGCATTCAAGGAAAACACTATTGTTCGACAACGGTGAGGCTTGGATAAAGAAAGGGGATTCCCCAACGTTCGACGTCGCCATGGGCTGTTACGACGGGGCGGAAGTGTGCGAGCTCGTGGGGCTCTACATATTACACAAACTATCTTCCAAGTACCCCCGCGCGAACATTGGCCTGTACAGAGATGATTGGTTGGCTGTTTTCAAAAACACAGGGGCCAGATCCTTTGACAAGATACGAAAGGATTTCACCAAAATCCTGGGTGAAATCGGCTTAGCAATCACGGTCGAAGGGAATCTAAAGACCGTAAACTACTTGGACGTGACCCTAAGCTTAATAACAGGAAAGTTCCGCCCATATAGGAAACCAGGTGACACGCCCCTCTACATTAACGCCAAATCCAACCACCCGCCAAATGTGATCAGCCAAGTCCCAGCTTCTATCAGCAGAAGGATCTCTGACCTATCATACAATTTGGAAGAATTCAATAAAGCTGCGCCGGCATATGACCACGCCCTACGATCCAGCGGCTTCAATGATAAGGTCCAGTATAACGACCAGCGACGCAGCCAGGAACGAAGAAGACGAAACAGGACAAGAAAAATAATCTGGTTCAACCCGCCATTTAGCCAGAATGTAAAATCGAACATAGCGAAGTCATTCCTTAAGCTAATCGATAAGCACTTCCCAAAAGGCAACGAGCTGCACAAGATCTTTAACCGCAACAGCATAAAAGTGAGCTACTCGTGTATGCCCAATTTGGGAAGAATTCTAAAATCTCACAACCTCAAAATCCTGAGGGCGGGGAAAAATGAAAAGGAACGCACTTGCAACTGTAAAGAGGAAAGCAATTGCCCTTTGGGAGGTGTCTGCTTGACACCAGGTGTCGTATATAAAGCCACCATTACAGACCAAACCGGAGGCGCCAAAGAATACATAGGGATGACAGAGCACCCGTTCAAGACGCGCTATTATACACACAAATCATCTTTCAAGCGTGAGAACGGTTCGAACAGCACGGCACTGTCTAAACACGTGTGGGAGCTTAAGAACAGTAACACTAATTTTGACATTCAATGGTCTATTGTAAGACGCGCTAGCGCATACTCGGGCATGCCATCCACATGCAAGCTATGCTTGACCGAGAAGCTATGCATTCTGACTAGCCAATCAAAAGACCTCTTAAACAAGCGGTCGGAATTAGTATGTAAATGTAGGCATGAAAACAAATTTTATGCTTGCAACTATAAAGATCAGAGCTAGCTGAATTGTAATTTAGTCTGAAGATCGCACTATGCGTGAAACCTGTGGTCACTAATAAAGGTCCACCCAAAACAAATTGTAGTTTTAGTATATACCAAATAGTATAATAAAATACGGTGATTAAAAGATTCGAAACGCAGTATCGCGCGCGAAACGAGCCGCCATTTTGCTAGTTTTCTCAAAACAGTAAATAGCGTTTGATATCTACTATTTCAGGAACCAATCAGAACCAATCAGAAAATGACTATTCGCGGATTTGGTATATACTAATTATTACTATTTACTGTCGTCGTTGTCGCCGTCGTCGTTGTTCTTTTTGCTATAATAATATTTCTACACATCATGATGATTAGTCATGATGGCCCGACGAGTTTACCTACCATCTTTCTTTCTTCGCAATATTGATATTCTTTGAGGATGAAAGCTTCAGCAGGCAATAACCTGAAAACGATCTTAGCTTGATGTTGGTTTTGTTTACGTCACGAGACTGGTTTTCTTTCAGCTTAACGACGATCCTGTCCTTAACCATGATTTTAGGACCATACTCAGCGAGGACTGCGTTGCATTTTTTTAGACAGCCGCAGTTGTAGGCCAGAAGACCTAATCGCACCAAGAGCTGCTCTAAGTTACGAAGGGCACAGTGCAAGGCGCAAAGATTCACATCTTTTATTTCTGTATTCATAAAAAATATTTAGGTATCTCATTCCTGTCCACCTGTAATAATATAGAAAAATGTGGTGTGATTAATTGAATTAAACTGGATTTCTCTCATGGCAAGCCTACATTTTAAGAAAGTTTGAGTGTAACACTAGTTACATTGGAAACAGTAACAGGTACTGATTTAGTTTTAGACTCGTTGAGTCCATTAGAACATTAGTTACAGGGGCGTAGCGAGACCCCGAATTTAGGGTAGGGGCGGGGCGAACGTCACTTTTGAGGGGCGAGCGCCATATCTTGTGCCCTTTTCTCAATTGTTTGTCTACTTGTTTGCCTTATATAAAGCTTTCAAAAAAATTGGGCTCGATCGGCCTTCTTCCGTTCCCCCATCCCGCCAGTGATTAGTTCAGGGACACAGATACATAGTTCCCAACATCGCCCTTGGCCTTCACTGACACTGACACCTACGCCTTTGTGAGAGCAGCCCTGCAGGTGTTAAAAAGGCAATGTCATTATTATCCCTTTTTTGTCCAGAATACAATTATAAGAAAAGGATCGCCAGTATCCCCTTATGTCCAGCAAATACTACTATAAAAAACCCTGCTTTTACGAAGTTACGATCGCGGTAAGTGGTTTGTACCAGCATTATGAACGAACAAGAAAACACTTACTCTAATTGCTTTGCAAAAAATGCAAAGCTCGATAGACATCCCTTGGCCGCAAAGTTTGACTTTTTCGCCAGATGTTTTCTTAGTACAAAGGATCAGTGCCTTGTAATCCGCAGTAACTAAAAAGAAAAAAAGACTTTAGTATCAAAAGCAATAGTATCTGGTCGAATCGCAATGCCTTGCGCCGGCGATCTTTTGTTCAAATCTCTACCAAAATTCAATTACCACTAAATTGGAATCTGTAGTGCTTGCCGTCCACTTGCAGACCATCTCTTTGGATTTCTTGTTTTTCCTTCACCAAATCACTGAGTATATCTTCTAGATTATTTCTATGAAGAAAACGTACATTTTGAGTTAACAAAACAAATCCCACATTGCTTTTCTTTGCCAAAATGCCAAAATGTCTTAAAAAGGAAAGGGTAAATAGCAACCCACCTCGTTTCTTTGCAATTCGCAATAACGAGAGGCCACACAGCTTTGCAACTTTGAGTGGAGGAAAATGGAGAGTTCAACGGCACTATCCCAACCATGACTTGGTCTTTTCCTTCAAAAGGCAATACAAATGCTTCAGCTATTTTTCAAAAATACATCGGTTGTTACATGCCAACGCCCCGGGCATTGCCGCTCTTTTCTAGATCTAGTGGAGATGCATTATAGAATATGTTACTAGACGAGTCTCCTCAAGATTTATTTTTTACTTTCAAGGTATTTACGTACCCCCAAAAGGCCGGCCATCCAATTTGATGTTCAAGTCAATGACGTCCTAGTCCTGGCCATGTAATCTAAGCTCTCTGACGAGCCATATTAGAGTACTGACTAGTCCTACTTGCATTCCTTCGACAGACTTCGGACAGGAAGACAAATTCATAGCACAACGAATTATCTGAAAGAGCATACGCCGAGCAGCTGTGATTTGATTTTTGTTGATGAGTATGTCTGCATCGCATTCTTTCTAGAATGTAAACAAATGTACTCCTTAACAACCTTAACGTAAATATCGGCAAATGGTCACCGATGCGAACGTTTATCATAAAAAAACGATATTAAGTATTTTTTTTTTTGGAAATGGTGTGAAATGAGGCACGAGAGATCACTTGGTATATCATTGGTGTGTAAAAAAAACACCACTTTTATATAACCCTTCCAAAAACGTTTTTCAGGCGCATATATACCAAAATTCTGCAATATCTACCCTTTTACCTACCAAAAGCCTGAAAACCCTACATACTCCTTTCGGGCCGTCCCCGTAGTCCATTATAAGGGGTTCCCCATGGGGCAGAATTGATATACGCTTAGGGACATTCTCTAGCTCATTAACTCGAATCTATTAAACATTCATGAGTTGTCTTAGAGGCACCTGATTGGCGGTTAGTTAACGACTCCCTAGAGACGTTCACTGAAACGTAACGTCGCACATTACTTCGGATATGTGCGAACAATCTCCGAAAACTATCTTATCCCTCGGAGACTCAGTCAAGAGGAAATGATTGACAGGATTCATTTGCGATGATTGACAGGACCTGTTTTCGAAAGAGAATAAGTCAGCGACGATAGCCATGAGCCTGAGTCTTGAATTAGCCCAGGAAAGCGTTTTTTCAAAATATAGCTTACTCATAAAAACGCAACATGTACAATGCTTCCAAGCTTTCTTATCAAATCAAAAATTATATAAATATAAGTATTTAATTGTAATATAAGGATTTGTAATTTATAACTTTCGTTGATGTGAGTGTGATGTTCTTTTGCAAAACGGCGCTTAACGTAGCCTGAATATGCGAGTGAAACGCCGCCATGTTGTTTAGCGTTCAATCGGTATTTGGTACCAAACCACTAAGCTTGTAATGTAAGAATTTGTAATCTATAACTTTCGCTGATGCGAGTGTTAATGTTCTTTTGCAAAACGGTGCCGAAACAAGCCTGAATAAGAGAGTGAAACGCCGCCATGTTGTTTACATTGTAGCTTTCAATGACCTTTTCAATGGTTCCTGCCCGGGTTTGTAATGTAAGGACCTGAATAAGACTGATAAGAGAGTGAAACGCCGCCAAGTTGTTTAGCTTTCAATGGTTCCTGCCCGGGTTTCTGTCAAATTTACACGAAGTATTTAATACCAAACCAAAGCTTGTAATGTAAGGATTTGTAATTTATAACTTAAGCTGATGCGAGTGTTCATGTTCTTTTACAAAACGGTGCCGAAAGTAGCCCTGAATAAGAGAGTGAAGCGCCGCCATGTTGTTTAGCTTTCAATGGTTAAGGCTACAAAGCTTCGCACTTTTAACTTGAACTTTTCCAATGCGAATAGTCTTGGAAATGCCTAATATTTCATATCAAAATCAAGCTTATTTCTTTAGGATTTGTATTTTATAACTTTTGCTGTTGCGAGTATTTACGCATTCTTGAAAACGGCGCGGGTTTCGGGGCAAAGTTAAACAACATGAAGCATCGCCATTGTTGTTAAGGCTACAAAGCCTCGCACTTTTAACTTCAACTTTTCCAATGCGAATAGTCTTGGAAATACCAAATATTTCATATCAAAATCAAGCTTATTTCTTAAGGATTTGTATTTTATAACTTTTGCTGATGCGAATATTTACGCATTCTTGAAAACGGCGCGGGTTTCGGGGCAAAGTTAAACAACATGAAGCATCGCCATTGTTGTTAAGGCTACAAAGCTTCGCACTTTTAACTTGAACTTTTCCAATACGCATAGTCTCGGAAATACCAAGTATTTCATATCAAAATCAAGCTTATTTCTTAAGGATTTGTATTTTATAACTTTTGCTGATGCGAGAATTTACGCATTCTTCGGCTAAGTAAAGTAGGGGCGAGTAAAAGCAATGAGTTTGAAAACAGCGCCGCGAAGAACGAAGAATAATGGACTGGCATTTAAGCTTTGCTCGTGAAGCCTATGGTTTCAGTATATTTTAAGGCCAACGCTTTCAAAATTGCCGATCGGTGAGCCTTTAATAAATGATGTTTTAGTGGATAAAATATTCGCATAATTCGAGATATATGACTGCTAGCAAACGAAAGCCACGCTTATTTGCAATGCAATATTCGAAAAATCCCGCCTTGCTTCAACGTTGATCCAGGAAAATTTCCCTGATGGGTTGTAACAATCGAGTAAAAGAGAAAGAGCTTATTTCCAGCTTGAGAGGGGGAAGGCGGAGCTTAAAAAGCAGGGTTTCCCTTGGGAGAATAGAAAGAGCTCAACTCGGGTACCTCGATATGCATACGACTTTACGTCGGAATGAATATAAATTAGGGAATTAGCTCATTACTGAAAAACAAACTCTCCGTACAGGCGGGATATAAATATCAATCATATTTTATAACTATAGTTAGTGAATAAAGATCAAAATAGAGCCTTTTCCGCTGCTACTTTTTTTAAAGTCTATAGAAAGTTTAGCAGAAAAGCCATTCTAAGTTTTCACACGACCATTTCCCCCACAATGTGACTCTCAAAATACCCCAAGTTCAAATGCCATTTACAGGCCCAATTTAAGATGTTTAGACAAACAAAATGTATGCTTGTCTAAAGTAATGTTTCACTTATTGAAACCCGCCGCTACTTTTTTGTGTAAGTGAAGAATATTTTCAGGACTGAGTTTTAGTGTGAGTAGACAAAGCCGATTTTGGCCATTTTCTTTGTATTTCGGTTGAATTTCGCGCGCGCAGACCGTGACGGAGAGTGATTCACTAGCTTATGCATAAATTTGCATATCGGAATGTCCACTCATTCTGCCCCATGCCTTCCCCTGAACCCCATCACCACAATAAGTATTCTTACCCCAGTCCTTCCGAGATTCGTGAGATTGATCACGCTTTGCCAACCATCATCTGAAATCTTAGCATCTTGTTTCAGATATAGATACTGCCGATCTGGTACATGAAGCGACTTTTTCCATCTTTGAAGAACATCTGGGGCAAGCAACTCGAGACCACGCTTGACACCTTTCTTCGATGTGACGGCCTTGATTGCTTCACTAACAATTTCGCGCGCTTGATTGCGATATTCTATGGAGTCGTTACAGCATAAGTGGGCCAATAAGGCAGCCAAAGATTGTTTTTGCTTATTACAGACCTCCTCTAAAGTATTCAGCAGCTCTCGTCATGTATTCTTGCTGAGTCTCAACTTTTTCCGTTTTGGTGATTTGCCCGGGGATTTCGGAGACCACGAACCTTTGCTCTTTACCACAAATTTTACAGGGTTCCTTTTTGACTTTTGGATTTGCTGTTTATAATTTGCTTGCCAGATATAATACAATGAGCATTTATGACACTCGCAAGCTTTCTAAATGCTTCAGTGCCATCAAAACCGCGCGATGCAGGATCCTGCTGTTTGAGAATAGATCCAAACAGACCTAAAGTGGAAACGACAAGAACGGTAGTCACGCTATGTTTGGCGCCAAAATAGCTCTTGTCCACAGAATCTCCCGCTTCAGTTCTTAGCGTCTCCACACAAACGTTTTGGATTTCGCGGGGGCAGAGTTTAAAAAAACGGATTTTCATGTAACTTTCTAGCCCGTGGGCCAAATGTCGTTGGGTTCACAGGATACCAGCACTTTATTGGATCTAACAGAGGGCTTAACACCCGGCACAGCATGGCTCACGTGTTCTACATAAAATCGAAGGGTGAGCTTGCCATATTTTGAGAAGCTGAAGATATCTGGCCACCATATCAGCTGAAATTCACGAGTTCTGGGCCATGCACTTTCCTCACACACTACCCGCCTCCTCGAATCCGGAGTTTGTGAATCAAATTCGGCTCCATTAGAAGATTATACTGGCCCTTGCAAGTTTATCTCTAGAGTAGACAGAGGGCTCAGAAACTTCCTCGTTACCTTTGTCTGCTTGGAACGCTCATGTAGTTTTTCCTAGTGTAAGAATGTCTTATTGTTATCATGTGCAGCGGGGCAGGATACAGACAGTCTCACCCTGCTGTTGGCCCCCTACAAAAAGTTAGTAGGCCTGCTTGGTGCTTGGTGGATCTGCTTCTTTTTCTTCTATTTCTTTCTCGCACCGAAAAAGTTCTTATACCATTGGTGCATGCCGGGCAATCTTTTCCTAGCTATCTATTCTGTTGCTTTACAGTAGAATGCTTGCGTATTCAGTGCTTTCTATTATTTTCCGAGCCAATTCTTCTCTTCGATGTTGTTTATTCAGTATATATGGTTTACATTTCGGAATGTGAAGAAGTAAATTTAGCTGTTATCAGTTAATTAACTGCTATCATTTTATGAATCACAGTCACGGGAACCAACTGAGGAAGTGCATAGTGAAGAGATATATTACTGCTATCGGTTTGGAAAACGACAATAACGAGCTAGTCATTCTTGTAAGCACAATGCCAACGTTCAAATCAAAATGCCCTCTCTGCTTTCGTTCCTTTGCTACTACGCGATCTTTAAAAAAACATTCTATACTGAAAGATCACAGGTGTGAAGCGAGCAAGATAGCGTTCTATAACTGTCAAGATGAAGAAGTTGATGTGCCCACTCCGAAAGAAATAGAAAACGAAACAGCCAAGCAAGCCTATCAGCATTTTTTAGGAGCAATAGCAGAGTTGCTAAATTCGTGGCAAGACCCAAGATTAAGGCAGAAATGGCTAAACATTGATTTGCCAATGGTTCCTCAAGAATATTTTGGCCAGCTACTTTCTGATCTAGGACTGGATAAGCCCTTTTCGCTGCGAGAATGTAGACATCCTGCCCCGCTGTACCGGATAACAATGTCTACTGCCCAGAAACAATACAGGAACTTTTTAAGCAGACGCCAGTACCCCTGAAGCTTAAGCGGTATTTCAGGGGGAATGAAGAAGTAACTGAGCCCTCAACGAGTACTACTCTGTCTACTAGGGATAAACTTGCAAGGGCAAGAGCGCAGGCTGGATTAAAATGGCGAGTGACAGCCGGTGAAGCCGAAAATGATTAACAAACTCCGGACTCGAGGAGGCGGTTAGTGTGCGAGGAAAGTGCATGGCCCAGAACTCGTGAATTTCAGCTGATATGGTGGCCAGATATCTTCAGCTTCTCAAAATATGGCAAGCTCACCCTTCGATTTCATGTAAAACACGTGAGCTTATAGGCTCTAACCTAATACATAGGCTCTCTAAGTAATACATTGTCTTGATTGTATTTTATTTCACCGAACTGTCCTGGTATATTTATTTTTATTTTGGGCACATGATGTTTTTTGAAGCCAGCCATTTTGTGTTATCGATAATAAAACACAAGAACAATATGTAGTTTGATTAATAAAAATGTACAGTACAGTAGCTTATTAAAGGATGGTTTTATTGATTACACGATATATCCTGAAGCGTACTCTATTAACATCGCGTGTTTGGGCATCGCGCGCTCTGCTTGCTCTAGCGTCGATCACTTTAACAAGGAGCACTTCAGTCATTTTGACACGGACTCTAAGTAAACTGCCAGCGGAATCGTTTGTTCCTTAATCCTATCTCAATAAAAGCTATGATAACCATTTATGACTATGATAACCATTTAGTCTCGGAACCAAAAATATCGGGCCTGCGGATCCTCGTGATGTCAGAGATAAAGTTGTTTTATTAATATCTGTTTACAAAAGTAAAGTGCCTTGAATGTAGCGTATATTTCGGAAAGCAACGGCACCAAAATAACTTACGTGTGGCTTGTGATGCTAGATAAACTTGCACAGAATTGATGCCAAATATTGCAGATACTTGAATAAAATTTATAATTTTTAGTTCCCTACATTCTGAAGAATCAGTATGTACACTTTCCATTGTCAAAGTCTGCATTTTAAAGGCGTAAATTACTAATGTTTTCCGTAATCTTCGGAGCTTCTTCCTGCAGCTCGTCCGCCATGTTGGTGTATCCATGGAAACTTAGTGAGTCCACTTGCCAGTAATGCCAGCGGGCTACGCTAAAAATGGCGGACTTGATCAACGAGAAACTCAATTATTATAGCGGCGTTGTGCAAGCGCTTAGCTTTGATAAACGAGTTTGATTTCATCGGTTATTTGTTCCCAGGTGATCAAAGTTATTATTTCTAATTGGAAATTTGGGTTTTATTTTTTACTTGTGGGTAAATAAAGTCATTCTTTCAACATACCGTCAATTTTACGTAAGGTCAAACTTCTCTTGCCTAGTCTGCTTCCAAACGGGAAGTGGTACGATATATCCAATTAGACTGATAAACTTCAATATATCAACTAAACATTAGCGTTGGTTGTTTTAGCGTCGAGTGAATTTTCGCGATACTCAGTCACTTCAAATATGCTAATATCGATATGCTAATATCGCTGTCACGTGATCATATCCATGGTAACAAAAAACGTCGAAAAATTCTCCTTGCGTGAAAGAATAAAATTGCCAAGTTTGGTTGAAATACGACAACGTGGTCGAGAGGAAATATTTTTTTTGTCAATTTTTGGCCGTTTTCACAAATAGCCTTGCCTTAAACGTCTCGAGAACTCCGCATCTTCCCTACTGAGTGTAGATTCCAACTTCGACAACATAAAAGTTTGCATAGAGGAGCTGACAGAAGAAGAGTAAACAGATTTTGGTAGAAGGAAGACCAAGCATTCAAAAATTCAGGAGTGGTAGAGACGTACGATTCATCATCCAGTTGGATGCAATCAATGTAGTTATCGGCGCCCTGGGTATAAACTAAAATATACACTGACATACATAAACATTTTACATAATATGATAATATATAGATTTAGGCACTGCCTAAAAGCGGAACTCCAATGTTTATACCTCTTACAGAACGACTAATACTTATACATGCAATAATATTATAGCAAATTTCTGACAATAATTTCCCTATTTCACTATGACGTCATATCAAAACACTCTATTGTTTTTGCGCTATGAATCATGGTCGCCAGAGGGGACAGCAGCATTTAGAAATGACCAAAACTAGGCTTTAATGGACTATAATAGACCTCGGCTTGGGCGTAATGTTTTGCCCATGTCAGATCACGTGTCATTCCCATGAGTATTCTCTCTTTGTTTGGAAAGATTCCATATTCATATATCCTTCGGAACGTAGCAGAAAAAGAAAGAAAGAATACTCATGGGAATGCCACGTGATCTGAAATGGGCAAAACAAACGGGCAAGCCAAGGAGGTCTATTGATAAGCCAGCTGGCTAAGGCAAGTAACTTTTCTGTGCTACTTGTCCTGATGGGACTAGTGATCAAAAAAGTCAAGGTCGAGCACTTATTCATATCAAATGGGTGGGGTGCTTGTTGGACAAATGAAATTTGAAGAGCTGTGTATTGTGGACATGTATTTTAACCCCAGGGAAACATAACTTCCCATTACAGAATCCTAGAAATCTGGCAAAACCTAAACATCTGAATATTTTTTTTGCTTGGAAAGAGTTGCTTAATAATACTGAGTTCCTAACTACCGCTAACAGAATCGAAAAGTCAGAAAAAAAAAACCCTTAAAAATCTGTACTGTAGTATAAAAATCATAATCGTAATCATGTGTTTCCAAAAAATATCCTTACCCCCTCTATGTAATTTCCAAAGAAAAAAAAACAGTATTTGTATGGAAAAGATCAGGTAAATTGACGGCATTTCCAATCCCTTCGTAGGAATGTATGGATAATATGGAACCAGACATTTCCAGAAAATATCCCCCACACAGAAGGGTGTTGAGAGGAGACCCCCTCCCCTCATCCCTCCAAAGAAAGTAAATTGACTCCCCACCCTCACCCCTCCGGGATTTCCAATGTCCTTCCATGACCTGCGGATCGAAAACGGGAGACAAAGCAGGTCATTCAAGGTGTTAGAAAAAATAAATAAAGAACTGAAAAGGAAGAGCAATTTTATCCTACCCAACTATATGAACTCTTCCATACCATAGAAATCAAAACCAAAATCAATTTACGTCAAATGGCCCCCTTGGATGCATCACAAGAATAATGTTACTAAAATTAATAAAAAATATCCGAAAACATAGCAAAATTTTGTATGGGCGACCAAAACAGAACACGAAGAACTACTTTGCACAATCACTCCATCATGACAAGCCTTCGAACCCCCTCTTTGAACAAATAAGTGAAACTAAACAATCAAAATTAGGCAAAAATTAATGTATTTTTTTATATTTATTGGAGTTTTGCCAATGTAAATCATTATTGTTTCTTACAGTTCCGAATAAAAACTATATCTAAGTATATATCCTTGTAGGGGGATTTACTGCAACTCCAGTGAGCAATGGTTTAAATCCAGTTTTAAGCCTTGTTCTGGTAGGGACCATTCATTATTTATGCCAGGGGGTGGGCTGGCAAGATTTTTCATTCAGCCCCAAAAAAACTTGACCCCCTCAAAGTATCAATAAAAACCTCAAAACCCCTTTACAAAATTTTTATAATAATGATAGCCCCCTCCCCCTTTAGATGAGGAAGAAATGTTGGGACATCTACAATCTTGGACAAAACCTGTAGAGAAAATTACTGAAATCGCTTCTTTTTTCGCTTTACTCCTGTCATTTCACCTCCCCCTCTCCCTCGAAGCAATGTTGCAAGGAACGTGTCAAGGGATGGACGCCCTTGCAAGGAACATGTCGAGGGATGGACGCCCTTCATAACCAACATTGATTTAGGGGGGAGGGGGGATAAACGGGGCCTTAAGTTAGGTCGAAAACTCAAAAGATAAGTGTCATTAACATTTTCTCTACCCTTTTGTCCAAGATTGTAGATACCAAGTAGACAACAACCAGTATTTTTATGACATTTCCATATATTAAATTAATGTCGTTGCTGCCATAAAACGTAGATGAATCCTCACACTTGTTTTCATATTTTCTGGTTACCCTCTACTTGAACGTGCCAAATTTAACATGGCCCCCCCCTTAATAATTGGCAGCCCACCCCCTGGCATAAATAATAAATGCTCCCTTAAAGTAAAAGTAAACGAAAAACTACCGACAGAAAAATGAGCATAGCCCCCTTACCCACTATAAGGTGAGATCCTGCTTTGGAATAACATATCAAAATAGTTCCCTTGAAAAAGTGTCGACTTTCTCCAACTTCCTTATAAGGAAATATCTGCATACCATATCTGTTTGAATATTCCAAACGAATCTTGGATTTCTCTGCCAGCAGGTTGAAAAATATAGTCATCCATCGGTGGTGAAATGGCGACCAAAGGCAAAGTGTTTTCAGCGAAGCAACTCTGCAGTTTCACAATCCATAATCCAAGGCACACAACGCGAATTTATCCCTTGAATCCATCCTTGCAACCTTCTAAAAACTTAAATCGTTTATCGTAGTCGATATTAAGGTTTTAAAACAAGTGTTTTCTAGCGTTTTTGCTTCTCTAAAACAGCAGCAAGTTTCCACCATGTGTTCAGTAGCCGAATGCTTGTAGTGAAGTCTGACGTAATGTCACGTGCGTGACAAACGTCACGCATACAGAAAGAGGCTACAAAATGTCGGCAAATGCCACATTTAGTGTCGTTCGGATATTTTTTGGAGTGTTCTCGTGTAGTATATACTAAAACAATTATTCTCCTCAGGCTCAGTGAATAGTGGCGAATAGTCCCCTCGACCTCCGGTCTCGGGGACTATTCGCCACTATTCACTTCGCCTTCGGCGAATAATTGTTAATTATCAAACAGCCTTTTGAGAGCATCACAACTATCACGAGGGTCAGGACAGTTCGAGCGCCCACGCCGATCCAGAGACCTATCAAAGACTGCATTGAAGTCCCCACACAAGATGGTATGGTGAGTGGGATCAATGAAAGAGGAAATTGTTTCAAAAAAGGAGTTACGTTCAAGATTACGGTTAGGAGCATACAGATTACAAACACGAAAGAATCTACCATTTAACGAAAGTTCGAGTTCAACGAATCGGCCTTCCCCATCCATCCACGATTTTTCAATAGCAAAACGTGGAGAAACAAGGATTGTAGCTCCGGCAGATTTGTGAGTACCGTGAGAGCCAACAGAAACATAGTTAGTATTGGAAAACCAAGAAGTCAGTTCAGTGTCAGAAATACAATGTGTTTCTTGGATGCATACAACATTCAAAGAAAAAGAGGACTGTAAAAGCCAGTTTTGGGAGGACTGCCGTTTGGCATAGTCCCTCAAACCATTAGCATTAATGGTGAAAAAGTGAAGGTAAAGAGAAAAAGGTGGGAAGAAATAATACAAAAAGATGACCAATCGTATGTAACAAGTTTATTAAGGAGGAGATTAATGACGCCGAGGACGAGCCTTCAGCGAATGAGACCTAGAACGAGAACGTGAACGAGAGTGGGGTTTTACTTTTCGCTTTTTAGTAGTCATCCAAGAAGACCCGATAAGCGCATAGTTCGAATCAGCACTTTCTTCTGAGGACAAATATTCAGAGTCAGACCCGTTCATGTCCCTCAAGGAATCCTGACCAGGTGCAACCTGTTGAACTAACTCAAATGGGTCGAGAGACATTTGAGTGTCATTGATAGAGTCCTCAGGAAGAGTATCCTGAGTACTAGTATCATCCCCAATAGCACTATAAAGAACAGGTGGAGACAACACCTGAGAAGTATCGGTTGACTCCACCACCGAGGAGGGATTTGGTAACGGACCGTGTTTCAGCGCATCCGGCTCCAGGGCCTTGGATATGGAAAACTGAGAGGTTTCTGTAGCCTCATTTTCCGAAACATTGTCTGCGCTGTTCTCAATAGAGATTTCATTACTAATAACTTGAGGAACATCAGAGGTTTCGTTATTAATATCTTCAGTGACATTATTTTCAGAACAAGATTCATCAGCATTATCATCCTCAACTTTATCATTATTATCATTATCATTATTACTATCAGCATTACTTTCACTAACAATGTTAGCATAATATTTTTAGGCACAGAAACTGATGGAACATCATGGGACGCGTTTGGCGGGATAACTACGGGGCCGTTTGGAAGTTCCACAACACGGGACCCAGAAGGTACTTCACGCGCCAGGACAGAAGGTGGAGGAGCCCAGGCCAGTTTACAACGTCCCGCAGTGTGGTCAGACTCCCCACACCGCGTACATTTACATTGGACATTCGCGAGCAACGTGCCCCTACTTATTACAGTGGTTGCAGCAAAGACGCTGCCCGGGATAGGATATGTCGAGAAAGTAATGACCGAGCTTGAGTGATCTAGGCATATGCCAGTTTAAGAAAATCTTGATGAATCTGGTCCCCGTTTCTAAACCATCACTGTCTTTCTCGCGAGAGCAGAAAGAGATTTCACCATACTGCGAAAGAAAACGACACAGGACCGAGTCCGGCACCTCACAAGGGAGGCGTTGAATCTTAATTACCCTCAGGGGTCGATCAGTTTCAACCAAGTAATGGTTCGCCCCCCGCAAAGTTTAGGGGCGACACCAAAAGAGTTTCCCTTTCCTCAACAAAGTCGTCATTTAGAGTGACTTGGAAGATTGGGGTGGCAAGGCGCTGAATACAGCGAATGGAATCTTTACCCACAATGGACAGGATTTTTTGTTTAACAAGGACCCTTGTTACGTCCTTGAAGATCAAACCCCGAGAAAGGGAGAGAGTTAATGTGTTTGGTTGCGCCGCTATACGGCGTAACCATAATGAATGAATTGATTATTTCAACTAAGTATTTGATTTCTACTTAATAGTTTTATTACTTAGTATTTAATTTCTACTTAATAGATTTACTACTTGGTATTTGATTGTACTTAATAATTGGACTACTTGATATTTGAATTACTTAGTACTTTTTGTTTCTACTTAATAGATACTTAGTACTTTGTAATAATTACTTAATGATTTCTGCAGGGCCTTACCACACAGTGGTCTTCACTTGCACACTTGTTAGGTGAATCCTCTTTCTCTGTAGTCGATAATAGATCTTGAGCTTGAGACGATGAACATGACTTGAGATGTCAAAGCTTGAGGCACCAACACGTCGGGCTTCCTTGGCCACTGACTTGTCTTGTCTTCAATCTTGAAATTTGTCGATCTATGCGCACGACATGAAAGACAAAAGAAAAGAGAAAAAAACACACCGCAACAACCTGCAAATTTAGACACCTTACCAGGGAGAGAAACTATGAGAACAGTTGCCTCCGGCGTCAGGTATGAATCCAGTTTTCTTTCTTGAGAGGTCAATATCGTGAACACTTTATTCCCAACCTCGTACCCAGAGCCCGTCATCTTTTGGCCAGCGGCAAGGTTCAGGGCCCTGGGGGAATCCGATTTGTGAGCATGCGTGGTAACGAACTCTCATACAACAATCAAACCGGAAACCCAGAATCTGGGTTTTAAAAAAATCGATTCCCCCAGAGCCCTGAATCTTGCCGCTGGCCAAAAGATGACGCTCTGGGCTCTGGGTACGAGATTGACTTTATTCCATGTGGGACAAGGTATAGGCTTCCACGCATGCGCCAAACGTGACGTCATGCGGAGCCGGCTCGCACGTCATTGTCGTCATTGAAATCTCCTAGAAATCTCGACAGACTGTCGCCATCAACACTTGCTCTTCCTGGGCAGTACTTCTAAGTTAAGATCTCCCACCCATCTTAATCCTGTCGCGTTAAGTTGGCAGTCGATAGCACATACGTTAAGGGATTATCTGTACATACAGTGAAATGCGGGCTGTAGCAAGGATGATCACGGAAATGCTCGCATATTGCCCATTTCAACGCTAGAAACTCGAGTTTTCCAGAGTGGAGATGGTAGTTACGTTCAGCTGATGTCAGTGGCTTCGATCCGTAACCAATGACACGCATCGTACTCCCCTGCTGTTGGTGCAATACAGCACCAAGATCGTTCTTTGCGCGTTACCCCACAACACCCTCTGACTCGAGTGAACGACTCGAACCTCCAGGGGATTGCCATTGAAGCACGTCAAACAATGGTCGCCTAGGTACTTGACCTCTGACTCAAAAACTCGCATTTCTTCAGCTTTTGCTTGACGCCGTTTTCCCGTAGACGTCGTAACACTTGTCGCGCATGTTCTATGTGTTCATCAAAACGTTTGCTATACCTTATTTACATTATCTAAATAAGGTGCATATATATATTATCGTGCAAACTATCTAGGCAATGTTCCATGAAGCGCTGGAATTCCCGTTTCGTAATCCCAACGTGATTGTATCCCATTCGTACAAGCCCTGGAATCTGGGTGTTCAAAGCCTTGATGGTATGCCTTGCCCTGGTCTAACAAGGAAAAGAACCAGCAGGTTCCACCCAAGTTCTCGACCACTGTTTTACCGTAGGGAGAGGGTGCCAATGCGGGATCCTTTTTCCGAACGCAAATAACAGAGGAGGAATATGCCGACCGGGAAGTATAGGGGTTTCGAGATGCGTGAATAGTTCTGCTGTATTGAGACTGAGTGCGTTCAATTGATACGCATTTGCGTGTCCTCAGCACAACCGATGTCCTCGTCACTCGTAGCGAACGACTCTCCTCCGCTAGCATTTCTTGCGCTTTCTCTTTTTGCTCCGGGCGTAAGCTGTTTAGATCGACCTCGGGTGTGCCTAAGTGCTGGTCCTTTAAATTAGCCCCCACAGGAATATCGGGTGCGTCCTTAAAAGTACAGGTATGGGGGTGTTATAGGGGAGGTAACTCGTTGATGACCCATCTCGGTGTCATTAAGCTTAAATTCAATGGGTGTCACTGACCTTAATAAATGCTTCCCAGCACAGTTCTACAGTTGTTGTTTACGTGGATTTGTACCCTACGTGAAGTAGCTCTGATCACTGTCAACTGCGTCCCTGGTACTTCCAGACCTTCTGGCCGTCAGCTTCGACAGGCAGCAATTTGTGTCTCTTCGTAATGTTTCATCAGCATCTTAACCTGTGTCATGTGGTGTACCACAGCCTCTGTCTTAGGCCCCTTCTCTTTCTCTTATACATAAATGATTTTAGTAATTGCTCCAAGCTGTTTGACATCCATTTGTTTGCAGATGATGCTAATTTGCTCTTCATAGACTCTTCTTTGGACTCTTTACAATTGAATATAAATTCAGAATTGAAAAAGGTCAATCTCTGGCTGTGCACAAACAAATTGTCATTATAAATAGACAAAACAAATTTTGCAATTTTGTATGCACCTCAAAAGAAATTATCAAGCTCTCTTTTTATTACAATAAACCAGAAACCAATCAAACAAAAATCTAACATCAAATACCTTGTAGTAATATTAGATTCCCACCTTACTTGGAAAGAGCACATAAGTCAGCTGTCAAAGAAAATATCTAGGGGTGTTGGAATCTTATCTAAACTCCGCCACTATGTCCCTAAGAATATCCTTTTGCAACTCTATTACTCTCTTATTTATCTTATTCAAAAGAAGGCTGTGAGGATAATTACATTTTCTTCATATACTGAACACTCCTCTCCTATATTCAAAAAACTAAATATTCTCAAATTCTATATTTATGTATAAATTTAATGCAAGTGTTTTACCATCTCTTTTTGATGACATTTTCAAGCGTTAGAACAAGGCACACAAACAATACTAGGCTGGCCTCAAGGTCAAGCTATTCTCAATTCGTACTAACTATGGTAAATTTAACATTTGTTTCCAAGAAGCAATAATCTGGAATAGCATCAATGAATCATTCAAATCTCTTAACCTAAACAAATTTAAGTTTTCTATCAAATTCAATTTTCTAAGTTCATATTAGTCTCTCCCATTTCGCTTTCTCTTTCATCACTTGTCATCACCGACGTAATGTGTTTTTTTGTCCTGGGTCGTCTTTATTACATTTATTGCTCTGTGTTGTATTTGTGCCTCGTCTGACTTTTTTATTTAATCGTACATATAGCCCTGCTGCCTAGCTCGATTAGCTTGTGAGTTATTTTCTAGGCAGCATAATATCCAACGCATGTTTTTTTTATTTTTCATTCCGTATATAATGTTCAGTGTTGATATGTAAATAAAGAAATTTGTTGTTGTTGTTGTTGTTTGAAAAGGACAGGTATCTGGTCTCATTATCGGTAACGTAGGATTCATCACTTAGTTGAATACAATCAATGTAACGGTCAAAAGCGAGACGTTTCTCTAATCGGAAAAGAAAGAAGTCGAAGTATCGCCCTCCTCAACCCAACGAACCCGGGCATGACAGCTGCCCCTGAGCTTCCTTGAGTTCAAGGACCCGAGAGATGTGATAACATTGCCTTGTAATCCGGCAAAAGTGAGACATGCCAACGTCAATACCAGCCTTTAAAGTGGATATTACCCTGAGAAAAGCAAAATGGATAAGAATAGATGCAACTCCTTTAAAACCTCTTCTTTGGTTGGATATCTGGATCTTTCGGTCTCGACATCTGCATTAAAATTGTCAATCAGGTTTTCGTTCATATGTGCCTGCCAATGCCTTGAAAGGGTTATTTGGATCGAATAGATGCAACTCTTTTGAAAACCTCTTCCTTGGTTGGATATCTTGACCTTCCGGTGTCATGATAGGCATCAAAATTGTCAATCAGGCTTTCGTTCGCTGTAATGGACCTTAAGCTGTTTATTAGAAACAACAAATGACTGTACCTGAGTATTGATCAGGGATTTATTCATGCTGTGGACTTTATTGATTTAGCTAAAGCTTTCGACACGGTGAATTATGGCATACTGATTGAAAACTGGAGAGTTACGGCCTGAGTGCACTATCACTTGCCTGGTTCCGCTGAACTCTCTAGAAGCGAAGATAACGGTGCCTTGCATATGGTAGACTATCTGCGCGCAGAGCGGTAACCTGCGGTGTCCCACATGAAGTATAATCGGACCACTGTTGTTTCTGCTTTATGTCAATGATTTACCAAACTGTTTAGATCATTCGGGAGTTAGGATGTATGCAAATTATACTAATCTTTCTATTTCATCTGCTGAACGCACGACTATTTAAACTGTCTCGTACCGTTACTACTAATGCATCTAATGTCAAAACAATTAACAAATTCAGTAACAAATGATCCAAGAAGCGTAATTGAGCGTAATGAAATATACTAAATATGTGTTACCAAAAAGTCGAGTTACTATAAAAGACTATACTACATCCAAACCCCAGGCCCCCTTTTAAACCAGCCTTAGCTGAACTGGGCATGATGCTGCTTCCTGAAACAGTGATGGAGCGCTCCCTGTGGCTTGATCCACCACGGAATATGAGGCCGTGACAACAGCGGCGTTTGTTATGGCGTTTCAGTTGTTTGTTGCAATGGTAGGGCTAGCCAGGTTTCCGGCTCGTTTGTGGTTGACGCATAGCATCAATTGCAGCTCTTGCAGCCATACCGGCGATCTCCCTCGAAGCGACGACGATTGTCTCCATTACGATGTTCTTAATTTCATCGATTTGACCATTGGCGAAAGCCTGTTCATTTTGCTGGTGTTCCCTCTGCGCAGTCGTGCTTGGCTGGCTGTGTTGCACTATGATCAGGTTCCCTTGAGATCGGTTCCCAAAGATGCCAGACGACCCTCAAATGTGTCCTACGGCCTGTGCTAGGGAGGTTATGCTGACGGCAGAAGTCTCGAAGCTTGGCGACAGAAAGCACTGCGATGGCTTGCGGGTCGATGTTGTTTGCGTCCAAATTTCCCAGTCGAAGGTGGGCCTTACAAGCGGAAGAATAGAAGGTCCGATCGATCCGGTGACCCTTGAAAAGATGAGGTGATTCTAGGATTCAGAGTAGAATGTATCAATTTGCTTGAAAAATTTACATGGCTACCAGAGCGAGTGAAGTAAACTGAAAGTTCGAGGGCAGATGTGACCGAAGGTAAACATGTTTTTCATCGCCCGAAGCGATGTGTGTGAGACCAAAAATATGTTTGGCAACGGATTCCCCGTACAATGGAAAGTGGGGATCGGTTGAGAACATGAGCTTCTCTTTGATGACATATCGCCTTACGTGACTCTTTTGTGTTGCTTTCACGGTTGTCACATTAACTTAAATTTCTGTGAAGCATAAATTTGCTCAAATTTAGTTTCTGATGACGTGGCATGAGGTATAGCTATTGTTTAAGACAGGCCTCTTAGTTCTCAGTAAATCGTCCTACAGTGATACTAGCGGTTTTAACACAAAAATGATGCAGAAGCCAGTTGTACATAATTAGTCATGAAAAACGTCCCTATATTTTAAACACACCAGCTGATATCATTGGCCTACATATTTGTTTTTCAAATTTGCATATGGAGCCAGAATTTTGTCCATCCTGATTTGCTTGTCAAACACTTTTCTCCACTTTCGCTCCTCTCGAGTTTTTAAACGTGCTGTTCCCAGCTTCATTATGTTAATGCTGCTGTACATTTCACATTTCATTTTTTACAATTTTTCTCATAAAATTCTAGAAATACTATAATTCACGTTCACCCCTTTTTGGAAGATCTCATTTGAGCTATGAACACACCTTGAAAATGCCGTTTCTTCCATTTGTTGATCGATACTCTCTTTGGAATTTCGGTACACTTGCCTTCTCTCTTTGCGCTATTGGTTTGGGGTCTTATAATGTGAACCAAGCCCAGACGCCTTAGATAGCGCTCCAGCAAAAGGTATGTCGAATTGCTTGCTGCTGGAAAGCACAATCCACTTTATCAGCAATTCATTCATTTTCTCTATGGAGAAACACTCCATGATCTAGTCTTAATTAACTTTATACCTAAGTATTTCAAAGTTTGTAAATAGTATATTTATTAATTATAAGTGTAAATAGTGCATAATTCAGCCGTTTGGCTGCGAGGCATTTTAAATAAACTATCTTTTTATCTATGTTATCATAGATTGCCTTTGCAGTGTTTTGGAGGAGGGGTTTGACTTTCTTGAGAGCATTTTTGTTGATAGCACCAAAGACAAGCTTTTCCTTTCAAAACGTCAGATTTCACAGAGAAACATGCCTGTATTTCAGGATATCTGACAGCACAGCGTTTGCAATTACTAAAGCTGTGGACCTCTTTTCCTCGATTAGGTCAAGAGCTTTCAATTCTCTAGTGAAAATGTATTAAGGTATTTATTTTCCTGGAAATCCACAAATTTCTCTTTCAAACCTCTACTTGTGAAACTGCAGGAAAGTCCCTGGATATTTATCTCCTGCTGAGGTTGTTGCGTTAGTGTCGTAGGTAAATGTACTCTGCAATTTTTTATACTGCTATTGTTTTAAACGAGCTCGGTACCTGCAAATTTTGGCTCCAACTTCAACTTCGATAAAGAAATATCCCTGCTATCCTCCAACCTACTCACATCCTTCTCATAAGTATAAAGGTCCAAGGATACTTTTCAACGGAACAGTGAATTGCTGTTGTTCAAAAACTTGTAAATTCCGTATATAGATCATTTGAAAATCCCACTCAGGTTGCATTCTTGAACCCAGAGCTCCCCCGTCTCGTCACGTTGTGGGGGAGGCTCTTGGACAATGACTGACGCATGAGATAGATATAATAGAATGAGCGAACTTTCGAAATCAACCAGTCAGCGAAGGTCCTCAAAATGAAGTCACCAGCGCCTCCCCTGCGAAGTGAAGAGCCGTGACGCTCTTTTGGTACGAGAATGCTCAGGGTGCAATCAGAGAGGCATGCGTAATAAATACTACATTTTGATGAAAGTCCGCATCCCGTGTAGTACGTTTTCCAAGTTGTACCTGAACTGGTCTCTTATTTCCATAGTATTTATACATAAAAACGGCTTAAAATCGTCCCCCCTTTTTTACTCTGGTCAAATTGGCGTCCTTTTCGTCCGCCATTTTTTCTCAGGCTCACGACTATGAAAACCATGTTTCAAACAGTAACTGCTGCTCAAAATACTGAGCCCGCATTGTGACCCATTTGGTCATAAAATTGGCGGACGCCATTGCTACTGCAAATAGGTCAAATGCATACAAATACAGAAACACTTCTTTTTTTGGGGCTTACAAACCTAAAAATAAATAAATAAATTTTTTTCAAAACCATCACCCCTCAAAAGTCGGCCCATAAGGTATACTTTTTTCTGGAAATCTTAGTATTTACAAAATTATGCAACAATGCAATACAATACAATAACTTTATTAGCATCCCATATAAGTAATGGTATTGCCTAAATAGCAATAACAATAAGTACAACAAAATGGCGTAAATAACAACTACTGGCTAATAATACAATAATAATAATAATAAACTTTAATGATTCTAATCCACGAGTGATTTTTCAGAAACCATCCATGATTTGTACAATATACCCATATCTTTAGGTTTTGATTTTCAGATTTCAGGCCGTTGATTTTAGATACCATATCTTCATTAATTACTTCGAGGTCAACGACCCGTGATGCTAAAGATTTAATTTCGACTTTGAAATGATTATCTTGTTGGACTAATTTGTTCTCGAATTGTTCCATTTTGTTCAGGAACGCTTCTTCGCGTTCGGATGTCTCAGCGGAATTACAGTGTAGTGCAGAGATATCTATCTCTAGGGAACAGATTAAATGCCCCAGCTCCGCCATCTGGGATTTGCTTTTGCGTTTCTGCGTTTTCTAGTTTTCGGATCGGGAGTTTGCAGCAGTTGGACGGAGTGTCATAAAAATATAATATAGTTATTTAAAAAGACACGAAGATATCCTAAAAATATAAGATGAATAATAACTCCGTGACCAAGATTTTAGTCTGCTTTTAAAATAATAAATAAATATGAATAATAAAGAAATATTAATAACAAATAATAATAATAATAATAATAATAATAATAATAATAATAATAATAATAATAATAATAATAATAAATAATAACAACAACAGCAGCAGCAGCAGCAGCAGCAGCAACAACAAGTAATGATTATTTGCCTGGTTTTGCATCACAGCCATATCAGCTTTATGTTGAAGGTTTGCTTCAGCACCATCCTGGGGTTCTTTGGCGTGTGAAGTTTCATAGTAGTTGCGTAGGGTGGCATACCCAAAATCGTTTGATGATTTACTTACATCACCCACACAGTGTCGGCTTTTATACTGGTCCGAACACCCGTCCGTGAATTCGTGCATAATCTTAACATTGCAGTTTATAGACTTTACATAACCGGAAAACAGTTGTCTCACCTTGTGGACCGAGTGATGATTATGAGTGAAATGGTGAAATGGTAAAACTAAGCTCATTAGCTAGGAGTTGATCTTCAAGGGTGCTTTGTTCGCCGTCTATGTCCTGCATCGCGTGCCTCGAAATGATTGTGACATGAAGGAGGAGGATCCCTGCCACTGGCACTCTTTCGAGGCTTTCCTTTATGCCACCCCCCATTTCGACACAGTGCACTCTTGTTGTATAATCAGCACCATCACCGTCATCATCCGCTGTATCTGAGTCACTATTATCTTCTTCATTTTCAAGTCTAACTTTCTCCTTTTTTTACGGGGTCTTCCTCCTACATTTACAATCTGCTCCACAGTGTGGCTTCGATGGTTCACAAATATCGATAGTACTGACTTTACCAGTTACATCTCTCCTAAAAGAAGTCATCTTAGGTTTTCCAGCAAAATTGCGAAGTTCGTCTGACGAACACGTATTCGTTTCATTAGCCGGCGGCCATTTTGGACTACGTATGTGCAACTTTGACTGTAGAAATCCCCCAGATGCCCAGGGCCCGTGATATTTGATGATCTTTGGAGACTTGGTTTTTCGGATCGAATAATCACTCAGATTGTGACGTCACACTAATATGCGGTTATCCCGGACGGGTAAGCCGGGTCCTGGCAGGGTAAAGCAAATAATGGCAGCTATCTTGATATGCCTTGCACAGAACAACTTTCATAATAGCCACAGGGCCTTATAGGCTACAAGCAACGAGTGAATGTGAATAGACAAAAATCACACCCCAGGTCAACTGTCTTGACAGCAATCTTGCTTGCTAGTTGGATCCAGGCAAATCAAATATCAACAGTTTTATCATTTCATGTCATCATTTTTATTGAGATATTTATAAAATATAATAATTTATAAAATAAATAAACGGACTGACCCGCAGGTAGTACAAACTAATCGAGGCGGGCCATTGTTACAGATTTCTCAGAGTAATTAATGTGAACACAGCTTTACATTTCATAGCTTTAAATTTTCAATTAAAAAAAGATTTCAATAGGGTAAAGTGAGGAGAAAAAAAAAGAAATGAGAAAGTGAGCATAACCTATGTCTTCTTTGAAATCAATAAAGATATTTCATCTGCATCGATATACCGATTTTCAAACATTATCTAACAGAATTTGCCTTAATTTTCTTTTGAATCTTGTTTTGGGGAGATGCCTAAGGTTCAGGGGGATATCATTCCAAATTTTGACTCCAACACGTGAAAAAGCATGTTTTAGTACATTCAATCGCGCATTCTGTCTGTTAAAATTTCGGGACGACACGGAACGGGTGAAGTAATGGTGTCTAGATGATATTCGAGAAAACAAGTTTAAGATATTTTTTTGTGCAATATTTTGATCAACATCGTACATAAGATTCGCAACAGATTCATAATATAAGAAGTAAATTGGTAGAATGTCGGCATCAACAAAAATGGGGATAGCATGCTCTTTCCTATCAGTAAAGTGGATTAGTCGTAGAGCACGTGTTTGAAGTAGGAGAAGTTTATTAAGATAGTTTTTGGGTGCAGTACCCCAAGTGAGCAAGACCATGCAAGATGATGCCAGTTAACTCAAAAGGTGGTTTACTAATTTGTGCCAACTGGCCTCACTTGTTTATAAAAAAATGCAGGTAGGTCAATGCTAGGACTACAATATTGCTTTATTCCGTCACTCCTGTAAATACAATGAAAATTGCATTTAGTTCCCTGGAAATACTGAGAATGACTATTGCATAGTTAGCACTGAATTCAAACTACTAGCTAGGTCATGCTTTTTTGCTATAATCAATATAGCTTTCTAGACGGTCTAATTGGATAAACACAAACCTTGCACATGAAGGGCCACCACCACAGGATTGTTGGCCAATTCATTGATGGGTACAGGAAGACCACAGTTCATGCAGTCACGCATGAGGACTTTTTCAGTGGAATTAGGCATGACTTATTCCTAGAGCACAATCATGTTTTCCTGTCCTTTTCATGAGATTGGTGAATGACTGTTGCACAAGCGTCACTGTTATTTCAAATTTCATCGTATGAAAATAATGTTTCATTTGTTCTTATGTGAGCATCTATCCAAAGTGAATACTAGTAAATAATGAAATAGTGAAGCAGCAGACCAAGGCCTCTTTTCCCCAGGCCATTGCATTGGCATTTCGCACTTGAAATGCATCACGAAAATGCATCAAAAGTATGGCGGCCCTTATCCAGTTCACTTTAATATTCCCCTGCACCAAGAAATAATCCCTAAAACGTTTCTCACCTTTTCGACTTCAAGAAATAGAAGAAGGGCTGAAGTTTATTAAGATAGTTTTTGGTGCAGTACCCCAAGTGAGCAAGACCAAGACCATGAGTAGAACATTCATAAACTGCGAGGTTAGAAACTTAAGTAAGCTTCATGTCCGCCCTGTCGAATAAACTGCAAATTAACCAAGCGCAGCTAGAAGTAGGTGGTATCATTGGCGCTTGTACTGCAACATTGACAGGTGGTATTTGCGACGCTTGTACTGCGACATTGACAGGTAATATTGGTGACGCTTGTGCTGCAACATTGACAGGTGGTATTGGTGACGCTTTTACTGCAACATTGACAAGTGGTATTGGTGACGCTTGTACTGCAACATTGACAGGTGGTATTGGTGACGCTTGTACTGTAACATTGACAGGTGGTATCTGTGACGCTTGTACTGCAACATTGACAGGTGGTATTGGTGACGCTTGTGCTGCAACAGTGACAGTTGGGTATCAGTGGTGCAACAGTGCAAAAACAGTGCAGCAGTGGTGTTTTTTATTTATATTTATAACAAACTATTTTTAAAAATACGACAAAAAATACAAATAATGTAACATACACAAAAAAGTGAAATGTGAATAAAAATGATGATGATGATGATCAACAGTGACAGGTGGGCGGTACTTGTCCAAGTCTGCATCGGCGTGCGAACAGCTTCACCCACGGCGTGCGAACAGCTCCACCAAGAATGAATGACATAAGTCCAATGTGGATTTTAATGGCCACGTGAGTGGCGTTTAATTAGCAAACAATCAAATATCAGCTAAATTGCACAAGTTATGAAAAAACATGCAAAAACACTGAAAGCCAAACGAAGGTGGAGCGCAATTTACCCCAACGATCGATCGCAATTTACCCCAAGCCAAGTTCTCAAGTCAACACGAAGGGCGTTGTTGTATGGAAAATTCCTTCGGCTTTGCAATTCTTAACCCTTACATCCCAACATGGACATTCGCTTATGCTTCAATTACCATAAACACCATAGAAGAGGTCAATATAGTCATCCAAGGTTCCTTAGAAAGCAGTTCTCGTTCGCCTCCCCTTCACAAAACTTGCAGCCAACTGAGTGAAAAACTTGCAAACATGCGATATAACACGCCATCTGGCTGGCAATACAGGCAGTCGCGCGGTCAGGAGAATTGGTATATTCACACAAAGTGAAGGAATAAATTCCTTTAAAATATTTCGCTTCAAAAAGTGAATTTATTTTGCAAAAAAATCTGTCATCGGGAGCCTGATACAAGTGCGAATGCCATTACCAAATTTTGTCAAATATTTTGACGTTCCACCAAAGTTCAAAGAAGCCGATTACAAATCTTGTAGAGCCCCTTTCGTTCCCCAAATTTTGTTAAGCTGCAAAAATCCTTTGTATTCTGACAGCTAGCTGGCAGGCATCATTCGCAGTTGTCAAATTTGACGAGGGAGACCCACAGAGGTCAAATACAAGAGAAGGTTGTAGCTCAATTTCTCCCGCCAGTCAGCAATGGATCCCAATCAATACAGACCTCGTACTCCAGACCTCGTACTCCGTTATCCGAAAGTATTAATTATCAAGAGGCGTATGGCAGTTTCCCGGCCTATAATTATAATGGATCACAGAGGAACGAAAGGACTGGAACCGGAATCAGAGCGGCGGCCATATTTGGAAAAGCCCTTTCTATGACGACATTGACGAAGTCCTTGGCTGCAGAGACTCTGTAACCCTGCAGCACGTGGGGGAAAGCTGTTCCTCAGAGGAAGCTGGCCATTCTACTTCCGAAGGACCGTTGGAAGGAACGGATGGTGGGGTCCAACATGTGTCCGTCGAACAAATGCAGAGCAACAGAAGGGAAAGGAAAACCAAGCGCCGCAAATCTAGTGCTGCAGATGAACAGGATCAGGCAATCGCAGCGGCACTAACAAGCGTGAGCGAGCAGGGCAGACAACTAACTTCTGTTCTGGAGGAAGTCCAAAAGGGACAATCTGAACAATTAAAGCTTATGGCAAACTTCGTGGCTTCCATGGCGGAGATGATGAAGAAAACAAGCTAAAAATCCTTTGTCGAGCATCGCTACTTGCTGGGTCTTCGCTCGGCTCGAGCTATTGTGAAAGAGTCCTGAAACTTATCGCACGAGAAACAATCAGCGTAGGTTTATAGTTTTGTTTTGATGCAAATGAAAGCGCGAGGAAAATTATTTTGCTTCGGCAGGACTTGATTTATAGACACAGAGACATTTAGTGATCATTCAAATCAGTAATACCTGTACAGTTTTTTATTTGGGACTCGTTGATCAGCCTCAGTGAGGTTTTTAATTGATTTCTATATATAATGTTTTAGTAACAGTTAACTGTAATGAGCGAAATATTCTCAGTATACTTAAATGGGCTGAAAAAATCATTGAAGTTCTAATTTTTAAGATGAATAGAAACAATCATTAAATGTGAATCGATCTAAATGAATTCTTGTACACAGTTTATACAAGCTATAACGCAATAAAGGGTCTTAAAGCTGTAATCAAAGGTAGTCCTTTAGCAATTCCCTTATGTCTTCCCCATCGTCCATGGGCTCGTCTTCACTGCCTGACTGATCGTCATCATCGGGGGGATCTACCCCATCGTTGTCCCAATCATCCCCAGCCTCTATACAAAAGTTGTGCAAAACACAACAGGCGACGATTATCTTTGAAATCATAGTGGGACTCGTCTCTTCAATATAGTTAAGAACCCTCCAGCGACTTTTGAGCATCCCGAAAGCACATTCTACTTTCACGCGGGCTTTATTAAACGCTTTCACTTCCTCATCCCTAGTGCCCTCTGGATACGGCTTTTGCAGCCAGCGAGAGATCGTGTACGCACTATCTACAACCAGATACGGCTGAATTTCGTCATCTCCGATTCGGATCATAGGGCCGTCCGCTAAAACCTCACCATTCTCTGCCCGCAAATATAAACTGCTATTTCTACAGACTCTGGAATCGTGAAGACTGCCTGGGTAACTAGCTGAAACATCCATAAAGAACATACGTCCATTCACAATTCCTTGCAATGTAACGTCATGCTGCTGATATCTGCTGAAGTAGTCCACAGCTGACTCTCTAGGTGCCTTTATTCTGATATGAGACCCATCGATTGCCCCCACAACATTTAGTAGGCGACTATACGGTGCAAAAGTGGTGATTGCGGCCACTGTTTCTGGCACAGTGACTGGAAAATGATTGTTACGGCAGCCCAATCACGAAACGAATTGAATGAACTGTCGCACCAACGAGAATGGACGGGTGTAAATTACAGGCTCCCAATGATTTAAAAGGTTTATTGCAATCCACGACAAGTACAAAGGTTCGACGATTTGAATGTCGCGATATCAGCTAACTATCGTAATCAGAGTCGATAGAGTCGTAAACTGAAATACAAATACATGCAAAGTGTTTTAACAAAAGATAAAAGCATTACATTGCGATCATTCCAATCTAATAACGTGATCTAAGGAAAAAACTATCTAAAAGCATAAATCAACGGAAAAACATAGCTTAACTGGAATATTGCTGACAAATGGCGTAGCATGGTTCTAGCCTATGATGAGCAAATTGAAATAATAACAAATTATATCAGTCTATATCAATACAAATCCAGGATGCGAGTCACGATAGATATATAGGACAGGCGAAACGAGTTCTAAGTTGATAACAAAACACGAACTAGAATCGTCAGAGGAACTCATACGAATGTTATAAAATAGACTTGCAATTATTGCAGTTCTTAAGATAATCTTACGAACATTCTAAACTAATATATATATATATATATACTTAAAGCGCGATATTCATAGATTCCAAAGTAAAATGCTACATTATTACATTATGATATACAACGCGAAAACTAGGCGAAAATATTGCGCAAAGCCAACAACGCTAAATCTAATACTAACATAATAATTAGATTACTTACATAACAGTCCCGCTTGCCAGTTCTTGATAAAACCAATTTCCAAATATTAGCGACCAACTTCGAAACGATAAAGTCTGTCACTAACAAAAGCAACTAACTCATAGGACTCGCGAACGTGCCGAGTCACGTGCCGAGTCATGGGCAGAACCGTGTCAAATTACGTAGCAGTGTGACAAACTAAACATAATTAAATATCAATCAAACTGGAGAAATTGGCTAGCTGCCGTTACATTGATGTATTCTCCTCCTAGATCATACAGAACATCAACCACATCATAGAAAGCTTCGTAAACTGTTGTTTTGCCAACGTTCATGACGAGCGCTGTAAGATCCGCCATGAGCTAACCTGTACAGAGAAATTCCCAGCACTTTTTCGACTCGGGTGCTGTCGCGCAATTGTGTGTCCTCTCTCTGTATTCGCGGTCCAATAATATCCAGTAGCTTGTCAAATGTATCGCGGTGCATTCTCGTGTGCTCCCGAAATACCATTTCAGGTATGTTTCGATCGTAATAATCGATCTCAAACCAAGATTGTTGAGGACGTGGCCATATCCAGTAAGGACGAACTCGCCAGCGATGCCGGCGCCTGGCTGCACGGCTTACGTTAGCCAGGGTCTCGAAATGGAGCAATTGTAAACGGCGTAAACACAATCTTAATAAAAGCTGCTGTTGCACCATTGTCAAATAGTGCACGAGAAGAAAAAAGGAAAACAGCGCTAACATGTTTCGCGGCAACATTTTGGTTGTAGATTGATCAAGTCATGCAAAAATTGTAAACACCAGCTCAAATTTCACATTGATTTGCGTTTAGGATAATTGTCGGCTGCAGTGCGAACACACGCACCAAATCTTGTCTCAACAAAGTTTAATGACAGGACAAATTTTGCAAAGGAACAAAACGGCTTTTTGACACAAGTGCGAACGGGACCATATACGGTACTGCAATACAGCAAAAAAGGCAATGATGTGAATACGGATGTTACAACATTTCCTGAGAGAGCAATGTATTAGTTTTTGTGTAAATTTTCTTAAATAATCTGTATCCTTTGCAAAAAGCTATACTTTAATGACGCTTTTCAATTGAGTTATCATCCTACTGCACATTTTCAGGCCATTATGTCAACGTAGCCTTCCTCTGTCGTAGCATTTTGCCATTGTACTTACTATTGCCTCCCAGTCATATCAATTTATGAACTCAGTAATAAATGAAAGATTCAGTCTGGGTTTCAGGCATGGTTTTAGTTGCCATAAATATATGACATCGGTGTACAACACTAACGGTGGTCATAATTTTATGACATCGGTACATAAGTAACTGGGGATGTGTTGGATGCTCTTCTCGACGTGAAATCCCTGGATTCAACACACATGCTACACTTGTAACAGGCACGTCCAGTCTCCAAGTAGCTCGTTGACTGAAAAATACAGTTCATAACTACAGTTGATAACGTTCATGTATGGCTCGGTGGCGCAGTGATAGTGCACGGCACATCGTCCATACGGTCTCCAGTTCGAACCCCGGCCCGACCAACCATATAGACTTTCTCATTCCCGAGTAGCTTGCTTATAGTTTTATATTTTCACTGGAGTTCTGATACGAGAAAGGGGGTAAAGCTGTGCATTGATCCACTTAGTAGCGCCGTACAATGTCCGACATTGTCGTAGTTATGGTGCGCAGCTAGCTTTCTTCTTTCTTTCTCGTCGAGTGTGTTATCGTCAACGTCTACCCACACTTTCGATAGCACACGTTTCCTTGCTTCATCGATGGTTTTATGAAACATCTGGAAGAAAACGGACTTTTTATCAGGACAAAAGGGATACAGATTGAAAAAAAAGTCAGCTGTTATTTACACATGCAATTGATAAAGCAGCCAGAGCGTGCGAAGCCTTTGATTTAACAATGCATATGTAATGTTTCCGCTAGTAATGGTGCACACTTGGTGATTGCGAGGAAAAATTTAATAAGCACTAAAGGGAAGGCAACAACCCCTTTGTAGTAAGCGGTCACGTGACCCACCAAGTGGGAGTTGGGATTGGCCTTTGGACGGGGAAAGCGGGGAATTTAGTTTCACTGCTTTTACAGAACATCCTTTTAGCATGGTTTTGTTAGTGAACTGTGGTTTAGCGACATCAGCTATGGCAAGCCTGAAGTAAGTAGAGCTTCCTCTATATCATTCTCTGTTGTCGTGGAGGTGAACTGAAGGTTACCTCACAAACCCAAGTACTGGCTTTTCCATTGAATCAGCCGAACAATTTGAATCTCTGGCTGACGTCAAACCATCACCTCTTGGTATGTCATCCATCGCAAGCAGCTTTACAATCTTAGGAGTAAAATCACTCGGTAGGTATAACAGTTGCTCATCGTGTGGTAAAAGTGCAACTCAAAAGAAAAACCTTCTCCACTGCCAGCATTGTGACCTGAAAGAAAGGGTCACTGACTCCAACCAGAGATAGTACGCCAGGCTCTGTGCACAAAACACGGAGAACAAGAAGAAGTTTTATCTCACCACATTTAATAATGAATTAAAAACCATCCTTGAGCTGAATAAATTTCACCGGTTTCATTGTCCTTTCGAACTTGCATATTAGTGAATTTGTATGTGGATTTCTCTTGCAGTTCTTCTATGTAACCATCGAAATACGCAGATATCGAAGAAGTGTTATCCGCTAGTGTTGCAAATTTCTTTGTCTTGGGGCCATTGGTTAGCACTTGCTTTCGTGGTGCTGATAGGTGTATCACATGTGCCTTGAATGTTACCTTGTGGTGTGCAGGCAGACTTTTCATTGTTTCAATTGACATCGATTGGGATGATTTGAAAGCTTCAAACGCTGGCCGTTCATCAGACATTTGTAGTTGCGTAGAGTTGTTTATTATAATATTTTCATATTTATTGTAATCGCAATAGACGGGCCAATATTTATAAAATGATCATTAAAAGCGTTAGCGATCTCAGCTGGTTCGATGTATTCCTTATTTTTGTATGAGACTTAAACTACATTAGCCGCTTTTATCTGATTTCCTTCCAGTGAGTTCGTTAATTTACTTCCAATACTCTTTTGGTGAATATTTAGTCTCAGCTTACTTTTAAAGTTACTGAGAACCTTCGCGCACCTCCTCGGAAAAAAATCATACAACTCCGTAGTTTAACCAAAACATGTCAACCTATGTATCGTTGGAAATCTTATAGAATGGACTAGTGGGCTATGGCAAAAAGAAATCATTTTTTAACAAATATGATTTTTTTTAAAGGTTTTATTAAAAATGTGGGTGTGACACTTTCAAGAGCTACCCCTGCAGAACTCTTTGACCTTGACTCTCAAGTAACACATTGTTTTAACCCTTAAAGGTGTTTCTCAAAAACCGTGTCTGCGTATTTTTAAATTTTGCTTAGTTCAAAAGTTATGGAAATTTCCAAGGTCAAATTTTATAGAATTTTCACCCTTTAAAAATTTAAAAAATTCATAACTTTTGAACTAAACAAACGCAGACTCGGATTTTGAGAAACACCTTTAAAGACTAAAACAATCTGTTTCTTGGGAGTCAAGGTCAAGCAGTTCTGCAGCGATAGCTCTTGAAAATGTCACACTCAAATTTTTTATCAAGCCTTCAAGCAATTATATTTATTACAAACTTACTTCTTTTTGCCATAGCCCGCTAGTCCATTCTATAAGCTTTCCAACGATTTATAGGTTGACATGTTTTGGTTAAACTAAGGACGAATATGATTTTTTTTCCGAGGAGGTGCGCGAAGGTTTTCAGTAACCTTAAAAGTAAGCTGAGACTAAATACTCACCGAAAGAGTATTCGAAGTAAATTAACGGTTTCTTTACCATCCGTTAATTGCTCAGGAAGGGTAGCAGAACTGGAAGCTTGTTCGTCTTTCGCTTTCCCTGTTTGTCTAGCCACATTACATTAGTAATCCAGGGTCAGGAGAGTACAATCCTGGCCATTTTAATATGGGACACAGGCTTCCCAAGATCAGCTTTTGGTTCGCGCGCGCGCACGCTAAATAACTTGCAGTTTTGAGCGCCTGTAACGCTAAAGCCACTGCAGTCTGACCCATCCAAGCATATAAAACCCCTAGCTCTAGTATCTGTCTGCCTGTCTGAGACAAATATTACCCACCTTTGATTGCCTAAAACACAATGTCCCTCCATTTATAATCGCCCGCTTCCATCTTTCTTTCGCGCGCCCTCCCTGCTCCAACCCCCCTCCCCCATACAATGTTGGATCCATTCCAAATTGTGGCTAATTGTTTTGGTGATATTGCTAGGAGGACTACAACAACATTGTATGGGGGAGGGGGGGGGGAAGAGAGGTACACAGCGCATTAAGGGGCGAGAATGGTGGAGTACGTGGTATTTCCCTACATGTTTATCGGTAATAATATCCAAATGACTAAGCCTTCCCGATAATTTTGGCCAGGATTCTAGTTGAAGACACTTACAAAGTAATAATCGTTAAAATACTCTTGAAATTACTGTTTCTAGGATTTAAAATTTCGTCACACTTAATTTTTCCTGACCGTTCGCGGTGAATGCGTTCGCCGTGAAGCCAAGTTTTCGCGGTGAAACCAAGTTCATTTTTGAATTGCAGCACGTGTCGTATTTGGCGCGGCGATTTCTGGTCTACTGTGTTGGGCATTTTGGCAATGACCGAATAATCTCGGAGATGCAGTAACAATCTCTACTCTCTTACCTAAAATTGCCTGAACAATGTTCCTGTCCAAATTTTCTGATTTTCTTCCCGTCATCGCTGTAAAAGGGCTGAAAGAGTTTGACCGCTAGTGTGGTCCGCGTTGTGGACGCTGCCAAACCGGCATTTATAGCGATGGGGTCAATGTACACCCCAGCCCCTAAGTCTTTCCACTATAAACAGAAATCACAAACATAACAGCGTTTTAAATTGAACATATACAGTACAATAATACAAACCAGAAAAATCCAACTAACGTAAACAAAAACTCAAAGAAAACCCTTTCCAGCAAAAAGATGCGTATATTTCAAAATGTGGCGATTACATTTAGAGAAATATTCATGGCTTTGTATTTTCCTGTATTCATTTAGATATAGCGCGCGATATGCAGGCCCGTAGGAGGGGGTTCGAAGGGTTCGAACGAATCCCCTCGGGGCCAGAAAAATCGGACAAAATTTGGTTTATACAGTGTTTTTTTTTTTTGAAAGAACTGAGGAAAACGAACCCCCCTCCAAGAATGCGAGCTACGGGCCTGATATGAGACGCAAGGTTTGTTTTAAACTTGAATGAAATTATTTTTCAGTTGAAAGCTTTTGAATTAGAATTATCCCAGCACATGTCTACAAGTAATTTGTAACAGAACTATTTAGGTCTGGATGTCTATGGTGTTTTTGGCTATGCTTTCTAAGTTTCTGTGGAAGAATTCAACATGGCGGCTTTGTCCCTCGCATAAGAAATCGCATGAATTGGAACTTTGCTGCAGATTAATATTTCACAACGAAAACACACCTACAGGTGAGATTTCGACTTTTTCTTTGATGGATTGTGACATTTTTAGAGTTTGAAAACGGCGTTATTTTTTATGGCCCTTTATTTTACCTTCGCCTGCGTGTAGAAACGCGCCAAAATGCCGCACTCTGATTCTGATCTCTATCCCAATGCTATCTTATTCTTATTTCTGAAACCTATTTAAAAATATTTCTGACAACTATCTCAATCATAACTAATTAAGACTTTTTCAAATAGTGTTATCTGATGTTAATGCTATGTGCTCATTAGTAGTATTATTAGTATCTGAAAGCTATCTCTATCTAACGGCGGATAGTATCCGAAAACTATCTGAAATATATTATCTGACAGCTATCTGGATTTGTATCTTAAGTAACGCAATTGAAAACTATCTGATGGGTGTAGTATCTGAAAGCTATCTAAACCCTAACTAATTGGAACCTTTCAGCAAATCCGAAACGTATCCGAAGCTTTTTTATCTGAAAGATATCTGACTACTCGCAAATCCTAAATTTTCTAAATACTATCTGTTAATAATCTTGCCAATATCTGAAGCCTACCTGGAAGCTTACGGAGAAAGCATATATAACTGAATAGGGAGACGGCCATTCGTTTACATATCCCATTTTCTGTGTTCAGTTAAAACAATAGTGTAGAGAGAGTCCCCTATACGGATACCCATAAAAGAAAACGACTCCTTAAATACAGATTTTTCACAGACTACAGATATTGAAAGGATTACATTCATGCTTGTAGCCCTCCTACTCAATGTCAAATGTGTAATAAAGATTTTAAAAAATTCACGAGCCAATTCCTTAAGATAATTGATATGATCTGGCTAGGACGAGCTCTATGCGTGCAAGCTCTATTTGCTGAAGAGAGTGGAATAACACAACCCAATACTGGAGTTCTCGGCCACGTAGAGTGACATTTATTGAACAAAAGGATTGCAAAAAGTATCGATAATCAGATTAAACGAGTAACTTCAGCAAAGGTGGAGAGCTAAAAACAGGGCGGGCTAATGGGGAGGCGGTTGGTGACTTTGAGGATTTGCTTGGCGATTTCTTGGTGGTTTTCATTCCTGCTCAGCCCTCCTGGCTTTCCTTATCTGGTATTGGTCTTTTAACTTTAACTTTAACTTTAACTTTAATTTAGGGAATTGCCACTAGCAAGCTAATCCGGCAATGGGTGGTTGACAACCATGTGCGGACGGGACGAGGACGGTCTCGGTCCTGTCAATCAATGTCATTTCTCACCGAAGGGATTTCACTAAGAACTCTCAAAGGTCGTTAGCCATTCCAAAAGCCTAGAGATGTGAGAACATTTTACAAAAGACTGAAATAATTTCAGCGTAATCATATTTTGGTTGCTGGATAATTCCATTTTATAATAAGGAAGAGATAGTGTTTTTAAATGCGTCGCGGTAGCTTCTGTAACACATTTCAACTTTTCAAAAATGAGTAACTTTTCGATGTAACTCGCAAATATCTGGTATAAGTTGATCGCGTTTTAGGCAGGTTTTTAAAAATGATAAGAACGGACGCAATAAAAACAACGTATTTTATACGTTTTGTTCGTATTAGACTCGCGGGAATCCTCGGAACGGACGTTGCTATTTTAAATCTTCTAAAGAAGTCTACCAGAGAAAATCTTCGGCTCGCAACCAACCAATCTTCTCTCACACAACCCTGGTAAAGCTAAATACACAAGATGGCATGTTGTAAAGCCGTCGGGGTAAAACGGACAAGGAAAACAATTGATCAGAGGTGTATTCAATTTATTTACAAAAGAGATCCGGCTAGATTACTACAGAGAGGTTCTACTAAAATTTCACAAAGAAATAGGTGTTCGGTAAAACATATAATCAAACAAAAGGAAGCCTGGCGCTATTGAAATAATCAACCAAAACACGCTCAGTAAACAAAAAGCGCAAACCGCATTGTTTTCTAGCTAATTAGTTATTGTGATCGTGGAGAGCCAGACTTCTATAAAAAAGTACCTAGAGTATGTTTACTCATTCTTAGACTTATTTGCAAACAACTATGACCAAACGCGTGCGAAGACCTGCTGGATTTTACAGCCATTTTGGCTACGATGAGCCACGAAGCATCTTCTGTGCTAAGTACCGTCCCGAAGAGAAGCCTCCCGTGCTAGGCATTTTTGAAGTCGATCGGATTATGGGAAAGAAAAAGGTCGGAAACAAGTTCGTGTACAACGTGGCATGGAAGTCCTACTCCACAGCGGAAAATACCTGGGAACCTGAACAACATATCCCCGACGAGCTGATCGAGGCCTTCGAGTACCCTCACCCTCCTGAAACGTCCAAGAAGCTAGAGAGCGCCTCGCTGCTGTTTTAGAGAGTGGACTAAAAACACGGCCTAAGTTACAATGAGACGCTGATCATGAGGCACGATGTCGTACGAGCACTGTTTCCCCGAATGCCATCAAAACTACGAGCACAACCATTCCTTGCAGTTATCGAAGACCTGACGTAGGCAGGCCTAGCACCGTTCCTGAACAGATATATAACAGTCACTGGCGGCTAATGCTGTGTAACTTCTCCAGTTTCCATCAAACTTATCTTGGGACGATCAGCGAGATTCCTGGATGCACAAGGGAAAAAAGCTCCTTCTCGGCTCACCGAGAAAGTCCAGCTCAAGTTTAGCAAACATTACGTTAGCGGGCGAGCGAACTAGTAAAGACCCAAGATAACACACAACAAAACGGCTCTTTTAGGAGCCACCACATGAAAAGAAAGTCATGATCAATGCTTGTTTGCTATTAAAGGTCTCTTTATTGGCCCACGTGTCCCAAACGATATTAATCCCAAATATCCCTATCATTAAAATAATTGAATGATACACATGAAGTACCTTTGCGTATTTACAAAATTGCCAAAGTACTATCGCGCGCGGATAACAATGTTTACAAATAGGAACCTTCACATGTACGCGTATTGCGATATTTTCAGCATTTACACTTTGTTGGATTTTATATAAGATGCACAGGCATATAAAACATGAACGAGAACTTTATATATTATACACTATATTTGCATTATTATACACTATATACATAGCACCACCCTATTTGCTCAGTCAGGCTGACGTGTTTGGCCGGCGTGCTCTTAGCACTTTTGTTCCTTTGGGCGGGGGCATTCGCTGTCCTGTGTGAGAGAAAGAAATAATATGTTAATTTGTGAACTTAAAACGATGAAACCGGAAATGTCGACTTTCACACGTGAAACACAGCAGTGTTGAAAATATATTTCGCGATGTTCCACAGCTGTTAAAGCCCTCGGTTAGCTCCGTATACAATGAAGCATCCAGTATCATGAATATTTGAATAAAAAATATCATGAATAAGTTGAATTTTAGTAAGGAAAGAACAATACGCACCGTCAAGTTGGTCCTTGAGCTCCTGGAATTGTTCCATATATATTAAAGGCTATTTTGTACGATTTAAAACGGAAGTCCTCAAAAGATAGATAGATACATATGTTTATTAAAAATGTCATATAGCAGCCCAAGGGCTGAATTGCATGATATTTACAAATTAACAAATTAATAATCAATATTTACAAATTAATAACAATAAATATATTTATATTGAAACACTTGTTAAAATTATCTATTTGACATACTGGGAATGAAAGTGTCCATGTAACGCTTTGTTCTAATAGCAGAACGCTGAAATTGGCGCTGCTTGCGAAGACAATAGCGTGCCTCGTTCTTCGGAGGCAAGAGATGGTATATCTTATGGTTTGGGTCAGATACAATTGCTTCGAATAACTTATTACATAGTTCATTACGTCTGTCCTTAAGCGATTCAAGATTACAAGCAGTAAGCCGTTCACGATAAGACATGTTGGGAGATATAATGGACAACGCGCGCCTCTGGACACGCTCCAAATCATCGCTCAAATAATCAGGCAGCGCATGATGGAATACAGGCGCGCAATACTCCAACACAGGTCTAATACACGTGGAGTAAAAACTAACGATATCATCAATAGGCACCCGTGCGCGCTTAAGCAGAATGAGAAAATACATACGCTTGTTTGCCTTCTTTACAACTTCATCAATGTGGTAATTCCATTTAAGCGAACCTGCAATGGTGACACCTAAGATCTTTGCATGGTCAACCAACTCAAGATTTTTGGAACTGATGGAAATAGCACAGCGCAAAAAGGCGTGTCACGTATTCAGGGATTTTCGACCGTTTTCAAGTCGTACAACGTGACGTATGCGGGGCGTTTGCAACTTGAATTCGCTCCGTTTGTCCATTTTCAAGCCTGCATACGGGACGAAAACGCAACGTTCGACAACAGAATACGCGAGCACACCCTTCGTTTTCAAGTGTTTGTCGGGCCGAATACGTGGAGTACGCCAAGTTCGACGCTCCTCATACTCCAGCACACCCTTCGTTTTCAAGTGTTTGTCGGGCCGAATACGTGGAGTACGCCAAGTTCGACGCTCCTTATACTCCAGCACACTCTTCGTTTTCAAGTGTTTGTCGGGCCGAATACGTGGAGTACGCCAATTTCGACGCTCCTCATACTCCAGTACACCCTTCGTTTTCAAGTGTTTATCGGGCCGAATAGGCCGCCGTTTCTTATTAATTTGCCATGCCTTTTTATCACGATATTCGACGTGTGCTCGCGACGAAAACCACTCTAAGGTGGCATGTTCTAACTATTCAGCCGCTTACGTCATCTATGAGAACCTTAAATGGCAGCATTATCACAACATGATTTAACACAAGCTTTTTTTAATGTCTATGCACACTTATGAACATATAATATCTACAAATACCTATTTACAGAATGATAAAATGCAACACTAATGAAATTATAATACATTTTTTCACACTAGTACCACGAGTTCCAACAATTTAAATTCAAGTTATTTTAAAATTGGCCAGCACATAGTATTGGCAATAGTGATGTTTTCTTCTGTCATACTCTCTAAAATGGCTGAAAAAACATGTCGTAAAAATATGAAAATTATGGACACTGAGGGAAATATTTAAAGATGAAATTCATCCTCGTCTTCACTATCAAATGGCCGATTATCGACCCTGCGCCTTTTTGGGCGACTTGGCTGCTCGTCCTCATTTTCCTTGTCACTATCTTCCAGTTGCTCAGCCTGTTCCAGTGATCTAAAGGCCCATGGAACTCGTTGTTGGGGGTAGCCCCTCAGGGAAAACACGTCTGATTCAACTCGCTGAACTTTAGCTCTCCCTGATAAACTTCTGTCGATTCGTTGCTGAATTCTCTTCAACAACCTGTTAGCCTTCTCCGTTCTCCATCTCGGTGATTTCACAACCCACTTCCCACAATCGTCTCCTTGCCCATCCTCTTCGTCGCTCATGTATTCCTGGGTTAGCCTAGCCATTGTCTCTTTCTCTTGGTTGATAGCATACTTCACCCTCGTATCATACAGCTGCAACAAGAAGGAATTGTGTTTTAGTACAAACAGTTTCTATCACGAATAGCTCTTCAAAAGTGGATCAACTCGGGAGTCTGTTCTTTTTTCGTTTTTTTATTATTTAAAGAGCCATGTAGACATCTTACAGATTTTTTGCCTTGTCCAGACTTTCGGAAAATGGCATAATTGCTGTAGAAAAGTTATAATTTCTTTTTGCCTAAGTCATCACTCATTTTGATATTTTCCCTAATAATGTGCTATTGTTATTCTTATTTCCAAGGTTGTAGCAAGTGCAGTAAAGAATTTCCAAGTGAGAACTTTAATAGCAAACCAAACTTCTCAGGATTTGACAAAGAAAACTGGGAACCAAGGACAAATGCCCTCCACCGTGTACATGCAAACTCAGCAAGAAATGCCAATAGCCCAAGCCAACTGCGACATGTTATACGTCAGGCTGGTGCTCGGTATTCTGCACTATATCAGCTTCAGTATTATGATGCTGTTAGATTCCTTGTGATCGACCCAATGCATTGTCTGTTTCTGGGGATAGCCAAGAACATGCTCAAACTATGGAAAACCAATGGGTTGCTGCAGGAGAAGGATTTCAACATCCTCCAGAGAAGAGTTGATTCTGTTGTGCCTCCTCCTGAAGTTGGGCGTATACCAACAAAGATTTCCACAGAGTTTAGCGGATTCACTGCTGACCAATGGAAGAACTGGGTTTGCTACTACTCTCTATTTGCTCTAAAAGGGATTCTGCCTGCACAGCATTATGAGCTCTGGGTGCATTTTGTGTCTGCCTGTCGTCAGCTCTGCAGCAAAGGAATCTCTATTAACCACTGTTCCCAAGCAGAAGAACAACTAGTTAAATTCTGCAAAGGCTTTGAAAGGATGTATGGTCCAGAACTTTGCACTCCCAATATGCATTTAAGCTGTCACTTGGGTGATTGCATCAGAGATTATGGACCAGTGTATGGTTTTTGGTGTTTTTCGTTTGAGAGGTTTAATGGCATTATGGGATCATATCACAAGAATAACCACAATATTAGTAAGTATTCAAATCCGTGCCCAATTATTGATTTGTAACCTCATTTTTGACCACAAGTTCACAAAATTGCTCGAACTTCTATGACAAGTCCTCTTAACCATTTCCCCTTTCAATGACACTAGTAGTTGCAGTGCTTGTAACTAACAAGGCCACCGACTAGAAATCTACAGATCCCTAGGGCTTTGTCGGTTTAGGTACCACCCTATTATCCTTTATCCCCTGGGCGGATCTAGGTGTGGGGTTTTGCTGGTGATATATTAGTTATTTGAGCTCAGTACGGATGATAACCACTTTAACTTATTGCTGCAACCCCCCTGAAAAAATCCTGGATCCGCCACTGTTTATTGATAACTGATAACTTCAAATCCTCCAGAGATACTGTATACAGGACGTCCTCAGTATTTTTAAGGGGGCTCGTCACCATACCCCTAACACCATAAATTTCAGAAATAACAAGTGCCAAGCATGGCGGCCAAAACGTTGGTGGTTCCAGTTGAACCCCCCCCCCCCCCATAGGGATGCAATGGTCATGGATTTTAAACTGCCACTTGACATGTATCACCTCCTCTAATCATTCTATATTCATGGATAACGTAATACTAAACATTTGGTCTTTTTTAGGCGTGCAGCTAATGAGAAAGTTTCTAAGAGATGGACAACTGCGAACGATGGCATTCCCCGAACACTGCAAGGAACTGTTTGAAATGCTACCCACCCGCGAAGAGGGATCTCTAGCAGACACGCTCCATACGGATCTGGCAAGCGTCAGTTCAGTTCCTCCGGTCAAAAGAACTGCTCTAGATGGAGAGGAATGTGATGCCTTAACAGCCATGTACCGAGAAGCATGGCCTGATAAAGACGTGACTTGTCTAAGACTGTGCGACACTTACAAAAGAGTGCATTTGAATGGTGTAATATGCAGGTCGGCACGTACGGTGGGAGTCATAGTCAAATGTGCAAACGGAGAACTCAGGCCGGCAAAAGTTCGACGGTTCCTTAGACATGACGCCGTAATTAAGTTCTCAAATAGCAAGCGTAGAAAGGAAACAAGTAATGTAGCCGAGGTAGAATTCTTAGGTTACCATCCCGAAAGGCATTCACGATATCCAGCACCTCTTGAGGTCTGGTCTAAGGACACTGATGGCCGGGACTGCGTGTTTGTTTCACAAATTCAGGCGCAGTGTATTTTAGTTGAGTACAAAGTTAAGTTCAGCTACGGTAAAGAGACCGTCAATGTAATTATTCCACTGGTCGGACGATTTATTATGTAGGTGTAAGGAATGGTAGAGGAGTTGAAGTCACTCCGCAACACCAAAGGCTCAGACAACAAAATGTTACACTTTATATGTAGAAATCATTTTAGAAGAAACATAATATGTACACGAATAAGACTAGACTTTTACTTTATTTGGAGTCAAACAGCCAACTCTAAATTTGCCATTTCAATAAAGGTGGAAAACTTTCCTCTCAGCGTATTAAAGCCAGCAGTGGCGAGTATGACAAATGTAGTATGCCATAGTCTGAGAAATGTCCCTTCTGTCTACATGTCCAATACCATTTTGACCATAAGGTCCATGGAATTAGCGATTTTTCATATATAAATATGTAAATAGTATGTGTAAATAGTACTTGTAACATGACTGTTCAGCAAATATTGCACAGAAAGAACACAATAAATCTTGTAAAGCTCTTATACGTCTGTTTAAATCTTTTACGAACTCTTTTCTTCCTTAAATCTTTGGATTCTCGATCAATTATTGAAAAAAAAAGAGATAATATAGTAAACCAAGTGATCTATCTCAGCTAGCTTTCTCTTTTTTATTGCTATAATGTCATAGATTCAGCTTTTCATCTAGTTTTTCTCTTTTAAATGTTCTTTTTATTTAAAATATTTCTCTTCTTGCTTTCTCTTTTTCAGTAGTACTTAAATTTTTTCAACGTGCCCTGCCTTGACTTTGTCAGTTTCAGGGCATCCTGTGTAATAGTCTGGTTTTTGTTTTCTAAAATAAATTAATTGATTGGTTGGTTTTCATCCAGTGCCGTAGCACCTATAGAGGGCACAGGGATATTAAGGAGGAGGAGTAAAAAAGGGGAAAAGTGTTAACTGTGAATCCTTGGAATGGGCGAGGATGCGTTACTGCGCAGGAATCCTGCACTTGCGATCGGATATAGACTACGTTGACTACGATATAAAATACGCTTTTTTCACAAACAAGGTCCTCACAAATCTGGTGCATTCTCGCGCAAAGAATAAAAGGGATTAGGAACCCAAAGCACAATCAGTGTGTATATACGTAAAAGAGGTCTGTATACTTCCTCACATTTTGGTGCCTCGTAAAATGCACGTAAAAATGAACGGCTCTGTCATGTGAACATGTTTGAATAAACATACGATTAGAAACGGAAATATAAGCATGTTGTAAAAAAAACTAAAAATCGTATTGCGTGTATGGCCCCGGAAACTTCTGAATACGCGAAACGGGCCGTTGCAAACTCGAACACGTCGGTAGTATTTTGTACGAGGTGTGGTACGGGAATTTTCGACATGAACATCCTTGAACACGTGACGTGTCGTGCGCAATTTGAATACGCCAGAAATACGTGGCGTTGGGAATGCATTTTCAAGTCTTGAATATCCTCGAAAATGGCCTATTTTGTGCTGTGTAGGTTCGAACTGATGCTTAACATTTTTAAAGTCAATAACTAGCTCTTTACATTTATCCACGTTTAAGTGGAGTTTGTTACGAATTGACCACTGTTCAACCTCACTCACTGCATACTGGATTTCGCTGTTTCCTGATCTAGGAACAACCTCAGCTAGCGTCGTATCATCCACATATTTCCATGCTTCCGCTCTTGATGGATGTAGGTCATTTATCATCAGCAGGAAGAGCCAAGGCCCGAGCTTCGTGCCTTGAGGAACACCGGAGGGCACAAGACCCCACTCCGAATAACAGTCCCTAGACAATTTAGTGCGTTGGTGTCTATCAAACAGAAAGTCACACACCCAGCGGGCCACTCCACGTGGGATGTTAAGAGAGAAGATCTTGTCAACAAGGATACGATGATCAATCAGATCGAACGCCTTTCTGTAATCTAGTAGAGCAACCCTCACAGCACAACCGCTCCCGTCAGTAGCTTTGGCCCAGTTATGAATCATAGAAATGAGAGCTTGAGAAGTCGACGACTTGGGTATGGCGCCGAACTGGTTCGGGTCAATGACTTCCAGAACCGCAGGACCCACGTGGCTGCGTACAACAAAGTCTTCCGCTACCTTCGAGATGACAGGTGTTAAGGAGATAGGCCTGATATGTTTTGTGATGATGGTGACAGGCTTCTCTTTAGGTAGGGGTGTCACATCCGCGTACTTCCAGGAGGATGGAAGCTTTTGTGCAGCAAAAGAACAGCATAGTAAATGACAAATGGGTCCAGCAAGGAAGTCAGCGAACTCCTTAAAGAGCCAGGACGGCAATCCATCGGGGCCAGATGCCTTTCGGGGGTTCAGAGCTAGGAGCGCTGAACAGACGTCCGATACGGCAGGCATATCAAACTCAGAGTCAGTCGCAAATGGCGGGAGACAGTCGAGCGGGGCGTAGTCGTTCATAGGTTCCAGAAGAGCGGAATTGACCAAGTTAGCAATTTCCACTTCCGATTTGTCTTCAATTCCGTCAATATGAAGACATGAACGTATATCGTCACTACCTGTCGCTGGAGACATCCCTGCAATCTTCTTTACTTCTGACCACCATTGTCTCGGTTTAGTGTTCTTCAGGTTGGCAACCTTAGACGAGTAGTACCTACTACGGCACAACTTGCGCTCTCGATTAACTTGGTTGCGTAGACGATGAAAACGGTCAGGATCTCCTTTCGCGAATGCATCCTGCCGAGCCTTGATGAGGGCTTTCAATTCAGCTGTAACCCACGGCGCATCGTTATGGTGTAATTTGTAGGGCTTTGGTGGCATGATGGTATCAAGCCCAATCTTCACAAGGTTATTAAACATTTGCAACTTACTGTCGCAATCCGGGGCGGAGTCAAGAACAGACCAGTCCACAGAACTAAAACAACGTCCAAGTTCACATTTGCGGCTAGGTCTAGTGTCCCTGCGGGTTGCCGTACGACAACTGCTAGACGAGCGCACAGTGCGTCGTTGGGGCTGCAAAAATACCACCGAATGGTCAGAAAGAACAAAAGGCGGGAAAGTTTCGACGTAATCTTTGTTGTAAGACTGAGTCATGTTTGTAATAATTAAATCAAGAGTCCGCTCTCCACGGGTAGGAACGCACACGAGTTGTTTTAGTTTTCAAAACATCCCAGGGAACGGACTATTACTCTAATTGTGTGTTTTACAGACGGACATTACTCTTGATTGCTATCATAAGGGCCCGAGGATATAAAAAGCAGTTTATGTTACCTGGTCAGCTTGATGAATACTTCCCTCTAAAAAGTTTACGAGTTCCTCGACCCAAGCGAACACTTGATCGTCCCCAATTTCGATTACATGGCGGGGGTTCTAAAAGTCAAGGGGATCGACGTTTAAAATATCGGGCCATCAACAAAGTCACATATTGACCCCGGGTTATTCACTCACCTCATTACTGCTGCTTGATGTGGAATAAGCCATCGCAGAAAGAAAAGACTGTTGAAAAACTTGTAGGAAACTTGTAGTACAAACTAATACTCTCACACTGCTCGCAACTAATGTTGAATCCCGGACGCCTGTGGAATCCCGGCCGCCCTGTGTTCCCTAACCAGCATGCATTGCGTCAGTCCCAAACACCAACCAAAATGGCGGACATGGCGTGAAAATCTTGTTGTGTGGAGATACATTTTTTTTCAAATAGCCTTGGAATAAGCCTAAAAAGTTCATCATTGCTAAAATGAATACCGTACTTGCAAATGATCAGTCAGTTGTTGCCTCATCGTCCTCAGCTCAGGAGTCTTGACAACGAGTACCCGTTGCAGGTTAGTCAAAACTAGGGGCGGCATTTGGAAATTCTGAATGGGTGGGGGGTTTCAAGCTCGGAATTCTGCCTGCAGAGGGGGTTTCAAAGCTGGAAGCTAGTAAGCTTATAACCTCTCAGGGATTCTATATGCATGGGTTTATTTGGGTTAAAATTTTGCTATCTCCTAGGGGTGATTTTTGAGTATGTTATCCCTTAGGGGTCCTATTAACAGAGCACTTACAATTAGACTACAAGTTCGAGTTTTCTGTTAGTCAATAGATAGTTAACAAGGTGCGTAGCGCCGAGTTGACTATTTGACTCATACAAAACAAGAACAAGTAGTCTAATTGTTTTAGTAGAAACCCACTAGCATACTACCTTCGAGGTTGTCGCTAAAACATATTTATTTTCAATATTTTAGAAAGTTTTCTGCTAGCATTTTTAGTACTCACTATCTATCACGTATTAGTCAAATCACACTAGTGGTCTATCATCAATGCTGTGTTCTGATTGGTTGAGCTACTGCTAGGCTATAAGTTATAGCCTAATAGTAGCGGAAAGTGTCGGATTTGAAAGCGAGAAAATGGCAAATGACCAGAACAAAAACATTTTTTTGGCTATGCAAATTGACCTACTAGTGTGATTCGACTAAAACAATTATTCCTCTCGCCCTCATGGCCTTTGAGTCAATAGCCCATTCGGCCTTCGGCCTCATAGGGCTATTGACTCAGAGCCCATTCGGGCTCGAGGAATAATTGTTAAATAGATAGTGGGTAGTGGAGCCAATCAGATTGCAGGATTCGTGATAGTATGCGAGTGGGTTTCTACTAAAACTTGTTTGCTATCTCTAAGGTTTAAATTTTTTGTCTGCCACACCCAGGGGTTAAAGTCAAATTTTCTGACGAGCACCCCTCGGTTTTTAGTATACTGTCAAAAAGTAATAATCAGTGGATAGTGACTTCAAATGCCATCCAATAGGTATGGAAACTTCAGCAGGGTAGTAGAATGTGAAAATATAACTTACATCATCCCACTTTAATACATCAAATATAACCCCTTCTTCTAGCCGGTCAGTTACACGGAGCATTAAATGGAGCTCATCAGGGATGGTATTTTGTAGTGGAATCTTGAAGAGGGGCTCACTGTGACAGCCAGGTTGTGTCGACCAGTTCTCACGTGTTCTTGACATCGGTGGCCTACTGTAGAACTCACTGTCGCAAGACATGTCACATCTAATAGGAAGAAAAAGCAATTTGCATTAACAGCATAGTCATACATTATAGAGCGGATTTCAGATGACTGTCGTGAGTAATTCGCAATTACTTTGTAATTACTCCTATACATTTTATTCAGAATCGGCGTAATTATACTTTGCGATTGGTTTTACTACATTAATTTGAAAACCGCTTTATCATGCATTTCATTGCATTCCAGACTCGTGCATTGCAGTCTTCACTCCAATGATGTAAGAACATACCGGTCATCCTTGTAAATTGTGCACCAGATGCAGCTGTTGTTGGATGTAGCCGCCTTCATGCCATTGGCAAGAAGTAAGAACTGAGAAAGAAGTAAGAAGCAAGAACATGAGTAATGTTCGGTTATTGTGTTGTTAGAAAAAATAGCTAGCTTAATGTTCTAGTACTTGTCATCACCTTGTAGCCACCTCCAAGATACCACTCAATATCCACCTTTTGGTCATCCACTGTTAAGGAGCCTTCCTCGACCAAGCTGTTTACATCAGCAATGACATTGGCAAGGGATTCTTTAAGGTTGGAGTACTCCTCATTTGCCTTTACTATTGCTACAGCATGGTTCCCTGAAATCAATTTAAAAATAAATCCTTACTTAATGACTTTTAAAAATAACTCTATATAATAACTCTACATAATCCCTTCAAGCGTATTATGTTACTTTTAATTTCAAAATATAGAGAAATTCTAGTTTACCTGAACTGGATAGACAAGATTGGTCTTCAGCAACAATGGCAAACGTCAGGATAAACAAAGAAGTACTATGTGACATCACTGCACCATCCCCAGATAGCTTGACTCTTATCTTTCCACTGTGGTTGTTATTTGCGAGGAGCTAGAAGTGAAAATAAAAGCATGTAGATATAATAATAGATTTAGCCACTGGCTAAAAGCGGAGCTCCCCGATACATCATATCAGGAGTCCTGCGGCAGGGGAGGGGTGCTAGCATGAAAAAAAAATTATTATGGAATGTTATGTTTTGAAAAACACAAAGAAGTTTACTCACATAATTTCGGATTTCAAGCTCTAGTAGCTGTTTGATTGGAAGTTCTGCTCCTTCAGAATTCCCTGGCGTTCTTTTGACATCCCATTCACTGTTCAGGGTCTTCATACAGCCCTCGACGATGTACTTCCTGGGGAGGGACTTCTCAATCTGGGCCATTTCATGGTACCCTTCCATGGACACTGAGAATCTGTCTAGGATATAAAACACTGTCCGCACTTTGTCTTTTTCCTCTTCACTTAATTTGGCATAAGCATCTAAGAGACAACAGCAGATTTTAATTAGCAGTCCTTAAAGTAGTAACAACTAAACAGAATAACAACTTAGGGTTTCGAGTTTAACTTGACAACAACAACTTTCCCCACAGGCATTAATTTTAGTTGTTGATATCATTTACTTGTCGATAACCGCTCTCGAGAGCTGAACAAAAAGTGTTCGTAGTTGGTGTATGGGAATGTTACCTTTGACATTAACATTAGTGTTGTCCTTTTGGTGTTCAGGTTGGATGACGTCAGTATCTTCTAAATCAAAATAAGAGATAAAGATTGATATAAGCAATACATTTAATAATATTTTTTTGTAATCTTTTGTTTTATCTATGTTCCATGAAAACACTGATGCTGTGGTTGAGAAGGATAAGAATCTCTGTTTGTTTGTTTGTGTGTTTTTGAGTTATAAAATAACACACAGTTTAACTGAGCTAATATAAATTCAAAGTACCATTTTCTGATGTTGATACGTTATTTTCCTCAGACTGTGGCAGACTGGTCTCACTGAAGTCTAAAATTGACAAAAAGAAAGAAAAAGATTAAGACATAGTGATTAAGACAAATGGGATTCGGATAAAGAATCAACTTTATTCCAACCCTCGCGAGTTTTGCACATCGATGGGAATTCGTATCCCATTGCCGTTTTCATCTTCTACTTCTAGAGACTTTGGTAGTGCCCAAATGTTTTCGCAAACCAGAGCCCGGCTTCTGCTCTTTCCCTTATGAAATAAGTTAAAATTGAACTTTTTAATGTATGATCTTATTTTGTCAGTTGTTTGGATACGTTTCCTTACCTCAATCTTTCAAACGGCGTTGCTGTTGACTTTTCTGCAATTGAATAAATTTGCCTTAGCGTAGCTACTTGTCATACCGAAAAAAGTCTAAATTAGACGTTGTTGTGTATTTTTGTTTAGTTTTGACACGGCTTACTCTAATGTTAAAGAGAATGAAAAACAAAACTAACCTTCGAGTTGCTCTCGCGTGTTTTCGTTTTCGCGCTGTAAATGTGAGATAATCTGAGCTGGTGTTCTCTCTATCTCCTCTCTCTGGATGGTTAGCGTCGACTCGTAGCTGGATCGGATTTTTCGAAGAACTCCAGCGTCTCTGTTTGAAGAGGCTTTTACTTTATTTTGTAGGTAGATAATTTTTCTTCCGACGGCGGTTCCGATGCGATGGCGAGAAGAGGTCTTCAGTCGATAGCCGAGGGAACTCAATTTGCATTGCAGCAATTCAAATATATCTGCTTGGTGGGCCATTCCGTATCTTCTCCACTGCAAAAGTAATTATCCGTTTATTAACAGCGTATGAGGCTGGCATTCGAACAGTGGAACAGCCATGTGAATGAAGGTTGGAGTGATCGGGGGTTCTACGAGCTCTGAAAAGAGCTCCCGATCCATGGTTTCCTTTTCGAAGACGGATGACATTTTGATGTTCGTACTGATCGAGCGTGTGCCGTTCTGAATTATGTTTGATTCAGTCCCTTTAATAAAGCTAGTCACGCGCCCGCGCTTTTTGATTCACTTTAGATACGATAATAGAGTAATCTCGAAAGAGCTAAGGTGTTAGTTACAAATTATATAGGTACTTAAGCAAATTGTGGCTGTATTGTCTTAGGAGGAGGAGCTTAGATCTAATATATGCAATGGCGGGAAGATTGAGCTCTGTAAAGGGCCATATTAGAATAAATTATCGCACATAGATGAAAAGTCTAAAAAAAAGTTACAGAAAAATACGCGCAATTTACACAAAAGCAAGTGAAATGAGCTCTGTAGATGTTCACAAAGCATTTCCCTTGCGTAAGTTTTTTTTAAAGAGCTTAAACGCAGTTAGAATTAGCTCTGAATATTTTCTCCATACAAAACAAAGCTGCACAATAGGTGAAATACATTCCCAAAAAAGTTATGTTTTTACTAACGCTACGGCAAATATACATCACGGAAATTATTTACTGATCTCTCGATTCCAAAATCGATTACTCGATTACAAATTTCAGCAATATCACAGGCAGTGTGTACGGTTTTGGTCGTTTTTCTTTGTAATTGAGGCTAATTAACTTTCGAATCAACCGCGGATATGCTTCAAAGACCCGGATGTACGTCGCTGGATTGTGCCCGATGGGGTATATTATGCCCTTTACAGGGTATAGTATTTCCTCTAGGTTATGACATATACAAAGACTCTTATCACCAGCTTTTACAAAATATTGTCCGAAAAGTTGTTTTTGCTGATTATTTCTGTACTCAATGACAGCTGAGTCAGTTTTTCTAGCTTGCGCGTTAATCATTGATGAGAATTTTTGACCATTTGCATCCTCTAATCTTGTGAAAACTTCAAGATTGCAATCCGCAGATAGATTTCCGCAGTTCGATAACAAAAACACTCTTATGTCTGTTTTCAAATTGCTTTCTATTTCAAAATCCCGAGTATGTGTAATAGTCCGTCCAAGAAAACACCCTCCTTCCCCTTCGGTACGTTTGGATAGATGTTTCGCCTCATTGTTGAATTTCCGTGAGAGATGAAGAGCTTCATTTAGACACTTTGACTCCCTTGATGATTGCAGAATAAATTCGGGAATACCAAACGACAATCCAACGCGATAGGGTCGCAGCGTTAAGAAGAGCGCCTGTGGAAACCGAGTTATAATCTGCCCCCGTCTTTTTTTTTCCTTCAACTTTCAGACGCAAAAAGCAGATTCAAACTGGCGTAGCCAATCAGTGTACAGTTCTTTACAGCGCATCAAAATTTAGGCAATCAGACCGCAAAATCTATTAATATAAGTTTTGCCTCAAACAAACATGGCCGTCGCCGTGAGGTCCGCGTGGAAAGAAGAATTTGAAACCTTCGATTTCTAGCCGACTTAAAACCTAGAAATATGACTATATTCAATAGATATGGACTCCTGATAGAACAAATTCCTGTGTGACTTGACCAATGCCATTTATTTACGAATGCTCGAAGAGATTTGCAGGAAACGAAGGAAAATATTGTGTTCGGTCATAGAAACTGGGCTAAACGAAACCGGCTAAACTGAAAACTACAGAAGAACCGTTCCTCAGGCGAACTTTTACTTTTCGTGTCTTCTAAACCCTACAAACATACTCAGGAATTGGGATCCAGCAGTCATTATTATTGATTTAAACATATTACAATAGATTCAGATAATAATACAATAAAACGTACACAGGTTTCTAAACAAGAAATATCCCTAACTAACAATATCACAAAACTATCAGTACAAACAATTAACAAAATCAAGACTGCTTCGTGGTGTGGTGGGTGGGAAAATAGCTCAGTTTATATGGTGCTGCCCCGCGGCAGCGACAACCGCGCTGCGCGCAGTGCGGCGCGGAGATATTGTGTGTTCGAGTGTACAAAGGTTGCAATTAATATATTTAGCCTGACGTCAGTAATATCGCTAGAGTCACGTGACATCCGGACATACAATTGAGACTGCTAGACCCCGTTTCCTCTGGTCTAGATTTATATTAATAACAAGTTATCAATATTCACCTAAACCCTACAAACATACTCAGGAATTGGGATCCAGCAGTCTTTATTATTGATTTAAACATATTACAATAGATTCACATAATAATACAATAAAACGTACACAGGTTTCTAAACAAGAAATATCCCAAACCCAAGGTGTTGTGGTGTGATGTGGTAATTGAAGTGTGGTAGTAGGAACGCGCGGTGTGTTGCCCATGTTCGGGGATCCAGCGCTGCTGTCGGGGATAATGTTTTTCAAATGATAATATGCAATATGGCGGAGTAGAGATGAAATCTGCTATGTTTGGGACATAACGTATAAAAGCGTGTAGTGCTATCCCCATGAGCGGGGTAGATCGGCATAATCGGAATCGTCCCCATGAACGGGGTACATATCGGAATCGGATCCCCATGAACGGGGTAAATATCGGCATCGTCCCCATGAACGGGGTCGTAAATATCGGCATCGTCCCCATGAACGGGGTCGTAAATATCGGCATCGTCCCCATGAACGGGGTCGTAAATATCGGCATCGTCCCCATGAACGGGGTCGTAAATATCGGCATCGTCCCCACGAACGGGGTACATATCGGCATCGTCCCCATTAACGGGGTACATATCGGAATCGTCCCCATGAACGGGGTAAATATCGGCATCGTCCCCATGAACGGGGGAAATTTTGGAATCGTCCCCACGAACGGGTTAGATATCGGCAAAATCGGAATCGTCCCCAATAACGGGGTTGATATCGGGAAAATCGGAATACCCGTAATCGGAAACGGCATACTTGTCTGCCGTGAGAAACGCGCAGTTAAATGCGATAGCTGAATTACTTCGGAAACGGAAATAATTACGATGAGAACCGCGTTGTAAAAGGCCAGATGCACTGAAAAATAGCTCAGTTTATATGGTGCTGCCCCGCGGCAGCGACAACCGCGCTGCGCGCAGTGCGGCGCGGAGATATTGTGTGTTCGAGTGTACAAAGGTTGCAATTAATATATTTAGCCTGACGTCAGTAATATCGCTAGAGTCACGTGACATCCGGACATACAATTGAGACTGCTAGACCCCGTTTCCTCTGGTCTAGATTTATATTAATAACAAGTTATCAATATTCACTAAATTGCGCCATTTAAATGATTGTTCTTGTAAGTGCTGTGTCAAAGAAGTTCGTATTTTTATTTTCTGCCTCTTGTAATACAAACTCAAACTCAAACCTTTAAAGTGCCACTACGACGAAATTTGAACATCGTTTTTTAGACTTTTTTCAACCTGGATCCATTCCTCGTACGTAAAATGGACATTTCACTGCATCTAAAAATATAATTTGTGTCCCGTAAGGCATTTGATGTAGCATCCAAAATACCGAAATCAACTGCCGCCATATTGGATTTTTGTTCCTAGCCAGCATTTTGAGCATTTTGAGAAACCATAAGTTCTACTCGACTGTGACTGTGGGCGCAAGCGACTCCGAGTAAGTGTCAAGTCTATTTTTATCAGGCGAAGCGAAGATATTTCATTCCTGCAGCCATGCTGTATTTGCATTACTGTAAACTCGTGAGCAGCTTTGCTGAGGTCTACCCAAGGAAACAACCATATGGTTCTTGACATTTGGACTATGAATGAGGTTTTAATAAATCCAAACCCCACAAAATCACTTGCTCCAAAAGTCAGATCCCTGAATTCGAAAAAATCTGAGTTTTCCCTGTTGATCGGGAAAATGTTTTCCCTGTTGATCGGGAAAATATCATGTATCAAGTTTCATGTATCAGAACACCGCACACACCGCAGTATCAACCACGCGTCTTTATGAGCAAGAGACAAGCTTATGAGAGTTCGCCATAATTCTATTGATTGTATGAAACTATAACCAGTACCAGATGATTCGGAGATTTCAGAAGATACAGTACCATCAAATAGCCGAAATCTGCGCATTTACCGGTTCGGAGCAATAAACATATTCCCGCAATAGCCGTTTTAATTAGAAACGTATTCCAATATATTCTTTCCTTGGGACCTACACGGCAATTAAACATAAACTTTAACACTAGCCATGTAAATAAGTGTTTCAGTTCTAAATTTCTCAATGCGTAATGGTCTTCGTGTTATAAATAGTAAAGTTAGCATTGCCCTTGTGAGTCAAGGAGGTGAGCATAGTAAATTTTTCATGTTATAGGTACCTGCATCATATGCCACAAGTTGCTGCGAAAAACTATTAAAAAGTCCCGATGATCTGGAGATTGAATAACGTGTGTATAGACTTGAGACACTTGAGAAACCCTCGGAATTTTTTTCGTATCTTTTTCAGAGCAAGACAAGCTTGTGAGAGGTCGCTATACATAATTCTTATTGATCGCGAGAAACTAACAAAGTCCGCTAGTGATTCGGAGATTCCAGAAGATGCCCATGAAATACCCGAAATCATCGAATTTATAGCGTCAGAGCAATAAACTATGAATGTTTTCAATTATTCTTTCTTTAGTAGTACCTATACGGCAATTAAACAAACTTTAACCATGTGAAATAAATGCCCCAGTTAAAAATTTCTCAATGCGTAATGGTATTCATATTACAAAATATTAAAGTTAGCATTGTGAGACAAGGATGCGAGCATAGCAAATTTTTCATGTTGTTAGGTTGACCTGCATCATATGCCAATACAAGTTGGCTGTGAAAAACTAATAAAAAGTCCCGATGATCTGGAGATTGAATAGTGTGTATCGACTTACACGCAACACTTGAGATAGCCCATGGGGCAGAATGAGTGGACATGTCGATATGATTATCTCACGCTCTGTGCCCGCGAACTTCGATTCAATGCTCGTGAAATACAAAAGGAAACGCGTGAAAACAGCTCACTTCGATGGGTAAAGTAAACATTTTCTCAAAATCAAGAGTCTAACTAAAAAATGTAACGGCGGATTTCGATAGCCAAAACGTTGATCTACAAATCTATATCTTCCGTTGAGCATTTTAGAACAAATTGGACTGCGCAGCTTAAAGATAGTGTATTTTTGAGTCCATTTTGTGTGAGATCGTAGTTTCAAAGTAGATTTGTGCAAAACTTTCAATAAACTTCGAAAAATGTAACGCCGGTAAAGGCTTCTTCTTGCTGTATATTCAATTATAAGACCAAAGATTGAACTTGGAAGTTTTATGTCGAGTGCGCAAGTTAGTTTGTTTACCAGTAATGAGCTATTTCCCTAATTGATATGCATCTCGACGGGAAATTTTAAGCTGATTCGTATTCACATCGGAAAGCTCGATTGATTACCTTTTTTACTTCCATGGGGGGAACTAACTTTTTAAGCTCCACCCTCTAAGCTCTGAAAGACGGTACTTACAAATCCCTAATAAAGCCTAGTCGATTTACTGGCGGGATTTTTGTCATAATCCTATGTTGGAAAGCGCATCGGTTGAACTTTGGTATAACAAGACTGCTCGATTTAATGATTTACAATCTGATAGTGTACGTCCTGTAAAAACAAGTGACATACTAAATTTCTAGAGCATCGCGAACTCATACTCGGTATTTTTTTATGTATCTTTAATAAACCAAGACAAGCTTGTTTTATTCTATAAAATTCTACTAAAGTCCAGTGAGCTGGGGGTTTATATAGACGATACCGGGTAAATCAATAAACTATCAACCATCAATCTCTAAATGACATTCTTTCTATACTGATGCGTTATAATCAAATGTATCACTCTATAACCCGGGCATGAAATACCTTTCTCTCTGTTTGTCTTCCATTTTATTGGGTCCTTTCTCTCTATTTGTCTTCTATAACCCGAGCACTAATGGAGGTGAAACACACTGAAATATACCCGATCGGAAACTGAACTTTGATCGCCTGGCGCTAGAGCTTTACCTGCGATCGACTGATCGATAAATCCTCGAAATAAAAGTAAAATGTATCTAGATAGTGGAGTGCTCGACGGAAGGCAGAGCTTAAACTCTCTGTAGACAGTGTTTTGTTTCCTTGTGTGTAAAAATGAGGCGTCTGACTTGTAAACATTGCAAGAAATTTAATAAATTGCAGTAGCTTTGTTGCTTGTTTTGGTTGAATATTCTAGCTGTGCAGCTATTTTCTTGATTCAGTTTGGACATGTTCCAGTTAAATATTAATAACAGCTTTGTAAGTTAAAAAAAACATGTAGAAACGAAAAAGCTGAATCCTTTCCGTTATTGTTATTTTGCAATGCAGCTCTCAAAACAGGACACGATCCGAGATATTTCAAAATATCAAAACATCTTGTAAACGTTTAACCCTAGCAAATGTCTACTGCATTACAGGGCAGTGGTTGTAGAGTGGAGTAACACAAACAGTACCAGATTTTATACCTGAACGTCATTTTTAAAATATCATTCTAAAACTCATGAATAGTCAATCAGGCAAACACAATGGAAATCAGGACCATGAAGGCCGTTTGTATACCCCGATAGAAATTAGCATTTTGGGGAGTCCATGAATATTTTCAGGGAACAGCTGTTCTGATTGGTTGCCATATCATAATGGTGCTCAATCAGCCAGAAACGATATAGAACTGCTGCGCACTGAACTGAATCTGATATAGAACTCCGGTGACGTCAGAGTTCTATATCAGATCCAGTTCAGTGAGCACAGTCCTCTATCAAGTTTGGCTCACTGAGTATCAGTAATGATAGGACAACTCACCAGAACAGCATGTTTCCCCATGGAGACCCCATCTCTTACAAACGCTCTGTGTTTATGATTTCCACCTTTTCCCGTAACCTACGAAAAAAGAACGCATGTTAGAAATGAATACGTGCATTTTGTAAAACGATAGTTCATTTATCACATTTATTAATTTTCGGTGGCCATGTTTTAAACATCCAACGGCGACTCGGGCAGTGCCGACCACCCTTCTGTGAACATTTCGTGAAACGAGCCAAAACGGACATCCTTGACAATTATTTGGTAATACTTGAGTTGAATTGGGCTCAAAATAATGCACAGATAAACGAATTTAACTCACCCGTCCAAGTTACTCTACTTGGCGAGTCCGAACGAACCGCACTGCTTTGTTAAACGAGAATGAATGGGCAAATTGCATATGATGCATTACGCGCATGACAAAGAAAACTTCGTCAAAGAAATTTGAATCATAAAAAGAATAAAAAACAATAGGAAACACTGCCCCCAAAACTAATGACATAGCCCTTTCTTTACAAAAGCCAATCAGAAAGCCCTAGCATTATTATAGGTATCGCTAATACATTCATTTCTTTTCTATGACATTTGAACGGCCTTTTTATTGCTCATCATTATTATAGGTAAATAAGTGACAGCTATTCCAAAGGGAATTCTTCTCTTTTTGAAAGTCATGTAATTATGAACAGACCTTTTGTCCCAGCACAGAAGATTATTCGGAACGCCTCTCTAAATACACTATTCGTAATGAAAAGCTCTCATTGTCAATCTTTTGTTTGTCATTTCAAAATAGCTAAACAATACAACTTGAAGCCAGTCTATATCAGATTTCTCATTCTCGATTTCAATGAAGTAGTTCTCACAAATTTATTTCCTTTTTTTTAACTAGCTTGGAATTATGAATTATTACTGGCAACCGGCAGTTGCCAGTTGCCACCGGCAGCTCCGCCTCGTGTTTCTATCTGCCGATAAAACATTCCAGCTCGTTTTGTAAACATTACTTATAAAAGGAAAAGGTACTTACCCTGCATGCCGGTCCTGCTGGAAGTTTCGCAACTTCCACGAGTCTGCTACAAGAAGCTTCATTGATGCGCTGAGGAGGGCCATCTCTACTGTATCTTCGAGCTAGATGTCCCATATATGTTTAACAGTTCAACAGTATTTGTACATGCCTAACGTAGACTGGTACAAACTGTGTAAATGGAATATAATTGTTGATGTTATTAAACAAATTTGCTCATATAGCTCTCCGTAATGTTGACTATAAGTGGGCGATATAAAGTACTGGTAAAAGTGTGCTCCGGTTTTCAGAGTTCATCGGTGAAATAAACAGAACGATATAGTCCGTAATGTAGGGATAGTCTAGGGGTAGCACATATGGAGCCTTAGAATTACATTTGAGGCTATGTATGCAGGCCTTGCATTTTTCAACAAATATGCATTATTGCTACGCGTCCTCAAACTTACTCACTGTTGTGATTGAGGATTCTCAGCAATTTTCTAGTCCAGAAAGCCAAAGGATAGCTTACAATTATTCTGATTGTTGACCCAGGGAAGTAGCCGAATCCAACGTTTTGGTTTAATTGACGGCTAAAAGTCGCCAATCGCCCATTTGAGGTCGCGGTGGTTTGAAACGAGTATAAGTTTTATGTTAGGGGTCATTTCATTTAATACCTGGGTAGCCCGAAAAATAACGCTTTCATAATTCTTTCCAAGCCGGTTAATCATTCAAAGCCAAATGTCAAATGGATTATGGAGAGATTTCAATATTAGGGGTAGCACCCACATAATAAAGTGATTAAGTGAAGTTGCCGACAAAAGATCCACGTAGCAACTTGGCGCGTGATTACAATCAATTATTGACCTTAGAAAATATCGTGTCTCATAACTTTGTAAGCGGAATCCATTTCGAACCGCACTTTTATAAATTCCTTCTACTCCGGTAAACATTTCTCAGCCAATTATCAACAATACGTACTCTCCTCTAATTATGAAGAGAGTACATAGAACGGCGGGCCAAAGGAACGTAATTAAACCCAACAGGAATTCTCCCTTTGTTAACCCTTGACGTGTTGACAGGTCAGCCGTCAGAGTTGGTTTCATTTTTTATAAACATTTTATTATAGACCCGTAACAATGCCGTGATTACCGTGAACCAAGCGACAGGGATGATATTCTGCATCTTTTGTAGAAGATACTGAACGCAAGAATCGAATTAATCCTTTCTACTTGCAGTCCACCTGGGTTCCAGAGTCTCGAATGTCGCGTTGTTTAGTGACCAACCAAGCTCAGGCCCTGTCCACACTAACGCGTTTTCAAAAGTATTCGTTTTCAAACTTATACGGATTCGCAGCGTGTTGGTGTGGACGGGAGATTCGGAAAATTTAGGGATCAGTTTTTATTTGATGTTGACATACAACGACAGTCCCAAATTAAGTGGTACAGTTGACGTCATGGTTCTCATTTTTATCCGGATTCGACCGTCCACACTAAAACGATATGTATGCGGATTCGTTTTTTCACTTTCGATAGCGTTTTCAAAATTATATATACGGATTCGACGAAAACGATCATCGTGTTAGTGTGGACGGAAAGCCTAAACGTATCAAAAGGTATACGGATTCAAACGAAAACGCTTGCTAGAGTCTCGCAGAAATTATAACATGACCACACAAGCTCACGAGCTACATCTCGATGTTTGATAGCCCCGTGTTTGAAAGGTCGAAGCATCGGTGTGGTGTGGTCAAACAATGATTCCATTTCTCCAGCGATTTAAACCTATACAATACAAAATTGCAAGTGAACAATAACAACATGGAGAAAATAAAATCGCAGACCATAGAACCATTAATTTCGCGGGTTGAGGTGGTTGGAATGCTAATGCGAATTTCACAAATACATTGTCCTGATACACAGGAAATTGAAGTAGATAAGGCAGACAAGTAGTTCTCAGTGGGCGGCAGGTCGGAGGGCGCCTTGTGTTCAAGGCCGGCCATATCTAGAAGTTCCCTAGCCCCTAGCCTAGAAGCTAATTGTCCTGGGAAGCCCAAAGGGAACGAGAACAGCTAATTTGCAAAAGCACTTCTTCATGACGAAGCCTTTGAACCCCGGCCCGGGGAGCCAACTGAAACAAGGAGTCGTTCGATCAAACATCTCTTTCGAATAAACATGTTCACCAAACTTGGGGTGTCTAACTATCGAAATTTGTTCTCTCCATCAAAGTTCGGATGTTTGATCGGGCTTATTTAAACTCACAAATATGCGCGGCGAACCAGTGTATTACGTTTTAACACTAGAAGATCCAAGCGTTGCAGTAATGTTCCAAACATCAATGAAATACCAAATTGTGACTGTTTTATTTGAATAAAACTTTAGAAATGAACCCTGAAGCACACGCAGTGTCATTATTTCACATCTTTTCACTGTGAAAACTATCAAGATTTTGCGGCTGAGGTTACAATGAAACAAGATAGAAATTTCGCCTACAAGTACCGAATCATTCTAATTTTAGTTTGAGCAAATCTTTATGAATAAGTTTAGCTCACAAAACCTGTTGATTGAGTTAGGAAAGAAAACAAGCGTATACGTGTTTGGTTTTTAAAGAAATGTCTAGTGCATCCGTCAGGTTTCCGCTTGGGCACTAATAAAGTGTTATTGATACAAAAAATATATACGATAATTGGAAATATAAATAGAGGTCTGCGCAAAATTTTATCCTTTGACAGATCACAGGGCAAAAGAAGAGAAAAGTAGCGATCTATTTCGTGCTATCGCGATGATCCAAAGTCAAGATTACAGTTTCGTTTTGACGATTTTGCGCTCGTGATCTAAAATTCCAAAGTAAATCTGTCGTAATATTATCGCCGAAACGAAATCGGAATCTTGACTCATGGATCATTGCGATACTACGAATTCGGCAGCAACGTCAGTTTATTTCTTTCGTTGACGTTTTCCTCCTCTTGCACTTGTGTTTTCCGGCTGTTTTCCGTCTTGTTGCGGCTGTTTTCTCTTGTTTTGTTGGTTTCCCTTTGTTTTTGCACTTCCCGTTCCATTCGTGTTGTCACTCTGGTTTAGTTTTCTTCGCTTTATCTTCACCTTAAAGAATAGGAGAAGTACATTTTAAAATATCCGATCGTAACAGCCCTACCATGCTACAAGGCTACTTCCTTGAATAAGGAATATGAATATGCCGGATAGGCCTTTCATGTCATTGATGACGAATTTAACACAAGCATAAAAAATGAGTGAGTCTAATTATCAAAGTATGGTATTCTCCAAAGTCCTTTACACTGATTCTCAGTCAACTGTGCGTTCGCGAATTTGTTTTCACATGCATTTCTGTAGCGTGGTATAAAATAGTTATGCAATGATGAATTCTCGTGACATACGCAGAATATTTCACTCATGTCACGGAAGCATTGTATAACTAGTTTGTACTAAGATATAAAAATTACCGATTTCCCTGCTATAAACCCTTTCCAGAATCTAGACTGCTTGCAGTCCCTTGCTCGGGGAACGTCCGTAATAAGAGGGTAAAAGTCTTACTTCGCGCGCGCCTAGTATTGTGCATTTATGCCGGGGTCACGTCACGATAAGCACGCACCACGGGGATTCAGTGCGCGCTTATTGTAACATGACCCTGTGGTGGGTGCTTATCGTGACGTGACCCCGGCATAAATGCACAGTACTACTGCGCGCGCGAAGTAAGACTTTTACCCTCATATTACGGACGTTTCCCGAGCAAGGGACTGCAAGCAGTCTATCCAGAATCTTTTGACACATTCAAACCAAAGCGTAAGACTAGCAGTGAAATCGATTAGAGATTGGCTGTATTAAGGAGCTCTGTAACCACCTTAAAGGTCAATTTAACATAGAAAGGGGGCGCTCCGTACTCACCGATGTTTCACTCAAGTGAAAAACTTCTTTGAAATAGGCCCTTTGGAAGCCGAGCATCTTTTTGGTCCACAGGTAGGGCTGCCCACATTGTGTGATGAGAAAATCCCTCAAAATAGAGACTGTTTGTGGAAATGGTGGAGGCCAAGAGGCATCACCGAATTTAGGAAGAGCATCTCCCCACACGTTGTGATTAGACGCGTGCGAAATATACATCTGCTTTCCCAGTGAAGGCGTGTATTTACAAGATGAAACATTCTTTGTTGCTGAAAACAAATAATATTAGACAATGAATAGAGAATATTGCGCGATAGCGACAGCGCAAATTATGTAATTGCATTAGGGGAATATGTTTACCGAACGAGCCCAGCGAGTTATCAGACCATATCACTGTTTTTGACTAAAAAACTAAAAGTATAAAATATAATGTATCTTCAAACCATCAAAACCAAGGCAATGTCCCTTTTCAACACTAATAACCACTATAAAAAGAATTTCCCGCTTTCGTTCTAAAGTTCCCTGTTACTGTCAGTGATTAAAGAAACGCCGATGTATCTCTCAGGAATGAAAGTCGTTGGACGTAATATTTACTGACCTGCTCCACGGTTGTCGGATGACACAGGAGTTGACGACGCTTGGGGCCTTGAGGAAGGATCCCCAAGAAACGTGTCTGGCGACACACAAGTAGACGATGCTTGAGGGATGAATAAACTACCTGGACATCCAAGACTGCTGCTGTTGTCAAGCACGTAATCTGGCGTTCCAGGAACCTCTGAGTATGGGTCTGTAGCATCTTCCGAACTAAGCATCGACTGATTTGTCGAGGATGTAATCTCTCCTGGGTCGGCAGGAACTGAAAAAGAAGAGTTGGCGAATTCAGGAAAAAAGTGAAATTACGTATCACATACACTGAGCACCAGAAAAAACATAAACAAACAAAAGGCAAATGAATACATGCATGAGAACAAGGTAAATACAGTGGCGGTAAGGGTTATTTTCGTGATTCGTGAGAACGAGCCTTATTTGTGTGTGTGAGTCGTACAAAAAACACGTTATAATCCGTGATATGAACAACGCGCGAAAATTGATTAATAACATTTAATAGTTATTAGAAAATGAAATCCAGTTGTCAATTCTACATATCCGTAATAGTTTAAGAAAGGCAAGAAATGTATGTGACTAAATGCATCAAAACGAGACTGGACGGGCATCGATGCCCGTCCAGCCTCGAATTAACATATTTGCCTACACATTTCTTTGTAAAAAGTAAGCCAGAATACGAAGTTTTCAAGTAATTCTTTTGAAACTTTGCAATTTTACTAATAAGGATATGCAGAATTGACAACTGGAGTTCATTTTCTGATATAACTATTAAATATTATTAATCAATTTTGCGTGATAACGGCCTATCGTGATGTCTGCTCATAAACCATTTATGAATCGTGATAAATGGCTAAGAACGACTCCGAACGAGAAGCGATTCTGATGTATTTGCGTGCAATTTGATAGCGTTTTCAAACTTATACGGATTCGCAGCGTGTTAGTGTGGACTGGAGATTTAGCTCCAAATAAGAGATCAGTTTTTATTTGATGTTAGCGTGTGCAATGACAGTCTCAAATTAATGGTACAGTTACGTACAGTTGACGTTATCGTTTTCATTTTTATCCGGATTCGACCGTCCACACTAAAACGATATGTATACGGATTCGTTTTGATACACTTTCGAGAGCGGTTTCCAAAGTTATACGGATTCGATGAAAATGATCAGCGTGTTAGTGTGGACGGAAGGCCTAACCGTATCAAAAAGTACACGGATTCAAACGAAACCGCGTCAGTGTGGACGGGGTCTGAAAGAGTTGTCTTTCTGACCCTGTTTACAATTTGAGCTCATTAGCATAATAAGGGCAATGCTTTTTAGAATCAGGCCGTGTTCGAGGTAGCTATAAAATGACTCCTAAAAGGTATCTAAGTCCCGGAGGCAACCATTTTAACAAAGAAAATATCCCTTTTGGACAACGAATTGCTATTACAAATCACATGAAAGACACGGTACCTTCAATGCTTGGTGCAAAGAGGAAGCGAGTAAACTCTCCAATTTCCTGTGTTTTGCCAAGAGTACGAAATGTGGAGTACACCCTCTTCACAAAATCGTGTGCACTAAGGGTGTCCGCTTTAACAAATCCAACCGCTGAGAGGCCTTTCCAAAGTGTAAACTCATTAAGATTGGCAAGTGTACTTCTCCCTGGCGACGACAATTGACAACGGATCTGAAAAAAAAAGGAACGCGCTTTCTAGCCAACAGCAACTTGCATAACGTAAATAAAATGCAGCTCTCCACTTACCTCTACATGCTCGTCTTCGTATTCATGGTTGCCGGGAATAGATATATTTAGTATCGGCCCGAGTTCACATCTAACATCATCTAAAATTAGGAATAGATGCTCGTCCTCCGGTTTAATGGTCCAGATACTAGAATGCATTTTTGGTAGCATTATAACGCCCAAAACTAAGCGCGTTTCAAGACCAACAAATTAGGGGCAGAGTAAACGAGAGCACAGTCAGTTAAGTGTGCGCAGGTTTATGTGAATCCTACTCTTTTTATATGAAATCGATAAATATGTAAGGGGCTATATATGGTAAAAAAAAAAAGACTGTAACACTAGGAAGTTGTGGGTTGTGCAACTTGAAAACATGATTGTAATACAAGGAAGTTGCGGGTTGTGCAACATGAAAAAGAAAACGTTCTTATCTCAAGTGCATACCCCAGTGTTTATTGATTGTATTATTATCATAAAAAGATCTGATTTATTTTTTAAGACATCCAAGTTACGAGGAAAAAACGGCATCAATGCATAAAGCCCAAACGATTGATTCTGGAAGTAGGAGAGTAAGAACGGCCCAGTACTTTTCCATCAGCTCCTTCGAAGCATTAATATGTCATCTAAATGATCATGCATGCTGTCGCTGTAATCGATAAAAGCGACCACTTGTTAAATTTCCCAATTGGCTAGTTTGTTTATGTACAAGAGGACTGCGTCTTTAATGAATGCCTCCGATTATGCGAAGTTGACTAAACGTTTTGGTTGGCAACAAAATAATACACTTAATTGCCATCTGGAAGCGAGGAAGGGAGGATGGGGCCGAATGAATGGGATAAATGCCTGCTGCTGAGGCTGCTTGCGAGAACAGTAACAAATTGACAATTGCAAGGCACAAAAAAGGTTTAAAAGGTCTCCCAACGTCTCATAGAGAAATGCCCCGTCCCTATCAATAAAAGCTTTCACATTTTACGGTAATATGATATGTAGTTTAGGTAGTTTTTAGTGTCAACACTGAGGTAAAACGTCCCCCCCTCCAGATAGCTCGATAGCATAGATTGAGTTTTTATTAAAAAAAAAAGTGTTAAAAAAGATTTACATTGGCATAAATTAAATAGATTCAAAAGAAGAATACACCAATATGTTGTCTAATTTCGAGTGTTTATTTTCACTTCATATTTTTTTCAAAAAGAGCCAGACTCAAAGGCTTCGCCATGAAGGGGGTACTTTTGCAAAGAAGCTGTTCTCGTTCTCTTTGAGCCTCCGGTTCAGACAATTAGCTTCTAGGCTAGGGATAAGGGAACGAGGAAGAAGGCGGAGGGACTTTTGGGGAGGAGGGACTTCTAGCTGTGACCTTGAACACAAGGCGCCCTCCGACCTGCCCACTGAAAACTACGTGTCTGTCTTATCTACTTTAATTTCCTGTGTAATGTATTTGCGAAATTCGCATTAGCAAACATTCCAAACACCTCAGCCCCGTGGAATTAATGGCCCTATAGCCTTCATTTTACTTTCTCGATTTTTTCTTGTTGTTCACTTGCAACTTTGTATTGTATAGGTTTAAATCGCTGGTTTAAACCGATTAGCTCGTGAGTTTGTATGTACCACTTCAGTGTGCCATACATGTGGTCACGTTATGATACTGCATTTAACTTCAACTTCAATTCAACTTCAACGCGAATGTGCACCGGGCTTTACTATCATACGTAATATCTGCCAGATCTGCTAGTTCTGCAGTGTGCATGCAATAGTTATTTATAGGACCTGGCACGCACACCCTCACGGGGTATGGCGTGACTCGCGAGTCTCGGTCTCACAATAAATAAGATCGGGATGGATTACATGATAAAGTACAATTCGCTATGCTCTATAGCAGCGCAACATGTCATAGCATCAGGAATTTGCATTGCTATGGTGTGACTGAAACGCCGGCTAATGGTGCACGTGCATCTAGCATCGACAATCTCCCTTCACGGCGAACTGCAATTAGAAAGAATTAATTTCTTGCCTTCAGTATCTTCTTCAAAAATATGCAGAATATCATCCCTGACACTTGGTTCCCGGTAATCACGCATTTGTTACGGGTCTATTATAAAATGTTTATAAAAATAAAACCAACTCTGACGGCTGACCTGTCAACACGTCAAGGGTTAACAAAGGGAGAATTCCTGTTGGGTTTAATTACGTTCCTTTGGCCCGCAGTTCCATGAGTAGAGTACGTAAATATGGGAGAGTACTACGTAAATCTTTGACAATTGGCTTAGAAATTTTTATCGAGTAGAAGGAATTGCTGAAAGTATGGTTCGAAATGGATTCCGCTTTTAAAGTTATGAGACACGATATTTTCTAAGGTCAGTAATTGATTGCAATCACGCGCCAAGTTGTTACGCGGGACTTCACTTCACCTATCCATGCTACCTCGGAAAGATATTTGTGCATCGCAGACGGACAGCGACGCAGAACTATTGTACTCGTTTTATAATCGGCTTTTGGCTTAGAATTATTAACCGGCGTGGAAAGAATTATAAAAGCGTTATTTTTAGGGCTCCCTGGAGGTATCAAAACCCCCTAACATAAAATTGTATACCTCGTTTCAAACCACTAATAAAAAATACGTTTCTAACCACTGTATGCATTGCTACACTACCTCAAATGGGCGATTGTCGACTTTTAGCCGTCAATTAAACCAAAACGTTGGATTCGGCTACTTCCTTGGATCGACAATCAACATTACAATTAATCCTTTGCTAAGAATCTTCAATCGCAACAGTGAATTTTGAGGTCGCGTAGCAATAATGCATATTGGTGATAAATGTAATGCCTCCATACATCGCTTCGAATGCAATTCTTGGGTTCCTAGATGCTACCCCTAGACTATCCCTACATTACGGACTACCGTTTTGTTTATATTCACCGATGAACTGTGAAAACCGGATCCTCAAGCACACTTCTATATCTGCCCACTTATAGCTTATAGTCAACCATGGAGGACCGGGAAACTCCATGAGTCAACATTTCGGAAAGATAGCAAATTTGTTTTAAATAACATCAACAATTATATTCCATTTATACAGTTTGTACCAGTGTATCGTGTACAAATACTGTTGAACTGTTAAACATATATGGGACATCTAGCTCGAAGATACAGTGGAGATGGCCCTCCTCAGCGCATCAATGAAGCTTCTTGTAGCAGACTCGTGGAAGTTGCGAAACTTCCAGCAGGACCGGCATGCAGGGTAAGTACCTTTTCCTTTTATAATGATATTTTAAAAATGACGTTCAGGTATAAAATCTGGTACTGTTTGTGTTACTCCACTCTACAACCACTGCCCTGTAATGCAGTAGACATTTGCTAGGGTTAAACGTTTACAAGATGTTTTGATATTTTGAAATATCTCGGATCGTGCAAAACTGTTATTATATTTGACTGGAACATGTCCAAACTGAATCAAGAAAATAGATGCACGTCTAGAATCTTCAACAAAAATAAGAAACGAAGCTACTGCAATGGAAAATTCCATGATAACGACTACTTTGTTTAACAGAGCGACAATACATAATTGAAAATAATTGCATTATATTTATACAATTAAAAAATGCCTCATTTAAGGAAACAAAACACTTTGTACAGAGAGTTTAAGCTCTGCCTTCCGTCGAGTACTCCACTGTGTTTAAATATATACTACTAGTTTACTTTTATTTCGGGGGGCAATTTATCGATCAGTCGATTGCAGGTAAAGCTCTAGCGCCAGGCGATCAAAAGTTCAGTTTTCGATCGGGTATATTTCAGTGTGTTTCACCTCCATTAGTGCCCGGGTTATAGAGTGATGCATTTGATTATCACGTAAGAATATATCTGTAAGAATATCATTTAGAGATAGGGTTGATAGTTTATTGATAACTACGCGAATTTCGGATATTACCCGGTATCGTATGAAATCCCCAACTCACTGGACTTTATTAGAATTTTATAGAATAGAACAAGCTTGTCTTGCTTTATAAAAGATACGGAAAAAATACCGAGGGTATCTCAAGTGTTGCGTGTAAGTTGATACACACTATTCAATCTCCAGATCATCGGGACTTTTTCATAGTTATTCACATCCACTTCTGACACATGATGCAGGTACCTATTAACATGAAAAATGCTATGCTCACCTCCTTGACTCACAATGCTAACTTTAGTATTTGTAATACGACCATTACCCAATGAGAAATATAGAACTGAAACACTTATTTCAAATTGTTAAACTTTGTTTAATTGCTGTATAGGTCCTAAAGAAAGAATAATTGAAAAATGTTTCTATCCAAAGCAGATTTTGGGAATATGTATATGTCTATAGTTTATTGCTCTGAACCGCTACAAATTCGCCGATTTCGGGTATTTCATGGTATCTTCTGAAATCTCCGAATCACCAGTGGACTTTTTTAAAGTTTCACACAATCATCAATAAGAATCATAGCGACTTCTCGCAAGCTTGTCTAAAAGATACGACGGTATCTCAAGTGCGGCGTGTAAGTCGATATACACTATTCAATCTCCAGATCATGGGGACTTTTTAATAGTTTTTCACAGCCACTTGTGACACATGATGCAGGTACCTATTAACATGAAAAATTTGCTGTACTCACCTCCTTGTCTCACAATGCTAATTTTATTTGTAATACGAAGACCATTACGCATTCAGAAATTTAGAACTGATCCACTAATTTTACATGGCTAGTGTTAAAGTTTATGTTTAATTGCCGTGCAGGTCCTATGAGAAAGAGTATATTGAAATATGTTTCTAATTAAAACGGCTATTGCGGGAAAATGTTTATTGCTCCGCGAACCGGTAAATGAGCGGATTTCGGCTATATGATGGTACTGTATCATACCTGGTTATAGTTTCATACAATCAATAGAATTATAGCGACCTCTCATAAGCTTGTCTCTTCCTCTAGCGTTGATACTGCTGTATTCTGATACATGAAACTTGATACATGATATTTTCCCGATCAACAGGGAAAACATTTTCCCGATCATCAGGGAAAACTCAGGTTTTTTCACAAGCCATTGTAGAAGATAGCGCTAACACATAATAACTAGGGATTTAAGGTCAAGTGACAATTCTAATCCCCAAAGAACTGGGAAAAACACGTCTTTTTTTCACGCGTACATAAAAATTCGCAAAACCCCGTCTCGTATGGAGAAAACAAGCTACTACGGATTAAAACACAAGCTTCGGATTTAAATACAGAACTGTTTAATGTTTAAATCCGAAAACTGTCGAAAATATCCACAGCGATATTTTCGAGATGCAGGTCATTTCTCCAAAAAAAATTGGAGAACAGAACAGCAGCATGTCAGAATTTACATAAAATATGGAGAAACGCTTTTTAAATCAACCTGGTTGAAGGAGGTTATAAAAATTCCAAGTTTGAAGACTGTTCAGCCTTATACGGGCCTGATACGAAATTAAAAATGTCATTTCACAATCCAATTTCATCCGCTCGATAGCACACGAAAATACTCACCTTGTAGCTGAAAGGTTATTTAACAAACCTAGACAGTTATTTTGTTGAATTCTTGTGAATCTGACTGCATTTAAGGTACCTAAGTTAACCCTAAAATCGAGTAAAATGGTGACAGTGCCCCTTTAAACCAAGAAATCTAGATCGAAAAAGCTCAGTGTGAAAGAACAGGAAGAGTCCATTGCATTCGAGATAAAGTATGACAGTTTTACAAAGCAGTAGTGAGACATTTGATATTAAAAGTGAATGGAATGTAAGCGGAAATTGTTTGTTGTTGCAGAATATTTCTAAATACCCCAGATACGGATTTGTTAAAAAAGTGCGTAAACATATATCATACCTTAAGCATCGTCCTTATCGGTTTTTGTGTGGCATGCCATCGCAGTGCAAATTCCAAACCATCGATAAATCCCCGAGCGAGTTCCAGTTCCCTGCTAGCAGGAGGTCATCTCCAGCCGCAAAGTAATCGCAGGCTACATTAGCAACAGATGAATGGCTGACTGTTTGACAGTTTGTTTCCGGTTTATTCGATTTCGGGGATCATGTTGTACGAGATCTATGACGTTTGTTTTTCTTGCTTGGACCTTTTTTAAGGATTGGTCTTCCTCGAACTCTTACTGGGGGGAATTGCCTTCCTCACCACCCAACCCGGCTCAATTTCTAATGGTCTACCCGTTTTAATACCATCCATGCCAGTCTCCCGCGCCGCCCGTCCTCTGTGTCAGGTCACGCATGACGGGTTGCGACAGAGTCTATTATCGTGCAACCATGGAACAGGGATTCCTATAATACCACATGGAAGGACTGAACAATATTCTTCTTGCCGGAACTCGCTCTGGGATGGGTATCGATGGTTTGGGATTTGCACTGCCACGGCGCCCCCCACTTAACCGATAAGGTATGATATATGTTGACATGTTTACACACCAGCAAATCAGTATCTGGGGTATTAAGAAATATTCTGCAACAACAAACAATTTCCGCTTCCATTCAATTTTTATAGCAAATGTCTTCACTTTTGTAAAACTCATGACCTGAATACTTTATCACTGATTTCTCGAATAACAATGGACTCCTGCTGTCCTTTCACACTGAGCTTTTTCGATTCTAGATTTCGATAATACGGCAATCGCCTGCGAAGCTTTGGTGGCAAAATTCTCGCTCGTCGACGCTCGCCTACGGTCTTTTATTGGCAACTTCCATTGGGTATTTTGCTGAGTCCATTTGGTTGTTTATTGTGTCTCTGTTTCTGGCAAAATTATCAGCCACCAAAATAGCAGCAGCTATAGAGTATACGTTTGAGCTACAAAATATCGCGTATTGGGTGGGTTCCATCGTTCATATCGCTTTAACGGGATTAATGGGAATTGGTTTCGATACCCTTCAATGGTGCAAAAAAATAGACGAATCGATGGATTTATAAATTTCTTTAATATCTTTGCCTTATATCTTATATCCAACACCGCACGCACTCATTTTCACTATTTCCACTAATTTCACTATTTCCTTCAATTAACTTTGACATAGGTACTTTGTGGCCTATTTCTCTTTGGATGAGTGTTTAATAGAAAGTTGTAATAGATATACTGTTGGTTGCTAGTCCAGTCATTTTAGGTCGAACAAGAGCTCAAAATGAAACAAATTGCAACAGATGGTTTTTCTTCTTAATATGTGTATGGTGGCGAAATATGTTATCTTATTTAATGATTCTGAAATTGATGGCAAAATTTTGTAAGCAAAACTTGGGAAAAGGAATATTTTATTATGAATAGTTTCTGGAAAAATTCATAATTTCTTATAAAAGATAACATGCTATAAAATCTGTTTAAAATAAATGGTTTTGTATGCCACAGTACTAAGTACCTTCATCAGTCAATTGAAAGTAGTAGTGAAGTAGAACGCCCCTTGTTTTGGCTTGCCATCTTGTGCACCTAAAAAAGGACATTGTGATAAAGTAAATTACAGCTGTATACAAATATCTGAAAGAGCCTATGTCAGCCTCCATTTTGTCAGCCTAGCAACATACCGAGACAGAGAAAGCATCCATTTCCATCGGCTGATTTAGGGAATGTAGTGCAATATTTGCGATTGAATTCAACAAATGAATAAGAAAACTTCGTTTTTAGAAGACTATTTCGAGATTTCACACGTAATTCATTGTCTGATATCGACTGAAAACAATGACAAAGGAGTGGCTGACTAGGGCTCTTTAATCCCCTTTTTTACTCTTTTCCATTATTAGATCTTTTCCATTTGATGGGCGTACCAAATTTCCATAGGTTTTGAGTGGTGTGGACTTATAAAACACAGTTCCTGCGACTGCACAGGCTTATGCAAGCCAAGATGTGGTTGGGAGAATTCGAGAGCAAGGCAGTGGAAACACGAGTCCCAAATGCTATTAGATCTTTTTCATTTGATGGGCTTACCAAATTTCCATAGGTTTTGAGTGGTGTGGACTTAACAAATAAAACACAGTTCCTGCGACTGCACAGCCTTATGAAAGCAAAGATGTGGTTGGGAGAATTCGAGAGCAAGTCAGTGGAAACACGAGTCCCAAATGCTATTATTACCTCTGTTACTTGGCCACAAAGTCCTATTAATGATTGTTCATACCATTTTAGTGACAGAAAATATTGTGGAAATTGCTAATAAGAGGAAAGTCTTCTTTAATCTTTGTTGTGACAAGCTAACAAGCCGCTAATGCAGCTCAAACTTTCGGTGGCGCTTCTTTGAGAAGCAGAAGCATTTTATAGTAGTTTCAGTGAAAATTACAGTGAAAGTTTTCTTGTACTACCTCCATAGCGACCCACCTATATTAAGCTGGGGTCCCAGGGGTGGCCGTTAAACAGAGGTACCACTATATTAAAATCCTATGTTGCAATATTTTCCACATTAAAAGCTTCATTGACTTTGACTACTACATCATTGTTATAACATATTACATGGTAATATAATAGGCCCAAAGGGGGACATCCTATATTCTAATGATAGGGGTGACCGTCGTGTTTTTTTAGGGTTTGAAATCGGCCATCTGGTATTTTTTAGTGGTTCAAAATAACCAAACAGTATGGTATTTTTTAGGTATTTAGGTATTTTTTAGGGGGCTCCATGCAAATAAGGTCGTTTATTTTTTACCTCGAGGGCACTGTAACGAATCCTGCATTCTGATTGGTTCATATAGCGCACGCTTGGGGGCAATATTTTCCTATCCCTGACCTTGGTTACGGTAACCTTTTTCGCGCGTTTGTTTTCATCGAAAAAATCCATTTTGAGTTGGAAAAAAACAAATAACTTATTTACCGGCTTTTGGTCGGTCTGTATAGGGAAAACTGTGACCTCGGTATTTTCAGACTAAGGTTTTTTAGGGTGCAGATTTTTTCAGACCAGGCATTTTAAGATCGAAATGCGAGTATTAGAAGAAGAAAAATATTTTTTCCCCTTAAAGCGAACGAGATATTTAGGAAAAACGAAAAAGTAGCAAGGATCAATAAAGCTCGCGAGGCGCGATAATCTCTTAATCCTGTTTACTCTAGCGTGACATACGGGCACTTTTTTATGTTGTGCGAAATGCGAGAGCTTCATTCAAGCCATGTTGTAGCTAGTCGTCGCGCCCAGAAGAAGTAAGCAATATTTGCCAATGTATCGTTCGAGAAAAAAGCGTGGTCCAGACAACCAAAAGAAAAAGAAGTTAGGAACCCCAGGGAACTAAAGGAGTTTTAGCTTTGGTTCTTCTAGCGGACATTGAAGGCGCATCAGACTTCACAGACTTTCACTTCATAGTTTTAGACTTCGCGGCTCGCACTGTAGTTTTTTTAGCAGTTTGTTTTACCGCGCGCTTTGGTGGCTGAGGAGGCTTCGCCATTCTCGAAAGCAGTCGACTACAACCTCATTCAGCGCGCGAAACTGCGGCGAAATCATTAACTTGCATGCAAATGAGTTCTGGCTGTGAAGCTACATCTACCATCATGCGATTGGCTCATGGCGTGACAAACCTATACTTCGATTAGGTGTGAATGTCAATCACTGTCGTCGAAAGTGTCGGCGCTGAATTTCTTTAGCCTCGCGTTTCTCAAAGAAATTATCAGCGCTGTTTATCACTATTCTTTTGAGGTTTAGGTCAGGTTCCGCCGGTTCAATCTCGATGAAATTTGGCAAGCCGCTAGAATAGGAGTCTGTGACCATGGTATGAGACCGTCATTTAAAGGATACATACCTTGGTTTCTACTTTGGTGATCGTTTTCTGTGTTTTGAATGTAACATTAAGAAAAATATATTAGAAATGTGATATATTTTTTTTAATGTTGCAAAATCGTTCCCAGGGAGAAAGAACGAATGGCTGGTTAGTAAACATAAAGGATTTTAAGCGTCCAAATGAAACAACAACAACAACAACAACAAAAAACAATAAAATTATTCGTCAACATACTTTTTTTTTCAGCTGCTAGGGTGGGGCATCTTTTCTTTGGGTGGCCCCATCCTAGACATCCCTTGCATTGGAAGGAACTTTCTGTAATGCAAGCATAGAAAGTCTGTTCATTAGAAATAATTTAATTATTGCGCATGTTAGTTGATACCACAGGGCAGATACTTATGTTGTAGGGTTGCTAGGGCTTTGGTAGGCAGAAATTATCGCGCATCTTGGAATTTCTATTTAAAAACTACGGATTTTTTCAGGTGCTGTTCCCACGATCAACCTCTTTAAAATTTAAGATCAGAAATCTGTTTGGGAGACATATTTTTTTAGATCACACAATATTGGAAAAGGTTATTGATCAAACATGTAGTGACTTTATTTATGTCATTATTATGTTGTGTAAAATAGCATACATTGCAAGGGTATAATTAATATTAAAATCCCATTTGGAGGTAAACACGAGCAATGTGGTTGCAATATAGAAATGTTTACAAAAACATTGAAATAACTCAGGTCTCACATAAAGATCAAATCTACCATACCTACTTTTCTTTCAGGTAAGATTGAGGATTATTTATAGCGGAGCTCCCGAGCGGAGCCCCATAGTTACATGCAGGAGGAAAAGGAACAAAACAAAAGTGTATATGTATCAAGCGATTCTGTCATGGACTTCCGGTTTCGTCCGGAATGACGTCATCGAAAGTAGAAAAGTCAATATCTCAAGAAGGCAACATCGCTAGGTGACCAAACATGGGTAAAGTTATTTTGGAGGCAACGGAGGCGCACCACCAAGGTCACGTGACATGACGTCATCAAAACTAGAAAAGTCAATATCTCAAGAAGGCAACATCGCTAGGTGTCCAAATTTGGGTAAAGTTATTTTGGAGGCAAGGGAATGCACTACCAAGGTCACGTGACATGACGTCATCGATGACGTCATCAAAACTAGAAAAGTCTATATCTCGAGAAGGCAACATCGCTAGGTGACCAAACTTGGGTAAACTTATTTTGGAGGCAAGGGGGGTGCACTACCAAGGTCACGTTGCATGCCTCCACCGATGACGCCATCAAAATTAGAAACTCAATATCTCACGAAGGCAACATCTCTAGGCGAACAAACTTGGGTACAGTCGAGAAGAGCATCCGTGAGTCTGTGGTTATGGAGCTCTTTGAAATGCCAACATAAAAAAAATCTGAATTTGCAAGTATGCAATGGAGAACAATGCAATCGAGAACAAGAGGAATGTTTTCTGTAGCAAGTGACGTCGCGATACTTCACATGATGCATATTTTGCAGGACTTATAATTTTACCTAGCAACGGCCCAGCAAGATAGGTAAACGCACCCTTATATACAAATATGTAACCGGGAGCTTCGCTTTTAGCCAGTGGCTAAATCTATATATTATTTTACAGCATGAAAGATTGAAACTGGAACTATATCACACTGATCGCCTACGTTTGGAACCAATCGCCGTAATCAAAGCAAGACAAATGTTTCCTGCAGCCAGTCCTATATGTTACAGTACGAGCCGTACGGGCCACCTAAGTCATGATGGCTAATTTGAAACTCAAAATTGAGATTCAGATTGCAGAGATTTGACTTGAATCTTTTGAGTTGTTCCAGTCTGCCATGAGCCATGGTGTTCGTCACAAAATTAAAAAGACCGCAAACAGCTCTCTAACCTTTAAAATCACTCTTGAGCAAAATGGTTCACTCTTCCCTTCGCCGATTTTTAAAGGCATATTCTGCCATAATTCATGCAACGCGAGCAGCCTTCGTCTTTCTCTCGTTTAATGCTCATACCCTGCAGACTGAATTATTCCTTCTGCGCCTTTATTTGCATGCAATTTACAATTTCAAATATTTGAACGAGCAAAATATAGAAGTTCAATCGATGGCATAATGATATAAAATTGCGATCCGTCCCGATTCTCAGTGTAGTTGTGTTGGTTGTTGTGGTAGAGCCTTGAGTTCGCAAGTTACAAAGGTTCTGTTTGATTTACAGCTGGACAACTGGGAACCCCTTATTAAAACCCATTGTATCACGTCCCCCGGGCGGGGGATCCCAATAAAAGTAGACGGGGGTGCTCGTGGGAAACTTGATTTTAACCCTAAGGGATAGCAAATTGGTCGTGGTCAACAGTGAATTTTACCCCTAAAAAAATAGCAAACTGGATGCAAAAAAATCCTAATGCTATTGCGGTCCTTTAAATTACCATCAACAGATGCTCGTAAGTAGGATACATATGCGCTTCTTCCATCAAGACTGAGTTTATTCTTTTGTTGCTTAATTTCTAGTTCACCTTTTGCTTGAGACACCCTAAGGGATAGCAGATTTTTTTGGACATCCCTAAGAGATAGCAGTTGTGTGAATTTTATACCCTTAAAGGGATAGGACGAGCACCCCTGTCATGCTTATGGGGAGTTCCCCTCCCCCCGGATCACGTCGTATACTACTGATCAAGCTTCATTGAACATTTACTTATTGCATGCTTCTAATCGTTGCAGGCTTTTTCGTTCTGAGAAGCTCCTTTAAATAAGGGCGTGCGACATCGCTGTTTTTTTTCTGATCACATGACAGTAAAAGTACCAGAAAGCGCAAGAAAGACTGATGTATTCAGGGAAGGACAAAATCAAATGTCTATATTTATAAGTCGTTATTTAGTGTTCGTAGATGCTAATCATCGTGTATTCTCTTACCTATATCTTTAGGAATGTAGTGTATTTAAACAAATACAAATTAAGGAATAGAGAACTATTGTTACGGGATCTTTGTTCTTTGCGTGTTCTTTATTTTACTACTTAGACCCCGTCCACCTCAGATACGGCTATCGTCCACACTACAACGCCGAAAACGATCACCGAAAACGATAAGTGTGGACGCAAATCTTTTTTAAAAAACGGAGCAAAAAGTATCCGTTTTAGTTTGAAAACGGTGTAGTGTGGACAGGGTCTTATTGAACTACTACGCAACTTCTCAGCTTGATCACTACTCCTGCTACAACTTCTATACTAGGGTTACAGTGTCCTTTTTATAAGGCTCAGATCAGGATGGTTCTACCCTGGTCCCAGGGTGAAGTTTCCGTGTTTTTTAGCCAAGTTCAGTCGAATGTTCGTTATTTTAGTGGTATAGTCGTTTTGCCTCTAGTCTTGCTAGTGATTGCTAATCCTCTAATGATTGTAGTCTTGCTCTGTTTCCTCTTCCTGAAACTTCACCTTGGGAACACTCGCTAGGATTCTAAGTTCTATCAATCAAAAACGTCATTGGATGGTGAACAGGACTCTACATTTACTTTTAAAAAACCTCTACTTCACGAGGTGCCATTGACTACTAATTCAAACATTTTAGTCGCCAGAAAGCGAACTTTAGTCGCCAAATAAACGTGGATCTCAGCTGAACTCGGCTAGGGTGCCATTTTGCTACTACCTTTAAAATTGTCAATTTAGAGGCTTCTCATTTGCAGCAGGATTAGTTTTTCTAAGGATAAAATCTTTAGGAATGTGCCAAATGGGATAAGGGTGACGTTTTAGTTCCTAAAAATACTAAAACTAGCTTCGTAATAATGTCATATACATCATTTAGTCAATGTTTCAAGCATGCCTCAAGGACAAATGCAGACCTGTTCGGTTTACACAGCTTACACAGTTTAGGCAGTGCAACGTCGATACTGAAACCACCCAGGATCACTCCTGGACCATGCACAGAGACTATCCCCCCTCCGATAAAAAGCTCTGAGATTGTCTACTAACAGAGCGCTTCTAAAACTCCATTGCTGCTGGAAAACGGATCTAGCGGAGGACATGTATGTTAAAGAAAGCTACGCCTCGCAGGTTTTCAGTAGCAACCTTTATTTAGATATGCTTCTAATCATTTGCAATAAATCAGCGTAACTGTGCCTTGTTCAAACCTGAACCAACCCCCGCACCCTCTCCCCCACACCACCACGTGACAAAAAGGTCCAAAAACAGTAAATAAACAACTTATATTATATTTGCTTTTTATAGCGAATATTGATTAGCTGTTTCTCAATAAAAATTAGATTCATACCACATTAGTCCGCTTTTTCTAGATTAGCACCCTCCCACAAAAATCCTGGCTACGAGCCTGCAGAGTAAATTAAGCTTTAGTCAAAAAAAAGACCAAAATCAGAAAAAGTCAACTAAATTATTTCAAGTCGTACAGCACATGCGCAACTTGATACCATAGACAGAGCGGAAATTACCAAAAATAAATGTCTAACTTCGCCATATTTCAAAATATATGCTCAAGCAATGGGTTTCTGTGACAAAAAAACATAATTCCTGATTAAAGTACTAATTCTCCCATAAAATTGCACAGAAACCAAAGTTTAAAGCCTAGTTTCTCAAAGGGGGATCTATTTTGATATTTTATTTCTCATCAAATGAGGACTCTGTAAACAAAAATCAAGCTTGTCTGAGTTATCCCTACCTTACTATTTGAAGTCGAAATTTATTAATTTTAGCAGGGTTTTTCCGCTCTGTCGATACCATGAAAATAAATAAATAAATAAATAATTTTTAGAATATACAAATAAATAAAGAAACTATACTTTTTGAATCAGTTGATTAATTCATCACCTCAGACTCCGTGATTATCAGCTAATAGTCATATCGACTCCATAGCCCGATAGTCCATTCTATAAGCTTTCCAACGATATATAGGTTGACATGTTTTGGTTAAACTAAGGAGGTTTATGATTTTTTTTCCGAGGAGGTGCTCGAAGGTAACTCAGTAATTGTAGAAACCAAATACCCAAAAGTATAAACGACACCGATCGTTCCAGAACCGTCCTTGACACCGCCACCTTCTGTGGCTATCACCCCAAAGAAGCCAAAATTGCAAAATATATTAAAGAACTATTTCGATGACGATGCCGACAAAGACAGACCATATTTAAAATCGACGTTGAGAAGCTTTCGGTTGCGTTCTCACCGTTCTTCTCCATATAAAATGAAGTAAAAGATACTAGTGAACAAACTTCAGACTTGTAAGCAATGTATATGTAATAAAGGACAATGTATTGGGTAATAAAGAGAAATAAATCATGTGTTACTAAAAATAGCCTGTGACGTCATTACTTATGCGGTAACCTGATACCGCTAACGCCACATCACTATAAGTAACCTGATACCCCTAGTAGCGTATATCCACATAACTATAGGTAACCTGATACCCCTAGTATGCCATTTGCTAGTAGTAAATGAAGGACGAACCACTTGACAGACTCAACTCGTTGGTTTACGCTGGACCAATTAACGGTCTAGCCGACAGTAAGATTAATACAATTTAAAATAAGAAAAGTCGGCGACAACGTAGGTTTCAGTTGTATTTTAGTACAATATTTCGGCTGGCCAAACCAGCCTTCTTCAGGTACTGTGAATACATAATGACATGGTAGCATGATAGCATGTATGCGCCCAGCACGGCAGCAGCTCGAAAAATTAGCTCCGTTTGATATTCACTTTTAGCAGTATTCTTTGTTACAATGGCACCGAATCTTTCAAGACAAGCATTGATAAGTTTGGGAATGGGTTTTGGCCACGATATAGAGGAAAGAGAGCCGGGCGGTCAGTTAGAGCGAGAGAACAGCTCCAAAGCCGAGGAATCGACATTGTTCAAACACGCCAAGTGAAGCGTAGAATTAACAAGAACACGCAAAACTCCAACAACTGCGTAGAAATTCCACTTAACAAGCCCCCAGCCGACTGCTCGAACAAGGGATCAACCACACCTTCGTTCCATCCTTTTTCCTCTCGAATGTCATGTCGCTGGCTCCAAAAATTGACGAGGTTCGCCATGTTGTCCAGAATGCGAACTTCGATTTCATTTGCATAACCGAGTCATGGCTCAAATCACACATACAAGATTCAGTTGTGGCAATTGACGATTATCATCTCGTTCGCCGTGACCGAGTGGAGATAATGCATGGCGGAGTTTGCATGTACGTTAAAGATACAATTCCCTTTTCGGTTATTGAAGACCTGGCGGATGATTTTCTCGAAGTTTTATGGCTGGACATTCGACCACATCGACTCCCGCGAGGCGTGAATAATATTATTATCGGAGTTATTTACCATCCACCAACAGCTTCGAACTCGCAGATGCTGGACTATCTGATCAAGTGTTTGTCTACTATCGAATCGCGTCACTCTGATTGCGGAATTGTTTTGCTCGGTGATATAAACAAGCTGGACACAGCGAGGTTAAAATCAAACTTTAATCTCAAGCAAACTGTTTACTTCCCTACGCGCGGGCGGAACACACTTGACCAGATCCTTACGAACCTCAAAGAGTACTACGATCCACCTATCGAGCGACCAGCATTTGGCCTATCAGATCACTGCTCCGTCGAGGTCCAACCTAAAGTCCGTCCTGCAGTTTCAGAGAGCAAGTTCACTGTCAAATCAAGGGACTTGCGAGCGAGTAATCGTCAAGCTATAAGATCATATCTCGAGCAAGTAGATGTTGAATCGCTCATCAACACTGTCGTTACATGCGAAGAGAAAACGTCGCTACTGCATACTATCGTCCAAACAGGCCTTGATTTTATTGCACCTATAAGGACAAAAACTATCCACATTACTGAGCCACCATGGATTAACCAGAGACTAAAATCTCTGATCAAGAAGCGGCAGAGAGCCTTAAGTTTGGGTGATCAAGTCGAATTCCGCCGTTTGAGGAACCTCGTAAACCGAGAACGCAAAGCATGCCGGGGCAAATACTACAGTCACAAAGTGGAACATCTGAAAGTCTGCTCACCAGCAAAGTGGTGGACCGAAGTAAAGAAGCTCAGTGGCATGTCTAAAGCGACCAGCGCTAAAGACAATATCATCAAGTCTCTCAAACACCTGAGCGCTGCGGACACAGGTGAAAATGACACGTCACTAGCAAATCGTATCAACGAAGGCTTTCTGACACCTATGCAGGACTTTCGGCCTTTAACCGAACAACCAACTGTAGAGCCAGCTTCGCCCTCTGAGTCTGACCTAGTTGTAACATCAGCAGAGGTCTTTAAGGCCCTCTCCGCCATCAACCCTACTAAGGCCCAAGGGCCTGATGGGATGCCGGGTTGGTTACTCAAAGAGAACGCAGATTTACTTGCGGACCCAATTCGAGATATCCTGAACTCCTCTTACCGAGAAGGCTGTCTCCCATCTTCTTGGAAGGAGGCTGATGTTGTACCAGTCCCAAAGCAAAAGCCAATCTTCGACATCAACAAGCACCTACGGCCTATCTCGCTGACCCCACTCTTGTCTAAGATAGGAGAAGATTTTATCGTTGAGAGATTTGTTAAGCCTGCTGTTCTAGCTAAGATCGATAGCCAGCAGTTTGGAACCATTCCAAATTCGTCAACAGTTCACGCCCTCATCGACATGCTCCATCGATGGACTAATGACACCGACGGCAATGGCACTGCTACCAGGGTCGTGCTTTTCGATTTTCGAAAAGCATTTGACCTTATCGATCATACGATTCTGGTGAGGAAGCTGCGCACATACGATCTCCCGGGCTCAGTAATTCACTGGATCATTGACTTCCTTCGCGATCGTAAACAAAGAGTGAAGTTGGGACAGGATTGTTATTCTGAATGGCGAGGTATCCCTGCTGGAGTACCCCAAGGGACAAAACTGGGTCCCTGGCTGTTCCTGATTATGATAAATGACATCAGTGTCTCTGGCGTGCACCTCTGGAAGTACGTAGACGATATTACAATCTCAGAGTCTGTACCCAAGAAACACACAAGCAAGATCCAAGAGGCAGTTGATGAACTGTGTAGTATAACTAGTGCAGATAAGTTCCAACTAAACGAAGTAAAATGTAAAGAACTACGAATAGACTTTTCACAAGCAGACAAAGGGTTCAATTCAGTTAATGTAAATAATTCCGAGCTGGAGTTGGTAAGCGAAGCAAAGCTCCTAGGTTTAAATATCAGTAATGATCTTAAATGGAATGCCCATATTGCTGCCATCATTAAGAAAGGAGGCTCTAGGTTATATTTCCTTAGGCAACTTAAGCGCTCCAAGTTAGCCAGCAAAGATCTGATGCAATTTTACATTACATGTATAAGACCTGTGACCGAGTATGCTTGCCAAGTCTATCACAATAGTCTGCCTAATTATTTAAGTAATGATCTTGAGCGCCTACAGAAACGAGCCATGCGCATCATCTATCCAGAACTAAGCTACGCTGAAGCCCTTAAAGAAGCTGGCCTCGTAACACTCTTCCAGCGTCGCCAAGACATCACTTCTAGGTTCTTCGATGAGATTGTAGCGAACACTGACCATAGACTCAATCGTATCTTGCCAAAGAAAAACGAATCGCAATATAATTTAAGGAACAAAAAAAATTCGTTATGCCAAAATGTTCTACAAAGCGCTGCCAAAGTAGTTTTATAAATTGTAATTCAAGGTTTTATATTCCATAATTTAGTATACATTTTTTATTAGACATATTTATCCTTTTAGCAATTATTATATTTATTAGACACATTTATTATTATAGAAACTATAGTTAGCATTTTTATATTGTAAAGTTAGACCATTTCAGCCCTTGGCTGTAAATTTTTAACTAATAAACTATCTATCTATCTATCTAGGCTTATATATAAGGTGAAACGTGATACAATAAAAATGATGATGATGATAACGTTTGTGATATTACACTAGATAAGAGATATAAAAATTAAAGGAAAAGTCAAAGAAAAAATAAATACAATATAATCTAAAATGAAGTCTCATCTCGTCAATTCAAACCGTCAGACTCAAGGGTACCAGCACGTAGGATGAGTGTGGCCTCTCTTGCCTTACGAATTGAATCTCGCTTAGTCATTAATTGTTTCTATCTGATCTGTAATGTCGGTGTCTAAAGGCTTGTAAAAAGTTCTGTCGTTGAGTTGTCTGTTGCATTCGTTAATGTACCAGTCTCTGTCCATAACTACCGTTACCGTGTCCCTTTTGTTATAACCTATAACCCCACACTTCCTAACATGAATCATATCGTTAAACGTAGTTTCAATTTACTTCTTCCCTCTGACCGCTGCAAAAAAGCTTTCCCTGAACCACCCACTGTGTTTTCATTGTCTAAGTGCCGCCGAAAACAAAAGGCGCCTTTGACGTCGCTGGTAAAATAAAAAAATTAACCAACTTCCCCAGGTCGGATTTCTACGAAATTTGGATATGTTATTCCCAGATATCTTTTTGACAATTAGTAGCAAAAATTTCCCATGTTGCAATTTTTTCCAGGTTTGGGTTTTTTTTCGGCTAATGTGACCGGACTTATTTGCGATGGCGCAATATTTTCTGAAATAGGTGCATATCCACCGATCTACATCTCCCAATTAGTTGTATGTTATACACATTATCAGACATGAGAGTAAGCCGAGGAGAAATGTCCTATTAGCAGGCAGGTTGCCTTAGAAATTTAGACGATCTTAGTGCAATCTGCCCCTTCCTGCTTCTTTGGAAAATGACTTTGTTTAACTTACATCGTTGTCTCCCTACTTTTGACTTGAGTTGTACGTCATTGCTGTGTATGCAGTGCTTTCGCCAACTGAGAAGCACTTTCGCACCAAGGACCTTTCTCCCTTCTGTGTGTAGCATTGTCGTCTTTGTTGTGTCCTGGAATTCATTTAGCCATTCTGCTGCTCCATCCTTAGTGGTGACATTTGCTCGCAATTCAGCTAGACCTGGTGGCGTGGTGGTAGAGCTGCTGTCAGGAAATTCAACTGATTGCAAGAGATATGTATAGTTTAGTGGAAGTAGATCCCTAAGTTGAGTTGGAATGTGTTCCCAGACTGTAGTACCAGCTTTGGATGTTGGATTTTGTTTATCATTGCTAGTGTTTGGTCTTGGTTTTGGGCCAGCAGATGTAGGTGTTTTGGATGGTCCATTTGACGGTGCTGGCCTCTGGGATGGCCCAGTGGGTGGTACTGGTGCTGTTGCTGGTCTTTTGGATTGCCCACTGGGTGATGCAGGTGGTGGTCTCTGGGATGGCCCATTGGGTGTTGCTGGTGCTGCTTTCTGGGATGGCCCATTGGGTATTGCTAGTGCTGCTTTCTGGGATGGCCTATTGGGTGTTGCTTTCTTGGATGGCCCATTGGGTGTTGCTGGTGCTGCTTTCTGGGATTGCCCATTGGGTGGTGCCGGTGCTACTCTTTGGGATGGCCCATTGGGTGTTGCCGGTGATACTCTCTGGGATGGCCAAGTGGATGTTGCTGGTGCTACTCTCTGGGATGGCCAAGTGGGTGTTGCTGGTGCTACTCTCTGGGATGGCTTATTGGGCGTTGCCGGTGCTGCTCTCTGGGATTGTCAAGTGGGTGGTGTTGGTGCTACTCTCTGGGATGGCCCATTGGGTGTTGCCGGTGCTACTCTCGGTGATGGCCAAGTGGGTGATGTCGGTGCTACTATCTGGGATGGCCCAGTTGGTGTTGCCAGTACTACTCTCTGGGATGGCCCATTGGGTGTTTCCGGTGCTTCTCTGTGATGGCCATTGGGGTGGTGTGGGTGCTGCTCTCTACACAGGTTTGTGCGAATCATTCTATGTTCTAATTGTCCGTCCTGCAAGTTTAGCTTATTCTTTTTCTGACTTGCATTGTTTTCTTAGTTTAATTTTTTGTAACAATATCAGCTGTTCGACTACTTCTTTTGTAGCCATTTCTTTTTCAAAGACTTTATTTACAAGTAAAATACATGCAGCAGATTTTTAGTATAATTACTGCTCGTCGTATCTTTTAGGGGTTAAAATAGTAAATAAGCCGATCAAATTTTACAAGAAAAATGGCTTTGTATGTCAAGATTTGCTCTTCCCTAGTGTCTTGTCAGAAAAAAATCCTCTCCTAAAAAATTTCCCGCGTTGGCGCGGGCCTTGTGTGACGCATGACGTCATGATTCGTGAACGGAAGTCGCTCGAAATCTATTTTTGAATTCTTATTGTTGACTCTCATAGGGCACGGGGGTATGTTCTCTTATATTATTTTCTCTTGGTAGTATATATACGTCATGATTCGTAACCGGAAGTCGCTCGAAATCTATTTTTAGATTCTTATTGTTGACTTTCATAGGGCACGGGGATATGTTCTCTTATATCATTTTCTCTTGGTAGTATATATAGTGATAACATGCCTATTTGTATTCACAATACCTGAAGTCTGCAGGTTTGGCCAGCCGAAATATTGTATAAAACTATATTCTCTACGTTGTGTCGACTTTTTCTGAAAAATGTTTTAGCGCTTACTTACCCCAGCCCTTTATCTATCAGAGCTCCAGGTTAAAGGAATTGAAAGAACAAAGAAAAATCGATCCAGGATCGAACTCACAGTACGCACAGTGTGACGTGCACAGACACACTGCGCCAACTAGCTGTACCTGCGCCCCACCTACACTCAAGGGACAAAATAGCTGAGACCCCCTAGGCAAATTACGGTTAAAGTAAAATAATGGCCTTAAACACGTACAAAATCCCTTTTGTAGAGCCCTTCCCCCCCTCCCCCACATAAATGTTGTTTCCAGACCAATCACTGTCCTCCAACATTGAAGAGGGGGGAGGGGACTGAGCATGTTTAAAGTGAGTTTTAACGAATTCTCTATTTTTCGTGTACAGTAAGAAAGAGGCTCAGCTATTTTTGTCCCTGAGTGTCCGAGAGTATCATGTCTGAGAATTACTTATTTATAAAGTAGTGTTTCCGCTCGCTTTGTTTCAATCTGAAAATAAGTCTCACAAGGACCTGTAAAAGATTAGAAAAAGCATTGCTTAGAATAGTTTCGCCTTTTAATGTTACTATTTTCGATAACATGTTAGGCTGTTTATTTTCACAAACCGAGATCATACGATTCTGGTGAGGAAGCTGCGCACATACGATCTCCCGGGCTCAGTAATTCACTGGATCATTGACTTCCTTCGCGATCGTAAACAAAGAGTGAAGTTGGGACAGGATTGTTATTCTGAATGGCGAGGTATCCCTGCTGGAGTACCCCAAGGGACAAAACTGGGTCCCTGGCTGTTCCTGATTATGATAAATGACATCAGTGTCTCTGGCGTGCACCTCTGGAAGTACGTAGACGATATTACAATCTCAGAGTCTGTACCCAAGAAACACACAAGCAAGATCCAAGAGGCAGTTGATGAACTGTGTAGTATAACTAGTGCAGATAAGTTCCAACTAAACGAAGTAAAATGTAAAGAACTACGAATAGACTTTTCACAAGCAGACAAAGGGTTCAATTCAGTTAATGTAAATAATTCCGAGCTGGAGTTGGTAAGCGAAGCAAAGCTCCTAGGTTTAAATATCAGTAATGATCTTAAATGGAATGCCCATATTGCTGCCATCATTAAGAAAGGAGGCTCTAGGTTATATTTCCTTAGGCAACTTAAGCGCTCCAAGTTAGCCAGCAAAGATCTGATGCAATTTTACATTACATGTATAAGACCTGTGACCGAGTATGCTTGCCAAGTCTATCACAATAGTCTGCCTAATTATTTAAGTAATGATCTTGAGCGCCTACAGAAACGAGCCATGCGCATCATCTATCCAGAACTAAGCTACGCTGAAGCCCTTAAAGAAGCTGGCCTCGTAACACTCTTCCAGCGTCGCCAAGACATCACTTCTAGGTTCTTCGATGAGATTGTAGCGAACACTGACCATAGACTCAATCGTCTCTTGCCAAAGAAAAACGAATCGCAATATAATTTAAGGAACAAAAAAAAATTCGTTATGCCAAAATGTTCTACAAAGCGCTGCCAAAGTAGTTTTATAAATTGTAATTCAAGGTTTTATATTCCATAATTTAGTATACATTTTTTATTAGACATATTTATCCTTTTAGCAATTATTATATTTATTAGACACATTTATTATTATAGAAACTATAGTTAGCATTTTTATATTGTAAAGTTAGACCATTTCAGCCCTTGGCTGTAAATTTTTAACTAATAAACTATCTATCTATCTATCTAGGCTTATATATAAGGTGAAACGTGATACAATAAAAATGATGATGATGATGACGTTTGTGATATTACACTAGATAAGAGATATAAAAATTAAAGGAAAAGTCAAAGAAAAAATAAATACAATATAATCTAAAATGAAGTCTCATCTCGTCAATTCAAACCGTCAGACTCAAGGGTACCAGCACGTAGGATGAGTGTGGCCTCTCTTGCCTTACGAATTGAATCTCGCTTAGTCATTAATTGTTTCTATCTGATCTGTAATGTCGGTGTCTAAAGGCTTGTAAAAAGTTCTGTCGTTGAGTTGTCTGTTGCATTCGTTAATGTACCAGTCTCTGTCCATAACTACCGTTACCGTGTCCCTTTTGTTATAACCTATAACCCCACACTTCCTAACATGAATCATATCGTTAAACGTAGTTTCAATTTACTTCTTCCCTCTGACCGCTGCAAAAAAGCTTTCCCTGAACCACCCACTGTGTTTTCATTGTCTAAGTGCCGCCGAAAACAAAAGGCGCCTTTGACGTCGCTGGTAAAATAAAAAAATTAACCAACTTCCCCAGGTCGGATTTCTACGAAATTTGGATATGTTATTCCCAGATATCTTTTTGACAATTAGTAGCAAAAATTTCCCATGTTGCAATTTTTTCCAGGTTTGGGTTTTTTTCGGCTAATGTGACCGGACTTATTTGCGATGGCGCAATATTTTCTGAAATAGGTGCATATCCACCGATCTACATCTCCCAATTAGTTGTATGTTATACACATTATCAGACATGAGAGTAAGCCGAGGAGAAATGTCCTATTAGCAGGCAGGTTGCCTTAGAAATTTAGACGATCTTAGTGCAATCTGCCCCTTCCTGCTTCTTTGGAAAATGACTTTGTTTAACTTACATCGTTGTCTCCCTACTTTTGACTTGAGTTGTACGTCATTGCTGTGTATGCAGTGCTTTCGCCAACTGAGAAGCACTTTCGCACCAAGGACCTTTCTCCCTTCTGTGTGTAGCATTGTCGTCTTTGTTGTGTCCTGGAATTCATTTAGCCATTCTGCTGCTCCATCCTTAGTGGTGACATTTGCTCGCAATTCAGCTAGACCTGGTGGCGTGGTGGTAGAGCTGCTGTCAGGAAATTCAACTGATTGCAAGAGATATGTATAGTTTAGTGGAAGTAGATCCCTAAGTTGAGTTGGAATGTGTTCCCAGACTGTAGTACCAGCTTTGGATGTTGGATTTTGTTTATCATTGCTAGTGTTTGGTCTTGGTTTTGGGCCAGCAGATGTAGGTGTTTTGGATGGTCCATTTGACGGTGCTGGCCTCTGGGATGGCCCAGTGGGTGGTACTGGTGCTGTTGCTGGTCTTTTGGATTGCCCACTGGGTGATGCAGGTGGTGGTCTCTGGGATGGCCCATTGGGTGTTGCTGGTGCTGCTTTCTGGGATGGCCCATTGGGTATTGCTAGTGCTGCTTTCTGGGATGGCCTATTGGGTGTTGCTTTCTTGGATGGCCCATTGGGTGTTGCTGGTGCTGCTTTCTGGGATTGCCCATTGGGTGGTGCCGGTGCTACTCTTTGGGATGGCCCATTGGGTGTTGCCGGTGATACTCTCTGGGATGGCCAAGTGGATGTTGCTGGTGCTACTCTCTGGGATGGCCAAGTGGGTGTTGCTGGTGCTACTCTCTGGGATGGCTTATTGGGCGTTGCCGGTGCTGCTCTCTGGGATTGTCAAGTGGGTGGTGTTGGTGCTACTCTCTGGGATGGCCCATTGGGTGTTGCCGGTGCTACTCTCGGTGATGGCCAAGTGGGTGATGTCGGTGCTACTATCTGGGATGGCCCAGTTGGTGTTGCCAGTACTACTCTCTGGATGGCCCATTGGGTGTTTCCGGTGCTTCTCTGTGATGGCCATTGGGGTGGTGTGGGTGCTGCTCTCTACACAGGTTTGTGCGAATCATTCTATGTTCTAATTGTCCGTCCTGCAAGTTTAGCTTATTCTTTTTCTGACTTGCATTGTTTTCTTAGTTTAATTTTTTGTAACAATATCAGCTGTTCGACTACTTCTTTTGTAGCCATTCTTTTTCAAAGACTTTATTTACAAGTAAAATACATGCAGCAGATTTTTAGTATAATTACTGCTCGTCGTATCTTTTAGGGGTTAAAATAGTAAATAAGCCGATCAAATTTTACAAGAAAAATGGCTTTGTATGTCAAGATTTGCTCTTCCCTAGTGTCTTGTCAGAAAAAAATCCTCTCCTAAAAAATTTCCCGCGTTGGCGCGGGCCTTGTGTGACGCATGACGTCATGATTCGTGAACGGAAGTCGCTCGAAATCTATTTTTGAATTCTTATTGTTGACTCTCATAGGGCACGGGGGTATGTTCTCTTATATTATTTTCTCTTGGTAGTATATATACGTCATGATTCGTAACCGGAAGTCGCTCGAAATCTATTTTTAGATTCTTATTGTTGACTTTCATAGGGCACGGGGATATGTTCTCTTATATCATTTTCTCTTGGTAGTATATATAGTGATAACATGCCTATTTGTATTCACAATACCTGAAGTCTGCAGGTTTGGCCAGCCGAAATATTGTATAAAACTATATTCTCTACGTTGTGTCGACTTTTTCTGAAAAATGTTTTAGCGCTTACTTACCCCAGCCCTTTATCTATCAGAGCTCCAGGTTAAAGGAATTGAAAGAACAAAGAAAAATCGATCCAGGATCGAACTCACAGTACGCACAGTGTGACGTGCACAGACACACTGCGCCAACTAGCTGTACCTGCGCCCCACCTACACTCAAGGGACAAAATAGCTGAGACCCCCTAGGCAAATTACGGTTAAAGTAAAATAATGGCCTTAAACACGTACAAAATCCCTTTTGTAGAGCCCTTCCCCCCTCCCCCACATAAATGTTGTTTCCAGACCAATCACTGTCCTCCAACATTGAAGAGGGGGGAGGGGACTGAGCATGTTTAAAGTGAGTTTTAACGAATTCTCTATTTTTCGTGTACAGTAAGAAAGAGGCTCAGCTATTTTTGTCCCTGAGTGTCCGAGAGTATCATGTCTGAGAATTACTTATTTATAAAGTAGTGTTTCCGCTCGCTTTGTTTCAATCTGAAAATAAGTCTCACAAGGACCTGTAAAAGATTAGAAAAAGCATTGCTTAGAATAGTTTCGCCTTTTAATGTTACTATTTTCGATAACATGTTAGGCTGTTTATTTTCACAAACCGAGAGGGTTGAAGGGACTGCAAACGGACGTGAAAAGGGAGGGGGCCTTGGCGCTCCCACCCTGCCGTCGCTGTTTCGCAGAGCTTATTCTTGACATTTGAAAGAGTTTGAAATACTTTGAAAGAGTTTCACGCACAGTAAATCGAATAGGCTATTTTCATGTTCCATTTAGTCTCTAAAATAGTAGGATAGGACAATGAAATCTCTCATTTCAACGAGTAACCACGAGTAACCACGACGATAGAAAAATAATGATTGACTCAGTTCTTTTAGACTGTTTGGTTTCTCGTGGTTACTCGTTTGAAAATTAATATCTGGCTATCCCATTGCTCGAAATTAGATAATGTGCTGTCAAAAGAGATTGTGATTTATATAGGAATAATTTCAGAAAGTTCTAAGTGATTTATAACATGCAAATTGGAAGTTTTTCCGGACCAAGTAACGGGCAATTCCAAACCGGAAGTGACAACATAGAATCTATTTATTTATTTTGCTTCGCCAAGAATATATTTGACGTGGAGGATCCCCATACATGAGGTCACGCAAAAATTGACGGGGACACCACAACAGTTTAACACCACTTACTGTGGGCCCTGGTTAGAAGAAGGGATAAACGGTAAAAACAAAAAACAAAGCGAAATTAATAGCAGCATGTAATGGGGCTGGCTAGACCGCGCGGAGCGTTGCATTTAAGACAAACAGATTTCCATGTACGGGGATCTTCCACGTCATACACAGAAATAACCGAGTCTTTATAGTAAGCAGTAAGCATTGTTTTAAACTGGTTGAGCGATAGAGTGTCTTGTCTGAGCTGGGCTGGCAGGCAGTTCCAAGTTCTAGACGTTCTAACAAAATAAGAGTTCTGGTATGTAGAAGTTCGACATTTATTAGGCCGGAAGCTTATTACATTGCTGTTAGCTGTAGATCTAGTGAGTCTTGTTGGAGAGACACGTGCAGGCAGAAAATCAGGAGATATGCAAACGATTCCACTAATAGCTTTTAAAAAAGAAAGTCAAATCTAAGTACTCATGCCAGTAAGACAGTGGTAAGAGACACACGCCTAAATCGAGGAATGCTCACTGGCACTTACAATTTTTTTTCTAAACAAGCGCTCACCTACAGAAATGAAAAAAAGAATTATGAAAATCATCAGGGTTCGAACCTGTAACTTTCCAGTTACTATACCCAAACCCTAGCCACTATGCTATGAGTGAATTCGCTGGTTCGGACAGATCGTTTTATTGATTACGTACCTTAATAGTATTAATCTTTAATAGAACGAGGCATATACTATAAAAATATACTACAACGATGTATTAACCCTTATCCCGACTAGTAGTCTTGATAGTTCAGATATTTTGAATGTTTTTAGGTCAATTTGAAGTAATATTATCAAAAATATCGTTAAATTATTCATGGTGAGCATTCCTCCATTTAGGAATGACGGGTAAGAGATTGCAAGACATGAGTCTGTCCTGGTAACTTTCACTACAGAGGAATGGGAGGCTAAAAATGAATTGAGTGGCGCGTCGCAGAACGCGCTCAATACGCTTGATTAGTTCAGTTGTTTGCGGAGTCCAGACTTGGGTAGCGTAACCAAGTGCTGGCCGTACGACAGCTAAGTACAGAGTTCGACGTGTGCTTGAGTTGGTGATTTCAAGCGCACACCTCCGTAGGTAACCCAATAGCTTGTTGGCTGTGGCGCACTGGTGAAGCGTGTGTTTGGACCACCTGAGGTCCGACATCACGTAGACTCCAAGTTCCTTTTCATGGGTAGTGACTTCTAGAACCGGAAATGCAAATTCGTTTCTGTTAATGTTCTAAACATTGTACTGCAAATGTGATCGTAAGAAAACAATTTTATTTTATAGAGGTATTGGTAGTAGCAATCTCCTTGTCGCAGTTTTGCCTTCCTCGGCCTTTGCCTCTCAAATTTGTCATAGTATCAACTGCTCCTCCGTTTTAGAGACTTCTTCGGGCGCCTCCGCTGTTTTCCTTCACCTTTCTTTTGCAGGCATCCGAAGGCTCTTTTACTTTTTAAAAGTAGATGCTCTTGGAAGCCCAAATATTGTTCATATTTTGGAAACACTAAATCCTCGATCTTTTTTCAAATACTTCACATATGCTCGCTTTTCTGGTGCTATGGTCATCTACTTGCCCATATCTCAAGCGTGCGCCTAATTCCAAAATCTCTATTTCATGACGTCATTAATTAGCACTGCAATTGACGAGGATAATTGACTATGTCAAACGTTAAGCTACTCGAGATCTTTCAAATAAGACCAAGTTTTCTCCTCAACTCTCTTGTTTCGATGAGATACAGCTAACTATTGCTTTCAGACACTCAGGGACAAAATAGCCGAGACCCCCTAGGCAAATTACGGTTAAAGTAAAATAATGGCCTTAAACACGTACAAAATCCCTTTTGCAGAGCCCTTCGCCACCTCCCCCCCCCCACAGCAATGTTGTTTCCAGACCAATCACTGTCCTCCAACATTGAAGAGGGGGGAGGGGGCTGAGCATGTTTAAAGTGAGTCGGCCCAACGTTTAAGGGGGTCTGTCTCACGCTTCAAGAACTCGTGGATTTGCAAAATAGTATTGGGGAACTTTACGAAATAGCAGAAAGCTTAGAGTTTGCAAGGAATCACGCCGCCGAAATTTTCGAGGACACCCCAAAACAAGGAAGATTATGGCGAAAGAGAAAAAAAGTTAATCGCAGCACCACCGAGAGGAAAAAGGGAAAACCCGCAAGAGCCACTGAGGTTAACGAAGCGACGCATAAATTTCAATCAAATATCACCTGACGCTACAACCGTCCAGTGGGATGAGGATCTATCCCCGTCGCAGCAACTACATTGAAAGAAATCAATAACAAGAACATTTCTTAAGTGGACAGTTAAAAAATTTGTATTGTAAAATAAGATCTTATTCTGAAGAAGTAATAAATTTGTTAACACACTGAATGAGTAAATCCGGATAACATTCAAAACCTGACCAGTTCCTTTCCGCAAAATCGCGCGCGTGTCAAAACATTATGCTCTTATTAGCGAGATATACCTATTCTGAAGCAATCCAAAAATTAAACCCTTTCTCAACACAATTTATCGCTATGTATATTCTTAATTGTACAATTGAACTATAGACTTTGCGAAATAGACTTGTTCAAAATATAGATAAATAATGAAAAGAAAATTTAACACAAGAAGGGGATTGAAAGTAAACCAGAGAGCCAGAGAGTCCACAAAAGAAACTCTTTCGAGACACATGCGCCTGCGGGTAAATAATCACTTTATCATGGCCCAGCCTGAGAAAGTCAACGCACGAAGAGTAATAATGTAATACTTAATAACAGGTAACAACATTAGAACAATTAAGATCCTACTGAGTGTACAAATGTTGTTTTATCACTCCACTCTAGAAAAGGTCAACGCTTGAATAAAATCCCGCGGAATAATATTCAATTAAAAACGTAGCGAATAATTTCAACTTTGGGAACTTTTATTAAAATATATATTGTATCAATACTCTTCTATAGCTATCTGTAAACCAAGAACATTACACAAATGTATAGTAAATCTTTTAAAAACAAAGAGCAACATGTTGCTTATAATTTTCCCATTCATACAACACGTGTACTCAATGCTCCCCTCCCGCCTGTAATAATAATAATAATACAACATTTATATAGCGCATATAGCCACGTTCTATGCGCTTGTAAGGGAATACCCCTAGCTCAAGGAGGAGACAAATCTATTGTTTTTTTTTGTACCTGTCGTTAATATATACGTAAACCGCGTTTTTAGTTTGATAACTGATTTTTGAGACACAATACACATGGCTGAAAACAATTTAATGGTAAGTGGACTTATATGTTTTACGACGATAACTTTTTTTTTCTTATCAGCTATTTATTTTCAAATCTCATCAGCTAATTTGTTTTCAATCTCGTCCTAGGATGAAGAGGAAGGAGTCAGCTCGAGTCAATTTGATCTCGAGCAATATCTCGATCAGGAAGATTGGTGTGGTTTAGAGGAAATCATGAAGGATCTTCCCGAGGAAAAAGCAAATTTACCCGTAAGTAATGCTTATCATTTATTTGTAAAAATGTACTTTGGTTTGATAACTAAAAAGAATAGTTCAAATGCCGTAGCGTGCACATAAGTTACATAAACATGGAGTCAAGTAATTATCTCTCGCCATTCATCATCTCAAATTTTTAGTCTAGACTCTGTGTCCCGCAGACATTTTATCATTCTGCTCAAAAATTCAAAAACTACAAATTTATAAAGCCACGGGTCGGGACGAAACGTGGCCTAGGCCTAGGCCATGGCCTACCCTGTGGCCTACCCTGTGGCCTACCCTGTATTTTGTTTTTAAAGCTCTGAAAACAGGTAAACTCAAAATATAATGCCTCCTGACAGGTAATCAACATAAACAAACACATAAACAACCTGTCAATCAAATATTTGTGACGTCATTACTAACGTTATCTCCTAAAAATGTTTTTAACTGTGCGAATTTAATATACAACCGCCAAATTTTACCACAAGTTATTTCGCACATCGGTTATTGACGCCTGTCAATAACAATATGATGACGTCATCGATCACGTGATTTTACAAAACTGCTTATAACTCCGCGAATTTTTAGAGTAAGACCGTCAAATTTTGTCAACATCCCCTCTAGCACATTGCCAATTGGCACATATCAATCACAACGCGATGACGTCATAGATCACGTGATTTCACAAAACCGGTCATAACTCCGCGAATTGTTAGAAAAAGGCCGTCAAACTTTGTCAACATCTGAATCCCTTTGGACTAATTGTCAAATGACAAAATTCAATTTATATGTGATGACATCATCGATCACGCGAATTAACAAAACTGCTTGTAACTCTGTGAATTCATCGAGCAATGCATGTGTTGCAAGGTATTATACAAATCCATGAAAATTGTAGTGCTGTGAAACCATGTCACCGATGACGTCACTATATTTTGATTGATAGGTGTCAATTGTCATTGCTCGAGATGAAACACTGACGAAGTTTTGCTGATGTCTTTTGAAAATTGGCGGAGTTATAAGCAGTTTTGTGAAATCATGTGATCGATGACGTCATCGCATTGTGATTGATATATGTCATTTTCAATGTGCCAGAGGGGATGTTGACAAAGTTTGACGGCCGTATTCTACAAATTCGCGGAGTTATGAGCAGTTTTGTGAAATCACGTGATCTATGACGTCATCGCGTTGTGAATGATATGTGCCAATTGGCAATGTGCCAGAGGGGATGTTGACAAAGTTTGACGGTCTTACTCTAAAAATTCGCTGAGTTATAAGCCGTTTTGTAAGATCACGTGATCGATGACGTCATTGTAATTGACATGCGTCAATAACCGATGCGCGAAATAATTTGTGGTAAAATTTGGCGGTTGTATATTAGAAATTCGCAGAGTAAAAAATATTTTTAGGAGATAACGTTAGTAATGACGTCACAAATATTTGATTGACAGGTTGTTTATGTGTTTGTTTATGTTGACTACCTACAAACAAGACTCAGCAATCAGGATATGTAATACCTTTTTTTTGTGTGTGTGTCCGTGTGTGTGTGCGTTTGTTTGTTATACATATGTATAAAAAGCAAAATATTGTATATAGCCACATGTAAGAAGAAAAAAAAAATGTAAAATGCTGTATAATTACAATAAATATGTATATACAAAAAAAAAAAATAAAATGTTGACTACCTGTAAGGAGGCATTATATTTTGAGTTTACCTGTTTTCAGAGCTTTAAAAAGAAAATACAGGGTAGGCCACAGGGTAGGCCATGGCCTAGGCCACGTTTTGTCCCGACCCTAAAGCCACCTGATAAGACAAACTGACCTTTATAATAACACAAACTTTGAAATGTATCAAAATGCTTTTAGCGTCCTTAGCAAAATACTCAATTAATTACGACAACGGTGTTTCACAAATTATATCAAAACTCTTCAACTTTTGTGATCAACAAGAAACCGTAATTTTCAATTTTCCGACATCCTTCATTCTTCTAAACAGAAGAAGTTGCCAGTCGCCTGTAGATAATTTCCTCATCGGATAGGGAACCACTTGATAGTGATCCCACAGGACTGAGTTGTAATTGTGGGGTTCTCTCGAGTTTTAATTGTTTTCTTTTTCTAAAAGCCTTCCAGGCTAGAATCAAAATAATGCATGCAAATAATGCATGAAACCTGGGATTCCTATTGACGAACCTAAGATGGTTAACCTTATTTTTCCACCCATATACGGTCTGGAAGTTTTCTTTGTAGTCGTTTTCCAAGTTGTAGATCTTCGGGGTAACTGTAGTGCGAGTGAAAGTAGAAGTAGCAGGGTTTGTCGGGCGTTTCGTATCCTTGCCCATTGAGTGAAGTGTAGTTTTCGAAGTTGTAGTAGGGTTTGAAGTGGCATTTATTTCGATCTTCGGGGTAACTGAAGTGCGAGTGAAAGTAGAAGTAGCAGGGTTTGTCGGGCGTTTCGTATCCTTGCTCATTGAGTGAAGTGTAGTTTTCGAAGTTGTAGTAGGGGTTGAAGTGGCGTTTATTTCGATTTTCGGGGTAACTGTAGTGAGGATTAAAGTAGTAGTAGTAGTAGTAATCGGGTTTGTCGAATGTTTCTTATTTTCTCCCGTTGTAAACGTTGGTGTAGTTTTCGTAATCGTAGCAGGGATTGAATTAATAGTATTTTGATCATTTCGACACTGTGTATTTCTTACCCTAAGCCCGCTTCTTCTTAGTTTCTCGATACAAATACAAGTGGTGGGATTATTTTCCATATCTATGTCTTGGAAATATACCAGCGTATTAGTTGCATTCGGGCGCTCTCTAATGTTATTATCTCGTAGAGAAAGGAATTTCAAACTCTTCAGAACTGGAACTTGAGAACTGGAATCGTCGTGAATCCTTTGCCGCTGCAGTAAAAAAAATCAATACATTTGCATTTGTTACAGCATGTGTTTGCTTGCTTTGCAACGAGAAGTAAAATACTAAATCGTAACAACTCCATGTTGATTTCTTTCGAGACACTTTGATACACGATTTCTCATTCAAACCCATAATAACAACTGTCAATCAGAAGAGGCAACCATCCCGTTTTGACGGACTCCCTGTGCCTTTTTTTTAACGCGGTGGTGGCGACATAAGCGTTGAAGAGGAGGGGGAAGCGGCTAGCGTCATAATTGTGGTGTAGTTTGGTGTTTATAGTTTAGAACTTCTTTTAGTAAACACTATTTATTTAGTGAAACCTTTTGCTTCATTTAAAGGATCAGCCTCTTCAAAGTTTTACACTGACTGGTGCGGGGAGACAACCCTTATTGACACTTAATACAGGGGTAAGTATCGTATTTTCATTCACATACTATTAGTCGACTTTGAAAATTAACATCCCCTTTCGATCTTTTTTCAGAACAATTACCAAAATCAAATCGGTGGGGGCAAGCAAAAGAAAAAGGTATGTAGGTTATATCAAACAAATGTCGCTGTTGTCAAATTAAACAAACCTAATAGCTGCATTTGTTTTTAGAGTGAAACCGATGTTGCTCCCCACCCTAAAGGTAGCCGCCGTCAATGCGTGGTGTGTGTGTGTAGTGCTGGTATGTCGTTCTATCCGGCTGCTATAGTTTTATTTATCGTTATTCTTTCTTTGCCCAGAGCGCCTTTCGGTCTTCTTTTTGGTCTTTTCTCTTGGGCACCGACAACGTTTCTTGAAAAGGCTGTATATATATATATATATATAGAGAGAGAGAGTATAGAAGGTACGGAGTCACGCCAACTCGAAGTTCTTGAGCAATCAGCAGGATCATAGGAAAAGAGAAACATAGGTCCGCTATCGCGAACGGGAAGCTATTTGCCATTAGAACTAGACATGGTGAATGAGATGGTGGATGATCTGGTATCGTTTGGAAGATGATATTAAATTGGCGATTTGGCGATATGTATTTTGAAATGGATGTTTCACTGTCACTTCGTCAATAAAAAACTGAAAGTTGAAGAGACATTGCGTCAAAACATGTATTTGAAAGTATATAGGGGCAAATCACCAGTCTGACCACGGTGTCATTAATCAATGTCCTACCATTATCACGGTTTGATAAGAAACTTATTGACCAAATTCGGGGAAAGCAATATATTAAAATACTCTAGCGGGTCCTACCGGCCGTGGTCTGACCATGTGGTAGACAGCATTACTGTACTCTATTGTACCAGTATCTACGTGGACGGCGGAAGCAAAAAATATTATTTTAATTTTTTTTTGTTTGGGGGGGGGGGAGGGAAGGGTATCACGGAAATTTTGAACTACCACACTCTCTCCCTTGAACTATTTTGAAGCATCTATTGCCCATTGATTCCTATGCAATACCAGTCAGAAGCCATGCACTTATTTCATATAAGCGCATGAATGAATCAGAGAATTATTGGATGCCGATGACGATATATTATAATTTTTTTCCTAATCAGGAATTCCTAGTTATTAAGTTGTTACTGTTAGCCAGAAAATTACTGGGGGCCTGCCCCCCCCCCCCCCCCAAAAAAAAAAAAAAAAACATTGAGGGGCCATTGTCACTGTACCCCTTCCCTCCGTTCTGCGATCTACATCATTTATGGCATTGTCCATGACGTTTTATAGTGCGACCATGTTGTTGTATCATCTAGTTATCTCGAGTTTGAATGTGTGTTTCTAAAAAATAATGACCCCCCCCACCCCTCTTGAATTTCCGAAGAAAAATACAGTATTTGTATGGAAAATATCAGGTAAATTGACCCCCCCACCCCTCTGGAATTTGCAATCTCTTCTGTAGGGGGGGGGTCATTATTTTTTGGAAACACACATTCAAACTCGAAATATGGATATTTTTGGAAACACACAATACCTTTTTTGCTGATGACTTCACAATGACCCTCTCAGATCAAGTGTCGAGCAGTTCACAGATGCAATGTTAATGTGAACAATTTTATTTGACTTGTTAGCAATGTAAGCAATTTTGTAAGTAAAAAGTAGCTTTACATGCACTAGGTTTTTTTTGAGTACTGTAACAAATGAATACAGGATCAATGTGGGAAAGTACATAAGTGCAAAGACGTTTAGATTTACTTTTAACTAATATAAGGTCAAATACTATTTGAAGTGCAAATGTTTGCAGCATAACTCAACTGAGTAATAATCATTTTTCTGAGCAATCTCACTTATACATCATTAACAGATGATAATTTGTTGATCAACAGTAAAAGTACAGGGATTTAACATGTGTAACAGTAACTCAGGGGGTACTATGGAATTTAAATGAGGAGCGACCATGTCTATGAATTAAAACACAAATGGCTTTCAAAGTGAACACCAAAAATCTCTTATTGCAAAATTACCCCTGTCAGTATGTTGAATGAATGAAAGAAAATAATTATATAGTCTAGTTGGTATAGGAGACATACTTTTTCGGAATCCTTAGGGTGTCTAGAAACTAGTTTTAGATGTTAACAGCTCGAAAAAGTGTCCACGGTCCTTTTTTGTCAGATTTTATTTTTTTATATTTTATGTTCTTTTGTTATTTAATGAGATTCAATGAGGCAATTTTATAGACTGTAGCATTTTCAGAAAAGCATTCCAGTTATGCTATGATAGTGTGATTAATAGACTGAACACATATGTACAATTTACATGTCCGTTTTATGCATGTTTCGTTACTTACTGACAGATATTTTCTAAGATGCTGTCAGCCTTTGTATTCCTATTATAGGTATACCTATTAGGTATTCCTATTAGGTATTCCTATTAGGTATTGCTATTAGGTATTCCTATTAGGTATTCCTATTAGGTATTCCTATTAGGTATTACTATTAGGTATTACTATTAGGTTATTGTATTTTTATTAGATATGTGTATGTGAGGGGAAAAGGCTGACGGAGCAATTTGACTTGTCTACATGTGATCAGAGTATTCTCAAGATCGTGAAAGTATAGATTTAGAATCTAAACAGCTTTTCTGAACAGTGCTACAGTTTCTCAAATTGCCTCATTGAATCTCATTAAAAAAGAAAAGAATATAATTAAAAAACAAAAGTCCGGCAAAATAGGGTTGTGGGATGCTTTTTCAAGCTGTTAACACCTATGAACCAGTTTCTAGACTTACTAAGGATTTTGAAAAAGTATGTCTCTTTACTAGTTCCAGGTTGTGCTCATGGACCCCCTCTACCGACTAGACTAATAGATAGATTGACCAGAACTGCACTGTGGAATATTGTACATTTCAGAATTATTCAAATATCGCCCTTATCAAAGGTGAGGAGTACCAATTTTCCCTGGAAACATGATCTAACTTTTATAACAAGTTTGCTGGACAAAATTATACAGGATATAAAAACAAATGAAGGAAATTTGAAAAACTTGATGACACATGCATGCAAGAAGTATCAAAAGTCTCAAGTTTTTAGGGTGTTTTATCCAATGTGATATTGTCAATTTCACATGAGACATGGAAAAATGAACAATTCTATAAAGCAGCATTGTTTGATGCAATCCACATTTTTGTGTAGGCCAAACATTGGATTGTCTGGAATCAAGGAAAAAAAAAATCATTTTGGAGACGCCCAGTCCAAAGCAGGCGATTTAATCTGAGTGTGTTAATGTCTATAGTTGCAAGTCAAAAGGGTCCATTTTTAAACAAATATAAATCAACAATGATAAAAAATGGAACAAACTTTATCTGAGTATAAACAGAGTTTAAGACCCATACATCAATATTCCATTTTCAATTTTACTGAAATATGTTGCTCTCTTAGATAAACAGTATCAAAGTTTTGGGAGGAGCCATGTAATGTCCACAACGAAAAGGCATTAAAGTTTATTTTACAGGAAAACCACAAACTCTTTCAGCATGAGGTTGCTTTTGCTTTTTTAAGATACTCTTAGCAACATTAAAGGCAGAAAAAATCTGAAGAAAAGCACCAGGAACCATCGAATAAGCCGTTGTGGACATTACGTTGCGGACATTACATTTTTCTAGACCTTATAATTTTGATAGAATCAAAGTTATTTTGGTAATTTATTTGTTGTTATAAGTTTTATAACTCTGAATACAGCATCTAAAAGCAAATGGAGCTCATTTTTCAACTACAACAACAGTGTTTTACCAAATTAATCATCAAAGAGGAAAAAACCCAAATAAGGGGAAAAAACAAAGTTTCTACTTGAAAACAATGTTTCCTTGATGGTTGACAGGACAAGAATGCATAGTGACTTAGGTTTCAACCTGTACCTTCATCATACATGTATCAAGGCAATAAACTTGTACATAAACTATAATCTATAGTGATAATCTGCTTGATTGCATCAATTAGCGGGTGGCAGCAAAGACTTGTTCGATTTCTGGCTGCCTTTGTGTCGTAAATGGACCAAACATATCAAGGGTAACTGGTCCAAGAACACACAAGACAAGTGGACATCATCAAAGTCATCTCCAGTTAAACTGCTTGGCTCCAACACTGTGCAAGAACTTGAATTTCACAACATTATCTGAAACTGACAGTGCTCGCCCAATGTAATATTTCTTCAATATAGTCAACAGCATAGTACTCTTCTGCCTTGATTCCATTCTCTGGCACTTCCATTAACTGCTTTCTGTGTAGGCTTAGCAATATTCTCCAATTTCATTGAGCTTTTCCTCAAAATATGCTGCTTGGTGTCGTTATGTTCCAAGTAAGAAGGTACTGTAGTTTTGTCTGAAGTGAAGCAAGGGCATCCCCCACCGTCCCCTCTTTAGTCCAGGCATTTTATGGTTGGACCTGGAACTAATTCCCACAAAAGCTCAATGACATTTTATTCTCCCCTGGGTTCTAGTTTAAGTAGTCCAAACAACAAAACTCACCAATTTCTATTTCTTAAATTTTTCAGTTTTCTGCTAGTTTTTTTATGTGGACCTTTGATAGTAGAACCGATTTGCTTTTTTCGAAAATCAGATTTTTTCTTCTCTGTTATGTTGAATTTTTGCAATGAAAAATAACTAAAATATTTTCAATGCCGATAAAGTAGTTTTGTGCATTTTACATCGTCTTGTCGAGCCGCGATGTTGTTTTATTTTACCAGCCTCGTTTCCATGCGGCTACAAATCGCTTTCTCGACTGCCTCAAATAAATCCTGTTTTTCGGAATGTTGCCGTGGTGGGATTTTCTGGGACTTTTCATATGTTATTAAGAGGTGATCAAAGAAGCAAAAACAGTTGAAATTTCTTTTGTGGGAATTAGTTCCAGGTCAGGCACATTTTTGTCGTAGAATGCCTGGACTACTTTGCAGACTTTCTTCATTCTCTTGACCACATTCACCTTTCCATTCTTACCTTTAGGCACAGCAATGTCTATGCGTTCCCACTCAAACCATGTCACTTGGTTCTCAAGGGCATCACACTTCTCTGTTTGTTGCTCAATCCAACTGGGACAGGAGTCACATCTTCCCATCATACATTCTTCACTTTGAGAATTAGGCACCCAAAATGATCAACAAAGTTACCATCATAGGTTGGAAACTGAAGCATTTCTTTGCTTAAGCAATCACAGATGAGCTTTATGTTCTCATGGTATTGACATAGGCATACATTTCTTGAAATATCTGATGAAAGCAGCACATTAACTGGACAGAGTTCCAAATCTTGTCAGCCAAACTTTGATTGATGGATCCTCCTTTTGAAAAAGGGCATGGGTCTCTCTAAGTGAGTACAACAGGTGCCTTTTTTGATAATACTCTTTCTTTCCATTTACTCTGCTGATTACAAAGTCCTTCTTTCCAGGGGACTGCCTTGATATGGAATCAAGCAAGTAGAATGCTTTTATTTCATGTACAGCATCACGAGACAGTGACATTTTCTTCTTCTTTTGGATATGAACACCCGTGGCTTTAGCTAACTTTATTACCACTGCTTTTCTCTTTCTTGGGCTTTTTGGTAGATGGGGCTTTACTTTACCAATGGCTTTACCTAGTGCTTGAGGTGTTCTTTTCTTATCAAACTGTAGGATTTTTATCTTTTCCATTAGTTGTCACTTTTTATTATATTTTTACTTTTTAATAACTCATTGTACATTTATCAACAGTTATAAGATTTGTAAAACATAGGCAAAACAATATTGTAAGAGCATTGAGAATTTTTAAATGCTCAGGAACATTTTATTATTATTATTATTTTGTAGGCAGGGTCATCACTGCCAGTCACTGGCTCTTTTGCTACCTTGTGTTGCTTGTGTTGCAATCTATGTCTTCTAACCCTTTCTTTGTTCAATCTTCTTTTTTCCTTAACTTCTTCATCACTTAGTTTCTTTGCCTTACTTCTTTCCTTTGCTTTCCTTTCCCTGTCTTTACTTTTGAAAATGTTATATTTCTCAACATTTTCCTTTATTTTTTGCCTGAAAGTTTGTGATCTTTCTGTATTTGTTTTTCCCATATTGAGCAATGTTTGTGAGTACTTGCAGTGAAAAATAACAAGGAATAAATGTGGTCATTGGCTTCACACAAAAGAGCATGCATATGAAATCTACTGAGCATGACTAAATGCATTTTGCCACTGACAAAAATGACTGGATCAGCTGAGCCAGTACTCATTAAGGGTTTATTTTATTTTCGACAACTAAAAAGCATCCAAGCAACCAAGAAATCAAAGATCCTTATTGAAATTGAGTAAAATATTATTTGAAAATACCTTTTTAGTGGTTTAGAACTTCTTTGTTGTATAAGCCAGACATGCAGTCTAGGGATATTGACATTTTTTTTACAGAATTTCACAAAATCCCCAAAATGTAATGTCCACAACGGGTTTAGTGTAATGTCCACAACACAGACATTGCCCTACAGATGCTCAATGGAGGCATTTCAGAACATCTAGTTTTCATATTATTGAACTTCAATTATTACTGATAACATTCAATGTATTACATACTTTATTTCATCTAATAATTCACAGGAAATTGCATTTAAAAAACATCACTCAAAAGTGTGGTTGATTTTTGTGTAATGTCCGCAACAGCACTTTGAATATTCATTGCAAGAAGGGATTAAGTTATCAAAAATATTTTTTTGTGGAATGTATAGGGGATCCCCTGAGGCTCATCTTGACAAAGTTGCAAGACTTATACTTGTTGCAAACCAGAGATATAGGAAGTTTTATATTGGATTTTTCTCTCTGAACGTAATGTCCACAACATGAAATTGACCATATGCATTTTTGTACAACACTTATTACAAAACTGGAAACAACATGAAACACTTTCAAAACCATACACCTTTTTTCCATAATGGCTGTCCGGCCCTTGATGTCTCATTGTCATGTAATTTTTTTTTATATTTACTCAAAATCAAAGACAAAAGCCTAATTTCATAAGAGTGAGGGAACAAGGGCCAATGGAACAAAAAGTTGCCATTTTGGAAAAAGGTGTATATGCTTATTCAAAACGTTGCATTGCTCAATGCAATGCATTTTGTCCAACATTTATAACAAAACTGCTAACAACATGAAATATTATCAAAGCTATATTCTTATTAAAAACATGTTACATGCTTGTTTATTCTGTACTTAGGTGAGTTCCAAGCAAAGAGACTTTTGTAACCTGAAAATAGAAATAATAATATGAACTAGCATGTTTTAACGTAATAGTCAATTGTGGTAGTATAGCCAAGGCTTCCTGCAGTGCCTGTAAGTGATCTTAAGTATACAGAAACAAAAATTGTAAAGACGTATCGGCATGTATAAATTCATTTTCCCCTTTATTCAAAGGTAAGACATTGACAGTATTTACAACATTAGCACTTTACCAGAGTCAGTACATCTACCAAATAAATCACGACTGTATGAGTCAAAGCATTTAAAAGCTTTGCCAGTGTGAAACAATGCCACAATATTACTGTTGATAGTTAATAGAAATGTTTTATAATTCTTAGATAAACTTGATAATGCACTTTTTAATGACACATAGGAATCTGTATTTTTAATCATGTGCACATCACCAGATATAGATTCACTGTACTCAAGGCAGTAGTTATTTTTATGAAGAGAAACATACACTGGCACATCAGTAAGAAGAAGATAATCTTTTCCAATCATCAAACTAATTTTATTGTAAAGATCATTACCAATACGTAATATAGTATTCATATCCAGGTTGGTCCATTGGTGAACAGGCTGCACTCCTTCACTATACACAGCAGCCAACAAGGACATTGCCACACACTGCTTTCCTCTACTTAAACCAAATTCTTCATTGCCTTGATGGAAATCTCCCGCAACAGTTTGGTAAGGGTTTATATATTTTGGTCCCGGGTTAACCTCAACATCGTGTTTCAGTACACACATTTTGTGTACACCACAGTGCTCGGGATCTTTATATGTGGAATTACATGTACATTTACATGTAGGACTATACTTGCTAAGAGGCAGAACATGTTGATTAGATTGCTTGTGATCCATAACAATCACATTGTTAAAACATTTTACTCTAGTTACAATTGCCTAGTGCAACTCCATTTCATGCCAATGAATCTATTATAAAACTCAGTAGTTAACCTCAAATAGAATCTACTGTGTCTTGATAAATATCCCAAAATATGAGAAGACTTGGGGATTAGTTTGGCCAGACGTTTTCGAAACGCTTTTCGAACTTTCTTCCCCTTTCTCATGAAACGTTTGATTTCTCTGACAGGTATTCGAGATGGTTCTCTATCTCTTTTATGGCAGTAGTTGGCATCATTAGTCTCAGCATTTAAGTACTTATCTAATCGAGACCTGTGGTTTACTGTTTTACCTTGATTCACGAAGCCTTTACACCTCTTTATCACAAACGATTTAAGCTGCAGAAACCTTTGTGCATCTGGGTAGTCCCAGACACGATCACAGAGAGCTTTGACGATATTATGGGACTGCATGTTCACTGATCTGGTAATATAATCCACGCAGGGAAAAAGTTGTCGAGGCGATTTGATTGTGTTCAGCAAGTTGGGGATTCCACATAAATCATGAAGGGATTCAGACAAGTATTTCAGTTTTGTACACAGGCTCCCAAATAAATAGACTCGGGATCCATTTACTAGCGATTCAAGGGAATGCAGAAATGGCTCCATGGTTTCCAAGGCGATTCTGAGGGATTCAATAAGTATTCTTGGTATTCTTTGGATTCCAAAGGGCTTCGTGGCTTCCAAATTGATTCAATGTATAAATCACAGTGTGTGTGTTTGTATAAAATCAAAAATACGTACCTTGAAAGTGTATTATTTGTGCCAATTTCCTTCGAGAAAGCAACTATAAAAGCAAGCAACAGAAGATCATGGCCGACTTGCTTTCTTGAGCACGCGAAGTATCATGGTCCATTTTCCCCAGGGCCCTAGCTCCTTCGAGCAAAGTTCCGACGCCTGGGACGAGAGGTAGACATATATGTAGTTTGTAACAACTGCTTACGTCATCAAAGCCCCCGTGGCGCAGTTCGTTAGCGCGTGACTCAGCGAATCTCTTGAAGTTAAGGCGTTCCGGCGAGGTTAGTAGTTGGATGGGTTGCCAGTTGGCTATAACCAGTTGGATTAGTGATCAACCATGAGGGGTGGGGAGATATACCGAGAGGGGAGGGTCGATATACCGAGAGGGGAGGGTCGATGTCAAAAGTAGCCAGGGGGGGTATGATCAAGGGTTCAAAGGTCGTTGACTGCAGTAAAATCAGTGGCAAACGCCACTCCCCCCTGTCTGTTGCAAAGTCATAAAAGTCAACTGGAAAGGGTCCTATTCCAAACACACTGCAGCACGCACATGAAACAAGCACTAATAACTAATAAGCAGGGAGGGGAGGGATGTTAGATACATTAACGGTGACTTTCATGGAGAACCATCTATTGAACCGGAAATGGATACATACATAGTCCGAGGGTGGCGACTAAGAAGCAATTTGCATACTGCAAATAGCTTCAAAAATGTATATTGCCTCGAATGGGACTCGAACCCACGGCTTCCGAATTCCGGTTTGGATGTGTTAACCACTACACCACCGAGGACAACCACGCTGGCAACGCAGCAATTCTAGGTAGTGCAGAGTAAACACCCGTAGGGGTCCCAGCCTTTTTTTCTTTTCCGTAAACTGATGCACAGGGGACTTGGACCTATCTAATCTATACTCTCTCTACATATGTCTCTACCAAGTCCCCTCGAGTAACAAAAAGAAGATAGGTCCAAGTCCAGCCAACTACCAATGAGAACGACGAGGATCACATAGTGACACAAGACATTTTATACATTTTTCTCTTTTCCTATGATCCTGCTATGATCCTGCTGATGGCTCAAGAACTTCGAGTTGGCGTGACTCCGTACCTTCTATACTCTACTATAAATAAATAAATAAATAAATTCTCCTCTGCGGATGTCGTCCTGTGAATCCTTTTGTTACTCGGGTTCCGAATTCCAACGCTGAAGCCGTAAGCTCCAGAGATAGAGCGTATAGTGATCAGATTTCGTCTTCAGTGTCTCTATATAGTCTTTCCAGGACGAGTGGAGTGTTAAGTTAAGAACCCTTACAACTTCAAGCGCGCTTTCCCACGCTCGGTTTGAATCAACCAGTTCCTTCGCTTGTTCGTAAAAACTATTTCATACATCTTCTTCACTCATCATCAAACAGTCGTGGCGCCTCTGACTTGGATGATCAATCTCGCAGCCATAGCAGTCTCTCCTTCTGATCCACAGGCATTGAGCGCTGCAGAATTCGGCGTAGACGAGATTAAACGTTTGAGTAATAATGTTTACAGTTCTTTTTTCCTCCGCGTTTTCACAGTCAGCACCGGTTAATGTTTTGATTCCGAACATTGTGAAATATAAAACGAGACAGTGTCTACCAAAATGGTTAAACGAGGTTTGAATATTTTTTTCAAAAAGAATATTTTATACATGTTTATGCTTTGCTGTCTCTCCTTTTTGAACCCCTAATTGACTCCCCATTTAGCTCCCCTTTGACTCCCATTTCGCTCCGTTTTGACTCCCCTGTCTCCCCCTTTTACCTCCCCATTTGACTCCCCTGTCTCCACCCCTCTTACTCCCCATTTATCCCCCTCCGCCTTGACGCCCATTTGACACCCCATTTAACTCCTCATTTGACTCCCCTTTTGACGCCCCTGTCTCCATCCCTCTGACGCCCCTGTCTCCCCCCTTTGCCTCCCCATTTGACTCCCCTGTCTCCACTCCTCTGACTCCCCTGTCTCCACTCCTCTGACTCCCCATTTATCCCCCCTGTCTCCCCGAAAACGAGGCATCTCCGATGCGAGCTACACTACTAAACGTGTAGTTGTGCGTAATGATCTCTCGCTTCCTGCTTACCCTTAGCACCTCGCATTTACTTGGGTTCAATTCGATTGACCAGTGCTGCTCCCAGAGTTCTAGTATACTCAGATCGTTTTGAAGCTGGAGACAGTCCGCGTCTGAGTCAATTGCGAGCATCATTGCTGTGTCATCAGCAAACAGGTGCACATCAGAGTGCACATACTGCGGTAAGTCATTGATGTATACAAGGAATAGAGCAGGGGCTATCGCCGAGCCCTGTGGGACACCAAAAAGGACTGGCAAGTAAGATGATAACTCACCATCCGCGGCTAAGCACTGTTGCTTGCTGGTGAGGAAACTAGATATCCAAGGTAGGATGTCACCTCTGATGCCGTAATATAATAGTCGAGCTTCAATAAAAGTTTGGAGTGGTAGACTCTCAATAACAGTGATTTTCTTTCGCCATGTCAGTGTTCTGCCTTGTCTTCTTTTGGCGCTGCAGGCTTGAATGAAAACTTTGGTCTTTCTAGTCTGAGTGGCAACTTAGTACTAGGCTGTGGGCTGGGACGACGCGGCGTGTTTAAGAGACCAAATTGAGTGGCGGATGAAGGACTTGGAACATAGCAGGGGAGAACGCCTCTTCTCCCCGCACGATGAAGACACTGTCCCCCGTTTCTGGTGGTATCATAATTTCTCCCTCGTCGTCTGCCAGAATGATTTCGCCATCTTCGGACTCCAAGAACACTCCTTCTGTAATGCCTTAGATTTACGGTTCTTGTTCCGTATGTGAGCGAAGCAAACATGATATAACTTTGAGCAGCCAAACGGCTGTATGTAATCTTAGCTAGCGAGAACAACTGGAATTTCTGCTTCAACATTTATATACCTCTTTTTCGGCGTCCAATAAAAATTTAAGAAAAAGGGGGTAGAAGGAAATATCCAATAAACGGTATTTATTGGCTGTCAATAACATTATCTCTTAGCATGTGCGCATTCTCAGATGTCATTAATGCCAATCAATCAGGTGCGTGTACTCAAGGAGAAATGTAGTCTCAGCCATTAGTTTCCCGTGATAGACAGCTAGCAGGTCCTGTTTTCTCGACGGAGAACTGCTAAGTCAGCTTATTGACATTTTGATCAAAAATTGCGCAAGTGCTTCCAGCGTTAATTAAAAGAGCTCGAATGGTTTTACAGTAAATGTATTTCAGCTAATTATGAACGGAATGTGTCTATTTTTATATTATTATAAATACGCAGTGAAGCTGTGAAGGCTGCCAGATATTTTACAATAAACTATCTCTCTATCTCTATCTAAGGCCAGCTTTAGACGTCGGATCTAATTCTTGTCGCGCCAAATGTCAATTTCCGATTGTTTAGTAAGTTAGAGCTTTTGTTTCGAGCTCATTTGCGTTAGGAACGGCACTATCTGCCGTGCCAACGCCGCGCTACTGCCGCGCTAAATTACAGTTTTGATTCCTTCCAGAACTCCTCTCCATTTCAGATACTGTGCGGCTTCGGAATCCAATTGCATACCGTACGCCATACTTTCGAAATAAACTTCATTGTGATGGTTGTAGTGGGAAAATCATCCAATTGTCTGCAATGCCCAAAAATGCAATCATTATTTACTCGAAATTCAGGTAAACGTACGACACGAGCAGTGTCTTTTAAAAGTAAAATTAAAATGTTGCGTCGGACAAAATGCCCAGCCCCTCTAGGGTTTAGGGTGTTAACCATGCTAGCCTAAAAACAAACTAGTTTCCAAACGACAGTACTACCAAGGGGGCGGATACGGAGGCCAGATAGTGTTACATTCTCACTTGTCCCATTGTGCTATACTCAGGTGTGTTAAGGCCTGACTTGGGGCTTATACGCGGGCAGAAAATAATTTTGCCAATATCTCGAATACGAAAAAAGCTACAGCAATGAAACTTTGCATCAATGTTCATTCCAGTACTAGCAAAATTTTGACAGTTGATGTTACCATGACAACCAAATTAAAGTGACGTGCGCCATATTTTTCCTTTTTGTGGACAAAACTTAAAATGGGGAACAGAAAACCTCATCCTATTCTGAAAATACGATGGAATTTTCCTTTACTGCATTGATTCCTTCAATATAGCGTCTTTTAAGGCTGACCACCTTGAAATTTAGCGGAGATAGGAGAGAAACTTGGTTGCTAGGGCAACAGTTCTCACGATCACGTGACCCTGGACACGATTAAAAAACGCTATCAAATGTAGAAGTTCATGGAGATTGCGAATTTAGGGTCAAAAAGTAGGAAAATTGCCAGTAAGTTTTCCCCGTTTTTGATTGAAAGTAAATTTTAAACGGTACTTACAGATACTATAAAATTGTGTCTCCATAGCAACTTAGTGCATGGAACAGTTAAGGTCCGGGGACATGTTACTCATACCAAGTTCCATTTCGGTAGCTATTTTGCTAATGTAGTTATTTGCAAAAACTGCTTTTTGCCTTAAGAATCCGCGTATAAGCCCCACCTCCTTTCAAGTCAGGCCTTAACACACCTGAGTATAAGATATGGGGAGAGGAGACCTGGCGGAGCCGATGATGGCAATGGAAGATAAAGGGAGGGAGGGTGGGGGAAAAATGTCCGAAGGCACCGCCAGGTCCAACGGTAAGCACAATGAACCACACCCGCCACTAATACATGGCGTCTTACATAGACGCCATCCAGGCTCTCGTTCTAAAACCAACTGATTATGCTAATCAGTTGATATCTTATATACGCACTGCTGGGGGCCCAGTGAGGATAGTGTTACATTCTCACTGGTCCAATTGTGCTATATAAGATATGGGGAGAGGAGACCTGGCTCCCCTTATCCGACACTTGCATGGAGACTCTCACTATCTAACCTGATAACTCTGAAATATCCCAAAACTCAGAACTATCCCAAAACTCAGAACTAGGTATATCCCCAAACTCAGAACTATCCCAAAACTCAGAACTATTCGTTAACCTAGAACTATCTGACAAATAAGAACTATCCAATAACTCAGAACTATCCCATAACCCTGAGATATCCAATAACTATCTGATACACACATTAAGTAAAAATGGTAATGCAAGACTAGAACAAGCCAATCTTCTTTATGTCAACTCACATCTATTATTCCATGGTCATGAGGATAAACCTCCCCAAAACTCAAAAGTCCCTCCATTACTGTACATATACTGTACATATGGGACTCATCTATGAGGGTATGTGCCGAGGTGCACGGGGTTGCTGGGTTTGGGGCCGCACCCTTATTGTGAACACAACAACAAAAACAGCAAAAAGTCATTCATTGCCAACTGCATGAAGTGTACATAAAATTTCCAATGAACTTCAAAACCTCTAAAAAAGGGTGCAATCCCAAACCCAGCAAACCCAGAATGCTCCGTCCGAGGACAGCGCACTGGACTGACTCCAAGTGTCCCGAGAGACAAAAGGAATCAAAATTGTCCAGAGGACATTAGATAGCATCTCCAGGAGTGCTGAGAAGGGGGGTGCGACCCGAGAAAATAACAAACAGTAAATGGCTATTTACTGAATAAAACGCACGTTTTTATATAGAGAGCTGAGCAATTCTCTAGGCCATGCATACGCCAATCCAACTGAGTAAAATAAATAACTGTTTTGGAGCAGAGCAATCTCGCTTATAGGCCATGCCTTAATGCCAAACTGAGTAAAATAAATAACTATTTTGGAGCAGAGCAAACTCGCTTATAGGCCATGCCTAAAGCCAAACTGAGTAAAATAAATAACTGTTTTGGAGCAGAGCAAACTCGCTTATATGCCATGCCTACTGCCAAACCAAGTGAAATAAAACACTAGAGAAGCTGCAAATGAAATGATAAGGTGCAATAATAAAGCCCGAGAATGTTATTGCAAGGTTCAGGTACATGAGTCTAAACTTAAAGTCTAAACTGTATCAAGCAAGGGAACTAAGATGCGAACTAAACTAAAGAAGCTGCCAAATTGAATGAAGGTGCAACTATAAAACGCGTCAATAGATATTAAATGTTATAGCAAGATACAAGAACATGAGTCTAAACGAGACTGGAACTAGAAGATACCTGACGTAGTTCCAACACGTTGCGGCGAACCAAGCTTGAAAAAAAAAAAAAAATTGCAGACGACACCAACGAAGATAAGGAGACTTGTAAGTGCTGTAGGAGGGAGAAATGAGTGGAGACGACGAGGAACGTTGAATTTAATTGCAGAATTGCGAAGTCTTGTGAAGAGCAGAATGTAAACTAGAGTCAACAAGAGAACGACTTGCCAGGCTCGAGTTCTAAAACCAACTGATTATGCTAATCAGTTGATATCTTATATACGCACTTCTGGGGGCCCAGTGAGAATAGTGAAAATGTACGGGTCGTTGTGATTTCATTTCCGTAGGGAGACACTCAGGTAACTTAAGGCCTGGGTGGAAGCCAAATCCAAAATGGCGGACGTAAAACTGAGGGGGGTAGTCTATCTCTAATCCAATGCCTCTGAGGGATCCAATCAATTTGCATTTCCGTACCTTTGGTCATTCTCGATCATTTTCAACAATATTGGTTTCTATTGCAACAAATGTATGACCTCTGACCTTAAATATAATTTCTTGGAAAATGGTATCTGCATTCGATGGGGATAAGAAAATGAGAGGTATCATATTACATCACCACAAATATAGCTATCCCAAAAAAACATTTCAAGCCACCCTCGTTAGATCAATAATCTACACCAGATAACAAACACTATGATACACTCAGGGGAACGATTCAACTTAAAATGTGGATAACTTGGACAGCCCGCCTCGTTGGAATGGTAATGTACGCCCAACACTGGCCATAATAAGACTTATGGGAAACCATTGGTATGGTCCCCATCGAATGCAGAGAACTGAAAGAAAATGAAACGTCTCACCGGGTAGAGCAACCTTAACAAAAAACATTCTACGCAAGTCATTTTATCTACCCTAAGGAATGTTTTTCAGTGTTTTTCACATTTTTGTGAAAAGCACCCATGCCTTAATATACCTGAGCATGGAATCTACGTGACTCCGAGCTACGCTGACTATAATTCATTACTTTAACCAATTGTAGACTCCTTTTTCTTGTATTACTAATTTTGTCATGTTTTAAATCTGTGAACGCTCTACATGGAAATCAGCTGCACCAACTGGTGTTTTACGCAGCGTTGTAAAATAAAGCCGACCTACCTACAAATTTTTTTTACCTACAATTTAAGGTGGCTGAGTAGCTTTTAAAATCACCGTCACTATTAACGACTTTCCCTGACATCATTTGGCGCTTTATTAAAGAGACGCTAATTCAAGATATATGGGATATAGTCCGAGTTGATCATGGCTCTGAAGCGGCGCTGGTTCTTTATATACAGGATGGTTTGAAAAACTATAGAGTAAATACAGAATGTGCGCCTTACCTACAAACCCAGTCTCGTCAGGTCAGTCGTAGAATAATGTTTTTTTTTTGCAGCATTTGGCTAAAATAGTGGAGCCTTATCTAATACAAATATCCAAAAGAAGGTAAGCTGGTCTTCGGTTGTGTTATTAGTCGTCTTCATAGAAACGGACTGTAGGTTAAACCATTTCGGCGTGCGCAATGGGAGGATCCTTTGTTTTCTAATAGCAATTGCAACGAAATTGAGTTTGAGCAACGGCTAAAATACAGATTTTTAAATAAACGCCCGTCTCTAATAAACGACTTGGGGCGTAAACGCGTTTCGCTGTGCCTCAATCCCTGTTGAGCAAGCTGGGATCAGAGTTGCCTACCCTGCTACTGGGGACCAGTCATCAGAGGCTGAAGCGCCCTCACCTCCAGGCCTAGATAGCTAATAACGGAGAGATACCGCGGATGTTGTTATGTTAGACTGGGTACCCTGAATAAAAGTGTCACGCAACTGTCATGACATTTCAATTTCTATTTGCGGAGGAATCAGAAATTAGGCAAAAACGATTGCACGTTTAAGGAAAAAGCTGAAACTTTTTTCTAAAATTTTCTTGGAAAAAAATCTGAAAAAAAGTAGGGGTAATTTTCTGAATCTCGGAATGGCTATCTTTTTCCTATTTTTTAGAAAGGTAGAAACAGCAAGTTTTTAATCCTTAAAATAAGTCCCAGATATTTCCGATTTCAGATAGCAAAAGCACTGGAAATCCAAATAAACAGGTGAAAATCGGAAATCGAAAGGGCAAAAAAGCCGAAAGCAGAATTGCCAGTTTTGATCACGGATTGGGATGACAAGAAAGTTCCACGTGAAATTTGATCTAAACTTTTGAATTGACACACCAAACGCTAATCCTTAGGCAATTTGTATACGAAGTTTAGGGAAAATCCATCGAAAGCCATATTCCAGGCGACTTTTTTTGCCTTTGAAATTCAAAATTTCTCATTTGGTTTGAAATAGGCTTGTGAAATCCCTTTTTCATCCCAATTTTTCATTTTTCATTTCATCCCAAATTTGATGAACATCAACACAAACTACTTAGGACATCTGGTCTTCGATGGAGATCTATCTTTATGGAAAAATCAATTTTTTCTCCACCAGGGCTTGAACCACTGCGGTTTATGTATAGAACTCATAGAAGATGCGCAGTTTAAATGACGTCAAAGTGCGATTTATTACCGTTGAATTGGCATCCATAAGAGACACTTCACAAATAGTTCACTAGCCATTAACACTGCATTGGTATCCGAGCAGGACAATGCAATGTCCCTGGCAAAAAAAAACTCAACATAACATCAGACATCTAAGAAAAACGCTCAACGATAATAACAGTATTAGATAGCAGATGGGAGTACAACCTGTCGTAACATGAGAGGTTCAAAATTGGTTGGTATGGGTGCAAAGTTACCAGGTCGACACACTAGATGCCCTTTCGAGTGGGAGGGTTCTGTTCTATTTTGAAAGCTTTAGAAAACTGTGTTTAAAATGAAATTGCTGCAACTTTCTGAACATTTATCATAGTAAGTATCTTGTGAAAGAGCCCTTAATCACGTTCGCATGAAAAAAATCAAGGATTTTGCTTCCTTCTAAGCAATAAGGCGATTTCCTTTTAGGTTGTGTTTTTGGTGAAATAGCCATGCGCCACCTTAACCCTATTCAGACTGGGGGCTTTTCGACACCCCCCTCCCCCCCCTCCAGTAAAATACTGATTACTCTAAAACCACTGCCACTATGATGGTAAACATTCGAAACTTTTCCTAAAATTTAACTGGGGACATTTTGGTGTCAATGACATGCCAGTGTCAACGGCCCAGTTTCCATGGCAACCAATTTTTGACACGCATGTTTTGCAAAAGTCGAAAAAACGTGAATTTTTCATATTTCAAGCTTAATGTTGGACACATTGGGCAATTTATGACTATCAGAGCTTGTACTCATTAGTAATTTATGTACAGGCTAATTAATTTTTGACAAGAAATCTTTGGGGGGTAGGGGTAGGGGGATTTGTTCATCTTTACATATGGTCCAACATTAGCTCTGGAATTCACAAATATCCTTTTTAATTTAAATTTTTGAATGTGAAACACTTCTTTGATGAGTATTTTGTACATTCTGACCATTTTGTTTGCATTTAGTATTTATCTGAAGAGTCAAATCAAAATTAAATGAAATCCAAGATGGCGTTCTACCTCGTCTATATGACGTCAATATGTGTTAATGTCACAAATTATTATATTTTCATTATCTTGATGCTAATGAGTTGGCTTTTAGAGTATTATTTACCAAGTTTTTGAAAGTTCATTAAAATTACTTAAAATTGATAAAATAAAGAATGACGAATGATGGTGTGAGACACAGACACAGATGGTCAAAAAAGCCCAGTCTGGATAGGGTTAAAAACGGCCACCATACTTCTGCTTTAACGACCCATTTCAGATGTATCTTGCGACAATACTTATCTTACTGAAAAACTACTTAGGACATCTGGTCTTCGATGGAGATCTATCTTTATAGAAAAATCAATTTTTTCACCACCAGGGCTTGAACCACTGCGGTTTGTGTATAGAACTCACAGAAGATGCACAGTTTAAATGACGTCAAAGTGCGATCTATTACCATTGAATTAGCAAACATAACAGACACTTCACAAATAGTTCACTAGGCATTAACACTGCATTGGTATCCGAGCACGAGAATGCAATGTCCCTGGCAAAAAAAAAAACTGAACTAAACGTCACACATCTAAGAAACACGCTCAACGATGATAGCAGTACTACTTTACTCAATAGGAATATTCTTTTACTTCATTTTTGGTAAGTAAAATTGATTTTCAAAATTGTCTTAGCTCATTTGAATCACTCATCTTGTCCTTCGATTAATTTTTTCAGGTGCATCCGCAATCACCTGCGATTTTGAGAACTCGTTTTGCGGTTGGAAAAATGCTGAAAACACTTCAGGGAATTGGACGATCATCAATCGTTTCAGTAAGTATGACAAAAAAAATGAAATAAACGCATCCTAACTTTTTGAAACGTGCTTTAAGACCTTTCTTTATTTTTTACTTGAACGCAATTCTTCGATTAGTGTCAAGCTGAAATACAGCTTTCCACTATTTTCTTTCGTTTCTGTTGGCAAAAGAACGAGAGGAAATGGATGCAATTAGATAAAAGGGCACACTCGTAACTTCAATGCAAAATTTCGATTTCTGTGTGGTACCGTGTCTTTTTCCTTGCTTTGTGGTGGCCAATGGCTCATTTACTGAAAAAATCTAAAAAACCAAATGCATAGCATTGTATCTGTCAAAATAAATGTAAAAAATTGCACTGGTTTCATTTGTTATGTAGTTTTTCAAAATGAAATAGGGCATTTTCACTATAAAAAAAGTTTAATAACTTTTGTACTAAACAGGGTTTTTGAGAAACACCTTTAAGGATCAAAACAATGTGTTACTTGAGAGTCATGGTCTAGCAGTTTGACGCCGTTGACTCGTTAAAATGGCTCACCAAAATATTACTGTGCGACTACGTCAACCGGGCCATCCCGTAAAAAGTTTGTCATTCAGAGATTCAAACCATTTTAAGCAAATTTAATACCTGCAATACATCTGACGATGAGTAATTAAGTGTTTTGAAGTTATTTCTGCCCATAATCTCCGCAATTGTTACGAGAAAAGCGATATTTCGGTGTCTCAGATCTCAAGAAAGTCGAGATCCTTTGTTCTGTACTCACTTTCTGATTGGCTAACTTCTTACAAAATGGCCCGGTTGACGTAGTCGCACAGTAAATCAATCCTTAATCCTTGTTAATAAGTTATTTCGTTTTGTCATAGCCTGCAAGTCCATTCTATAAGCTTTCGAACGATATGTAGGTTGACATGTTTTGCTTAAACTAAGGACGTGTATAATTGCTTTTCCGAGGACGTGCCGCGAGGGTTCTCAGTAACCTTAAAACTCGAGTTGGTTTATTTATTTGACTATTTAGCTATGCGAATAAAATTTCACGCCATTCAGGCTTAGAAAGTACAGTTGCACAGGTAGGTCAACGCCCAGCTCGCGTTTTCTTGTTCTTTTTTTGGGGCTCCATCTCGTCCTTTGTCATTTCGCGGTAATTAGCTTGCCAAGCCTGACAGTGTAATGCAAAAATCACTTGAGCATTGTTTCACCCAGAACCCATAAATACATTCACGCAATTAGTTTATGTTTTGGTAACCATGATGCAAGTTCATATTAAAGCAATAGAGAACTTTTTCCGTGTCTACATACTCTGATGCAAACACGAGGGGAGGTTGGGAGAATTCGAGACAGTTATGCAGCCACGAGACCGAAGGTCGAATGGCTGCATAACTAGTCGAAAATTCTCCCAACCTACCTCGTTTCATAGAGGGAGAGAAGAGGATGTTGGAGGACAAAAATATCTTGTTTAAATCGTGCGAAAGTGTTGTGAAAATTTACACGCGTGGGTTTCATTAAAAAAGTCGAAGACAAGCCAATTCTTTGAACATCCTTTAACATTGGTTAAAGGATGGAACGACAAATGATAGCTAAGAGAGAACAGCACTGCTTTCACAATTTAATTGATTCAAGTGTTTGCATAAATTTAGTGTTAAAATGTAAGGATGAAAAAAGAAGGCAGCGCAAACATCGTCGCTGGCGTGACGTCACAACCGTGTTATCTACTCTCATCTAAACACACCTGTCGACCAATAAGAGCGCGCGTACTATCTTAGTTATTTTATAACAAGCAATATCCAATATCAAGCAATACGATGTCTGATAGTTATCTTGTTTTTATAATGTTTTTCAATAGTTATCTATTTTTTTATAATGTTTTCAAGCATTATTTCGTAAATAAAAGAAAACGTATATAAATTCGATGCTAAATGTCCAATGGTCTTTGAAATCGTCAATTTCTGCACATTCTGCCGCCTTCTAAGCGAATAAGGCGATTTACCTTTTGTGAATAGGCAAAGGGCCACCTTACATATAAAAAAGTGTGAGGTAAAATTGGTTCGTAACATTTGTTTCAACAGATAAGTACATAACGTGTACTCGCACAAGCAATCCATCCAAGCTACAGAGATTCTCTATTATCTACCCAAACTTCACAGGGCATGGAAATATGTCGTTTTCCTATTACTTAAAAGGCAGGTGCGCTCTCAGCATTAGTGTCGGAAGTCAGAAGCTGCTGTCCCTGATTTACAAGTTGAGCTGGGGACCTTTGAAATGGGAAATGCACAGCGTGGAGGTCCGTGCTCAACAAGAAAAGGTGAGTTTTCAATTTTCTCCCTTTTTTAAATTATTACATCTATTAGGCGGAATCTCTTAAATAATTCAGCAAATGTGACTGCCCGTAAAAATTGTAGGGAACACGTATTTAATACATCGCTATTGATTCGCCTTGGTCAGAGCATTCCCTGTTTAATTATAGAGAGTTCCCTATTCAGTTTTTATTGTTCCTATTGGAAGTAGAACTGAGAGAGTCGGGAGAGATTCTCGACGAATAGTTAACGATTGTAGAGCGCTGAGAACATTCTTGTATAAGCGCTTTATAAGTGCATTATTATTGTCGGTGCCGGTGCCATTGCCATTGCCATTGCCATTGCCATTGCCATTGCCATTGCCATTGCCATTGCCATTGCCATTGCCATTGCCATTGCCATTGCCATTGCCATTGCCATTGCCATTGCCATTGCCATTGCCATTGCCATTGCCATTGCCATTGCCATTGCCATTGCCATTGCCATTGCCATTGCCATTGCCATTGCCATTGCCATTGCCATTGCCATTGCCATTGCCATTGCCATTGCCATTGCCATTGCCATTGCCATTGCCATTGCCATTGCCATTGCCATTGCATTGCCATTGCCATTGCCATTGCCATTGCCATTGCCATTGCCATTGCCATTGCCATTGCCATTGCCATTGCCATTGCCATTGCCATTGCCATTGCCATTGCCATTGCCATTGCCATTGCCATTGCCATTGCCAATAAAGAAATAAGTTACATGATATTCCGTCTTCGAAATGCAATGCAATACACTTTTGTGTGATCTTGAACACAAAAATACCTAAGGTCTCTGTAAAGCCGTTGCTTACGGAAAAACATTCTCGTCGCGTCGCTATTTATGCCATTATATTCACCTGTATATCGTTTTGAAAGCTTAATGATTTCTGTATCTTATGAAGTTGTTCAGTTTAGTGAAGTTTATATTTTTCTTGTATGTTTAAGACCCCGAACTAAAAACTACCTTGTTTACTTGAGAAGCTCCAGACCATTAGGTTTCGTTGCACAGTTTCACAGTTTGTCGGATTTTTTTAGTCTCCGAGAAATGAACTGCAAAAACGTGTGAGCGATTTTCGATATTTTGTATATTTACGAAAAATATTAGGTCGCGAAGTTGAAAATCGATTTTTTTACAATTTGTTGCCGCAAAATTTATCATAAAGTCTTTTTCAAGTAAAAAGGAAAAATTCCCTCGCGGCTTTTTTTCCAAAGACACAGAAAATATGACGCCGATATCGTGCCGAAGTCGTGCGAGGTAAGGAGCTTTGCAAAGGTGAAAATTTGACCTAAAATTTTAAGTACTAGTTAATTCAATTACTGAAAATGAGTGGCGGACAGTACAAAAGAAAGGGCACTGGACGATTCCAGCTAAAAGCGCGTGCGCTCTTGTTTATTCAGAAATGGCCACGCCGTGTCCAACAATTACCAGATTGCAGCGCGCACTTTTTTTTTCAACAAATGTCCCACCAACATCTACCAACATGCATCGCGCGCGTGCGTTATAGATGGAATCGTCCATTGAAGCCTAGGAAAACAATTGACGCTTCATTTGAAATTTTAGAAATATACTGTACGACTGTATCAAATGAATTTCAGGATAAAAAGTAATATTATGGATTTTTAACTTTTTACCTTTCCCGAGACGTCAATATGAGACAACACTGATATAAGATCAACGAAACTCGGCAAAAAAGAAATAATTTTAGTTCGGTCAATACCCGAACAGGAAATATATCCCAGAGTTCCTAAAATAACTGCAAATAATAATATTCCCATAAACGCCGGTTTAAACTTGCGATTTATGTTACATTGTCGCGGCGATTTTTCTCGCGCGAGTTGCAATTCCAACTCTCTTGTGTAAATGTGATGCAAATCCGGTGCGATTTCCGTGCCCTGTTTTCTTCAAATCGCGTCAATTCGCAAAGAGTTTCGAACATGTTTGAAGTCTTCGCGACATCACGCGTCAAAATTCAGATGGTGATAAGTTGCACCTAGTTTACATTAATGATTTTGACTTGTCGCGTACGTGGGAGAAAAAGCGCCGAGACTCGTGCAACAAAAATTCCAAGTGTAAACGGGCCTTCCATATTAAGCGATTCTTTCCTAGTTTCAGTCGACCTCTTCGTAATTAAAACTTCCTCGGGAAACTGTGGGTGGGGTCATCGAAAACCTCTAGTACATCTGGATTTGCTAAACATGTCATAGCACTTTCCGTGAAACTTATTTCAACGTAGGGATTAAACACTACCTTTCTGAATGACAATACAAACTGGAACATCTTAGTTATATCAGAATATTTATTCATATGTAATCCAAATTTGATGTTCAGGAGGTAGAATTCTTTGTATTCACGTGACGTCATATCCGCCTCATTAGATATGCAGGCACGAAGTGGTGGTCAAACAAACCTTCAAATTACATTTACAACAAAGGCTGACTCGAATTCTCTCTCCGTTGAAATGCCTTACGCTTGCGTTGTTTTGGACTGTTCTAATCGTTCAAATCGCGAGACAGACAAAAGTTTCTTCCGAGTTCCCCGTACTGATATCAAAAAGGGTGTTCGAGCCAAAGATTTCACAAAAAGACGACGGGAAAAGTGGTTGCTGAATCTGGCACTACGGTCGAAGGGAGCAGAGTCGAAACACGCACGCGTTTGCAGTGATCACGTAAAAGGTTTGTTAATATCTTATTTCTTTTTCTTTGTACATGAAAGCACTTCCCTGAATGTTGTTCGATATTAGTGGGGTTTTGTGGATTTCTCGGGCGCAGATTTCTACGCATTTTAGAGATGGATTTGGTCGTTCGGTTTGTTTACTCATTGACTATTTGGTCACTACGCAATTCTACACGTTGTTTTTATTCTATTTATAGGACAACCTAGCAATATTTACGAGGATGAAGACATCGACTGGGCTCCCACGGTTAATCTTGGCCACGAAAAAGTAAAGAAACCCACAGAGGAGACGAAAGAGAGAGACGATAGAGTGAAATCGCGAGAAGAGAAACGAAAACGTTCTGATGGTGCCGAGGCCTTGTTGACATTCCATAAGCTTGCGAGAGTTGAAACACCAGAACCAGAATGCCAAATACAAGAAATAGAGGGGAAAACCCGTGATATGGGATGCCAGACAGACATGACATTGGAAAACGTTTCCGGACTGGAAGAAGAATTAAAGAGATTGAACTGTGACCTTTATGAGCTAAGGGCAAATACACTGGAAACAGCATTTTGCCAAGAGTCATTTCAAAGGAGTGATGAGAAAACTAAGTTCTACACAGGACTACCAAATTTTCTGGTTTTGATGCAAGTGTTTGCTTTGTGTGAGCCTTATATTACTGCAACTGCTATGTCTGCACTGGGGACAGAGCGGAAATGACCTGCTTAGATCACTTTCAAATAATAAGGTCAGGTTAACTCAGATAAGCTTGATGTTTTGCATACAGACTCCTTGCCTGATTAAAGACAAAATACCAAAAATGACTTTTTTCTAATGGATCCGTCTTTGAGATATTTGGCTTTAAACTTTGGTATCTGTGCCATTTTATGGGAGAATTAGTACTTTGATCAGGAATTATGCAAACTTTGTTCAGTCATATCTAAAATTTGGAGTTAAGCTTTTGGTCATAGAAACTCTTTGTATACGGAATCTTGAGCTTATATATTTAATTATATAGCCAGCTCGAAATCCCATTGTGTTGACAGCCGTGTTTTTTTCTAATTTCCGTCAACTGTCCAATTTGTATTTTATTGGATACTTTTTGCCAAACATTTTGTGTCAATCAGCTACAAAGTATCCAATTAATAAATAATTGGATTGTTTGTGTAAACCAATCAGATCGCGCAAAAGACAATAGCCTAGTGTTTTCGACCAATCAGCACAAGCTTTCACTTGGCCATCTCCAGGTTGAGATAAAATTGTGAAGTTTTCAAAATGGCGGAAAATCCAGTGTTTGTGTTTACGGATTTTGACTTCCTCGATGAAAATATACCCATTTTTGACGAAGAAGAGCCTACTTCTCGGTTCCCAGAAGCTGATAAAAGTGTTCTTGAAGAAATGAGGGAAAACAATGTGAACAAAAACACCCAGAAAAGCACCAAAACCTGGCTACGAGTATTTGACCTTTGGCGAGCAGAGCGCAAGGAAGTAAGAAAACTCGAGGACATCCCAGAGGATGAGCTAGATGATATTCTCTGCCGTTTCTTTTTCGAGATTCGAAAGAAAGATGGGCAAGATTATGAGCCAGATAGCTTGGCTGTGATGCAAAGTGCCTTGGACCGCCATATTAAAAACTGTGGACGTCCTTACAGCATTTTGCGAGATCGCAAATTGCTAAATCTAGACAACAACTTGATGCCAAAGCAAGACAGCTAAGGGAGAAAGGATACGGGAAGAAGCAAAGAGCAGCAAATGCATTAAGCAAAGATGATGAGGAGCATCTGTGGAATTCCAGAGAGCTCGGTAAACACTCACCAGAAGCCCTCGTAAATGTCAATTTAAAGAATTTGACAGAGCACTTTGGTCTACGCGGTAGACAGGAGCACTACTCGATGGAAGTTCAAGATTTCATAACATACACAAGCCCCGACGGCAGCACCAAGTACATAACCTTTAAAGAAGGCTTGACAAAGACGAGATCTGGGGGTCTGAGGGTGATGCATCGTGCAGTGCAGCCTAAGATGTACGCAACAGGTGGAGAGAGATGCCCTGTGATGCTCTTCGAGGAGATGATTCAAAGGTGTGTGATTGTCTTATTTCAACAGAATCTGTTGATAATAACAACAAACGGCAAACTAATCAAAGTAATCTATAATTTAAAGCATTAAGCATTTGATTGATTTTTCCAGTTTTACTGTTCCTTCTCATAAAATTTCATACCATTTGTAAATTTTTGTTACTGATTGTTTACGGTATGCTCGGACAGTGACAAAATTAGATTGATCTTCACTTAATATCTTAATATTTCACCTTAACTAGATTGGTTGTTGTATTTTTTTTTATTCCCACGTGTATTTTTATTCCCACAAATCCTGTAAAATTGAGCACCAGCCGCCTTAAATTGATTAGTGAACGTTTCAATCTGGGTCCAGTTCCTCAAAAACGTGTTAACTTTAACCCAGGGTTATCTCAGAGCAAAACTAATTGAACCATGTTAATTAACTCTGGGTTAGGGCTAACACAGCTTTGAGGAACTGGACCCTGTATGCAAACATTTTTTTAAATAAATAACTTTTTGCTTGAATTACAGACGGCCACCTGAGTTGAGGACCTCCGGCCCTGTTTATTTGGGAATTATCTCTAAACCCAAGGGAGATATCTGGTATAGCAGGCAGCGGATGGGGGAACATAGAATAGGGCAAATTATGAAGACAATGGCAGCCAAGTCTGGCCTGGCCAGCTCCACTGGCAAGAGGCTAACAAACCATTCAAGTCGCAAGACATGTGTACAAAAATTAAAGAACGCTGGTGTCCCAAGAGACCAGATCATTGACATCACCGGCCACCGGAACATAAGCAGCCTAAATTCTTATGAGGGTGATGATGAAAAAGAAGCTCAAAAGCTTTCCAACATCATTAGTGGTGTCAATCCTCAGCCTCTGACTCAACAAGCACCAGTACCCCGTAGTCCTCTGATGTCAAGAAACAGCATTGTTCACAATACTACTAATACTTTTACAGGAACTGTGAATTTCTATGGAGGACTTAGTGCCATGTTTAAACCAAATTGTTCACCTGAGCAACAAGCTCCCAAGCCTGACTCTGAGAGTACCAGCAGGTCCTGGAAGCGACTGAGAGTGATTACAGACTCTGATGAGGACTAAATCAGTCATTTGGGATGATATTATCCCAGTGCATGTTCCCTATTGAAATAAAATTGTAATACCAAAAAAATTCTAAATTCCCAGGACTTTTATTTCATTGCCAAATTGGCTATTTAATATTTCAAGGCCCTTCAATGATATTTATCACTGTATATTTGTCTTCATTTTAGACAAAAAATATGTTTTTATATATAATTCTATAAAATGATATCATTATAAAATATTTTTGATGATATTTTTATACTGTATCTTCTGAGAAATAAAGATTTATATTTCTCTTGCATGAAATGCTATATAATTAATAAATAACAGGACTCCATGCTTGTCCAATTAAGAAAAAATTGGATTCAAAAATTCCTCGGAACTCCAAATTGGACTCGGCCTGCGGCCTTGTCCAATTTTGGAGTTCCTCTGAATTTTCTCATCCAATTTTTTCTTAATTGGACAGCATGGAGTCCTATTATATATACAAAATATGGCGAAGTTAGACATTTCATTTTTGGTCATTTCCGCTCTGTCTGCACTGGGTAAATTTGAGCAGCTGATGCTAGTGCTGATGAGGCTAAGACTGAACTTACCACTTGTTGATTTGGCATATAGATTCCAGATTTCACAATCAACAGCATCAAGGATTTGGCACAAGGTACTCACTATATTACACCAGCGTCTAGAGTTCTTGATTGAATGGCCAGAACGAGACATGCTGCAGGCAACAATGCCAATGGAGTTCCGTCAAGCTTTCGGGTCTAGGGTAGCTGTAAAAATTGACTGTTTCGAAGTTTTTATTGAACGCCCTTCCAACTTACTTGCACGAGCACAGACATGGTCCAAATACAAGCACCACAATACTGTCAAATTTCTAATTGGTATCACACCACAAGGACTGGTATCATTTATATCAAAAGCCTGGGGCGGCAGAGTCAGCGACAAGAAAATAACAGAGGAGAGTGGTTTTCTGGAGAAGCTTTTGCCTGGAGACATTGTCTTAGCAGACCGTGGATTTAATATAGCTGACAGTGTTGGTTTATATTGTGCAACCCCGAAGATTCCAGCATTCATACAAGGGAAATCTCAGCTGTCAGCCTACGAAGTTGAAGAAACCTGCAAAATAGCTAGTGTCAGAATTCATGTCGAACGCGTGATTGGACTTGTACGGAGGAAATATCAGATTTTACAGAGCAGAGCCATGACTGTTGAGAACATCATGGTAAAACAGGGAGATACTTTAGCTTTAGTGGATAAAATAGGGGTTATTTGCTGTGCTCTTACAAATTTATCAGAGTCTGTAGTACCTGGAGAGTAATGCTGGGGCTGTGTAGGCTATGTTAGGCTACAGTCATGTACTCTCTAAGTTCATTCTTTCGGTGCATGGAAAAGAAGTGGCCTGTCGAAGTTGGTCACTGACAGGGAATGGCAATAAGAGAAAAATGAGTACTTAATATTGGAAATTTCATAATGGTACTCAGGAGTCTGACCTGGGACTGCATCCAGGTAAAAATTAAAGGCTGGAATCCTAATCTAGGTTGACAAGATCTAGTGTTAAGTGTTCAACATTCTCACCCCTGCTCTGGGTTAGTGAACCAGCCTTTAATTTTTGGTAGGATTCCACTCCATCTGGGTCACGCCATCTATATATTAATACCGTAAGGAAAATCGTGTCGACACTCGCTCCGCTCAGCCCTGAAGCTGTGCCGCCAAAAGAAGTTCGCAAACCCGAAGGGAAGGTGGAAATCTGGACCATGAGCGTGTTTTTGTTGGAAAAGATTCACCTCGGGCTAAGTTCTAATTCAAGCGATTTCTTAAGCGAGGGACAAAGCCGCCATCGCCGCTATGTTGAATTCTCCCACAGAAACTAAAAAGGAACTCGGTTCGCGCAGCCGAAAGCACCGTTGACATTCAAACCTAAATGGTTCTCTTACAGATTACATACAGGAATGTGCAGGGATAATTCTAACTTGAAAGATTTGAGCTGAGAAAAATTTTCATTCAAGTTTCAACAAACGTACACACTAGATTGCTTCCCTCGGAGCACGCGCTAAGTCATGCTAAGTCGAAATGACACATTTACAAAACAAAGTCCGTGAAAGTCATGAATAATATTCTCTAAGTATAAATCCTGACGGCTCTATCGCAAAACGAAGGACACAATCCCGAAGAGAAAGAGGAAATCCCTCCAGTGGGCATGTTTTTGTTGAAAAAAATTCACTTTGGGCTAAGTTCTAATTCAAGCAATTTTTTAGGCGAGGGATAAAGCCGAAAAAATATAAATAATATAAACTAAAAAAAAATTATTAGTCCTTAGACCATTTTTACTTGACCTGTTTCTTCTCTCCCTCGCTGAGATATGATAAACATACAAACAATTCCGAAGTCAAATCGCGCTTTCGATTTTCACGGGTTCTTTGACCGATTTGAGAGACTGACACACGCGTGATTTTGTCAAACCAAGCAGGGAGACCAGTGCAAAAAAAATCCTTTTGGGCTCACTTCATTTATTTATGCTGATGGGAGGTTATTAGTAATGTAAATCCAGCAGTTTATGGAAGGGGAAAATCATGAACCCCTCCCCACATCCATATGGCCATTGTGATTTTTTCCCCCGTTTTTTTAAACAGAGAACACTTTTAGTAAATTTCCCCCTTACACTCCGTGAATTTTTCACGGGCATCAGCTAGTATAGCCATAATATTATAAAATAATCTAACTTTGATAAGGTTTGCTTTCAAATTTAATGTAAATATACTTTATACCCTTTTATAAAAATATTATCTCTAAAACCTAGTTACAATAAAATTATGTGGGAATACAAGTTTAACTACTTATTATTAGATCTCTTGCCCTCAAGGGCTGTGGGTCATGAGGCATAAGTTAATTAGGAAAAAATAAATCTAGCAAGAAAATATTAAAATTTCTAGGGTGATCTGCTGCAAGAAACATTCAATGACGCAGCTGCTTGCTTAGTAAACTTGCAAAAACTTCAGGGAGAATGCATTGCAAAAACTTCGGGAGAATGCATTCTCTAAAAAACTTCTCAGCCCTTGGGACAACGCTGTCCCAAAATTCAATGTCTGGAACAATTCGTTCTACAAAAAAGTCATTCCTGTTCCAGACAATAAAGTCACAGTAGTCTGCTTCTAGTATGTGCAGCTGAGCCTGGACCTGGTAATAGTAGGTGTGATTCCTGTCGAGTTTAATGTCATTGCCATCCTTGACCAGGCAAAAGCCTTTCTCTCCTGCTGAAGCTGTTTTTTTGTCTTGATGGCAGTGTGGCCACTAGAAATATAATATTACACAAATTAAATATTTATTTTATGTCTTATGTACTAGACCCCTGCCATCCCTCCAACTAGTTTGTTTTATCAGTTGTGATCAAAATGTAAGCAGTACCTTGATTTCACATACACCAGTCCCATGGCAGCTGCACACAATAATTCCATCAGGTGAGGCTCCCATGTATGTCCATTTGGCATTTAAACATAAGCCACTGTCAGCTACTGAGAAGTTGTCATGGTTGGCTCGCATCATGGTTTCATAGTCTTTCCTTGCCACTGCCTCATGTTTACATCCATACCTGTAAACAAATCAAATAAAAACTTTTACATAATATTTTGTTTTGTCATTTAAAACTTCCCTACTTTGTTGATGAGATTTTATCAGTGAAGCTTTCATGATTGTGAGGCAACAAAACAAATACAGTGTAAAGGGAAATCTGAAAAAAAAAACTAATTAAATTAATAAAAGCAAACTGAATTATACCTAGTAGATGTTGTTGAGAATCTGTGGGATTCTGGATAACAGATTGCTTTGATAAGGCTCTTAGCTGGCTTCTCTACATTGGTGTGCAGGGCTGGTCTGAGCTTTGACGCAGTTATTCTACCAGCTCTTTGGCGGAACCAAATTCTTGAGTTGGCCTGTTTTCGAGTCTCTCTTTCAACTGCTTTGATGTGGGCTGGTGTCAATTCTGAAATTTTGAACTCCTGGCATAACTTGTCAAGGTCATTTGATGTCATGTTGATGGTGTTCTGTGTTCGGTGGTCAAGGATAAGCTTAGGTAGTGCAGTGGTGGCTGGCTCTTGTAGTAGTCTTCTTTGATCATCAGGGCAGCACTTTTAGGGCAGTTCCTATTGAGCGCCTGAAAGAACTCCCGGTATACAGTTGAACCTGGCCGCACTGGTGGACATGTCAATGGTTTTGCTTTGATTCTGTCTGGAGTTGTGCCAGCAATGGCATCATCAAGCCTTTGCTTTTTGGCCCTGGCTGATGAGAAGTCTATCTGTGCTATAGGGGCTACAGGTATCTGAAATAAAATTAAGTCAACTTTAATCAACATTTTTTTCTGCTAAGCATTTCATAAATTTCATCATTTTACAGGAAACTAATAATTTCTACAAACATGATTTCTATATTTTTTATATTGGATGACATGTTTATACTTATGATGTATTTGTGCCTACTTTTTTGATATGAGATGGCATCAGCCACTTCAGCTCTTCTCCATGGTGCAGGTGATAGATTCTTTCATCCGGACTCCAGTTTCAACAGCATAAAGGACTGCTCCAACAACATAATATTAGCTAAATCTAGTTATTATGACATTGCTATTGGGAGATTACGTTCTTGATCGGATGTGTTTGTTATTTTGACTTTGAGACTTTGCGAATCAAGCTTGAAAGCTGTGACAACCCACGATTTAGTGATTATCAAACGAAAATGTTTATTACCCGGCCATGCAATTGCAATGCGGTGTTATGACCTCTCCGTCGTCTGTGACCAATACCCAAGTCTTAAGAGGTGTTTCGGTTGATCTTTGAGAATGGTTGACCTAAAAGAGAAGAACGAAGTTCACTTAGAAACGAGCGAATGTGGTTTGTTTACACCAAAGAGAAAGACGCGTCTTCGCAAAACGAGTACATAAAAAGTACACTTACCCGGGCAAAAACGATGATGCATTTGTTATCCAAAGGCTTTATGGCGAGATCCTTCACCCAGCCACAAACAAAGAAGTTGTATGCCTCCATACTTTTCCAGGCTTTCATCTGCTTTGCTGTATAGATGGACGTCTGTAGCACCAGGTAGTTCGAGATGTCAGTGAACTCTACTTGAGGGAATTTAGCGAAATCTGTTTCGCAATCTTTCTTTTTCAGTGTGTAGGGGTCGATCCCTTGACATAATTTTACTTTCTGAAGATATCTGTTCTTAATTTCCCTCTAAACCGTCGGCATATTCAGATAAAGTCTCAGCGGGTCCTTGCACCACGGCGGCCATTTTGATTTGTTTGACCACCACTTCCCAGGCCGGAAGTAAAAGCGTTCGAAAAAGTCACGTGACTGAATACAAAGATAACCGAGAAAGGTAAGTCTTTAGATAAAACAGTTGTTTATTATATACTGTGTGCGGATATCCGTGAATCAGTGAAGTGATACGATATTCACTTCACGGCATTTTTGCCCAATCATTGAAACTAGCGATAGCAGCAAATAATTTTTCAAACATTTTAAGGCTTAAGAAACACATCAAAATCATTTTCCTACTCATTCTACTTTTACTTATTGTGGTTTTCTTTAAAATATTTGCATTTCTCACTTGTTGTCATGTGGTTTGAAATAGTTTGAAACAGCGGTGGATCTGGATTCAAAATGGATGCAATGTTCCAATAAAATCGAAGACAAACAGAGAGAAAAGGCAAAACAGACCAAGGTTTCGGACTGACGCTTCGGACTTTTGACTTTCTTTCAGGGCGGTTTTCTCCTTTTTCTCTCTTTTTTACTTCTTGTCATGCAAACATATTGACTTCAAGTGCAAGTACTCGCAGCATGAGCGGTGAAAGCGTTTTCAGACATTTTTCTGCATTCTTTTGAAAGCACCCAGTCAGGTGTCACAGCGGCTCGCACCCCCTAGCTTAAGCTATGGCTAAACAAGGACACATGTAGCGTGCAACATTTGTGTCATTCATGTCTCCATGAAACATATCTCCAGGAAACATTGCACTCGTGTCCTGGACACATTAAATGTTTTTTTGTCTGGTGAAGAAACATTTTTTGTGTCCCAGCTACAAACTTTGGTCGCACACCACAATATTTCTCGCGTGGCTAAACTCGGAAATGTTTCTCTTTTTTGTGTGTTTCCGATACACACGCGTGCGATGTTTCCTAGTTTTTAGCCGCTCCGGGAAACATTCCGGGGGAGGGGAGGGGGACTATTTTTTGGTCGGGAAATTTCGTTGGAAATTTTCTGTTTCACCCCTGAAAGATACCAAACATTGCGTGGCTCAAATAATATGTTACCCTAAGAGATACCCTAAATGATGAGGTATTATCACTTATATGCCAAGTAGGCGCGAAGGAGACAGGTAAGAGGTATAACATGCCCACGAAGAAATTTCCGTTGTGACTTAAATTGTTTAAATTATTGTCTTCTCATTGAGTAATCTCTCTTTCTTGCACGGTTTTTAGGAGCACCACCATGACACAAAACAATTTCGACACATATTTCGGCCCTTAAAGATAACAATTCCCTAACATGTTATTGAAAATCAAGATCACCTCTAGATGAGACCGAACTACGTGATTTTAACCCCTAAAAGACACGACGATCATCCCGGACCAAAAAATATTGGAGCCCCCTCCCCAGGGGAAACATGCAGGACATAAATGTTGCACGCTACATGCGTTCTAGTTTACCCTGCCAGCAGAGGTTTTTTTCTGTCAGTCATTAGCTAGCAAAGTTGTTCGCGTGTCTGCGCAAATCAAAACAACCACGCGACAAGCCAGGCACGCGAGCAGCTTTGCTACAGCGGCGGACAAAAGTATCGTAAACACCCCGTTCCCCCTTCCAATGTTGGAGCATGCCAATTTGCATTAACGCTGCGCGCACCAAGCAACATTGAACAGGGGAGCGGGGAACAGCCTGGATAGCCAAGTGTTTACTTATTTTTGTCTCCCATTGTAGCTAATAAAAGACTAACAGAAACCTTTGCTAGCAGGGACGTCCGGTTTAAACGTAGCCTTACCAAAGCTTCGTAATATTCCTGAACATCCTAACCTATTGACGTTTGTGTAAAGTAAAAAAAAGTGAAGTAAAGTAACCTTATTTAACGTCGATAACTCGTAATAGACTTCGGCTAACAAACCTGAGGTGGACGGTTCATAACTTTATCCCCCTTTCTCTTATCAGAGCTCCAGGTGAAAGGAATTCAAAGCTATAAGCAAGCTACTCGGAACAGAGAAAAGTTGATACGGTTGGTCGATCCGGGATTCGAACTCAGGACCGTACGCACAGTGTGCCATGCACAAACACACTGCGCCACCTAGTCGTACCTTGTGTCTATTCCGCTTCTCCTCTAATTCCATGAGCCGACCCCGCCCTCGTTTGTTAACCACTTAAGGTTACTGATAACCTTCGCGCACCTCCTCAGAAAAAAAATCATACAACTCCTTAGTTTAGCCAAAACATGTCAACCTATATATCGTTGGAAAGCTTATGGAATGGCTAGCGGACTATGGCAAAAGAAATAACTTTTAATAAACATAATTGTTTTGAAGGTTTTAATAAAAATGTGGGTGTGACACTTTCAAGAGCTATCGCTGCCGAACTGCTTGACCTTGACTCTCAAGTAAAACATTGTTTTAATCCTTAAAGGTGTTTCTCAAAAACCGTGTCTGCGTTCAAAAGTTCAAAAGTTATGGAACTTTTAAATTTCCAAAGTCAAATTTTATAGAATTTTCACTCTCCAAAAAAGTTCTTTTTGAACTAAACAAAATTTTAAAAAACGCAGACACGATTTTGAGAAACTCCTTTAAGGATTAACAATGTGTTTCTTGGGAGTCAAGGTCAAGCAGTTTGGCGGCGATAGCTCTTTAAAATGCCACACTCAATTTTTTTTATAAAAGTTTAAAAAAAATATTTAAAAAAAGTTACTTCTTTTTGCCATAGCCCGCTAGTCCATTCTATAAGCTTTCCAAGGATATATAGGTTGACATGTTTTGGGTAAACTAAGGACGAGTACGATTTTTTTTCCGAGGACGTGCGCGAAGGTTCTCAGTAACCTTAACAATGGACAGTTATTTTCTTCTGAACATTTAAAATGCATATATACTGAAAGTAAACTATTGCAATCGCCGTCTTTTCCATACCGTATGACAGATAAACATTTTTGGCGTCTCTGTCGTAGCGTCAGTAACTAGGGACGTTATATGCACATGTAGGTCGTATTGGATGGAGTATTCCAACCTGATGATCAGGACGCATTTATTGCAGTGGATGACATCCGCTTTAGCGGGAATAACGGTAAGGGAACAGTTGACCAGAAAAAAATGTATATTGCACTTTATTTAAATTACAATTCAAGCGCAAAGAGTTCTGATAAGGATCATTTATTCTACTAGAAGTGGACTTTTTGGATAGTATTGAAAACGTACCTTTGACGTGTCGGTCGAAAGCAATCGTGTGTGACAAACCATGTCCGCCATTTTGAATAATAAATCAGCGGCTCAGATGTTGGAGTCAGTGTCAGATTCAATACAGAGAACATATGGACTAAAACTACAAAACCTATATTTTCTCGCGCTGTTAGCGAGAATCACACTGGTTCGACCGGCCTCATAAAGGACATTATGATAGCAACAACCTAACCCTAAAAGCGAGGTCAACTTTCACAAGGCCTGTTTTTTCCCTCAATGGCATCGTTTTGACAATTAAATCGATTAAATGGTGTCTATTAACATTTGTGCTTTACAGTAGCTGTAATCACCTTCAAATACTCAATATTATTCATGAGCTTATCAGCCAACCAGAGCTCTCATTTTGTACCACGTGCAGTACCTCGAAATCCCTGGAAGATACTGCAAGTGGGACTTGAAAACGTTTCTAGGTCCATGGACCTTTGAACTATGAATGTTATGAATATCTTTAAATTTTTCTATAAATAATTATTCAGTTATAGCAATAATAATATAGATGCAAAAATTTCTGATTGGTCGAGACCAGTGCAATTACAAATGTAATTCACTGCAAAAAAGAAATTGCACTCAAAAAGAGTGCAAATATTTCATGAAGCAGATTGGCTAGTAAACAATGGCTTTTTTTTTGTACGAGCCAATAAATTGCGCGCTAGCTGTCACGCCACACGATTATGTTTGAGCTAGTCTTGTCAACAAGATCGGAGATCGATGGAGGGGGGGAATCGGTTTCTTTTCTTTAAAACTATCTTCCGAAACTTGTGGAAAGCAAAATGTGAACTCCTTATGGACTTGAGCACGACTTGTTTAAGTTTTCACTCTTTATTACGGAAGGATATGATGGGAAATCTTCGTTGACGGTGAATCTAGCGGCTGGAAATGCCAGCAATGAAAGTCTACAAGAACGCATGAGATAAGGACAGTTTCCCGGGTCCAGTTCCTGTAAATCTTGGTTGTTTAGCTGTTACAAGAAAAGTTTACACAAGAGAACACTTCAGGTATGTCTCCTGTGGAAGTTTACTTAGCTATGTTCACCTTTCTGGACAATATTTTTCCCGTTTTGCTTGTCATGACCAAAAATGCACAAACAACTTATTTTTGTATTCAATAGCAATTCAAACTGTCGAAAGAAAAGTTATTTTACCTTGGAATCTGAAATAAAGTTGATGATTGTCAAAGAAGAATTTCACCTGCTTCTTGTATAAAGTGAATTTGTTGTGTCAAGTTTATTTAAGTCAAGTTAGGTTTTGTAAACTTTGCTCGTTTGTTTGGCACGCGTTCGGTGCATTTGTGGCGGCTGCAATTGCAAACTTACTGTCTTTTCTCTGAACATTTTTGCATCTATATTATTAATAAGTAATCGTACGACTATTCTCGTTCAATTTGGGATTAATTACACTCGTGAGTTTTTCAAAAAGCTCAAATTGCACTTGCCCTACGGGCTCGTGCAATTTCGATACTTTTAACTCACTCGTTCAATTAATCCCAAATTGAACTCGAAGTCGTATGATTACCTATACTTATAAAGCCAATATATCATTGTAAAATCCAACTGAGCGGCGCCCCAAAATCCAACTGAGACCCAGGCGGCCGTCATCTTGAATTCACGAAGGCGCTGATGGGTGAAACCGCTGACTGCTCGCGAATGTCCTAAATTTCTGGTGATGACTAAACCTCAGTCCCCCTTCACTTTACGTTTTTGATACTATCCAAAAAGTTCAGTTATAGAATAAAAATCACAGTACTGTATGAGTAATTTCGATACTTATAACTCACTCGTGCAAATAATCCAAAATTGAACTCAAAGTCGTATGATTACCTATACGTATAAAGCCAATATATCCTTGTATAATCCAACTGAGCGGCGCCCCAAAATCCAACTGAGACCCAGGCGGCCGTCATCTTGAATTCACGAAGGCGCTGATGGGTGAAACCGCTGACTGCTCGCGAATGTCCTAAATTTCTAGTGATGACTAAACCTCAGTCCCCCTTCACTTTACGTTTTTGATACTATCCAAAAAGCTCAGTTATAGAATAAAAATCATAGTACAGTAATATGTGCTAAATTGAATATTTTTTTGAAATTTTATTGGATAGATGTCATACATTGAAAAATCAACTTTTAGCTTGCTAAGTGTAGCTCGCTATTTAGACTGCTAGGGATCAAATATTCGAAGAAATAATTTCACGTTGTTTGACGTTGTTTGACGTCATGCACTTAGATATATTTTGCTTTGATGGACTGAAATGGCGTAATATTGCAAGCAAGACAAGGATTGACTGAGACTTAATCGACACAGGTGCCACGTTCGTGTTCAGTTTGGAAATGGAAGCCAAATTTGCCAATATTTCCTTTGAGTATGTCATGATTTTTGACGAGAGATCTGTTGAGGCTGTCATCAACATAGCATAAACATCGAGTATGGCTATTTAAATTGAACATGAGGAGGAAAACACTATGTACCTAAGCTTCGCTACGGCAGGTAACACAAACCTCGGCCTTGACAAGTTACACATTATGCTGGAGCTCATAATTGTTCATTAGTTTCCTTGCCTGTCGTTATTTACTAAAGCACATCTTTTTTAAAGCTTCAAGTTGTAGAAAAATAACATCGCCATTACACGGATCCATGAACTGCACAAATGGTTCATTTGTTGGGAGTGTCTGCACGTTTACTTGTCATGGAGGTAAACGTGTCCTTGGAACGAAAGTCCGTCAATGTCAAAAGGACGGGACTTGGTCAGGGATTAAAGCAGCTTGCGAGGGTGAGGATTAATTAATCTCATAGCAAATTATGAAAAACAGAAAAAGTCTTCAAGTACACCAGTAAATGTTTCCTTCTTATACAAATTTATTAACTTTGGGTAACAGCACTGTGATTTTTAGGTGCTGTGCGTCGCAAAAGGATGACAGTTAACAGTTTCGGGAATAGAAGCGTAATATTTCCACATTCAATGTTTAAAGTTCGACATTCAATATTCAAACTTCCACATTCAATGTTTAAAGTTCGACATTCAATATTCAAACTTCCGCTTATCGGTCAAACTTTACCGTCCTGGGTGACCTTCATCAGTTACGTGTTACCACTGATGGCCTCCCCAAAATGGAATCTGTTACAAATAGCCTGAATACTAAGAAGGCGCGCGCGCTAACGATCTATAGTTGATTTCGAGTTCGGTGATGGGAACGCCCGAGACTATATGCTGAATGGTACAGTGATACAGCTTTTAAGAGAGGCAGTCTGTAAAGATCGAGGAAGGCCGGAAAAACGGATTTTTACATAACTTGTCAAGATAAAGCCCATCAATCGCTGATTACGCTAAATATATAAAAAAATTATTACTTTGCGCTGAATATTTTACGAGAGACAACCCGAAGTTTGGAACAAGGTCGAAGCGCTGGTTTAAGCATTTGGCGAGGCCGTTTCAGCATGTATAATTAAAAATTCTAGGAAATGCGAATCGTTACGCAAAATCTAACTTGATCAATAATTAAAGAAATCATTGCTGAACATTTGGATGGATATTTTATTTCCTGAACGTAATTATAAAATATTTTTTACATTTTGCGATGCAAATTTCATTATTCCCAAGCTCATGCAAATGCTATTTAAAACTCTCATTGATTTTACTATGGGTCGTGAAAGTGTGCAAAGGTGTGGTTAAAATCTCTCCTGACTGGCCATTGGGAATATGGTGCAAATTTGTTATTCGGAAGCCCATGCGAGTGTTACTCTATAGTTTCGATACACAATGTGCAGAAATTGCAAAAACGTTGCGAAAATGTAAATTCGCCATCCCTTGAGAAAGTGGCATGAATTTGTGTGTTTGCTATTATTTTGCATGCCTTTTGCTTGGTCGGTGGATTTCAAATATTGCACTTGTTTCAAGGCATGGCTAGCAAAAGTAACGTAAATATAGTGAACCAATTTCGCATAGCTTTTGCTTTCCCTAGTGTGCATTGTGAATATGAAATTTTGTGCAGTGCACGCACCGGTAAACAAGACAAATCAAAATGAAGATCACGCCCGCTCAGCGCCCGAAAACGATCCTCGATCTTTATAGACTGCCTCTCTTAATATTCCAGTAATATTCTCGAATACATCAAACTACCAATATTCATATTCAAACTAATTTTTCTAATATTCAAATTAACTAGACTAGAAAGTTTATTTTTAATATTCAATGTTCGGCCGCTTCACCTCCGAGACAGCTTTTTCTTGGACATGGTGCCCAATGGCCGGGTCTCGGCACAATTAAATACGACCGAGTATAATAATTAAATACGACACGCTGCTTCAATGATTTTACTCCGAAAAAATCATAAGCTTGTGTCTTTTTTATCACCATTTTCGTTGATCTTAATTTTCAAAGCAAGGATAAGGTTACGCAATGGCTACAGTGCAAAGGACGGGGATGTTGAAATGCTCCTTGACAACAAGTGGAAGCTGGTTTGCCGTACTTCATATGGGGATTTAACTACTGCAAAAGTTGTATGTCGCTCCCTTGGCTATGAAGGAAATGGCGTCATTATCAGCACAGAAAAACGTCCTTATATGGAAGACGGGTGGATGGCTGTGCAAAGATGTTCTGGCAAAGAAACATCCATCACTGATTGTCCGGGCACCATAGCTCGCTATGCCTGTCCGTTTTCCAATGTGTTAACCGTAGACTGCAGAAACATGACATGTAAGTCGCTTCCCCTCCCCTTTCGTTGAAGACTCCCTGAAAAAAATCCTTCACCACAGACTACAGCATATGCGAACAACGTGCTTCAGGCGGAATAAAAAGGGCATCAGAAAATGTTTCTAGGGTACATGATACAAAAACGAAAACCTCTTATAATCATCTTTATTGGGACAGCCAGGTCGTTGCCTCCAAAACGCTTAAAACTGACTTGTTCTTTTCTGCTTCAAAAGGTTTGCCTTGTAATAGTTTGACAGTAACAAAACCTTATATTTATGTAAAGTAGCTAATGTACTATGAAGTATCAAGTACATATCTGTTTGCAATATGATGAGAATAAATTCAATATTTGTTTTTTATTTCCGATTCTGTCTCAGGTCCAGTAAACTGCAATTGCGTTTTCCAAAGCAGTTTGGATATTACCTGCCACTCTGGTTTGGCGGAGGATATCATAGATCGGCTTCCCTACAACACAGCAAATATGTTAGTGTGTTTTTTAAGTTGAAATCACTTGATCGTGTTATAACTTGAGCAGAATCTACGTTTGAGCTAACGATTGTCAAGATGTACGCAATGTTCTTGATATCAAGAAACTGAAGCATCGCATTATAAAAAATAAAGCGCTCTATCTGTGGCGTGTTGTTAAAGAGGCAAATGTAAATAAAAACGTCCACAAAGTGCACCTCTCTTTCTTTTTTCTCTTCAGCAAGTTCTTTGGTATGAACATGAGTCAACTACACAGTCACTCGTTTCGCCTTGCAATGCACACTCAGCTCAGCAGCCAGGATTATTTCTACTATCTTATGCGAATGTAAGTTTGTTGTCATTTTTCTCAAATTGCTCTGCTTCTGTCAATCGGCCTTTGAATATTTATGGATGAAACATCCTGTCAAACAGTAAAACAAGCTTTGCGGCTAAAACAAACCCAACCGCCCCAACTCACCCCGGCTAAAATAAACACAACCGCCCAAAGTACTGAAACTTGGCTTGGAGAATTGGATTGTTTTGGCATTTTCAGAATTTTGAAAATAGCATCTCAGTTTAGTATAGAGTGAGGTTTAACTAATGTTACATTCTAATTCACTTCGTTCAAACGAATGTAAAACATGTTCCTTCTAAATAATTTAATAAAGACACAAGAGACAATATAAGGTTGTTTACACGCTCGAACCATATGAAGAGTTTTGGTGAAGACATGAGGCGCGGTTCCTAAGCCGAACGGGAGTACCGAAAAAACAAAGTACTTAGAATGGCCAGTAATAGGACACACCCATGAAAACCCAAGAAATTGCTGATGGAAACTGAAGATTTCAATATGGTGGTATCCACTTTTACGATCAAAGGGAGACTTGAAGCAACCTTTTTCAAAGTAAGATATAGCAGTTTTCCAATCTTCGTACTTGAAATGTTGCTTGGCTAAATGCTTGTTGATATATCTCAAATCTAGAATAAGGCTCTTTTTTGCCATTTCCTTGAACAGACACTGATAACAGGTTTGTGATCGTAGGTGGTTCGAAAACCTCTGTAATCCTGCCAGAGTTCAAAAGTTCTGGAATGGCCTCCCATACGAAATCAGAATTTTAAAATGTAGATTTGTTGTTAGGGAACTTGGCTGGAAGGGGAACAGTCGAAAAGGGTAATTTATACCCTTGTTCTACAACATTTAGTATAAAGTTGCAAGTTCCTATTTGTTTCCAAAAGTCTAAGTTTTTACGGAGATTGCCTTTGACATTGGGTGTAAATCTTCCTTCTCCTAATTCGTAATCTTCATTTGATACCTGCATAATACTTTCAAATTCATTCAGTGGGCTGTTCATCTCATGCGCGGTACTGTGCGCCTGGTGCTGGTGTGGAAACGGTGCTTGTCGCGGGTAGGGCTCCACTTGTAGGGACGGTAGTATCTGTGCCAATCTTTCCAATACGGTGCCCTGCAGTCCTTAGCCCAGTGACCATACGCGTAGCATCGATGGCATCTGTTTCTGTCGTTAGCTGAGGCCCCATTCCCTAGTATCAGGGTAACAAAAAAACAAATATATTGGGAGGGGTGGGTGGGCGGTAAAATTGGCCTAACTCGTAGTAATGATGCTGAAATCCTAGTAAAAACGAGCGTGAAGTAAACTCACGACGCGAAGGGCGTAGTATATATAAGGAATCCAACAATAGAAAACTGTTAGAGGATGTAAATACCGATATGCTTAGGTTACGTAACCCTAACAATAGCAAACAAGGGAATGCGATAGCAATCATAACATAGGAAAATACATTTAACCTGTGAAACCTGAAAGTTTTGAGGGTAGGTTAGATTTTGAGTTGTGTCTATGTTGCAGGTTGAAATGAATGTCAGTTAGAAATGATTTTGAACTAGGTCAAATTCAATCTAAACTAGGTGATTTTCAAAAGTCCAAAGAGAAAAGTTGGTTAGGGTTTGGTTTAGAAATGGGGATTGCATTTAGTTTCCTTTGAGCGCTAAAATCAGAATAACACAAGTTTTCCAATGGTTAGGATTCGGTTTTTTAATGTGGTTTGCATTTAGTGATAATTACATTCATATATCACACGTGAGTAATTTCTGGGCCCTCTACCCCATCGCAACGACTACATGGCCTAGTGGGTAAGGTAAGAGAACACTAATTAAGAGGTCGAGAGCTCGATCCACCTCAGGGGCAAGAAGAAAAAGAAAAAAAGATACTCATTAGTTAAGGTAGGCAGGTGAAATAGGAAGATATGGAAGAGAGGGAAATAGGAGTAAAAGTTAAATGGGAGTGGGAAACTCCTTTTTGTGTTTTAGCTGTTTCAAATCAATTCTTGGGTTTCATATGACGTCACATCCGCTTTTTAGCGGAGCTCCCGCGGGCGCCGAAGGCGCCCGCGTAGCGGAGCCCCATAGCTACATGCAGGAGAAGAAGGAAACATAACAGAAAAGTGTATACCCATCGACCTTGATTTTCATGGACTTCCGGTTGTGTGTGTGTCCGTCGTCGCACAGGTAGCCCATCAGTTTTGAGCGGGAAAATGAGCACGCGCGCGCCTTGAATTTTATTTGCAAGGGATTTTTTTTTCAACCAGCGAAATGCAGAGAGAAGAGGCCTCTGAAGCAGGGAAGATTTTTCGACAAGAGAAGGAATTTGTTTTCTTGCTCTTCACGAAAAAAATGAAACGTTTCTGTGACAAGCTGCCTCATTTCAAGGTATTTTAGACTAAGTCTAAAAGTCAAATTTACCGCGATGAGGTCGAAACGTCGAGATGGATATGTCGATGAACACGGGAGTTTCACGAAGGAAAAAGAAACGAAGTCAGAGGGCGAAGAGTGTCTTCAGTAGGGGATGAAAGTACCCTAGCCAACATGTCGAAACCTGAAGATAAAAGGCAGAGACTAAATACAACGGAAAAAAGTGTCCAGAACATTTTCCTTCTCAGAATCTCAGAAGGAAAGATAGAACGACAGCGCGAGAAGAAGAACGAAGGTCGAAACTCAGAAGACTGTCGTCGTGCCGTGCAACGAAAAAATATTCTCAAGGTAGGTCCTCACGAAAAACTTTAAAATTCAACCGTAGTTTTATAAACTTTTTTTTTATTAAACTTTTAAATTTTCGTTCCAAGTTTTCTCGCGTCCCGGCGGCTCGCTACGCTAGTTAGAAAATGATGAAAGTTCATTAAAAACGATGGTGGCTGTCGGGAGATTTACGTTACTTTGTTTGTTTGAGGATTCCAAGTGTAATACGCATTTTTAAGTGATTTTCAGTTTGACAGCGATTCTACTTCCGTTGCCATAGCTTTGAGTGATAATTATTGTACTTAGGGAGAATTTAGGTATTTGCTTGCCCATTAGGCAGCCATGTTGAATGAATAATTGAACGCCATCACTTTACTTTGGCAGGGACGTCAACCTTGCCGCTCGAAAAACCTTGAGACACCAAAATATTGGGCTTTTGGGGCAGGAAAATACCTAATGTCTATAATTTTCGCTGTATTTAGCGTTCTTTTAAGGTCCAGAAGCAAAAAAAAAATCGTTTTTTCAAAAGAAAACCGGGAGATTTTACTTTAAAACCGGGAGACTCCCGGCAAAACCGGGAGAGTTGACGTCCCTGCTTTGGTCATCAAACAATGACTCTGCAATGCAATCTCCGAACTTCCGATTAGGCAATGGTACAGTAATTCTCGAGTTTATTAACCTGTTGTTCTAAGAATTTTGGAATATTTTATCAATTTCGCAGAGCCCTGAGGTTTGACTAAGGAGACTAATTGACTGCTTGATTTAATTTGTAGGTTTCCAGCTTATGTTTTTCTGGCTTCACAGTGTTTACCGTATATAACAGGCAAGTAATCATTAGATTATTTTGTTTCACTGTCGGATTAGGCACGAACATTTTCAAGCATATATCTTGTAGGTAGCGCAAGTTTATTTTAGATTATTTTTGTCTCCCAAATCATTAAAAAAAGTTAGTTTTTACATTGTAAATAAAGTGTAAGTACACTTTATAAAATCAGACATTCTGGGAACAACTGACAAAGTGCATCATTCACAGTTGAAGGGGCTGAAAATTGATTATCTTAATACAGGAAAAGAAACAAAATTTAGGCATGTTTTCTTAGAACAAGATATTTCTCCCTCATGATATTTGGCCTTTGTCAAGCTTCAGTTTAGATGCAATTATATTTCAGTTCAATAAAAACCTAGGACAATTCACAGATAGTTACTATTTGTCATAAAAATGAAAAAAGTGAACCTACAATCATTTGTATCTGTGACATTGTAGCTTCATGTGATGTTTTTCATAAGTCATATTGTGAGGATTAGCTTGCGCCCCCGGCCGGGCCCCCTGCAATCATCACACTAAGTGGAATATCCTCAGTAATGACTGTAGCCAAACACATATAAAATGTGTGGTTCCCAGGGGGTACTTGGATATAGAAATGGCTGGGGGTCCGACAGAGCTCCAAATTTCATACCCAAAAAAATGAGCCATAAATTTTAAACTGCCCGCCGGCCATAATATCCAACTTTCTTAGTCTAAAAAGGCCATTTAATACCAGCATACACATGATGCTGTGCTCATGTTTCCTGGAAATAGCTTTAGCTTTCGATCAAACCCCCACCCCCCAAATACCTGGTAGAATTTTAAACCCAAAAAAATTCCTTTTACTACAAATTTCATACCCCCAAAAATATGTCAGACCTCCAAATCACTTTTATATCAAGGTACCTCCTTCGTTATGGTTCCAGAAAGTATTCAAGGAAGTGCTTGGAAATTCTAGAGTGGTTGCAGGTCAATTTACCTGCTTTTTTTTATATACAAATACTCAGCTATTTTTCTTTTGAAATTCCAGAGGGGTGTGTCACTTTTCAACACACTTCTGTGGAGTGAGGGAAAGGGGACCACACATAACACTCAGGGCCGTAACAAGCCTCCAAAAACTGGGGGGGGGGGGGGGGGCACAACATATAAAAAACCTCAGAGCAGTTTTAAAAAAAGTTTAAACTCTTTTGCCCAAATGAGAATTTACCGCATGTTTGGGAGAACTTTGAAATGCAGGGTGCAAAATTGGGAGTTTTAAGGGTTGTTTGGGGAAAAACTGTGTCCCCTGCCCCAGTAAGCGCTACGGCCCTGACACTGTTAACGCACCATAAATCCTTGAATTAGTGCCTGCTGGACACTTATCCACATACAACATTCCTAAGCATATTTTTAATTGATCAGAAGCAAATAATTTCTAAAATACTACCATATCATAAAATACTACATAAAATACTACCATAGCATAAGTGTGTCAAAAACTAATGCTTCTGTGTCTGTGCCCTTGTGCCTCCTGGGCAATCAAACAGAGACATGGTAATTATGGAATGTTAAAAAATCAACCTTGTTTCAATACATTCCTTTTAAAGTGGTGAATCTGAAAGTTTGAATGTTATTCATCCTTGGTTTTATGTTTTCATTATTTTTATGGCTTTCACAAAGATAATGGGACTCCAGTATGTTTCGTTACTAAAATGTATAATAATATCCATGGCTATATGCTTTCATTTGGTAAATAGACAGGAAAAGAAGATCTGTGTTATAGTTTCAACATTTTTTAATGGGATTCCTAATCCCTTTAATTTCAGTGACAAAGCAGCAGCCAGAGATCGCTCTTGGACAGGCCATCCATGGCATAAGGCAAAAATAATATTAACATAATGGCTGTAGTACATGGGAGGCAGAACATAAGTGAGGGGGCTGATAGACATTATGTATGGCAATGTGGGGGGTGGGGGGTGGGGGAAAACAAGAAAATATGTTCAAAAGTGGATGCCCCTCCCTTCTGAGCTTCTAGGCCCACCCCCCTTACCATTCAGTGGAATTTTTAATAAATTAAAAAAGAAGGTGCAGCTGTATGAGTGGAAAGACCAAAATTGGCAACCTGTCTATTTAATTCTGAATTTCTCTGCTCATTCATGGTATACCATATATTGGATTGTACGGGGATGCTTGGCCCGAAAGGGGTAGGGCTTTCAGGCTGGAGGTATAAGAAAGGGGTAGGGTATTGGTATTTTCTGGAATGACATACTTTAGTAAAAATACACTGCTCATGTAATAAATGGGACATGTATATTGTGATTCAAATTAAAAAAAACTCATGGTAAATAATTACTTTTCTCTTTATTGCACTTTTATTCTTTGTTAGAATCATTCCATTGGGAGGGGTTAAGTATGCTATTTTTTCTGAAGGAAGGTTCTTTACCCTACTTCGACAGGCCAAGCTTTATTGTGCAAGTGTAGCAACCAAAGAAGACACTTTATACATATCAAGAGACATTATTATTAGACATTTTTCTTGTAAAGCATACTGTGACAAGCTATCTACAATGGCAACCTTGTTTTTGTTTCATTAACACAGAAAAATATGTAACCGGGAGCTCCGCTTTTAGCCAGTGGCTAAATCTATATATTAGAGCCTCATTAAAAATTCAGCTGGAGGTCAAACGTCCGTGCCTGCAGTGCTTTCCGATGTGGAAAACTGTGAAAATGTTATCTCGTCGCATTGTTTCTGATTCTAAAAGGGTAAACAGATAAACAGATGTCTTTAGATTGCCCAAAACAGACAGCAATGAATACAAACTCTGAGAACAATCGAAATGGTCCAAACGACTCTGAAAAGCAGCCGAAAAGCGTCGTGGCCTCGAGAACTTGTTGTCGCCAAGTGAAAGTGATTCATGAAGATATGTATTTGAAATTAAGTTTAAATGAGTTTGGTAGCTAAGGATGGATTAGCAAATCATAATGGATTTACATAAAACCACCAGGACTATGGATGAACTGGTTTCTCATTTGATACACGGATAAATCACATGAAGTTTGCTTCAAACAATCCGGCCGAGCAGGTAGGAAAAATGAAAGTTTGTCAAACATTTACAAGGAGTCCAAAAACCCAGCAAAACCTCCGGGATTTACTCAGGGATTTACCTAGTTATTCTAGGTCGACATGGACTTTTTAATTATTTTTCCCAGTCGTGTGTATACAGTTTGTTTTTCATTGACTAAAATTTGATCAAGTTTTTGTTTTTATTTCAAAGTGAGTTTTGTCGCTGCGTTGAGCTGGCTGAAACACAACTTTGAAAGAGTCAAAATTTAGGCGTTTCGTAAAAACATAAGCTTACTTAAGAAACTACAGAAATTTGTCACCTACATGTAATACCTTATTGAATTGAATCTTGTTTATGTGGAAAATTGTTTTGCAGTATGGGGAAAACTGTATGCAACAGAGCCGGGTCGATTTTCTGAGTTCAATTTGACAAAAAAACAGCAATCAAGTCTTATATTACTTAAATTTTCGTCTAGAAACAAAGAACAGAAGGAGCATATAAATGTTTCTCAACCCTATTACATATCTATTTTACATTACAATTCTTTTTTTCGAGCCAAATGAGTGAAAACATCAAGCATTTGAAAAAACGCTGCCTAAAATATAGGCCAGTTTGTAAAGTTTTACTCATTTACTACAGTTGAACTGTCTAAAAAAGCAAACCCCGACTTTCCAATCGCTACAAATTTGTATTTACACTAGGATTTAGTTTAATTACGAATCAGGTTCATTTATAGTTGTGATTTTCTAGAAAATGTAGCTGCTAAATTTGAAGTTTTGCTCGTGAACTTCAGAAAACTTCTTCATCTTGACCTCCAGCTGATTCAGACCGGAAGCAAATTACGCGCAAAAGTCACGTGATTGAAACCCAAGAATTCAAACTAGTTTGAAATCATTTCTAACTAGCATTCAACTTGACCTACAACATCTATAAAATGGTTGTGATGAGTTTATTACATGCTATGTAGGTTTTACTTTGTCCAGAAAGAAAGTTTTCTAATTATTTGAGGAAATCGATTTTGCTGCCCAGGCGACCTAACAACGCCATCAAAACAACGGACTTCAAAAAAGTTCCCTAATTTGTTTGTTTCCAATCGCACGTCAAGGGAACTTTATAGGTAGCAACATGAATGAGTAAAATTTATTTCCGGACTTAACTTAACCATTCAGGTACTGATATTTTGCGTTTTTCATTGGAAGAATTTAGTTGCATTGACAGATTTCGGCATTTCAAATTGGGATAATTTCTCTTGAGAACAGCACAAGTAAGTTGATCGGAATGTCAAAATATATTACGTCTGTGACACCAAAATTTAGCTAACTATTATGAAGTGCCCGGGTAAGAATTCCAGCTGAATTTGCAATATTTACCTAGAATAATCTTTTAAAATTTGGAGGATTTTGTGGATTTTAGGTTTGCTAGTAGATAAAATAGCTATTTTAAAAACGTATGGAAATACTGTCGCTCGCATTAATCTGTCTTGAAAGCACTTATTTGATGTGAAAAAGTTAAGATTAGTCTAGAAATATAACTTAATTGAAAGAAATGATCAGTCTATTTGCGAATTTCCCTGGCTGTGCGATTCGAAACAAACAAATTAGAGAACGTTTAAAAGTCCATTGTTATGAGGGCGTATTTTGGTCGCCAGGCCACGGCACGTTGCGGATACAACCGGGCTTTCCTTATTGGCTCATCTGGTCATGTGTTTTTTCAACGTCTGCTATTCGACGGGAGAATTTCTCCATTTCTCCACTCCGCTAATTATTCAGTCTTCCATCTCTTTATAATAGAACAAAAAAACCTCAACCGCTTCCAACATCAGATAAGCAAAAAGAAGCATGCCCTACCCGACCATTGTGCTTTCCACTTGGCAAATTGGATTTTTGTACGAACAACTAAGGTGACGTCAGGATCTCAGTAGGTTCTTCAGTAAACTAGATCGAAGTCTAAACACGGCATAACATAAACTCGTGGAATTCCCAAGCAAAAGGTGCAACTTTCTTTATTAATAGACTTAGTATGGCCAAAGTGTGACCGTCGTTTCAATGGAAGAACCTTAGCTCTGGCCCAGAATAAAACATGACAAAAAAGTGGCTTATAATTAGTGTTATTGTAATCATCGCTTGTTTATGAACTTCAGAGCTTTTGCCATTGTTGTTTACAGGACTCTAAATAATGCCAGTATAGACAAAGTTCCGAGTGGGACATTCCAACTCTTTGACATAGTGGAACTGTAAGTATTAAATATGGAAAGATATGCTAACTTGCTTTATATATTAGCCTCTTTGATTTCTAAAGGGCTATTTGTTATTTGGTTTCGTGAATCCGAGTAGATAGAATATGCCGTTTCACGTTTCACTGGAAAGTTCACAGCATCTGCAGCCACAAGGCAGCAGCTAAAAGGGGGTTTACGTCACAAAGGCAAAAACAAGCGATCAGACCTATGACCTCCTACCCAAACGAGCAGCAGCCAAAAATTGTATTTGTAGGTTGCAGGTTCATACCCATTTTTGAGAAAGGCGACGAGAAAGTAGAAATGACAAACGACGAGAAACCACGCCATCATAGAACGGGCCTGGGACACTAGCGTGACAATGATGAAGTGCTGAAGTTATCACTGTTATGACGGGCTTGTGGTGAATCATAGCTCGGGCAAATGTTTAAAAAAACTTACCTCATCTTAATAGCAAAGAAGTGTAGTCACAAATAACATTTGCTATGTTCTCTTACTTAGTGGCAGCAGCTTTATTGTATTTCCTTGCCAAAGACCTATAAGTGTCGCTAAATTTGGAAAGCAAACCCTGCCAAGAACTGGATCACTGATTTTGTAAAAACTTCCCTCGCTTTGACAATTTTAAGGAGATCTTGGATATTTCCAAGGATCTTTATAGGATAAGCAAGTGGCGATAACTCAACAACGGAAGACGATTATTAACTGATGGCCATTTGATTCGTACCACAGCTCTTTTGTGATGTAAATAAAACTAACTTGAAAAGGAAATAAGCATTCTTTATAAAAGGATAGGCAAATAGAGATTCACATATGGATTATGGTGTCAAGTAAATCAATACCTATGAGAAACGGTGCAAAAGTCAGCTAAATTATATTTGTATAGGCAATACGACTTCGAGTTAAATTTCGGATTAATTGGGTTTTTTTAAGTATGAAAATAAGAGTTTTTTTGAAAGTATGAAAATTGAGCATTACTACTTAAGCCTCGTGCACACTTGCGACATAACGACATAAGAAAAATGTCACGCGAACAAAATTTAGTGGTTTAAAGAAGTTGAAGTGGTCAAAAAATAACATAAGATTGCTTTGATGAAGTAATCTAATGAAGATCCATGGAAAATATTAATTGTTTCAATTATTTTCCCGTACTTTTTTCGTTGCAACATAACGTCCTTATGTCGTTATGTCGCTAGTGTGCACCAGCTTTACTAACCGATGGTGAGGTCATTACGGGAAATATCAAACCGTAAGCACAAAGTTTGAACTCGCTTTCTGTTTTTATTTTTAGTTTCCAAGTTTCTTGCATTCGTAATAAATTTTGCCTTTATATGTAGCTTTACCTTTTGCTGCTATTTGGCTCCCTCTAGTTTTAATTTTCTCCGAATTCATAGCTTAGAGTAACTTTTTGGCTCTGCTTTGCCATTTCTGATCATTCATAGAGTAACTTTTTGGCTCTGCTTTGCCATTTCTGATCATTTCTGATATTCAGTTCAGACCTTTATTTTCTTCTTGTCACATGTTTAAGATTTGTATTACAAGAGACAAATACTGTGTCAAGTATTTTTTGTTGTGAATTTTCCTTTAAATGTCTTTTTTTTTATTTGAAGGAGATTCGAATTTTGCGAGTCGTGAACTGCGATATAATTACGGGATTTCTTAGAGGTCATGCCGGGATTTACTGACCTCTTGACGCATTTGCTTTGCTCAGGAAAGCAAGGCAGTGGGCCAGTGGTGTACGTTTGTTTTCTCAGCTTAAAGCTTTCGAATAATAATTATCCCTGCACATTCCTGCAAGTAATCTTTGACAGCGATTCTATTTGTCTACGACTACCATAATCCTTTGCTTATGCAGATAAGCTGCTATTGGAAACAATAGGCGCTAATTGCGCGAACAAAAGGGACAACGCCGGGGTTTCTGGTAGTCGTAGTTAAATACGTCATAATGAAAATTTCCTGTTAGTATTAGGTGATCATATTGCGACTTCGAGTTCAATTTGGGATTAATTGCACTCGCCGTATCAATTTGCGCGTTTTGAAAAACTCACTCACTTGACACAACAATTTCATTTTATACAAGAAGCAGATGGAGTTTTCTCAATCATCAACTTTATTTCAGATTCCAAGGTAAAATAACATAGGAGAGCCTGCATTAATTGGTTGGTTTCTTTTAATTTGAATTTCATTTGAATGCCAAAATAATTATTTGTGGTATTTTTGGTCAACCAAAACGGACAAAATATTGTCCAGAAAGGTGAGTATAGTTAGGTAAACTTCCACAGAAGACATACCTGAGTCTTCTCTTGTGTAAACTTTCTTGTAACAGCTAAACAACCAAGATTTACAGGAATTTCACCGGAATATTTCCGTATCAGTGCTTTCGTGTAGACTTGTGCAGTTCATTCATCACTGGCTTTTCCCGCTAGATTCACATTCAATGAAGATTTCCCTTCATATCCGTATATAATAAAGGTTTTGTTGCTGTTTCGTTATACAATTAAGGTCCAAGCGAATTTTCTGTAAATATAAATTCGGTCATAACTTTTATAATATTCGTGCGACCATATCAAACCTGAAGGACAGTACAAGGTATCTTTTCGCAATAGTTTAACATATTTCAATCTTTATTTTCGTGAATACATTGAATGATATCCAAGCTATAGTGGACCCCACGATATTTGCACGATATTTCAAAATTGGTGTTCAATTTAATTGCCTCCGATATTTAGAAAGTATTGGCCAATTCGGCGGAACCAGAATTGAAATTTGTTTGCTTATTTATTTATTTTGGTCTTATTAAAGGGACTTGAGCTGGAACAACATTAAAAGTCTCCGTGACATTGAGGAGGGTGCCCTTTGGCAGAGTGGAAAAAGGTATTACCAGATAAAGGAGAGGCCTATACGGTGCGCAAACCTGCACAGCTTAAATGGACACTCGCACGTATGCCTGACAAACAAATAATTGAAATCGCAATCCAAATCGGCAACAATAGACTGTTTTCACGATGCTCGCGCACAGCAAAGTGAGATTAGCAAACCCTGGAGGGTCACTGCTGAAACAAACATGGTCGATTGTATAGAAGTTTGACACATAGCTGGATAAACAATACGCTTAACGCTTATGGCCTTTAAAACCAAGATGTTGAGTGCAAAATGATTTTAACGAAGGCTATTCCACCTTATTCCCAGTCTTGATGTAATCTTTAACTACAACAACATAGGAAGCATAAAATTCGGAGACATAAAGGGGAAAGAGCTACTAAATAGCTTGTAAGTACATTATCCAGTGTTACGGACTTGTCACTGTTTTATGTTTGCCGTGTGTGAGTCTGACTATGTATTGGTTCTCTTCCAATTGCGTCGCATTATGTGCTTAATTTTCTGATGTACTAACTTGTCAGCGGCCACTGTTCAAAGTAATTCAAATGCAAATGAGGGGATGTGGTACATTAACACACGATCAATGTCTGCAAGTCAGTTCTTCCTTTTGCGCTACGAGGAATAAGGTCAGTAGGTCGCTTTTTTGTTTCTTTCTCTCCATATTTCGCTTTTCGGGCTTCTTTCGCTTGTACTTCTTTTATAGTAATTCTTTTCCACACATTTTCTCTCCTAGCGCATAACTTCGCTGGGAAAGTTGTCCATTGTATCAGTTTAAAGCGGGCGACCGCTCGCTCCTCGTGTCGTCCGGTTTGAAGACTCAACAGGAGAAAACCTAGACTAGGCCTGGAGAGAAGATATTTCAAGCCATTGATTCCTTGAATATCGCCGTTTTAAAGAGAACGGTAATTATGACAATCTGTTAACAAAGCGAGCTAAGCTCGCTAGTGCTATAGTCTATACTAAGTATGATAATCTTCAATGTACATTGCATCCATATATTGTTCACAGCTTGACTAAGAGCTGCTTCTTGCAAGAGATAGGACTAATTTGCCCCTAGGCCTTAACAGAGTAATACGGTCTTTTTCTCGGCACGCTGATCCTGAGAATTATGCGACTGATGCCTTTTCCTATCTTGGTCCAACACAAAGCGCTATGCTTTTCCACCTGTAAGTCTGCTCCCTCAGGTACCGAAAAGCGTCCGGCAAGACAGGGCACCTGGGACTCAATCAGGGACTCCATCGTCTTTGCCAGAAACTATTTTAAGCTGCTTGTGTCAGGCAATCCCTTGAAAGCAGAGGAATTTCACAACAAGCAGCTGATGTCATCTCCGCTAGCTGGACGAAGGGAACAGAGAAACAGTATGCGGGTGTCTGACTTCAGGCTTTAAAAATGTTTCACCACATATGGCACATGTGACCTGCCGTGCCAGTGTTATTCCACTTATCGTAGGTACTAATGTATTTAACTGGCATTTGCTTGGTCAAGGAATTCCCAAAATATTTATATAATGTTCCTCTATCTGTAAAGTCCCAGAGAAGTTTTTTTGGCAGTTTTGCTATTCAAGTTTGAATTAACTAAGTTTATAGCAGCATGTTACAATGCAAACAAAATGTTACTCATTTAAAAATGAGGACCCTGTGGGCTTCTTTACAAGCTTTCTACAACTCAAAGGTCAGCTGCCTCAGTTTTGGGAAACTGCACCGCAGATTAGACGGAATTACAATCTCTAGAAAACCACCACTTTTTTCAATGGTCTGAATGCTTTTAAAATTATTATATTTATCTATCTGACACATGAAATATTAACTACTTACTAACCGAGCGCGAGGGCAGTACGGAAAAATTCCAGACTGAGGGATGAAATTTCTGCTTTACGGACCGAGCCTCTGGGCGAGGTTCGTAAAGCAGAAATTTCAGCCCGAAGTCTGTAATTTTTCCGTACTGCCCGAGCAAACGAGGTTAGTAAGTTGTTTATTATATGGCATTTTCAAACAAAGTTAATAAAACAAAAATACAAAGGGAGGATACGAAGCGAAAGTCAAACTAAACCAGCCGCACGACTTTTAACTTTATAACTTAAATTTGTGAACAACCAACACAAGAACACATAAAAAGCCATTAAATAAAAAGAAAAATGAACAGTATTTTAGCCGGAAAACGATACAAGTGAAAAGAAACTGCAGAACAATAGCAAGCAGAATGATTTGATGGCGAAAGGCAGCTTGCAATTTATCGAGCGAAATAATCTTACATTACATGGAGTTAAGTTATCTTACCGTATTTTTCCATCATTTAGTACTTTCCAACGACGACTAAAGTTTCCAACCAAAGAGTTTAAAAAATGTTCATCCAGAGAACCTTTGAGGATTTCAAATGATAGTTCACAACTTCTCAATCTGGAAATAACCGACGAGCCAGGCGAAATTATTTTCACTGAAGTGGTTCTTGTTAGTTTTGTATCCGTGATTCATGTTCACTCTCGAGAACTATAAAGTTTTCAAAATCTTCGCTTGTATCCGCTGTTAGTTGCCCCGTATATTTCTGTTACATGTGAGTGAGAAGATTGTCTATGTGAAGGAATATAGATTTCTTGAAAATCCATGTAAATCTGTTTGTCAACAATGAATCTCAACACGAAAACACGACTAGACTGCCGAGCGAAGTTCTCTGAAACTTCCCGAAATGTTTCCTTGTATATTACACCCATCATTTCAGTTTCCACTCAATCCAGATGGTAGTTAAGTTTATAGAGGTTTTACAGTTCGGAAAGAAGAAAGGTTTAGCTTCCTCAACCACGACGATTGTTTTCTCTGTTTGAGGTTTGCTTCACTTGAATGAACTCTGACAGAGCCACGCGCGCCCGTTTTGTAAAATGGCGGGAATGCATATTGACCACGGGCAATACGGCAAAATTCTGCCCGCTGATTAGCCAATCAGAGCGCGCGTACTATCGTTGCCATATAATAAATAATACTAGCTGATGCCCGTGAAAAATTCACGGAGTGTAAGGGGGAAATTTATTTTACTAAGTGTTCTCTGTTTAAAAAAAAAGGAAAAGAAAAAGAAAATCACAATGGCCATATGGACGTGGGGAGGGGTTCATGATTTCCCCCTTCCATAAACTGCTCGATTTACATTTACTAATAACCTCCCATCAGCATGAGTACCCCGTCCCACCATGCCGAAATAAATGAAGTGAGCCCAAAAGGATTTTTTTGCACTTGTCTCCCTGATTTTGGTGCGACAAAATCACGCGCGTGTCCGTCTCTCAAATCGGTCAAAGAACCCGTGAAAATCGAAACCTAATTTGACTTCGGAATTGTTTGTATGTTTATCATATCTCAGCGAGGGGAGAGAAGAAATAGGTCATAAGTAAAAATGTTCTAAAGACTAAGAATTTTTTTTAGTTTATATTATTTATATTTTTTCGGCTTTGTCCCTCACTTAAAAAATAGCTTGAATTAACACTTTAGCCCATCGTGAATCTTTTCCAACAAAAACATGCCCACTGGAGGGATTGTCTCCTTCTCTTCGGGATTGTGTCCTTCGTTTTGCGATAGAGCCGTCAGGATTTATACTTAGAGAATATTATTCATGACTTTCACGAACTTTGTTTTCTAAATGTGTCATTTCGACTTAGCATGACTTAGCGCGTGCTCCGAGGGAAGCAAGGTAGTGTGTACGTTTGTTGAAACTTGAATGAAAAAGTTAGAATTATCCCTGCACATTCCTGTATGTAATCTGTAAAGGAACCATTTAGGTTTGAATGTCAATGGTGCTTTCGGCTGCGCGAACCGAGTTCTTTTTTAGTTTCTGTGGGAGAATTCAACATGGCGGCGATGGCGGCTTTGTCCTTCGCTTAAGAAATCGCTTCAATAAGAACTTAGCCCGAGGTGAATCTTTTTCAACAAAAAACCCGCCCACGGTCCAGATTTCCATCTTCCCTTCAGGTTTGCGAACTTCTTATGGCGGCACAGCTTCAGGGCTAAGCGGAGTGAGTGCCGACACGATTTTCCTTACCGTATTTATATATAGATACTATAATATGGTTTTTGTGTGGATTATGTTGTGTTTTCCATCCAGTGCTTATAACGATAATCGTGGTCGAAGGCTGGGATTGCCCTCGTCTGAAAACGGGTCCCCTTCACCACCAAAAAACTTCATATAAACTAAGTATTGCCGCGCTTCCTCGGGGGAGCTTATAAACAGGGACTCCAATATTTTTATATTAGATATGATGAACTGAGGGTAGTGGCTTCAGTTGTTTGCCGTCGTGACCTTAAATCTAAAATCAGAAGGAAGCAGCGTCTTACCTTCAGGCCTGGCGAGATCCGCCCAAGAAGTATCAGCAGTAGCAGGTTTGCCTTTTGAGTCTTTTGAGTCGGTTTGGCCGAAAAGTGCCTCGACCGTCGCGAACTCGTTCTCTAGATTTGGGGGCGGTGGCGCAGATGTTGATGAAGTCGCGATACCCATGTCTCCTGCAACAGCTTGTCGCTGGGCCTTGGATGATGCTATGGCGTTTCGGAGGACGACTTCTAAACCAGCCGATAAACCCAAATCGGAGATATCGCGCTCGGTTAGCCCGAGTAAAATTTCCTCGCTGTCCAATTCGTTTGACGAGAGCACCTCCAAAAGATTGCCTGGAAAAGCATGCTCAGCCCCAAACGACAATAGCCAGGAGGAGAACATAGACTTTTCCCCCTTTTTGTTTCTTGGAGGTCATAGTAGTATTACGATAGCCAGAAAAAAGATGACAAAAATATGAATGATTTCGCGACGACTGTCTACAGATTTATAGCTCTATACACAACAGTCTCCTTACACTAAGGTCAAAATAGTAATAATTAATCATCGTTATTATACTGCCAGTGACCAGAGGAGGAAGTACTAGTATCCCTACATGCATTGCGGCTTAGACTCGATCAGATCATACTACCGCGTTTCACGCCGTACTAATCACTCTGTCCTAGCCGCCGAGCAGTAAACATGTTCTTGGAGAATCAGACTAAATCCGTGAAAAGGCAAAGGCATTTCCTTTCCTCTATTTAGTTCTTTTGGTTTCGAAATTATGTGTTTCTAAACATTTCCCTGAAGATGTGAAGATAGGAAGCAGTAATATCGTTTATCCCCGCGTACGCAAAACTTTAGCACGCAGATATTCAACTAATGACTCGATAAATCCGAATGACTGAATAAAACAGGGGCAACTAACTTTACAATTATCTATATTATTTTCGGCCTAGCTCAGACAATAACAAATTCCATATTCTTTCTTGAATTGCTTTATTTCGCAAGCAACACTGTACAAATGTTTGTTGTTTGCGCCATGAATTGATTTTTTACAATATTTGATCCGGGGTCATTTCGGTGTTCTCGCTATCGGAGTCGTTATCCTGCATGTTTTGATGCTATCGGCATGTACTGTAGCTTTGTTTATAGCCTGAAAATCAAATCAGAGGTATTGTGAGCATCATTGGTATTTAAAACATAAAGATCAAGAGTTTTCTAAACATTTAGTGGTAAATTTGTGCCATCAGTTTTGTGCGTGTGGTCACCAAATTCTCGCACTTTGCGTCTTGCGAGTAAATAATCACGGCAACTTCGAAGTCGTCAAAAACCTATAAATCGTGGGGACTTTTGGGGACTTTTTTAGTTTTTAGTTTTATTGATATCTGTTTAATAATCCAGTGGAGTCAAACCTTAAAAGTACTCAATTACTAGGCTACAGAATTAAGTTTGGTGTGTCTATTTAATTCCGACCCGTCGGCGAAGATGTAAACAGACGTCCGATCAAAGAATCGTGATTTAAGGCCAACAATGTACAAAATGGAATATTTTTTTCTTGTAGAACGAAAGGTTTATAAGCACATATAAGAAATTCACGTTTCTTACCTTTGAAATTTGCGCTTCTACTGCTTCAGAAGGAAAGCAAAGTCAGGCAATGTTGAAGAGACGGAAGGACGGCATCAAACTGCGAAATCTAAGCTAGCAGAAGCGCGCGGGGAATTGTGGGATACTAGTACATCCTCCTCTGGCCAGTGACTGACATTCCTCATTTTCTTATCCAGTCCAAATTGAATGCCAAATCAATCTACATCTTTTATACTTTTGTACATCTAGAACAATAATTCAAAGAACAATAATTCAAACATACAAATCAGGGTTCTGTAAGTAGTAGATAAAATATGAGCGGGAGATCTGTATGGGAATTTACAATGGCGAGGCGTTAGCCGAGCCATTGTAAAGCCCATACAGATCGGACGCGAATATTTTATCTTACTTGTGAAATTAAACAATAAGTGGAATACACTATTCTATTACTTTTTTAGCCCTCAAACAATTCAGCACTATGAACAATTCAGCACTGTGTACAATTCAGCACTATGAACAATTGAATTTTAATAAATGAGCTTAGTTTGTCCAATCAGATGGGACGTGATGTTTATTATCAAACACGCTGGTCCCATCGGGAGTAAATGACCTTCAGACTGAGTTTGTTGTGAGTTTTAGTTCTAAGTTGCGAACGGCTCGGTAAGCATTTCTCGGTTCCCGGTAGCGTGTGCAATTAACAGCCATTTCAGTGAGACAGGAGGAGAGAGCATTCTGGACAAAACTGACTAGAGGTAAATGATTATATCAAGCTTCAGTTTAGGTCTATGTATTTGTATTTCCCAAATACTGAAAAAAGTTTGACAGTAATCATGTTTTAACCTTTTTCAAAGGTTTTCGGTTTTCCGAAAAGTTCTAGACGCCGAGATGAAAGATCCGACCAAATATTGTGGCTCAAGCTTATAAGCAGAGACGGCGAGTATACCTATGCCAAGATAATGCAGTTTTCTATAATTTGTTAGTAACGTTAACTTGTGTGCAAATTCATTCATAGTTCATTTCATGTATTGACCGCTTGATATTTACGAGGTTATACTGAAAATATCCAGACAGTGTCAGACATATTGTCATAGCGTAAAGTTGACGGGTAAATCAAATTAAATTCTATGTATGATGAAAACAAATCCATTGTGCTGTGCATTTTAATCAGTAGATATCTGTATCAAAAGTTAATGAATACTAATTAAATACTATTGTTTAATACTTCATTAACCCCTACTTGAGTTGTATTGGGGTTTACAGTGCATCCATGTGACCCCTATTCTGAGGTTCTGATTGGGTCGCACCCTCATGAATTAGTAATGAATTTTACAAGTACAGATACATTTTGATAGACAGAGTGGCCTTGAATTTAAGCAATGAATTTAAAAAATATGGATTAGCAAAAATTACACAGCAAATAAGAGCTGTGACCTCCTTTGTACTGATAATCATTCCTTTCAGTTAAATGTGGAAGCTTCTCCTTTTAGTAACTTTTGGGATAAACAACAGCAAAATAGTCTGTGACAACAAACAATCAAACAATCGGGAGAGAGACGTCTCTGGTGTAGAGCCGTTAATTTTGTTACGGGTATATATTTGCACAATTTGAAATTATGATTGCCCATTGGAAGCGCATGCTCACAGTGCTTCGCTTTTCAAAATGGCGGACGTTGATCCAGCCTGTCGGCATCGAGTGAAATTTTTAAGATTTCCAGCTTTTTTCCGGAGCAAACAGAAGCTTATATATTTTTTAAATTCATTGCTTAAATTCAGGGACACTCTGTCTATCAAAATGTATCTGTACTTGTGAAATTCATTACTAATTCATGAGGGTGCGACCCAATCAGAACCTCAGAATAGGGGTCACATGGATGCACTGTAAACCTCTCTTTCTTGGCGGGAATTTTCTGCCAATTGAATAGTGAAAAGTGCTTGACGTAATGTTTCAAACCTCTCGTCCAATCAGAATGCGTCCCACAAATTCATGGGAAGTCCACGTGACCCGTAGAAAAATTAACGGCTCCACAGCACAGACGCCGCTCTCCCCATTGTTTGAGGGAAAGGAGCGTCTGTCACAGGCTAAAGCATAACTGCATGTGGAAGAGTAGAACATAATTAGCTTACTCTCTAAATGATTGGCACATTGGTAAATTTACACGTTGATTTTCATTTCTCTTATGTTTCTAGATGCTGTTCAGACTTCTAACTTGAGTTAAGCTTAAAAAGCATTCTTCTACTTACTTTTCTAACATTTTTTACCATCGCTATGAGTGGTAAATATAGAAAACAGTAGACGTATATAAGTACTGCATACTACAAGTAAAATCATTAACTCGAAATAACTTCAACTAATCTGCTAACAGTCACAGAAAGCTTACAACCGACATACAAAAATAAAAACATATGGCTCCGCTGTGAAAAACCCGCGAAAATGAAAGAAGAATCAGGAGGAATGATTTGATAATTCAAGGTGTTCAGCCAAGATTCTTCCACAAGGTAGTAGCCAAGACTCTTCCATCTTCACATCTACCATCTTCACATCTACCATTATTAACTTGCTGAACTGGAAGTATTCCACTCGCTGGCATGCCCTTTGCATTTTTCTCTGCTCCGTAAGGGCTTTCCAATTCAGAAAATCCTGAGAAACTGATTCTGAGCGATATTATCGTCCAAAATTTCTAAAGAACAGATTTCTAAAGAACTAAAAAGGGTCTCGTCAAGAAAAAAAACAGCGTTTTCGTTTAAAGACTCAACAACGCACTAAGCATTAATTAAGTAGGATTAATAACTCCATGGAAAAAGTAAAAAAAGGGCGCGCTGCTGGCGACTATTTGCTGTGTTTTTTAAATTTTGCCTCTTTCCATTAGAGTAGCAATCTGCCTTCTGTTTTCCGAAAACCGTCATGTTTGGTATCAGAACAAAGCTGCCTCCTTCGGCCATGGCTTCCTGCCTTCCGATCTTTTCTTCGCTGAACAACGAGTCAGAAACGAGCGAGAAAGTGGATGATCGGATGAAATGAGGGTTGTCCAATACACTCAATCGGATTGCAATCGAGTCTGATGGTGTTCCATTGGATAGATGCAAATAGATAGGGAATGTGAACCACGTACTACGAAAGGCTACCACGAAGTTGGGTTCACTCGTTGACACAGTAAACACTTGGTATCGCATATCATTATGGGCACATTCTAGAGGGGGTATTCCGATCGTCCGATTGACCATCAGACTCCGACGGAAAAACGGTAATGTCCGACGGAAACGTGCATATCATTAGAGGCACTTAAAGTGCCAATAAAGGCAGAAGTCAACTACATTTCATCAAAAAGATCCATTATCCAGAGGAACAGTAACGAAAGAAAAATGTGTTTACCGCGCGCCGTTAATATTACCGTGTATCGTGTACATGGCGTTATGGGGGCTATTCCGATCGTCCGACGGAGTCCGGTCGTCCGATGGCCCATCAGAATCCAACGGAAACAGTGTGGCCACCGGACGATCGGACTCAACGGACGATCGGAATAACCCCCCCCCCCCCCCCCCCCATATCACCATGTACACGGTAAGAATAAGGTACAAATATTTCTCCATAATGATATGCGCGTTTTTGCGGACCCAACGACCTTTCCGTCAGTGTTATGGTCCATCGGAAGATTGCCACGATGTCTTTGGATGAAAACAGTTGTAACGGGGGACGGTTGGGAAGATTTGGCTTGACCAGTAAGGAATTAAGACTGGTTAGCTCGTGATACGTGGTAAACGACTAAAAATGATATCTATATGTACGATTGAGATCTCCATCGGAAGGTTTGAGTTTTCCATAGGAGTCTGATTGAGTGTATTCGACATGTGTGGATGAAATCGCAAAAATTAGTCACCAGGCTTCCAAAAAGTCCTCACGTCCAAGTGGGCCCTGTGTGTTGTCCCCACAAATTTAATTACAACTACCTATACAACACCTTCGCCACTCCAGGAAGAATTGACTTGCATGCCTTGATTTGCATTTGAATTAGTTTCAACTGTGACCACTAACCAGTAAGTACATCAGGAATTTTGCGAATTAATCCGATAATGCTTCGACACATGACTATAGAGAACTTCAATTACACTTTAGATAAGTAACCTTTTGTCTAATTTAAATTTTTGCTCCTTTTGAAAATGATGGAGCGGAATTGAATAGTGGTGGGAGATTATTCCATACCTTTGGCCAGCTAATTATCAGCGTTTCTGCAGCTCAGTATTGATGCAATAGCAACGTTTCTTTCGTATAAATTCCAGAATCGAGCTGCGAAAGTTATTACTAATTTTGATTTTAATTTTAAACGAATGTCCCTACTCTCTTATCAACACGAGGGGGATGCTCCCGACCCCCGATCAGCATTCCCGCCTGAATCTCATAAAACCGCAGGTAAAATGTATACTTTATCCATCGATTTGGCCATAAACGGGAACGTTTCTAAAGCGTAAGGAGGGTAATAGTTTTAATTATTTACTACTAACCGAGGTGTAGCGGTCATTAAATGTTTTATTATATATAGCCAAAAAGAAAGAAAGAGGAAAATAACAATTTCGACCGAAAACTTTCAAATAATTCCTTTGCTACTTACAGCCAAACTACAAAGAAGAAAACTTTCTAAGTAAGCATAAATTCTGAAGGCTTTTGAACAATTCCAAAGGTTGTAAAAACTCGACAATATTCAAGTGTAAGAGCTACATTTTTAATAAAAAATAAATAAATTTACGTACGATTCAAGTTTTTTTTATCTAATTCATCCACAACTTGGTACACAAAAACCAAAATGCAAAATTGTGTTCGAAGCCACAATTTTTCTATTCACTATTAGAAGTGATACTTTCCAAGTGGGCAATAATTTTTCCGCGGGGAATAAATGATTTTAGTATATACTATACGGGAACCTCCGTAGATCGCGCGTTTTGATTGGTTCGCTATCTCGGAATATTGCCACAATATTCCAAGATCGAAAGCATTATCTCGAGATTGAGGAGCCCGAGTGCAAGTTGTTCGCATGTTTTTACTTTCTAAAGGACAATTTTGTCGAAAACATATAACAAGAAACTCTTAATCAACTTTGAACATTTACCTGTAGGTTGTAAGGCACAGTAAATCGTAGAAGCCAGCCATTGAGTGCAGTTTTAGAGAGAATTTTAGTTACACGTCGCCAAGTTGACTCGCTTGGTCACGAGCCATCCGACATCAAACGTCTATTTAAAGTGGTCTCTTTTTTATGAACAAGGTCTTCCTCATTGTCCTAGAGTTTGAATAGGTTAATTTCCCAAATTTCTGTTTGAATATTCCAAGCGAATCTTGAATTTCTCTGCCAGCGGGTTGAGAAATATAGTCATCCATCGGTGTTGAAATGGCGACCAAATCAAAATGTTTTCAGTGAGGCAACTCTGCAGTTCCATAATCCAAAGCACAAAACGTGAATTTATTCCTCGAATGCATCCTTGCAACATTCTAAAAAATTAAATCCTTTATCGCAGTCGATATTAAGGTTTTAAAACAAGTGATTTATAGAGTTTTTGCTTCTCTAAAACAGCAGCAAGTTTCCACCATATGCTGAGTAGCCGAATGCTTGTAGTGAAGTCTGACGTAATGTCGCGTGCGTGACAAATGTCACGCATACAGAAAGAGGCTACAACATGTCGACAAATGCTACATTTAGTGTCGTTCGGATATGTTTTGGAGTGTTCCCGTGTAGTATATTCTAAAACAATAATTGTTAATAATAATTGTTAATTATCTCACATCTCTTGACCTAAGAAAGTCAGTCATAGGATGCGTTCAGGGCGCATGAACACGTGCTATTTCATAACTTGTTTTATTTCCTTTACAGGTCTATCACACATAACAAGATAAGATACATTGAGTCGAAGGCTCTTGCTAATTGTTCAATGATGATTCAACTGTAAGCACAAGACCGCTTTGAATGCTAGTTTTTTTATCCCAATCAATTCCGCAGAGGAGTACAGTCATTTTGGATAAAAAGCCCAATTTCTTATGGGAAAATGTATAACAGACTCCCTTAAAACCGCTTTTTGAAATGGCGTTTTAAACCCTGAGTAGACATTTGGGATGAATTTCTACAAACGGAATTTTTGCTACAAGTCTCATTCGTTAGGTGACTCGATCGAAATTCAAAATGCACCCAAATGTGTCTAGAGCGCAAAGTTGCGACGGCCAACTCAAGGCCATGACTTTTGTGTTTTCTCCTCTATTTTTATCATTCTTTTTTTTCAAATCCTACTTTAATGATGTATAAATATGTTATTGACAACCGATCTTCTTAAAACCATTTTTACAATTTACAATCTAAATTTTTGTGAGGCCCTAATTACATATTCCGCTCGTACTAGAAAAAAAATTGCCGGTTTTTTGGGCACAAATTTAAATCCAAATTCCACGTTTTCAATTCTCGAAATAACTATCTACAAACAAAGTCATATTCTTAATTTATCGAACTGAATAGAGAATACCGCAATACATTTCAGGAAATGGAAATGGATACTTTCTCTGATTCGTATGACGGTTGACTGAGGAGGCTCTTTAAGGTGACTCCCACAAAACTAAACGCCTTTTTCAGATATTTTTTAACTCGCTCGCGTCGCGTCAAAAATGGTCGGATATGTTTGAGCTCTGGATATGTTATACGTCGACTGTCGGTGCTTTTAACTATTTGTTCGAATTTATTTTTAAGAGGCGCATTTGCTTATGCGAGCCGATATTCTAACAGTGGTATTTTTACAAAAGTCCGTCCTGTGCGAAAAATCTTCAGGCGTTGTTTCTGAAACTTCGAAATTTGGGTCATTCGACCTTCGTTTTTTTGTCATTCAAGTTTGTTGAAAATTGTACGAGCGAAAATTGCAGTACAAGATAGAGCCAAAAAATGACCATAAAAGTGGAGTAATATCAAAGTGCTCTTATTAGACTGCCAATATAAATCCGATTTATACGATTTACGAACTCAGCAATCAACTACTCCTCCTGGGATTAAGTTCAAAATTTCATGGCCGTAGCTTTACAGATAAATTCGCGATTACTATTTATTCAGGAGCAGCTAAAAAATTATAAAGCTAGAAAATCAAAACACAACAAATTCCTTCATTTGTTGTAGTTGCGCGCAAAAAGATAAAACGCAATTGCTTGTAGTTTTTGTGTTTAGCTCCTTCTTGACAAGGTAGGATATTTAGTTTCTTGAACGGTTCTTTTTTGAAATGAGAGGACAAACATTAGAACGCTATCCGTAGTTTGCTCAAAAATCTACACTGTAATGAGCTCCATCGGGTTTTGCTCGGTTACCTTTTGTTTAGGAATCGTTTGCTTGCAAAACAATGAGTTTGCACGTGAGAATCGTACCAGCCCATTGAAATATTTGCTTTAATGCATGCAGATTACTTCATATTCACTCGCGTGGAAAAACAACAGGAATAATAAAAGCACTTTGATATTACTCCACTTTCATGGTCATTTTTTGGCTCTATCTTGTACTGCAATTTTCGCTCGTACAATTTTCATCAAACTTAAATGAAACGAAGTTCGAATGACCCAAAATCTGAAGTTTCTGAAAAAACGACTTTTGTAAAAATACCACTGTTAGAATATCGGCGGGCATATGCAAATGCGGCTCTTAAAATATATTCGAACAAATAGTTAAAAGCACCGATAGTCCAGGTTTAACATTTTCAGAGCTCTAAAATATCAGACCACTTTTGACACGACGCGAGCGAGTTAAAAAATTCTATAAAAAGCGTTTAGTTTTGTGGGAGTCGCCTAAATGCCAAACTGCGACTGAGAGGCTGAGAAATAAATCCTCCACACAAGGCATTGGTTGATTTTCCATTACGCTGCTAAACGCTCTTCTAAGAAATGGTTTTGTTTTAGCGCGACTCGTTTCATGACACATAGATATATTTATAACATGTGGAGATTCGGTACTTGGTATGCGCTTGGTCGCTGGTCACCGAACAAATCGCTGGTTCGTAAAACGAGAAACCGCTGAAATGTTTTTCGTATGCGGGCGACGAAATGACGCGAACGCTGTCCGCTTTCGCGGGATTTTTCTCCTCGTACTTTATATCCAGCAGTATAAAGTAACAAACTCTTAAAACGAGGATTAAATACAACGAGCCCAGTTATTATGAGATTAGATAAGTTTGAAATTTCGTTAACGCGCAAATTATTATATGCAATTCAGCTTTCTGGAAAGAAAAAGCTGAAATTCAAGTCCACCATCCAAAGAGGCATCTACGGCAAGCAACTTTATTAGAGAAGGAGACTGGAGGACAGAAACAGCTGTAAAGTAGAAACAACATCTTTATAAATACTGTTTCATTGTTTTGTCTGCAGCATAGAGATACAAACAAACAAACATTATTATTTTTGTGATAAAATGTGGTCAGCTAAATTAGAGGAGTAAAGACCTAGGATATTGAATACAAATTGAAACAAAATGTGTAGCCAGATTTGCGGGTTTACCCCCGTGTAAGAACCATTCCCAGAGGACATCATTGTTGTGTTCAGTTATTTCATCGTGATTCGTTCTAATAAACAAAAGAGGCTTTGTGACGCAACTCATGAACAATACACAGTCCGTGTAGCCAGATTTGCAGAGTTAAAATTAACTTTGACAGAAGCATAATAAATTAGTATAATCATCACTTTTATTCGCAAAAGGCAAATTTTGACACAAATAATAGCGCTTAGAACCAATTCTAGAACATATGTGCTTTGTAATCATGGACAATGTAGACCGGTTCAAATACTGGTTTCCGAACAGCAACTGAAATAATTGTTATAGATTTTCTATAATTATACGTGCTTATACGAAGGAAATCTACAGTTTCACCGGATGACTGATTGCCCCGATCGTAGTTTGTCAAGAGACTGCCAACATAGTTAAACTAAAAAATAATATTTACTGCGCCATCACAGAAACAATGACACTGAAACCACTAATTACCCAACTACAACCTGCTCGTCGCTAACTGACCATAAGCTATTCGATACAAACGTTTGGGGCAAAGGCGATTTTTTCTGAATTTGGTTTGGAGGTAACGTGAGAGATAGAAACTTGAACTATACATTTATGTTTATAAATCACCGGTTCAGTCCTTGGTACCATGATCTACGAGCTATGCATTCATGGTTTAATTTGCTAGGTGAACGATTTGAGCAAATTTAAAACTAAATGCCTCAGCAAATGACCGACTCCGAATGGACAACAATGCAGTTTGAAAAGATTAATGAAGCAAATTAACTCACCTTTTCGCTTTTATATATTTGTAGTTTCCGTCGATGTCAACCAACAATCTCTCAATGGTGCCGTTACAACATAACAGTGGCCGCCATGTTTGCTACGAAGGATTTCTTCTCTGGTCATACTGAGAAGAACGAGAAGCGTATTTTTCGACCATGTAGCCACTATTTGAAGCATCCTAAGCATGCCGGCCTTTTGAATGACAATAGGATAATGTCGAGGAATATTTTAAGCATCTTCAGCAACATTTACGCAGAAATAATCCAGAGAAATCGATGGGACAAACCGAAACGTAACGCTCCACTCCGACGAGTGGAATGACCAGTGGGCTTACTAGCGCATGCGCAGAACTTTTTCTCCACATGTTTATATTTATATCGAATGGAATCGAAAACAATGAATTAACTATAGCTATTGTATTGAAGAATACATCTAACATGTTTACTTTGGTATTTTATTAATGGTCATTAACTACGACTGAAATTATTAAAAATATATTTTTGCTGGTAGGGCCACAATCGACAAAAGCGCCCAATTTAGTTTAGTCATGAACTAATAAAATAATCTTATTCTAAACGGGTTTCAAGTTTTATATCGCTTTTTAAACAGCGGCCACAAATATCTAATACTTTTTTTCTCGCACGAAAGAGAAACATCCAACGTTGTGGGATTTTTCGAAAAGGTATTTAATGTAACGAAATGGTGCATTCCAATCATTTTTCAAAACTGCTTTACAGCTGAAATCGTTGCATCGCGACCACCCTCTTTCAAAAAAGTCCCACTTTTGCAGTGCACTTCCGTTTCGTCAATCAAGCCTTGCTAGGTAACCGCTAAAATGTTCCCTCGTTTTTCATCGCCTACGATGAAAAAACTCTTCGAAGGCGGATCTTGCAGACCGAAAATCCATAAGAAGTTGGCTCTAAGCTGTATTTTGGCAGTCAATATACACATTTGAAAAGGTAGATTTCGGGATTGATGTTCCAAAGCTGTATAAGCGGCACACGAATAAACTCAGTCGTGACTCGGGTTCATTGACAGCACAAAACTACGAGGTTCGATCCGAGAGACTTCCGAGACTTCGATGGAAAGTATTACATACGAATTACAGTTAGACATGCCACAAGTCGACCTCTTCAAATGGTCACTAATTAAGAGCGGAACAAGCCGAAATGAGTCGCAATGCGACGAGAAGCGAGCGAAGAGAAATTACTATTATAACCGCGCGTGACGGTAGCAGTGATAGCAGTAGAATCTTCTTGATCGCTCCACGCACTCGTCGCTCCTCGTCAAGTTGCGACTCATTTCGACTTGGAATTAGCGATCTTCGAAGTACAAGGAGTAATTATTTTCAATGTTGCAAGTCTAACTGCAATGCTTTTCATCAAAGTCTCGGATTGAAGCTCGTACTGTAGTTTTGCTGGTTTTGTGCTGACAAGGAACCGGTTTAGTTTGTGTCAAGTAACGACTGAGTTTATTCGTGTCCCGCTTCATAATACAGCTTTGGTACATCAATCCCGAATCTACCCTTTCAAATATGTATATTGACTGCCAAAATACAGCTTGGAGCCAATTTATTATGGATTTTCGGTCTGCAAGATTCCCCTTCGCAGAGTTTCTTCGTCGTAGGCGATGGAAGTCGAGGGAACATTAGGAGGAAATTACCTAGCAACCGTTTGATTGACGGAACGGAAGTGCATTGCAAAGTGGGACTTATTGAAAGAGGTGGTCGCGATGCAACGATTTCAGCTGTAAATATCAGCAACTTTTCCATCACTTAGACAAAAATTTTGCAGTGACGCTCAACCCTTGTTTCGCCTCGGCGTGATTATCCATATATTTTGTAATTATAGGAATTTAGAGGCAAACGAGGTAAAAACAATAGGTGACAACGCACTGCCACCTGGTCTGGGCGCTATGTGAGTATTTCAGCCAAGGTGTAGTTTTATGTACTAACTATTATTTTCTGGTTTTGTTATCCATACTACAGATAAAAACGTTTGCGATAAACAAATGATCAATAGACGTCTTTACCTATGCATGCAAACTGCTCATTTCAAACCACGAGATATTTAGATGACGAAGAGTTGTTCTCAAGAGTCTTCCTGGAATTTATTCGGCATTTTCACCTTGGTGTGGAACCATTTATAAAGGTGAAGGCATCACAGGATTGGAATGGGGAATTTGTATTTGGAGGTAACGAGGTCTATTACGCTCCAGAAACCACCAAAAAAGGCAGCCTTCAGATCGAGGCTCCATCCACGATCTTTTTTCTGCTAATATTAATTATTCGTTTGTTATTTATTCTGCCCGGTTTTTAGCTTCTTTATAATATGCATTTATTAACGATACCACATCGTATATCACGTCGTCCGCCCGCGCGCGTCTAATAAACAACACATACTTTATTTGGGGGAAAAACATAAAGTATTAACACATAAAGTATTAACGGCATATCTGATTTTTGCAAACAATTTTTAGTGCGGGATGCTTTCGAAAGCTTTTTTAAAGTCTACAAAGCACGCGAAGAGCAAAAGTTTCTTCTTATATGGCTTGCTCTTTACAGTTTTATCAATAATTGACTTAAGAATAAAAATACTATCAATAGTAGAGTTATTTCTCCTAAAGCCGCCTTGTTCTTTTTTGATGACACCTTGGGCGATAAGGCAGTCTGTTAATCTATTGTTTAAGACAGAAGTGAATAGCTTGCTTAGATAATAGAATAATCCCGCGGTAATTGTCCCAAATTAATTGTTCCAAATTATTGGAAAGTCACCAGATACTTAAATAGAATTAAACAATTTCTTTAGGTATGAAAGTAAAGACGAACGACTGCATTTAATCAATTCATTTAAAATATTATCACGACCTGGTGCTTTGCCGCTCTTTAATAATTTGATAGATTCACTAATTTCTGCATCATTAATTTCACAATCGAATGGGCCAGGTACACCGTATCTAGGGATCTCTATTCTTGGTGACGCATCATTGTTTATAGTTTTTTTAAATAGTCATGAAATTGATCGATTTCGGTATGACACGAAGGAGTTTTTTTCCTGCCGATATTCGTTAGCCGTTTTTAAAGTCCAAGTAGATTCCATAAACTTTTTGTAGCTCCGTTTTGTAGCTCCGTTACGCTTGCTGATTTTTACTATTGCTTTAAATATGTAAACATTGACGTCACAAGATATACGCCTATAAAGCTGGAGCTGTATGAAGCTGGTTTATTTGGGGTTTGCTGCATAGAGGCACATAACAAATGTTGTGTGAGGAACAGTCGTGAGACCAGACGGCTTCATCCATAACAATCAACAATCAGTGATACAATATGTTTTTCGGTCCCACATTACGTCCCTAGTGAGTGAAGTCATTTTTGGTCCTGGATGATCGTCGTATCTTTTAGTTAAAATCACGGGGTTTGGTCTCTTTAAGGGGTAATCTCGATCTTCAATAAAAGCTAGGGAGATTGGTATCTTTCAGGACCGAAATATGTGTCCAAATTGTTTTGTCTCATGATGATGCTTCTAAAAACCGTGTAAGAAAGAGAGATTTTTCGATGAGAAGACGATGAATTAGACAACGTTAAAGGAAGCATTTGAGTCAAACGCGGACATTTATTGATGGGTATCTTTTACCTGTTTCCTTCGCGCCTACTTGGCACATAAGACCTCTTTTTTGTGGTATCTTTTAGGTAATTACTTAAGCCACGTCATGTTTGGTATCTTTTAGGAGTGAAACTGAAAATTTCCGACGATCATCCCGACCATAACATAACCATCAACAAGTAGCCTAACTGCAATAACTATTCCATGTTAAATGTAATAACAAAGGTACTAACATTTTGTTCTTTACTTTTTTATTTCTTTGTTACAGCTTTTTTCAGTTTAATAGGATCAAGAGACTCAAGAAAGAGGTTTTCGGTGCTTTAAACAAATTACGATCCTTGTACGTGTCGGAATTTCAAAGTCAATTATCTGTAGCTGTCCTACTTGCTTACATATTTTTAGTGCAGTTATGCGAAATATATAGAGTGGATTTCAGATGAGTATTGACTTTGCGTTTGGTTTACCACAGTCATGTGAAGTCGGCCCTATCAAACCGAGAAAAAACTTAACTCATTCCATTCACTGCATTTGCACTGTAGCCAAGGGTTTGTTATTTCATAAGTTGGCAAATGAAAGAATGATAAAATACTGTGCAAACGATACACAGTGGCGGATCCAGGATTTTAAGAGGGGGGTTCATTTTGCTGATGAAGTGCAGCGTATGAGGAAACAATCTATACCATTCCTTTTCTGTTGTCCGTGGCCCTCTCACGTGATGAAATCGTGGTTGCTACATCATAAATTTAACATACTGGTATACATTGGGTCACGTAAAAGAAAAAAAAAACACTTAAATGACAAAAGGTATTTAGCGAACCGATCCCAAAAAATTCGGTTCGTTGGGAGAGGGGGGTTCTTTTGCACCTGATAACCCCCCCCCCCCCCCCCCTGGATCCGCGCCTGATACAAAATTTGTGGGTGTGAAGTGTGTCTTCTCTTTTATATATCGTTTCCTCTTCCTTATAGATATTTCCTCTACAATGAGATATCGAAAATTGACGAGGGTGCATTCAACCTTAGTAAAAAGCATTTTATAACTGTGTAAGTATCAAATGTTAGCGGAGCTCCCGTGTTAGCGGAGCCCAATAGCTACATACAGGAGAAAAAGAAACAGCACAGTATATGCATCGACCTTGACTTTCATGGACTTCCGGTTGTTCGTGTGTCCGTCGTTGCACAGGCAACCCACAAGTTTAGAGCCGGAATAAAGGATAGGAGTGTACCGCTTGGGGTTGAAACCCTTAGGGTGCAAATACCCCCAAAACAGGCCCTTTTAATTGGTATCTCATAAGAAAATAGGCACTAATATAAGAGTGTTGACATTTATTCAGGCGCGGAGGAAGAGGTAATAGGGCACCCTTTCTAAGGATCGAAATTGAAGTTCAATGCCAAAAGGTGCAAAATGGATACCCTTTTTAAGGGTCCAGAAACTAAAAAACGATACCCTTTGATGCGGCATATACCTATATAGCTTACATATGGGAGTGCCCCCGTGCACAGGCTCCGTTAATAGTCAGTTCAGTTCTAAAAATAACTCGTTCTGTGAATGAATAGAGATAAAAGAAAAGAATAGAGCGAGTAAGAAAGAAGAGCTGTATGCTCTTAGTAATTGCCCTTAATGAGATAAATCACAAGATAATGCTCCTTCTCTCTTCAGTGACTTACGAATGAATAAATTAGAAGACATTACTACCTTCCCATTCGCCGAACTGGACCTCAGAAATGTGTAAGTAGAGCATACAAAAAGTTTCAGATATGATTAATCAAAGCAGTGCTTTATTGGGTCTAGCTGCAGGCGTTCATGAAAGATCACATAGACTTCAGCGTGACTTTCAGAAGACACACTCTAGATCGTACCTCACTTTCCGAGAGGTGATGTTCCTAATCACAAACTCGAAGGTAATTTTGAATTGGCCAAAAAAAATTTTTCGGATATCGCTCCCGATTTCAGAAATTCATTTCAAGTTTTTTCCTTGATCCTACTGATGTATCCAACAGTGTTGCTTTCTACTGCTCTTGGAAATCCAACTGTTGTGTATCGAAAGGCAAAGGCTATTATCACTAGAATAAAGACAAGTCGGTTCTGGTTGCATTAAGTGCATTGTTAATTTTGAAAAAAAATCGTTAATTTACGTTTGCTAATTGTTAACTTCGACATCTGGGTAACACGGTAAACGGAAAGCAGTGGTTCCAGTTCCCGGAAATTCCTGTGATCAAATGGAACGGTCCAAACTGAAAAGTCACGTGAGTGTGACTGAACGAAATGGCCTTGATGATTTCTATTTACAACAAGCCAGAAACATATGAGGGAGCTGAAACGTGTAACAGCGTGACAACCTGCGAACAACTCGCTACCAATAAACACCATTTCCTATGGAAAGCAACAGATTCTTGTTTAGCCAATCAGCAACGGGAGATGTGATTCGTCGTGTTTTTTTTAATAATAAAGCGATTGATATCACGGGGACGTCCCACTCTATCTAGAGAAGCACAAAATGAGTGGAGAACTGTTTTACTTCGGCCATGCTCGAGCCACTAAAAATTAAGAAATAAAAACATTTTTTCTGTGCCTTCATAGAGTTTTGAAAACCGAGGCGTTGTTTGGGAGAATTCGAGAGCAGATCATGAAGCACAAGACGAAGTCGAGTGCTTAATGATCTGACTCGAGAATTCTCCAAAAAAGCTTGTTTTCGAGACATCTCAAGACCTGCAGTGAAACGTTATTTTTGCTAACAGCTCTACAGTGAACAACAATAGATGAAACCAGATCATGCCGATCTCAGTGTATTTTCTACAGTCGGTATAGAAATGTTTATTATAATTCTTCGTTTAAGCTGTTTGCCAAAGCAAACGTCTTTCATCTTTGTGACAATGGATTCAGACTCTACTTGAAAGGCCAAAAATGCAGTAAAACACAGCAACACAGGCAACAGTCAGTCAACAAGAATATAGAATTCCTACGCCAACAAGAAGCAGCCGCTTACAGTTTTTAAAAATAAAATAAGTGTGTACCAAGGCATGTAGATTGTAAAATCGCGCTCGCAGCATTTTACTTACAATTGAAACCGCTAGTAAAGTAATTTCTAAAGCGAGAACAATAAAAATCCGCCATTTTCAAGCAATTTGCCGCCGATTTGCCGCGTTATGGCGTCATTTCTATGACCTTCATAGAATTTTGAAACTCAGATCTCTTCTGCAATCAGAGCACGCGAACTATCTCTATTTTTTTATAATTTGATTTGAAGGCACCGTACCACGAAGAAGTACGAATGAAAATTTGAACAAATAACAAAATAAATAAAGAAAACTGATCAAAATGGAAGAAAAAGAAAACTACTTCCTTTGTCGAGCCTTACTTGTTTGTTTTCAATGTTTTGGCTGGATTGGATCCTCCGCTCTTCCTTGACATCTCATTTTCCAGTACAAATTCACCGACAACATATCTTGAAGTTTAGAACTAACCAAAGAGCACTGGAGAACAACTGTCATTCCCTTCTTCGCGGTGTTTGTTGCAGAATGGCCTGAGGGTCCGGCGCAAGGGGTTGCTCTCTCCCGCGAAGTCCTAGACGTTATGACCAAACCAACTGCTTTGTTCGTACGTGTAAGGTCACAATTGCCGACGTTATATTAATTATTCAACAGTTTATTAGTCCCTAGCCATAAAAGCTCTGCTTTGGCAAAATCCCTCTCGAAGTCCCGGTTAAAAAAGTGAATGGTGGTTTTAAAAACAACTTCGCAAAATATGCTTAATTCCTCAATCATTTTTTCCTTCAGACAAAATTATGCACTTTGGCTGTATTTGTAGTTCTTCCTACAAAATTCGGTTATTTTCCAGCAGGAAATCTCGTAAAAAGGACCCCAAAAGGCCGGCAAGGCTTACAAAAATCTGCCAGCATCGATGAATCAGTGTAGCTTGCAACCGAACAAAAAGCATCGAAGGCTGTCTTGCAGTGAAAAGACTCATCTGAATTTTGAAGTGTTTGGCTGAACGCAAGAGCACTGTTTTCCAAATATGGTGTTTACTGAATGCAAGTTGTTCGCAGGTTGTCACGTCAGATTGTAACAGTGCGACATTTAGCTACGGAACACGAAAATGCTTCTGTTTATTCTCTGGCACTGTCCTGATTAAATATATTGTTTCTTGTACGTTAGTTTTCTAGGAAGTAACCAAATAAAGAAGTTTGACAGGAACTTCGTTAAGGACAACAATTTCTTAAACATGTTGTAAGTACCTTATAAAGAAATTTATGTTATGTCAAGTAACTTTTTAAATGTAATCAGATGATAATCTTAATTCAATAGTTTCTGTACACCTTTTACAGCAACTCCACTGATAAGAACCTAACTTAAAATTCTAACCTTAAAATTCTTATGTGGAGCGGGTTTTTACTGTATCACAGGCATATGCCGTTGTGGGAAAACAACTGTAATAAAGATTCAACCGAGGATGATATTATTTCCCATCTACAGATCTGTAAATTACTATCATAGGAAATAAAGACAATTAGAAAACAGCACTTCAGACTTCATCCTTTAGAACCTTTCATCCTTTCATCCTTTAGTGATTCAGGGTCACTATTCATTTCATTGCCATTTCAATAATGCATTTCACAATAATCTATTTATTCCGAATTCACAATTTTTAAATTTCTTGAACAACATTGAGAAATTATGCCAGAATCAACTTACAGAATTTTCTTGGTTCTCTGGCACCTAATATCTATAACGTGTTTATAGTTCTGAGAATGAAATATTTAGCATTTATGAATACTGCCTACATGGTTGCTAAATAAAAATCATATTCCGTCTCTGGAGATCTGAAGGTAAAGAGCTCCCGTTGAATAGCGCGTTCGCTGAAAGGACTTACTTATTTTGGACCTGAAAAGCCCTCCGTTTGCTTTTTCAGGGACATAAGTGACATCGAAATGAACCATATTGATACCAAACAGTTGACAGGCTTACCACGTTTGCTGCTTTTGTAAGTAGACCCTTACATATTGAGTCCCAGTCCTGTACGGCAACCACCCGACAACAGCAGAACACTTACAATAAAAAATAATATAATATATTATAGCAAAACAGAAGTCCTAGAGAGCAAAGGCCTTGAAAATACAAAATCAAAACATAATTTTTATCTACGCTTATAAAGGATATTTCTTGCTCTATTCTATTCTGAAGTCCTACTTTTGACTTTTGCAAGTGAAGGTCGCAACGAAATCGATGCTTTCATTATTTGCTAAACCAGGGTAGTGCTTGTGATACGCTTTCGAATATTGTTGACGAATGACAGCCTCCTCCCTAGATAAAACGTTAGACAAACGATACACTTCACCGTGTATCTTTCAAAAGAGTAGCACAGAATCATACACCGCAACAGACGTAATTATGTCCTGCGTTCCCTTAATTTAAATTCTACCTTTTATTACATCAGTTTGTCTAACTTCTCAACTTGTCAGGTCCTTTTTGCCGTCGCGAAACAACTGAATGAGCCTCTGAGCTGTGCTGTTAACGGAGCCCCAATCTTTCTAAAACCCATGATCCTAGTTCATGCAGAGAAAAGCTACCAGAGTTGTGTTTTTTTCTGCGCAAAAAAGAAAACATATATAAAAAATGTAAATGATGGGATAGGAAAAGGAAATAATAGGCGCATCATGATTTTTACGACAGGCCTGTTTCGAAAGAGCCACCGGTTTGTGGCTCTCTCTCTCTCTCTCTCTCTCTCTCTCTCTCTCTCTCTCTCTCTCTCTCTCTCTCTCTCTCTCTCTCTCTCTCTCTCTCTCTCTCTCTCTCTCTCTCTCAGGTGTGATTTTATTGCTCGAATCTTACAGCCTTATGTACAGATCTCATTATGAATTCTTAATTAAGAATTTGGCTCCGTGGCATGCGCTGGCTAATTCGTTGCGCTTGTTTAAAGACCCCAATTCAGGCGTGCAGATCATATGATACTTCTCTGCTATGCAGAGGTTACACCTTTTCGACTTGTTGGAATAGGGCGTGGCACGCGTAATTATTTTCCACTTGATTACGTGCTGAAGCCCGTTGTCCTTTACAGTCCAGACATGCTTGCTAAGTTCTGTAGCGCACCTCTTGTTCTCGTGGACAAAGGATGACTTATGATTATTGCACCGGGTCTTGAAGTTATCGCCTGTCCAACCGATATAGGTTTCTTCGCCCGAGTTTGATGTGACGGTGGCCTGATAGATGCCTTTGGCCAGACACTCTTCGTTCAAAGGACAAGACGCTGGTACCCTGCAATCGCAGAGTCTCTTGGGTGTGGGGGGTTTGGGAGTCAGAATAGACTAGTTGTGTATTGAGATGTTCTTCCCCAAGATCGGCATACAAGAATAGCTTACTTTCAAAGTGTTCTTGTTAAAGATTTTTCTGAGCGGGTGCCCTACCGTGAAGGTTTCATTTTTAATACCCAACAACTTCTTGCCCACATTTGTTTTCACGCTCTTGCTAAATGGAGGGTTAAACCAAGTTACAAAGTATCATATCATCTGCACGCCCGAATTGGGGTATTTAAACAAGTGCAACGAATTAGCAGAGCGCATGCCGCCACGCAGCCAAGTTCTTAATTAAGAATTTATAATCAGATCTGTACATAAGTACTTGAATACTTAAATAAATTTAGCTCATGGTACCTTGCACTAATGTCTGAGCTGCAGGACTTTAAGGTCTTATAGCCTGCGTAGGCGGCCAGGAGCCCGCATGTTAGTGATGGCGGGCAAGGCGGCGTCCTTAAAGGACTGCAGGTACGGCATTAGTAATTTGGGAAGATAAAAGGTTCCACGTCCTAATGGCTCTAGGAAAAAGGGAAAAGCTATACGCTGAGACAGATACTTGTGGTTGGAGATACTTTGCCTGGTTTGATCTGGTAGGGCGGGTATTTGTTTTACACATGGGGGAAACCTATGTTCACAAGATTGTTACGGATTTTATAGAAAAGACGCAACTGGGAAAGAAGGCGTCTGTCCTCTAAGGTATGCCAGTTAAGGTGTGACACCGTGGCAGATGTGCTGGCCCGCTGCTAGTAGTTGTTTAACACAAAGCGAGCCGCATATTTCTGTATCTGCTCCACCCTGCTGACTGCAGTGTGCGGGTTCCAGATAGATGAAGCATATTCAAGGATTTGGCGAACCATGGAGGTATATGCAAGTTCTTTGGCCTCAGGGTCACAAGGCTGAAGGGTTCTTCGGAGGAGTCCAAGTGACTTGTTTGCTTTAGATGCTACTTTAGAGCATTGTTCATTCCACTTGAGATCGTAAGCAAGCCTGACGCCCAGGTAGTCGTGGGAGTCCACCAGTGATAGAGTAATTGTGCCCTGTTCGCTTTCGCTTGTTTGATATTTCCAATAGGTGGCATTTAGTTGCATTGAATTTCATCTGCCAGGTATCAGACCAAGCCGAAAGTCTGTCTAGATCGCTCTGAAGGGCTTCATGGTCAGCTTCGCCAGATGATATTTGGCGATACACTATAGTGTCCTCGGCGAATAAACGCACTTTGGAATCACAGTCCAGCACCATATCATTAACGTATACAAAAAAAGACATGGTCCAAGCACAGTGCCTGGGGAACTCCTGAGGTTACTGGAACCCTGCTGGAATGATTGCCGTCCACTACGACAAACTGGAAGCGATGTCCGAGGAATGCGCTCAACCAGGGCAGAGTTTTTTCCAGTAATGCCATAGTGTTTCAGTTTGTGGATCAGCTTTGGATGTGAAACTTTGTCAAAAGCTTTGCTGAAATCCAACAGGAGTACATCCGATTGCGCATGGTCATAAGGATGTAAGATTCGAGCAATAAAATCACACCTGAAGAGAGAGAGCCACAAACCGGTGGCTCTTTCGAAACAGGCCTGTCGGGATCCATCTCCTGTATGTCGAGCACTCTCCGGAGGGAAGGAATCTCTCCACTTGTCTTATAAAAAGTATATATATTGCCTGGAGCACATTGGTTAATTTGAACCAAATACATAAAAAGCAGAACAGACAAAAAGACGATGCGATAATGCGATCCCATCGATTATAATCACGATTGGCTGAACGATACGGTACTGTCCTCTAACCGCTGTGATCCAGGATCGAATACGAAATATTATTTCTGTTCGGGTTGTCGTCAAAACTGGTTGATTTTGAGTGTTGAGCTTTGTCCTTACTGTGTTTTACGTCTTCTGAATGAATCCCATTGAATAAAAGCACAGTTGGCTCAGCGATACGGCGCTGTCCTCTTACCGCTGTCTGTGATAATTGGTCGACTTCACGTAAAGACAGGAATTTTATTTCTAAAAGAAGCTTTGTTCTACCAGTGTCCCGTCTCACTTTCATTTCCTTACTGAGTTTTACTGTAGCATTTCAAAACCGACTGACAACGGACTGGCGTCGGCCACCCTGGTTTTACAGCCAGTATCGTCTCACTTTGTACGATACGATAAGTATTCGGAGGTTAGAACTGATTTCTGTCTAAGGTATTTTAATTTTCTACTAAATTTAACTCCACGTTCTTGTTGGTAGAAATATCGTGAGGTCCAAGATCGAGCACATAGAAGACTACGCTTTCTCGGAGTGCACAAGCCTTGGATGGATGTTAGTCCACGAACATTAGCTCACTTAGCTCGTGATTCTCAATAATATATTCATTTTTCATAGTATAGACAGAACATTTTTCCTTTAGTTACCCGTAAGGTGTCACGCCGAAGCGATCTTCAGACTAAGTTAACATTTTAAATGATATTTTCTATACTGTGAATATACCGAAAATAACTCATTTATGCTTACATCTTCCCTTGAGACAGAAAAAAGCAACAATAATATGAAACAATATGTTTATTGTCTTTGGTAGGATAGAGCGAATACAGAGCTATATAAATTTCTGAGAGGAATAAAGAACGGGGAACTTGATCTTCTTTTCGTCGTCAGACCCCGAAGCAACCTCGTCGCTTAGATACTCGTCCACTGCCGCCCAACCTGCATCCGACTTGTCAGCAATACGGATCAATTTGTTTCTCTTCTTGATCGACTTCTGAGTTGAATTCAGTTTCGCTTCTAACTTGAGTAATGGGGCGGAAAAACTTGTGTTTTCAGGATCTTCCAAATCTATGCTTCCCTTAAGAGAGCTGATAAGCTCTGTACTTTCATCAATGGCCTCAAGAATTTCCGTGTTAAACTGGAATTGCTTCTTATTGCCAGAAAACTTAAAATTTACGCTGTTATCTAATTTCAATTTCTTAGAAAGATTAGTTGAAGTGTTTATCTGATCTTCTGTTATCTCCCTTTTAAGAGAGTCAAACTTAGAATCAAAATAGGACTTTAGCTGGGCAATCGTTTCCTCGGATTCTCCCATTACTCAAGAAGCAAATTGACTGACGCCAACTAAAACTGTATGCTCTGATTGAGTTACCAAACAGGGAATCAGCTTAAATAATCGAGTTTAAACAAAGGAGATGTAATATAGACTAATTATGCATAGACGCTATGCGTTCACCAGGCAACAGGAACAAAAGAAGGAACGAATATTAGCATTAATTCATTTCGAGCTACTTGAGGCTCTTATTCTGATTGGCTGCATGGGATTTGTTATCATGCCTCCATTCTGATGTTTCTTTAAAAGCCCGGGATCTTTTGATTCAAGAATGAATAGCTTTTCGGCTAAACAAAGGAGGGTGGCCGCTATACGAGCGTGCGGGCTTCCACCCTTCCCGATGCAACCTTTGTTTAGCTGAAAAGAAATGAAGGCGTGAAAACACATTTAATGCAGCCAATCAGAGTGAGAGCCTCCTCGGCAGCACTATCAAGTAGTAATTTTTACTTAGTCTGAAGATCGCTTCTGCGTGAAACCGCATGGGTAACTAAAGGAAAAATTGTTCCGTCTTCACTATTGTACATACACTCTGCTTCGCATCGGAGCACTCTCGGCAAACCGGACATATGAATTTTCTATAACTCGGGTATAAAGACTTACGCTGATTCTTCTTTCTGACGTCCTATTCAGATTGACAAACATGTTTTGAAAGGTTGCTAAGCAAATGAAAATTAGTCAGAACGGGTGTACCCCTGATCTCCAATCTTGGAGTCATAGAATGATGCCCGAAGATCCAGGACCTCTGCGGGAGCTAGCCAAAGATCCCCATCACAAAGAAAGGTCTGGAGAACGGAACTACAACGAAACGAACTTTTTTTTTTTAGAACGTATACTTTTATTAAGAAGATAGATTATTATTACATATATATGAGTAAACATGTTTTTTTTGGGTTATTTTACAAACGAACTACTTATTCTGTTGTGTAATAATAATAACAAATATTACTTTAATAATAGCTTTAGAGCGGTATTTGATCTCAATGCTCCTACGATATTAGATAAAAAGAATATAAGATAATTAATAATTTTAATACACCTTATATCTAAATAAGATACATCGATAAATAACCAAAAGAAATAACATTGACAATCATTATATTTTTTAAACCGCTAACAAGTATTAATGCATAACTGTTATACCTTTAAACTCAGCTGGTTGGTTGCCCTAGTAAGAACCTCATAGAGCAACTATATGAAGAAATGAAGGTCATTTATGGTAAAAATCCATAATACGACTTTTTTTCTGAAATTCATTTGATAGATTTCTAAAGTATATATTAGGGATCTTAAGCATCGACAGCGAAATGGACGACGACGACGTTTCATAACCGAGAAGAACTAGGGCGAGGTTTTCGTTCTCGGCGGGAAAAGCAAAAGTTAAGCAGTGTGTTGTTTTGATGAAAGGACGACGTCTTAGTTCAGTGTCAATTATCCCCGTTATGGCATTCAGAGACGTCAGAAATCTACTTCTAATAAGTCACAACGATGGCTTAATCGATGATGATTAATTTCTTGTCCTTTACGATCTATGCCTCGAAAAATCCCGACTTTCCACACGATTTGTACGCCCCCTTCGACCCGGAAGAGCTTGATGAGTCCGAGAGTATGGCAGAATTTCGCTTTCGAAAGCGAGACGTTATGGTTTTACACGAACTTGTACAAATTCCTGATACGATAACCTGTGGCCAGCGATCTGTTTGTGACGGATTGGAGGGTCTCTGCATGCTGCTGAAGCGACTTTCTTACCCATGTAGATATGGTGATATGATTCACAGATTCGCGAAACCAGTTCAAAATTCTAAGCGTGGTGACTAATCACATGATTGACTATGTGTATAACACTCATGGACACAAGGTATTAAACTGGAACCATGATATCGTTAGTCCTGCCAACCTACAGATATACATGGATGCCATAACAGCCAAGGGAACTGCACTACCCAACTGTTTTGGTTTCATCGATGGGACAGTTAGGCCTATATCTAGGCCTGGAGAACACCAAAGAATTCTCTACAACGGTCATAAAAGAGTCCATGGCCTGAGTCCAAAGAGTCCAAAGCATTGCTTTACCAAATGGCTTGATTGGAAATTTGTATGGCCCAGTTGGTAAGTGAAGGGGTGGGGGTGCATGTGACCCTTCTCCCTAAAAAATGTAGTACAAACTAATTTACAAGTAAAATTAAAATGCTAGGAAATACATACATTCGTTCAATTCATCATAATGACCCCAAGTTGAGAAATCTTGTCTACACCCAAGGAATCTTTAGGCCCCCATTAGGAAACATGCTACATCCCTTGAGATGCTGTTGCAGGGGCATAGCTAAGGGGTGGTCGTAGAGTGCCTGTGACCCCCCCCTTTTGAGAAGAAAAATACAGAAAAACTGGAAAGGAGCACCATACATTTGTAACCCCCCCTATCTCAAATCCTGGCTACGCCCCTGTGTTGTGGGAAAAGAACAGTTGACTCCAGGTTCAAAAATCTTTCTGTGCCTTGGGCACCATACATTTGTACAGTTTTCCCTAAATATTCCTGGCATCGTCAGAGGTCAAAAAATGATCTCGAGTCTCACACATACATTTTACTTTTATTAGAGGGAAGAAAGCATGATGCTGGAATGCTTACCGAGTCACACCTGTTGTATGATCTGCACCAATTTGCTTTCAGCCCAGCTGGAGTACCCCTGTGTGTTTATGGGGACCCTGCATACCCATTGCGAGTGCATCTTCAAAGCCCTTTTAGGTTTGGTGTCTTAACACCTCAAATGGAGGAATACAATGCCCAAATGAGTGCTGTGAGAACCTCAGTGGAATGGTTGTTTGGTGATGTCATCAACTCGTTCAAATTTAATGACTTTTAAAATCTCAAATTTTTTTTCAGTAGTGTTGGGAAGATGTATGTAGTTTCTGTTTAACTTCGTAATGCATTAACATGTCTGTATGGTAACATGACATCCGATTATTTTGATCTCATGGCACCAGCTCTTCAAATATATTTTGGCTGAGAAACCAGATAGGCAGCGGTAAAATAAATATGCACCCACATGGAGGACCCACTGTGGATTTTTTTTGTCCCTAACCACCCTGTAATTTGGCACGGGGGTGCAAATATGTTTGCAGCTTTCTCATAATTTCTTTGCATGTAAAGCAGACCATCTTTCTCTCCATATTGCATATAATCACTTGATTTTTACTGGAAAATTCATGAAGGGTGAATGGTCCAATTTCTACACCCACTCCCACTTTTGTAGATAAGGGATATTTTGTATTACTACAATATGTACTAGCTAGCCTGTTCACATTAAGGTGGGGTCCCCCACCTCCCATGTGAACATAAGCAAGTAAAATAAGAGAGATTATATTGAAAAAAGAGTAACATCCACCCCCTCCCCAGATGTGAACCAATCTATCTGCACATTGCTGTAGCACAGGAAAAATTAGAAGAAATCATATACAAATTAATTGCCAAGATATTTTTTCAAAATCAACATGACATTATCAGGTATTGGAAGCAGCCAAAGTAGGGAAAGAAAAACCCTGACCGTAATATCAAGAACATATTGTGACTGACTACAAATTGTGTTAAAAGCAAACACGTTCCTTTGAATCGGAACTTTTATCAAGTTGGAACCCGGCTATCAATTTTGACAAACAAGATAGAACATCTACAATAGATCCCTGAGTTTGATATTGCTTAGTTTTTGTGCTATTTCTTGTTCTACATGTGCAAATAGTATTTTAAAAAATACAAAATATATAGTAATCATATATTTTTGTCTTTCAAAAGCTTTCATTTTTCGCATCAATAAAGACAACAAGTTTCTCTCTTTAACAAGGGTAAAGTTCATTGCTTTTTGGCCTCCAGCAAGACCATGAATACCTTATTCTGCTGGTTGAGCATCATTTGAAGATTTTGCTGCTGTATTTGTTGCTGTTGCTGCATCTGACTCATGAGTGATGTAAACATGGTTTGTTGCTGCTTTGTAGCCTCGTTTTGCTTGGTCTCTGCCAGATCGAGTTCTCTCTTTCTGATGGCAAACTCTTCCTGCTTTAACTCTCTTTCTTTTTCTGATTTTTCTGACAGATATTCAATAGCATTTGAAGTGCTCCTTCTAAGTTTCGCCCCCTTTTGTTTTTCCCCGCCATCGTCACTTTTCCTTTTACCCATTGTTTTGAGAGCTTGCTGTCGGATCTCCCCTGCTGCAGCTTTGTCTTTCTCGTCTTTCGCTTTTTTTTCGTCTCTTTCGACTTCACCCTTTTCGGCAGCGCTTTTTTCTCGCTCGAGAATCTCCTCGAACAAGTTGTCTAGCTCTGTAGGTTCGGGTACATCAATCCCAGATGCTCTTTCTTCATCTTGTAGTTTCTGCGTTTGTCTTGAAACAAGGAGGGCGTATCTATCCCGAACAGCTCTTGCTGTTACTCTGAAGACAGGATTCTTAAGAGAATTCAAATGGCTTGCTATATTTTCCCAAACTTTCCCTCTCTCGCTACTCCTTATCTTGAAGTTGTATGGCTCGCTGGCTACTGCTTCGCGGCACAGTATATCGTGTTCCGTAGACCAATTAAACTACTTATTTTTTTGGTGCTAAAATGATACAAACATGGACATATTTAGCTAAATGAAACCTGTGAATACAAGAATACAAGATGTTCTAGCAGCAGTACAAGGCAAGCATTTGGAAATCAGGGACTACTCGAAAGTGAAAAAAGGGAGTACGATTCACCTTTCTTTTGGACAAATGGTTCTTGTTGTGCGGCCATGACTTTGGACGATGAACGCGCTAGAAAAAATACATTTTGTTAGGTGAAATACCTGCCAGCCACTAAATGCATAACTTCAGCTAGTGCATGAAGAAATATATTTTTATAATGATTGAGTCAAAAGGGGAAAATTGCCGATTTTACGCACAAAAAGTACCTGTTTCTACTTACGTTCTCGCCTGAACGCCAATTCGGTCGTCGACGAAGGCTGCACGACGTTGTGACAACGTTGCACATGCGCAGAATGCTCGCGCGGGGAAAAAATCACTTCCGGTCGTCGTCGTCGTCGTCGTCGTCGTCGTGTTATTTCGTTGTCGATGCTTAAGGTCCCTATTTACAACATCAGACGGCGCGTCAACTGTTCTCGCCACTCATTTTTTTGTAATTTAATAAAGGTATAGATATAGGTTAATTTAGACAACATTGGCAAATTTACGATGTTGGATTTTTCGTCACGTAGCTATCTCAGCACGTGATTGGTTAAGTGCAACTGGCTTTCAAGTATGGGATGAAGCTAGCCAACCAACCGGAAAGCGAACAATTTTCTACTGGGCTGTTCGAAAAATGTAACCCTATAAGATCGAAATACATACCGGAAAAAAAACCGGAAAAATAGAACGACAACAAATGTGTATAGAGTAAATTAGCATACCAAGTATTACCAGTCAATTTATGTAGATGTCTCTCTTTCGTCGTAGATTCTTGGACGGAAACCGTTTGACAAAAATTCGAAGGCACACTTTGGACGGTCCCAGATGGACCCTCACTATGTAAGTTTTCATGCATGTCACTTTTCAATTGATAAATGCTGTCCCACAAATAATTCAACACTTCCACGCTTTCAAGTCTGCTTCTTTTCCATAAAAAAAATGCTACCGCATTTGATAGTTTCCACAACATTTCCACACTTATGCTATTTAATCTCGTCTGCTTCTTTAGACCTGTTCATATATTCATTGCTAGACGCTACTCTGCACCAGGTTTTAAATAACAAAGCTCTTCCCTGGCAGATTCAGTGTTCAAAGTTGTACACTAATAGCGAGTTCACACTAGGGCTGCCGAAATATGTTTCCAGATTTATCTCGTCCATTAGCACCTCCTGTGAAACAACACAACTGCCAATGTGTTGTTTGCCTCTAATGATACCTACAGTGGTGCCTTTGTTCCAAATTGCACCTGAGCTTTTAAAGTTATTGACTTATGAATATTCAATGAAACTTCTTTACTTGACGAGGGTGAACGCACACTGAAAATCAATCAGCATGGTGTTTCCTGTTGATAACGCAACCTTGCGTAACCCGGTGCTATAGAAGCATTGCAAGAGTGCGCGAGTAAGGATACAATTTGATTCTGTTTCAGATCTCTCGCCAATAACCCAATCGAAGTAATTGAAGAAGGGGCTTTTCGTAACGTAAGATACCTAGAAACGTTGTAAGTATAAACAAGAACATCAGTACATAAGAAGCGAGCTAAGTATTACCTAAATACTACGCTAAGTATTAATAAAAAAAACCAACAGCCTAACAACCTTCACAATAAGCGATAATCAGGATACACCATTTACTGGAATCTGTCATTTGCATGTCAAAACCTTGAGATCAAGGTGTGATCCCTATTGTCCACAGTTTGGGAATGGAGGATAACCTTCACGTCCGAGGTGAAAATTCTGTCATGGCTACCATAAAATCAGAAGGTGAAGGAAAATGTTTAAGAGAGGCAACTATTTTACTCGTTAGTCAATTACTCAATTACTGTTGTCAGCATTTAAAAAAACATTTTTGCTTTTTTCAGTTTTTCAGCTTTTTTCAGCGCTCTGATTGGCTCGCGAGCGGTCCGGAGTCCTACGATCCGGACCCCGGGTCCAGATGATATCGCGCTAATTTCTGTTAAACGTTTTATGCTGTTTCAGCAAAATATATTATTTACCGGCTTAGGGTCGGTCCAGATCGTGAAATACCGAGACCGGAGGTCGAGGTCTGTATTTTCAAGGCTGAGGTCACGGTAATTTAATCCTTACAAATTGTTGGAGAGAGATTTAAAATAGCGTGTCGGAAACCAGAGCATGGACAATTGAATTTAGGTTATTATAAGGTGGACAATATATTTTCGAGAATCGTGGGTGATAAAGTTCAAAATTCCAATTCATGTCATATTACCGTTATTTGATAGATATTTGGTGGGAACAAATATACGCATACTGAGCACTGGTTCATTTAAATCGCGAAGCCTCACTATTGCACTGTAAGTATTTGTAAATTCAGCAATTTGTCCTCCGTATAAATCATGAAACCTTCTTTCAGTGCATATGATAGCACGTAATTCAAAATCAGTGACAACTATTCAGTCCAAATTGTCTGAATATTTAAAGTCCTGATAAATTTAAGTTGTTATCATTTCCTCAGCTCGGCAGGAAAGGGTTTGCCGGGTATCGAGGTCGAATTTACGGGCCGCGAGCTCCTCCGTGCTGCTGGTTATTGGTGTCGCGTCTCCGATAAGATGTGGGATTACTGTTTTCCGTGCCTGCAAGGCGAGTACAAAATCACCGGCGGCTTTACAGAAGATTGCAAGGAATGCCCTCCAGGTAAAAAATACAGTAAAAAAAGACGTATATAAAGAACAAGCGATCTTAAAAGGTTCTTATGTATTACAAATACCGCGAACATACAATGCGGTTGGTATGTACAATATAAACCTAGCAGGTTCTAAAAAAAATAAGTTCGTTTGCGCGGCCTTTTTTCAGTATTTGCAAAAGCGCACAAAATGTAGTAGAAGTGTGCAAAGATTAAATTCAAAAAATGTACTTAATGTACTTAATTCAAGAAAAGCGGAAGTGCGAGTTGCTCTCATAAGCAAAAAAACGAAATCAATTTTGCAATACTCTTCTTCTGTCATGCGAGCAATTTCGACACAAATTGGGTCCGACAAAAATTCGGTTACTAACTCTTGGCTTGATTTTAACTTTGGTTTGTCCCGCCAGGAAATACTCACGGAAAGCGGTGAAATCAAATTTCAAAGCTCGTCTATAGCTCATTCTCTTTGTATATGTTTAACGAAGGTCATGATTTTTATTAAAATTAAATTCTTCTTTGCGATTTGTCACCACTCATCAGCTCACCGCATTCAAGTCGTTCACGACTTCAATGACTGACAAGTTACGAGAAGCAACGTCCTCACAGTGGAGAAACAATTGTTTCAAATTACAAAAACTGAATGAAAAATTGATAGGAATAGGATAATATATAAGAAGCTAACATCGTTTTTCTGTAGGTCGTCAAAATTGACCATGAAGTGATGCGAAACGTTCTAACATTAAGTTCTACAATCCATAATTTAGGCCGCACAGCTAGATTGAGAAAGCACGGTCACCATATGTAACAATATTGGACTTGGGATCTTGAAGTAGTGGCAGATCCGAGGACCTAAGTCTTCGGCTAGGAGGGTAATGATGAAGTAGTTCCGAGCTGTAAGCCGTAGCAAGTCCATTAGAGCTCTATATGTGGCGAGAAGTATTTTAAATTCAATTCTCGGAGAGATTGGCAGCCAATTGAGAGAACATAGTACTGGAGAAATGTGACCATGCTTTTTGGTTTTAGTCACAAGCTTTGCACTACTGTTTTGGATACGTTGCAACTTCTACAGATGTACTTTTTGGGACGCCAATTGAACGAGAATTGCAACTATCCAGACAGGAGGAGATGAATCAGTGAACAAGCTTTTTGCAATCCCCATGAGAAACATATTTGCGTATGCGCCCGAAATTACGCGGGCGCATCGGCATTCTGCATTTGAGATTGGTCGTTTCTCGCGATACAGCTTGCGCAAGAAAACAGGATTTATTTCCTCTGATGCGTTTGTAGCAAAGGCTTTGGACTTGACCGCGGCCCATATTTCGTGGTTCCGCTCCAGTTCCTGTGGTTGTTTTTCTCTTAGTATGCTAAATATTCAGTTCTTTCAACAATTCCTTACGAGCTGAACATCGCCAAAAGCCATGTGTTGATGCTCTTTGCATGCTCGCAAACCAAAATGAAGTGAGCTCATTAACCACCACGTATTCAAAAAGCATTCCGCATTTGTGGTGCCGAGCAACTTTTTTTCATAGGAAATGTCTATCTCCTCATCACTTATGGCTTCGGCAGCATTTGGTTTCCTTTTCCGTTCTGTTTGAGACGCCGACTTCTTGTTTCTAATGTTTTCCAGGTCTGTCAAATTCAATGTCTTCCCTAATATTCTTTACATCATTCTGGCTTTTTCGATCGCGTTTAAAACATGAAAAAACCCTCTAAGCGGTTCAAACTCTTTTCCGTCTTTTCTTTTAACTGTTATGAAATTAGCTTAGGAATTTGTGAGTTCTAGGTGGGTGGAATTTCTTCTAGCTTGCTCGTCTCGTTGTTCCTTTTCAAAAACTCCACATGAAGGCCAGCATGTCGTCCTGTTTTAGAAAGCGTATTTTTGTTCTGTAAAGAATATTCATCCCCTGACTTTTTTAGATAGAAAATCTTGGATTTGTTCCCATATTTTTGCTGATGCCGAACAATGTGAATAGTTAGAGGCAGTGACATGCCGGCTCGCCGAGGAAGGTCAGCCACCACCACAGAATCGATTTTAGGGCCAACTCTGTGTGTCCGCTAGGCCTATTTTTTAAGTAATAAAAAAATTCTTTAAAAAGTCATAACTTGAAAAGGAAATCACATTTCCAAAGTCCCCAACACGGTTTTCTAGAACCCACCCGCGTATAAGAACCTAGAACTTTAGCATAAAACAGGTTCTTATTTGATTTGAAAATACAAGGAAACATGGGGTTCACATGGATAATTCTAGCCTAACAGGTTCTTGAAATCCACGTTTTTATATGCGGGTTTTTACTGTATTCGCTCTAAAATGAGGTATCACTTGTCAAGAGAGGATTATTTATCGTCACATTATGCCATTTAACGCTAAACTGGTGTCAAAAACGATATTTAACCATTATCCTGCGAGATTGCGCAGAATATCGTCTGATACTTAGCCGACGAGGGACGAGTTGGCTAAAGTCCCGAGTTGGCTAAAATCAGACGATATTCTGAAAAATCGAGCAGGATAATGGTTTTATTATTCAGCACATCGATAGCACAAAAAAAACGAAAAAAATGACTTTTGTGTATTGTTTACGAGCTCAAAACATCATATTTTCCTCAGACGGATATCGCAGGATAGCTGTCATGTACAGAAGACAGCTATTGGCGTTCCAATTACCATATTTGGGCAGTGCATCGATGTGCTGAATAATAATACTGTATATTTGCGAGTTCGGAACTCTCAAAAGTTGAACTGATTCACCTGAAAGGAAACCGTAAAGAATATTGGTTATTGTAAAATTATATACCATACTTTAGCCCACGCAATATGCTTTAAAATGAGGTAACACTTTTCAAGACACGACAATTTTTCGTCAAATTATGCCATTTTGACGAAAAGGTACCCCGAAGTTGTTCCGTAACCTGAATTCGAACCCGAAAGAGACGTTAATATACCTTTACCATAACAATGAGCAAATATCAATATAGTAATATATACTGTAATGGAGGGATGTCCTACGTTTTTACATAAATAAATATCCGGATTGGTGTAATCCAAGAACCACCCGTAGAACTCAAAACGTTTTTTATGAAGACCAAATGACACGTTGCGTACTTCCTCCATCATATCTTTCTTAAAGTATTCTCTATATCAGCAAATTTTGATATACATTCTTGTACTTGCTTTCTCGCAGGTGGTTTTTATCAGGACATTATTGCCCACGTTGGCGAAATCTCACATGGCCTTGGATGCAAGCATTGCCCTGATGGGACCTTTGTTTCCCCTGAAAAGGCTCCAGGACGTGTTGAAAGTGACTGTAGCGCATGCCCAGAGGGTAGGTTTACTGGACAAAATATAAGTAACGCACATTCACTACACATTAGAGCGGTTTTCACATGACTGTCGTGAAAACCATTGCAGTTGAGCAATCACTAGCCAATTAGAATCGAGAGAAATCACGACTTGCTCCTAAATTGCTTTTTTCTCAGCCAATAGCAAGCCGAACCAATTACTAAGTAATTACACAATTGTATTTACTACAGAATTTGGTTGGCTGATAAAAACGAGTAGCCAACGAGAACGCAAAGCAATCGCAATTACATAACTAAAGTGTTGACAGTCATGAGAAATCCGCTCTATTAGGAGCTCCATTTTAAAACACAATCCCTTCTCTATTAAGTGTTATAAATAAGGGAGGATGAATCGGAAAACAGCAGCCCTGTGAAAGCAATATCAGGAGTAAAAGTTTCTAGTCCTTTTTGCGTGCCCATTATTCGATTACTGTTTTTCTCTTCCTTTTTTTTAAAATTCCTCTCACCAGCATGATCAACATGATTCATAATCCTTGGCTTTATTCCATTGCAGATTATACTTTTACTAATAATTTTGCTATGTGTCTAGTGTCGTTTAACCAATTTGGCAAAATCATCCATTGAAGTTTCAATTGACCATCTTGTTTCGGCGCTTAATTTATGCCAACCACAGGAACTGATTTGGGAAAGTTTGCTGGTTTCCGCGCCTGTCCGTGCCTGGAGGATTACTACCGTCTTGTCCGGTTTGGTAGCTGCATAAGATGTCCAATTGGTTATCAATGCGTCAATGAAACCGTCAACCTTAGAAAAGATTTCTATTGGTCCTGGGCAAAGGAGTCCAATAAACAGCTATACTTGACGTTTGCCGAAAAGCTACAAGAGGAGCGGAGCAATCGTGACATGTTCTATGATGCATTTAATGGGTCTTTATCAGATGCCTACAGATGTCCATTTATAGGTTCTTGCAAGGTTAGACATCAAACCTGTATCGATGTGTGATATGTAAACAACAAGTTAGGAATTTCGCATTATTCACACGCTAGTCACAGTACTGATAGGTTTTGTTTCAACAGGGTGATTACAATGCCACCTGCAACATGGGATATGAGGGTGTTCTGTGTGCCTCTTGTTCTAGAGGCTACTATAGAATGTTCTCCGGGTGTAACAAGTGTCCTGCGAGCACTACCGTGATTGGTCAGTTCGTGGGAGTAATCATTCTCCTTTGCTTCGTCGCGCTTGTCGTCGTACTCAACAAAAAGCAGACTTCTCCTGGCCAGCGTTCCTTGGTAGACAGCCTGTTTGGTAGTCTTAAGATAGTCATTGGATTTTATCAAATCCTTGGTGGAACGTTGAATGCCTTTTCATACATAAAGTGGCCAGAAGCGATTTCTAGTATCATGAAATATGCAGACGTGTTGCAACTTAACATTTTCACCATAGCACCCATGGAATGCCTCAACGAGAACCTCAGAATGGATCCGTATTCCAACTTGCTTGGTTTTGTGCTCATAAATGTTGTGGTGATCTTCCTAGGTCTGGCATATTTCTTTGGAAAGAAGATTCTCCTTCTCACTCTAAAGGCGGAAACCAATAAACACAAGTTACTGTTTGACACTAGGGTGAATTGTTATCGAGCAGTCTTTTTGTTCCTATTCGTCACATACCCAGCGACATGCACTAAAGTTTTCCAAGCACTTCCCTCCGGATGTCAAGAGGTCTGTAACGAGGAGGGTACCTGCAAGTCATACTTTCGGTCTGATTACGCAGTGGAATGCTTTGCTGGTAGCAAAAATAACCTCGTGTATTTCGCTTACGCTTCTCTGGGCTTTCCGGTTCTATTTCCGTTGGTCACCTTTATTCTACTGTGGCGCTACTGCAAGAAGCATCTTAACAGAGAAGAAATCGAAAACGCCCAAAACCCCGGACCTGGAAATGACATTGCACTCGGAATGCGCTTCTTGTATGAGAATTACACCGCAGAATGCTGGTATTGGGAGATTGTAGAACTGTTGAGGAAAATCATTCTTACTTCAGTCCTTGCATATTATGGCCAAGAGGATCGTATGTTTCTTGGTACCTCTGCGATACTGTCTGGCTTGTATGCGGTTTTGTTTGCCAATCAAAAGCCAATACCGTACACATTTGAGCACTGGTTGCACCAGGGCTCCCTTCTGGCCATCCTTTCCACACAGCTGATTGGAATGGTACTCAGGATACCGGAGGAAGACAACGGAGTGGACCTGCAAGCGGATAGCCTCGGCCTTACAATATTGCTGATATTTGCCAATCTGTTTGTCATCTTCATGATAGCGGGTAAGAGTTTACTGCATAAGCGGCCGCTTCTAAAACGCAAGGGCAGTTGCTTATGTGTTTTCTGTTCCTCGAAAAGGAAAGCATCCAACTTGATACTTTCTAACACTTCCTTTATCCACAGCACGCTACATGTACAACATCTGGTTGACAATGAAGGTGGTTAAGTCAAACCCGCAATGCAGCCTTGTATGTCTAATGAATGTTATACAGATAGTTTCGGAAGGAGAAGGCAGCCAAGGAGACCGACACGTTTCTGCGAAAAAGACAAATGACAAACTTTGAAGGGAGTCTGTCACGCCACTGCGCAGCTGCTCTGCGTCTCGCTCAAGTCTAAAAGAAGTATCGTCCCGTAACGATGGCCAACGAAGGCTAAAAACCCGGAAAACAATACGTATATAATCTCGCTACTTCTCAATCTATCCGACCATGCTTTTTAGCTTTATATATTCTTAAATAGTTATCTGATAGAATGTTCTTATTAGTTTTGCTGATAATTCAGTGCTCGCTTCTGGAGGATGCGCGCATCATGACAAGCCCCCTATAAGGTGCACTTGTACAAATCTATGTATAACTAGAACGTCCAGCATGTTTCAAAGCGATGAAGTTTGAGCAAGCTAAAAAAAAAACAGTCTAAGTTTGTTTATGTATTTATGTCTACATTACCAGAAACATATAAGGGAGTTGAAACGAGAAAATGTCATACATTGCTTTCATAATCCTGAATAAACTATACAGAATAGTTAAAAGTACCATACTTGGAAACCACCACGAGCCAATCAGAAGCCACATTTTCGCACTAATGATTTTTGCATTTCGCGCGCTTAGAGTCGACCAAATCGCCGACAAGTACATCAAAAGCCTCGGAACAAAATAGGCTTACTAAGGCGAGCATCGATGACAACTAGTAATTTCGGTTCTTCGACATACCAAGGCCTCCCTTTGGCTGCGCCCCTGAGACAGGATGAGGCTGAAGAGTGAAACTACGGTACCCATACAAGACTAGGCCAAAGAGATTCAATCAAGTTGTACTGAAAGATAGAGCGGTTTTCACATGACTGTCGTGAAAACAATTGCAATTGAGCAATCACTAGCCAATCAGAATCGAGAGAAATCACAACTTGCTCCTAAATGGCTTTCTTCTCAGCCAATTGCAAGCCGAACCAATTACTATGTAGTTACACAATTGTATTTACTGCGGAATTTGATTGGCTGAGAAAAACGAGTAACCAATGAGAACATAAAGCAATCGCAATTACATAACAAGTCTTGACAGTCATGTGAAATCCGCTCTATCATTTTGTGAGTAGAAGGTTTATTTTTGTTCATGTCACAAAAGCACATTTTATAAGAAAGGCAGACTATAGTGTGCATTTCTCTTGGGCAGTTAACAAACTCAGCTACGCGAAACACAGAGACGCGAATCACTACAACATGGTAAAAGACTCACAGGAGAAAGCTCTGCTGACAGGATAGTTACACGTTTTCACAGAAAGAAATTTAATGATAACTTAAAAGAGAACAACAAATTTGGCAAACAAGTTTCTACAGAAATGCGAGTTACATGTTGCAATTAATAATATATGGAATCTCCCCCCTCCCCCCCAAAATAGCAAAAAAACACCAAGGAGCTGATGCCGTAGCAGTGGGCTCTATTTGAGGCACCATGGTTTTAAAATGCACTTCCCTGATTTACACTTACCTAACTTACCACTGAATGGCAAAGATATTAGACAGTGTACGCTGTAAAGCGTTTCAACTCCCTTATATGTTTCTGAGATTACTTAATATGTTATCTATAAAAAATAAATTTAAGCAACTGTATAATAGATTCGGTGGACTACGGGAACTAGTGAGAACTCTGTTCCAGACCCCCGAGAGGTTCACCCGGAGACACTTTCTCCTGTTAGTGTTACGGACTACCTTCGTGGTAATTTTCGTTAAAATGCCATAATTTCGCAAAAAAAAGTCGCATCTTGACAAGTGATACGTCATATTTCTTCTCCTCAACTATGAATTGTTTATTTCTTCAATTTGATAAAAAAACATTTTATGGAGTTTCCTTTCCGACGCATCGGGTCAAGTTTCGAGAGCTCCACGCACGCGGATTCCAGACGCTTTTGTTCTTTAACAACATTTTACCATGGGCTTAGAGGTGTTGGGGATTTTTTTAAATTAAAAACGAGCCGATTTTAGAGCCAATTTTGTGTGTCCGCACCTTTTTTTATAAAAAGATGTAGAAAACGTTCTTTAAAAAATCATAACTTGAAAAGGAGATCGAATTTCCAAAACCCCCGACACGGTTATTTAGAACACATCTTAGTCAACGCTAATATGGGGTCAATGAACGAAAATAGCACATATTCGCGAGGTTGGAACTCAAAAAAGTTTAACTGATGCACCGGAAAGAGAACTTTTGTAAAATTAAATGAAATTATATATCATAGTTTAGCCCAGGATATAAGCTTTAAAATGAGGTATGAAGATACGACCATTTTTCGCGCATTTTTCACGCATCTTGTCATGAAAAGTCCCATTAACAGGAAAAAGGGCTTCTTGGTCCATTATAGTTCTGTATATAGGTAGCAAGAATTAGGAGTATCGTTACTGTTATTTCTGTTTAAACAGCAATGTAAAGATGACCAAAATTAATCACTTTGAGAACGTTAGCTTTGCGTTTGCATATGCAAATATCAGATATTGCTCTGAATATATATTGTATAATGGCTCATTTAGAAAATAACAATTGCAATCTAGTGGAGATCAACCATGTAAAAACGCGCGATAATCCAAAGTTGAATAGAGGAATAGGATGCAAGAAATCTGATTTGTAAAATTAGCATTAACCTTGTGTACGCACATGAAATTCTAATAAAGTTGCTTGTTACCACCCAATTATAGATGTCCCATTTGAAGTGTTTTAAATCAAAGACGTAGTGACCACTCGAACTTATTTGCTTCACTTTTAAATCAAATGAGTGCGGGTTTTGGGTTCCGTGGGCCAGTGGACAAATTGGGACCCGATTTGAAGGGGTGTTCCAAAACGGGATATCCGCATTTCATTCGGTGGTTGGTGTGTGGTTGGTGTGGCTGTACGGACGCAATTGTAAACACTCCTTTAAACGCTCCTTTTATATCTGAAACTCGTGCTTAACTGACCTAAAAAAAGGATACCCCAGTATTGTAAATTTATAAAAAAAATATTACACGGTAATAAAAAGAACAATGATGAATCTATCATCATTGTTCTTTTTTGTTTGCCGATGTCCACGTCTACACTAAATGCCCTTGTACACTTCATTCCCTACTAGTTTAGAAACCCAATATGGAGTCAGTGTTCAATTCCAAAGTGTTGTAAATCATCACAAGAAAGCGCCGGCCTTCACGCCATTTTCTCCACTCCTACAACGCAAGGAAAAGTTTGTCAGACGTTTTGCAACTAAATTACATCGTTACGTTATAAATCACTTGATTGTGTGTGACGTTTTCGTGTACTATTAGTGCAGTTCTTTCACGCGCGCACAGTTTGTGTCACTCAAACGACGAGTACGACTAGCTACAACAGCTGTTTTCTATTCTATTCTGTTTTCTATACGGGTAACCCGTTTTGTCAACAGAAAGCGTGCGAGTTAGTTTACTAACATCGCGTGACTTTCTTTCACTGCACACGCCCTTTGTGAAAATGTTAACAATGTATCGCCGCGTTTGAGGTCAATTCCTATCAACTCAAGCCTACGTGCCAGGCAGAAGGGCAGTATTCATAGAGACAAAATATTCTATTGTGGTACCCCACTTGTCTGGCTGCTAAGTTCTAAAAAATAGAGCTTTGCTTAAGGCAAGTATGCCCTAATTGTCATCATAGTAAGGCCTACGGCAACCGCCGTGCCAGAGTCGCGCCGTTGCAATACAAAAGAATAGAAATTTCTTGATTATAAAGTTTAACGAAGCGGCATCCTTTGAAAAAGGAAAGGTTCGAGAGAAGAAGAGCGCGGCGGAAGTTCGGCGTTTGCCGTAGGCCTGACTCCCGTACTCAAACAGTCGGCCGATCCAAGACGCCCTACCCAGACGACTTTGCGGTCTAAGCGCGTAAGGCATCCGACAACGAAACAGCAGTATTCCCTAAGGTCACACCTAGAGAACAACAAAGGCAAAAAAAAAAATAGGCCTAAACGATTACAGTTTTGCAAGAACGATCAGTTGGTTGAGCGGTTGCAAATACCGAAGTTTCAATGAAACTGATGAAATGAATTTGGTTGGTTACAAAAACAATAGCTATATATTTTTTGCGAGAAAAACAGTTCTAAAAATACCTAGGACTGTAAAAAATTTCTCACAAAGTTGTTCACCTTTATCTATGTGCTTGGTAAAGTGGAATAGTTAGAAAGCTTGGGAAATTCCAAAGGATGCCAACAATTATATGTGTGTGTGTGGGGGGTGGAGGTTGGGGGGGGGGGGGGGGGGGGGCATTAAATCTTGCTTTGTGGAGGGGCACACTGAATCTTGCTGGCTGAATTTTGATACTTGGGTGCCGTGACCGGGTGCACAAGAAAAGGGGTCTTTCTTGGTGTTACAAGATGTATTGTATTTTTGATGGGAGCTATTGTATTCCATCTTATTGTTTCGTGCTACGGTCTTTTGTCTTCTATCTTATTGTTTCGTGCTACGGTCTTTTGTCTTCTATTGTCTTCTATGCCTCTGTAGTGCAGGAATATCGTGCAGAAGAAGCACGTAATTTTTCATTTTGATGGAAAAAGCATGAAACTTGGCAGGATGATAGAACTTCCCATGCTGAGCAATTCTAGATGTAAAACCACCCTAAATAACGTATACTTCCAGTTTTATAGCAGTGGAATTAATTATCCTTTAAACTAGTAAAACGACATGTTGCTTTTTACGTTCATGCATGAAATCTTGTATAGAGTACTGACTACACTACAATTTTACAACAAGTGACACTCCCCTGATCATGTATTTCCAGTGTACCAAGTGGAATTTAGTATTGCATAAAATCAATAACAGAGGGCGTTGCCTTCAGGATACACGCATGGAAATTCATGTGACAACCGACCATAGTGCTTTGGTCTAATTCGCATGTAGACCCACGCCCTAAGTCATGTACTTCCAGTTTTATTGAAGGGGGAATTCATTGATTTAATAAGGGTATTAGGCTTTTGAAGGTCAAGAGTAAAATTCAGTATTTAATAGTGTATCGCATGGTTAATTCATGATCAAGCAACTCCCCCTCATCATATACTTCCAGTGTCAAGGATGCAATAAATCTCAGCAGTGATTTCAGGCAAAAGTCATAACCTCTCACAGATACATACGTAATAATTCCTGCGAGAAACCAACGTCGACTATGGTACTTCTTCGGTCAACCACATGGAGGTCCACGCCCGAAACTTGAACTTACAGTTTTGTGAATTATTTAGTAATTAGTAGAATGGGGGCGTCAAAGTGTTTAAAATGACTGAGAGGGATTACTTTAATTTTCCCCCATACCTTAAGCAAGCCGTGGAATTTCTAATCCCAGGAAGAAAAAAATTTCCAGTGTATGCAATCAACCGGGTTCGGGTTTTTTCAAGTTTAATCAGTGGAACTTTCCTGAACAACATGTCAAAAAGAGATTCGTGGTGATGTTTGGGGGTCTCTACATTGAGAAGGCTTCACTGAAGATGACTGTCTAGAGTAAGTTGGATATAAAGCATCAATACTTGATCCCAATATCGCACATGGCGGCTCTGCAGATGGGCCTCTTAGGGTCGCACATGTGTAACATACTCGTCATGCTCATCAAGTAAGCAAGGCTTCGAAGAAGGCGATATTCCAGTTTTGTTTGGCGTCCCAGTTTCAGTTTTGATCTATTACACTTGATCTAGAAGCTCATCGTCCTCGCTCTGAACCATACCCATTCGAAGTCTTAAATCGAGGAATTCCTACTGATTTCTGGTCTAAACTACATTGAATCTAGGAACATTAAGGGGTATATATTGACCCCCCACCCGCGGCCTAGATCTTCTAGTCCCTCAATAATCAATTATGGCGGGAATGTGGACAGGAAGTTAGAGTTAATTACCGAGATTCGAGGCAATAACCCCAATACATCCCAAGGGCCGTAGGCCCGAGGGATGTATTGGGGTTATTGCCGAGAATCGAGGTAATTAACGGACTTAGTTTACAGTTGACAAGGTTTTCAGAAAACAGGGACAAATGAAATGCATTCTTCTCATTGAATTTAACAGTTTTGAAAAGGAGTACAGTTTACAATTGAAAAAGATAGCGGATTCCAATAGGAACTATTGTTAGTTATTTAGCTGCTTTCATAGAAGTGGGTTCCCCAGAGAAACTCATTGCAATTAATTTTTACCATGCACAATAAAGTTGTGATGCTGAAGAAAATGAATGACAACTTTTATTCAACTATGATTGACAAAGGTTTCCAAACACGAATTACGTCTTTTGTTTTCGTACAACAGCCAGTCCAATCAATCAAGCGGCCTTTTGTAAAAGCGCAACTCATTAAAGCGCTGTTATTTTGGTCGGTACGTAGCTGCGTAAAGCTCCTCTCTGGTTGGATAATACAACAATACCCTACCTCAACACAAAGAACGAGGATAATAGACTACAGACAAAAGAACTCCTTTGTAGAACGAAAATAATAGAGACAAAAGCAACTACGTCCTTACTGGTTATTTTCATTTGTACCACGCCCTGACAGCTTACAGCTTCTACAGCTCAATTTGCATAACGTTCTGTCTAGCAAAACGGATGGAACTGATTCAAGATGGAGAAACTGAAGGCAAGTTTCAGGTATTTTGCGCTCGTTGGTTGCTCTCTACGATTAGATATGCAATTAATTTGGGCATGATTTTATCTGTATTTTCAGGTTTACGTCTTAAACACACTATGGGCAATGAGACCAAGCAAGTAGACTGGACAAACGCTTCTCAATATGGTTCAAGTGAAGGCGTTCTCGGAAATCGTGTTTTGTGGCGTTCAACGGGATTCGCATAAAGGATAATCAGAAGCAAATATTGGTTATAGACAGACAGTCAGCATAGATGCATAAACTAAGATTATTGGATGTTTTTTTCTCGGGTAAGTGTATGGATTTGAATTCACTAGTTAAATGTTTGGGTTGATAATTGAATTAGTCATTGTGAAAGGGGCAACTGTCATGGTCTATCATGGATTTGGTCTAACTTGGGGTCATTTTAAGTAGCTTAAATGCAGTCAAACTCCCTACAAATCAACAAAATAATGGTCTACGTTTTATACCTAACCTTTCAGCTGCTAGATCAATACAAATTTGGAGTATTTTCGTGTATAATCGAGCGGATGGAATTGGATTGCTAATTGGCATTTTTGATTTTCGAACAGGCTGAACAAGTTTCTTTTTCTTTTTAAGACTAATTTGAAACAGAATATAGGTTCGGAGTTGTTTCTGTAGAACACTTGTCTTATTTTAAAATATTTTGATGAAACAAACGTGACAGTGCCCCTTGAAGTCTTGGTAAAAATGGCTTATTGTGTGGTTCCAGAAATTATCCATAGGAAGGATAATAGGAAAGGATATATTTTCCATACAAATACTGTATTTTTCTTCGTGAATTCCAGAGAGGTGGGGGGTCACTTTTCAACACTCTTCCGGGGGGGGATATTTTCTGGAACCACACATTATTGATTTACAGGTAAGTATATGGCTTATTATGGATTCATAGGTAAATAACTAGATATTTACCTATTAATCCATAATGAGCCATATACTTACCTATTAATCCATAATGAGCAATATATTTACCTAGAAATTCAATTCAATTCTATTGATCAACCCCAACCTTTCCCTGGAGAATTCAAATCCCTCCCCGACTTTTAGTTTGTTGAGAGCCATTATCCGAGTTAATTCCCTACGAATAACAATGGAAACCGCGTCAACTGTAAACTAAGCTAGAGTTAATTACCGAGATTCGAGGCAATAACCCCAATACATCCCAAGGGCCGTAGGCCCGAGGGATGTATTGGGGTTATTGCCGAGAATCGAGGTAATTAACGGACTTAGTTTACAGTTGACAAGGTTTTCAGAAAACAGGGACAAATGAAATGCATTCTTCTCATTGAATTTAACAGTTTTGAAAAGGAGTACAGTTTACAATTGAAAAAGATAGCGGATTCCAATAGGAACTATTGTTAGTTATTTAGCTGCTTTCATAGAAGTGGGTTCCCCAGAGAAACTCATTGCAATTAATTTTTACCATGCACAATAAAGTTGTGATGCTGAAGAAAATGAATGAACTTTTATTCAACTATGATTGACAAAGGTTTCCAAACACGAATTACGTCTTTTGTTTTCGTACAACAGCCAGTCCAATCAATCAAGCGGCCTTTTGTAAAAGCGCAACTCATTAAAGCGCTGTTATTTTGGTCGGTACGTAGCTGCGTAAAGCTCCTCTCTGGTTGGATAATACAACAATACCCTACCTCAACACAAAGAACGAGGATAATAGACTACAGACAAAAGAACTCCTTTGTAGAACGAAAATAATATAGACAAAAGCAACTACGTCCTTACTGGTTATTTTCATTTGTACCACGCCCTGACAGCTTACAGCTTCTACAGCTCAATTTGCATAACGTTTTGTCTAGCAAAACGGATGGAACTGATTCAAGATGGAGAAACTGAAGGCAAGTTTCAGGTATTTTGCGCTCGTTGGTTGCTCTCTACGATTAGATATGCAATTAACTTGGGCATGATTTTATCTGTATTTTCAGGTTTACGTCTTAAACACACTCTATGGGCAATGAGACCAAGCAAGTAGACTGGACAAACGCTTCTCAATATGGTTCAAGTGAAGGCGTTCTCGGAAATCGTGTTTTGTGGCGTTCAACGGGATTCGCATAAAGGATAATCAGAAGCAAATATTGGTTATAGACAGACAGTCAGCATAGATGCATAAACTGAGATTATTGGATGTTTTTTTTCTCGGGGTAAGTGTATGGATTTGAATTCACTAGTTAAATGTTTGGGTTGATAATTGAATTAGTCATTGTGAAAGGGGCAACTGTCATGGTCTATCGTGGATTTGGTCTAACTTGGGGTCATTTTAAGTAGCTTAAATGCAGTCAAACTCCCTACAAATCAACAAAATAATGGTCTACGTTTTATACCAAACCTTTCAGCTGCTAGATCAATACAAATTTGGAGTATTTTCGTGTATAATCGAGCGGATGGAATTGGATTGCTAATTGGCATTTTTGATTTTCGAACAGGCTGAACAAGTTTCTTTTTCTTTTTAAGACTAATTTGAAACAGAATATAGGTTCGGAGTTGTTTCTGTAGAACACTTGTCTTATTTTAAAATATTTTGATGAAACAAACGTGACAGTGCCCCTTGAAGTCTTGGTAAAAATGGCTTATTGTGTGGTTCCAGAAATTATCCATAGGAAGGATAATAGGAAAGGATATATTTTCCATACAAATACTGTATTTTTCTTCGTGAATTCCAGAGAGGTGGGGGGTCACTTTTCAACACTCTTCCGGGGGGGGGGGGGGGGGGGGATATTTTCTGGAACCACACATTATTGATTTACAGGTAAGTATATGGCTTATTATGGATTCATAGGTAAATAACTAGATATTTACCTATTAATCCATAATGAGCCATATACTTACCTATTAATCCATAATGAGCAATATATTTACCTAGAAATTCAATTCAATTCTATTGATCAACCCCAACCTTTCCCTGGAGAATTCAAATCCCTCCCCGACTTTTAGTTTGTTGAGAGCCATTATCCGAGTTAATTCCCTACGAATAACAATGGAAACCGCGTCAACTGTAAACTAAGAACACATAGGTGTACATTGAAAAGGAGACATGGCAGATGTCAGATAAAATTCCGAGGATATGGTATTTTTTTTTTTATATTTTAATTCTATCATAGATTATACTGACTCCCACAAGCAAGGACGGTATTTATTCGTCATGTTGTTACAAAAAAGTTTAGAAATGTTTCTTCTTTTGTGGCTGCTTCTTTAGGAAAAAAAACTCTCATGAAACGCAATTGATTCCAATGTCACAAACCTGCAAGTTCCTGGGTTCAAGGGCGTGACCTTACATGCGGATTTGTCCACAGTCATTTGGTGGACATCTGCAGTCTCAGGAAATATTTTGTCAATTCTGTTACTGAAATCGTGTTATGATTTATTCCATCCTTGACACTGGAAGTATAAGACGAGGTGGAGTTGCTTGATCATGAATTGTAAAACATGCGATTAAAATACCGAATTTTACTATTGATCTTCAAAAGCCTAATACCCTTTAAAAATTAATGAATTCCACTTCGATAAAACTGGAAGTACATGACTTAGGGCGTGCGTCTACATGCGGGTTAGACCAAAGCACTATGGTCGGTTGTCACATGAATTTACATGCGTGTATCCTGAAGGTAACGCCCTCTGTTATTGATTTTATGCAATAATGAATTCCACCTTGGTACACTGGAAATACATGATCAGGGGGTGTCACTTATGGTAGAATTGTAACGTCGTCAATACTCTATCGCGATAAAAAATTTCATGTATGAACAGAAAAGGCAACATGTCGTTTTACTAGTTTAAAGGATAATTAATTCCACTGCTATAAAACTGGAAGTATACATTATTTAGGGTGGGTCTACATCCAGAATTGCTCAGCATGGAAAGCTCTATCATCCTACCAAGTTTCATGCTTTTTCCATCAAAATGAACAATTTTTCACCAAATTCCTGCACTACTGGTGCCTTGCAACACCAAAAAAGAGCCAAGAACAAAGATGTTGTACAATAAAATGTGATTATGTTTCATAACAATCTCACTCTGTAAATTATGACAAAGCTGAATAAACAACAATTATTTAAAATGAAAATATTCCTAAAGCATCCCGTCTTACAATGTATAAGGGAGAAGATATTTCCCTCCATCTCATTTGAGAATTTGTGTCTCTGGGATCACTGGATTCGTACATAGCTTGAAATGTAAAAGTGAAAAGCCGACGGCATCGCGTTATATGTACCAATATACGCTACAAATAGAGAGAAAGGACAAAACAGACAAGATTTGTGCCGACGTTTCGGACTCTTTACTTTCAGTCCTTCATCAGGGCGGTTACAGAAATCAGTTCAACCGCCCTGATGAAGGACTGAAAGTAAAGAGTCCGAAACGTCGGCACAAATCTTGTCTGTTTTGTCCTTTCTCTCTATTTATATTCGATTTTATTGGGACATTGCATCCATTTTGGATCCAGATCCATCGCTGTTAGTGTTTTCAAAACTATTTCAAACCAATATACGCTATAACGTTTTAAAATAATATATAGATTTAGCCACTGGCTAAAAGCGGAGCTCCCGGTTATAAAATTTTCTGTGCGAATGAAAGGGATTCCCATGTGTACATGGTTCATACTATAGGCTTTTTAAGAAAAACATGTCTCTTGATATGTATACAACAGTGTTTTCTTCGGTATGTTGCTGCATTGACACAATACAAATACGGGAAGAAAATAAGCATCCTGTCAAGTGAGATGACCTCCTTCCGAAAAATTAAGGTATTAATTCCTCCAAATGGAATGATTCAAAAGTGCAATAAAGAGAATATTTTTTCAAGCATAGATTGCGTCGTCGATGACGTCATATCACCTGACAACTTTATTTCGCTCACCTGGTGATCTAGACCACACTACAAAAGTTTGGTTGTTTTAGAGTCTTCCCTTAACGAGATATTAATTTTTCAGGCATAGATGACGTCATCGCTGACGTCATATCATGTGACCAACTCATTTCGTTCATCTGGTGGCCTAGACTACACTACCCAAGTTTGGTTGTTTTAGAGTCTTCCCTTCACGAGATTTTAATTTTTCAAGCACAGATGACGTCATCGATGACGTCACATCACGTGACCACTTCATTTCCTTCATCTGATGATCTAGACTACACTACCAAAGTTTGGTTGTTTTAGAGCCTTCCCTTCACCAGATATTAATTTTTCAAACATAGATGACGTCATCGATGACGTCACATCACGTGACCACTTCATTTCGCTGATCTGATGATCTAGACTACACTACCAAAGTTTGGTTGTTTTAGAGTCTTCCCTTCACGAGATATTAATTTTTCAAGCCTAGATGACGTCATGGATGACGTCAGATCACGTGACATCTTCATTTCGCTCATCTGGTGACCTAGACTACACTAATCAAGTTTGGCTGTTTTAGAGTCTTCCCTTCACGAGATATTAATTTTTCAATCATTGATGACGTCATCGATGACGTCACATCACGTGACCGTGTTACAACACCCCCCTTGTGGCATAGACAAAATATCCCAAGTATGGTTGTCCTAGCATGTTCCCTTGAGGAGATATAATTTTTTCTTTGCATACCACAGGGTTCCCATGTGTACACGGACGGCGGACGGACACCGGACGGCGGACACTATAGGTTTAATACCAGAGAAATAAAGAAAAAATCATATCTCCCGAAGGGAAGCTTCGATAGAAGCCAAACTTTTACAAACTTTCAAAGACCATAAGAGGAACTCTGCACCAAAGTCACGTGCCCTTTCGTCATCAATGACGTCATCAAAATGATCCATAATGCCCGTGACGTTCAAAAATCAACTCGATAGTATACGTTTTTCCCTTAGCTATGGTGCTCCGGTTGCGCGGGCCTTCGGCCCGCGCTGGAGCTCCGCTATGACATAATATTATTTGGCATTCTTCTAATGTAAACGCTACATACAAATCATCTGCAATAATCAAACAGAATCCCGGTTTTTGTTGTGGCTGCCAAACGATGGTGAACTCCTATTTCTGCATGGTGTGCCTTGTGGTTTTTCCTTTAGGCCATTTTCAATCAAGTCATTCGGCATCGAATAGATCTATAGAGCGGTTTTCATATGACTGTAGTGAACCCAATCGCAAAGTAATTACACAAATTCTGAGTGAATCCTATAGGAGTAATTACAAAGTAATTGCGAATTAGTCACGACAGTCCTCTGAAATCTGCTCTATAACGTTTTCTAATTATCTGAACTCAGCAAAGATTAAGTAGGGCAATATTTATCGAACAATAGCATATCACGCAGGTGCTTTCTTCTTTTGTGCTTCAATTTGCAGCATTTTATTGTTTTTCATAATTCTGCGAACTCCCACTTTACATTTGCGAACGCCAAACTGCGTTTCGGTTTCCGTCCATTAAACCAGGCGCATGGAGTTTTTTCTCAGTTTCGTGTGCATTTCATGGTGGAAAATTTGGTTTAAAAGCCTAGCTTAAGTCCTCTTAGTTAAAAAAAAACTCCTCACAGAGTCTGCGTGAAATCACCCAGAGCTATTCAGTCGCTAAAGACGGAAGTCAAACCACTGTTTGTTATTTGGCGTAGAGTTCGCAGAATTATTATCAATTGCAGTTCGCAGAATTATTATCAATTGCAGTAAATGTATTTCTGTTTTTTTCTTCTTGGCAAAACTTGTCTTTTTAATTGAATTCCAATTTATTTTAATTTCAACAACATCATTATTTATTTATTCTCTACATTCATCAACGCATTTGAACTTTTACATTTAGAAACATTGTTACTTAATGAAATATATACAAAGAGGTCATGATAAAGCAATCTTAATATAATAAGCTATATTATGAATGAAAAAGGCTTACGTCAGTTTTTTTGCCCACAGAAAGCGCAGAATATAAATATTTAATGTTGAACAACTTCTTGATATTCCAAATCTAAGTTTAAACAGAGGAAAGGTGGAAAAACTTTTCCGATTCAATCTTACAATCTTGACAAGAAAAGTGAAGGTGAGATTATTCAGCAATGTTGGTTCGAGAATACTATATCATTATTTTAAAGCTTCGATTCGGAGGCTAGATTCCATAAAAAATAGCACGAAAACAAGCGATATCGCTATCGATATTTTCGGCGGAATCGACTACCGACTGAATTTTCTTATCTCGTATGATATTGCGTCTCAAATTCGCCACAAAAGAGATGTCATATACGATTTGATATATGGAAGACACTTGGCAATTGTTAAACGGGTCTTTGGAGTTTATGGATAGTTTCATGACAAAGACAGGGACCGTATTTTAATTCAAAAGGTAATGATACTGGAGGCTTTGGCAATTAAACGAGGTTTGACTTTTCTTCCCAAAACAGCCAGTTTTTTATGGCTACTCTTTCGAACCTAGCTGAAAGTGTAACAATTCTATCAGAATAGTTTCATGTATCACGAATAGCTATATTGGTATTCAATATTCCTATTTCCAGAAAGCTTCAATATTCCCGAAACACATTCTGGTATTCCTTACTAGTATGAAAAGATTCATATTCCAACATAACTAGAATTAAAATATTCAAACTATCTTTCCAAACATTCAAACTAATCAGAAAATATATTCAATATTCAAACTTATTGAAAAAGTGATATTCGATATTCAATATATCACTTCTTTCCCCGAAAATTGTAACGTTTCAAGGAATACCTTCGGGACTCACCCGTTCGAATTCAAGTTCTGAATGCAACTTTCAGTTTTTAATGAAGTGTTATTTGTCTTTTCCCAGTTTCATCAGCATCAAGTATGAATACTACTGTCAGACTTGTGTCATTGCTGCTGCTATGGAGACTTCAAGGACACGGAGCGCACTGCAGAGAAGAGAGTCTATACATTGGGGACGAACAGAGAATCGGTCTCTTTCGACTGAGTGAAACAGGTGTGGGCAGGTGTGAACATGTCCTAGTATGCTATCAAACATGAAAATCTGTTATTAATTAAGGGTGCGTTTACCTATCTTTTTGAACCGTTGCTAGGGAAAATTGAAAGTCCTGTAAAAAGGTCGTCTTTCAAGGAAAATCTTTCAAATTTTCAGGACTTACTTCGGATCGAACGACATTTCAATTTTGATGACGTCATCACGTGACGTCATGATGACGTCATTGCTACAGAAAAAATGCTTCTCGCTCCCCATACTTGCAAAAAGTCGCATTTTTGTGATGTTTACATTTCAACTAGCTCCATACCCACAGACTCACGTATGCGTTTTGCGATCAGATAAAAAATAAGGAAATAGCGACAAAAAAGGTGTCACTCGAACTCTGTTTTTGGCAATAATATTTTCAATTTTCGTTAGTTTGAGAAATCCATACGTGAAGTTTTGGAAAATCTCCATATTTTGAATATGATATCGAAAAATTTGCAAAATTCCTTAATTTGTGGAGGAAGAAGGGTTTTCTAGTTCGAAAAATTGTCACTAGAAGGCTCGGTTACCAATGCGGATAACGCAATAAAATATATTTTATTTTTCACAAATAATCCAATTATTGAAACATATTTTCGCTGAATTGCCTCAAGGTTTAGGTAATGGATGAGGAAAAAAAAGAAACGGCACTCAAAAAGAAAGTTTTGAATGGAAAAAAAAATCAGTGGCTGTCACTAGTCGGTCTTGAACTTGTGACCTATCGCTCTGAAGGCGAGAATCATACCACTACGCCACACAGTCAAGCTCTTTGGTGGAGACTTTCAAACGTATTATATATTCCTTCTCTAAACAACCGGCAAGTAGACAGCCCGGAATCGACTCGGAAATGACATAAAAATATATGTTGTCATTAGATATTTTTAGCTTTTCTGATTCCTGTAGCTCTAAGGACCTGCCTTCGATATTGTCCGTCTCATTTTTGCAAAACATAGTTGACTATAGACACTATTTTAGAGTCAAAGTCGGGCAAAAAGCTCATCGTACTTTACAGCTAATTGTCCTTTTTCATCATTTCCAGCAAAACCGATAAACTTCATGAGGAAACTTTGCACTATAGATAACAACAAAGCATAGAAGGTTTTAGATTGTATTATTTTCTGGCAATATCACATGGCATTATATTTTAATTGAACATTTTGTGTCAGCTTATCGTGCGAAAACACATCAACACGTCAGCGGCACGAGGGAGACTTGCCTATATTCGGCTAAGTATTTTCTGTATTTTTTTAGAAAACAGGACGCAGAGCTTTATAAAGATACAAGGGGGAAGAATGGACTACAGATTGTGATATTTATTTCAAGAATTCCTCTCCAAAAAAGTCGGAAAACGTCCCGTAAAGTGCAATCTTTCGTGTACCAAATGCTCGCAACCCTGAAGACTTATAAACAACAGGCTACCCGCAACATGCTCCCAGCATAGCAACCGCGCAACCATAGCAACGAAATAGGTAAATGCACCCTTAAGGTATGGGGAAACGTTCAAGGGTCCTTTGGCAAAATTGTTACATGCAAATTTTTACATGTATACATGTATTATATATCACAAATATTATTAATAACTTATTAATAAAGTATTAATAAAATCAATAATTATTTGTCAAAAATAAATCAGAATTAGTGATACTAAGGTGGACTCCAAAAGGTGCCAGCGATTTTTTGTATGTTCGATATTTAGGGTTTTATTGCTTTTTGAAGTTAGATAGTAACCGAAAAAGCTCGAACTGAAAGAAAATCGTCATAAAATTGGAACAAAGGAAAATTTAAAAAATCGCTGGTATACTTTTGGAGGCCACCTTAGGGTCATCCAAGATGATACAAAACTGGGTGGTTGTATTGAATTCTGACGGACTAGAACTTGGACAAACGAGAAAATCAGTTTTTGTCAAATAATTATTGATTTTATTAATAATTCATTTAATAATTGTGTTCTACCTTTCAAACGCTTTAAAATGATATATAATACGTGTACGTAGCTTTAAAATGTCGAAATTACAACTCTTTTGGCAAAAGAGCCCTTGAACCTTTCCCCATACCTTAAAAGATCTTAAAGGAGCGGCGTTACGATTTTAGCACACTTTTAGTGATGTAGAAAACATCCAAATAACTGATAGACTTACTTTGGAGTGTGATTCCTTACCAGGCTGAACTGTTTTCAATTGAAAATTTGATAGCGAAAACTAATATATAGATTTAGGCAATGCCTAAAAGCGGAACTCAAATCATACACACCCCACATCTTACTCACAGGGAGCTCACCTTTACAGTTTAAATCAAGAAAATTCATGTTACCATTATATGGCAGTGATAGTAAGATTAGCGCGTTCTGTCGCAGTTCACGACCGACAAAAGATAATCTCCTTGAAATAAAAATGAAAAATAAGATTTTCAGCGAAATCCACAACAAAGAATACTTGACATAGTATTTGTCTCATTGTACTAACTAAATCTAACATGTGACAAAGGAAAATCAAGGCTAGAATATCAGAAATTACCTGTTTACATAAGGCAAAGCAGGGCCAAAAAGTCAAGCTTACTCAAAACTATAATTCGAGTTTAGCCGGAGAAAAAGAAACCTCGAGGGAGCCAACTAAAGCAGCAAAACGTAAAAGTTACATGTAAAGTCAGAATTTTCTTATCGGGAATGCAATAAACTTGGAAGTGTTTTGTGAGTTTTTTCGGCGGGAAAATGAAAGAGCGACTTCCGGTCCGTGTCCTCTGCCAATCACCGCGGCGCTGTGCTGGAGGACAAAATGACGCGCGCGTTCAGTGATCCAAGACGGACTGTGATTGGCTGTGTACACGGGTCGCCACTAACGCAAGTGCGCATGCGTAAATAAGAGCCCGCGATGTTTTCGTAAGCCGCTGAACGTATCGTTTTGGCTTGGATGGGTTGCTTTCTCATGTGACGTTGAATGATACGTATGGGGCTCCACTCCGTGCCTTCGGCACGGGGAGTTACGCTAATATATAGATTTAGCCACTGGCTAAAAGCGGAGCTCCCGGTTAAATATTTTTATAGGGTGCGTTTACCTATCTTGTTGGGCCGTTGCTAGGGAAAAAAAATATCAGTCCTGCAAAAGATTCATCATGTGACGTATCGCGATGTCACTTATTACAGAAAACATTCTTCTTGTTCTCCATTGCATACTTGCAAATTCAGATTTTTTTCATATGAAGCTTTTACACGATGGTTATAACGTAGCTATTTTCCTCCAGTTCGACAGCTTTCATACGAATTACGCTCATAACGTTTTAACACGTAGCGCAAATGAGCTATAACTTGGCAGGTGAGCAGCCCAAGGAATGCCAACCAAAAATATGATGATACGCTTTGATTGATTGACAATGTGACGTCATAATCACCGTGGGAACATAGCCCAAAAAATTTTAGTTAGGAAATCGGCTATGCAATCAGTTTCTATTTAATCGTCGCAGTAAATGAACGACTCTATCGAAAACCGGACTGAATTCTGATAAAACCGAGAGAAGTTATGACTAATTAAAAAAGTTCAAATTTCCCGCTTTGATGGTCAATTTGACCATATATGGTAAAAATTCGGCGATTCAGAGAGGGCGCTGCTTAAATCTGTTGGAGACATACGTTTCAGATATAGGAATGTCTCAAAATTTGTAGTTACTTTGACTTAGTCATCTGATACTTTAGACGTCATATTACGTCAGTATGACGTCTTCTAACATGCAATTTTTACGTCAAAGTGACGTAAACAAGGTATCGAATTTCATGTCAAAGTCAAAGTAACTACAAATTTTAAAATGTTGCTATAACTGCTTGAAACAACATCATAGGAGTTAACGCGTTGACGTTTAAAATCGCCGAAATTTTACCTTATATGGTCAAGGAACAATTAAATTCCAGAGATTCCGGCGGGAGCTTCGAAATCACGATTTCTTAATAACTTTTGATCTATATGTTCGATTTTAATGAAGTTTTCGGTTTTGGAGTCGGCTTAGTGGTTAGAACATTTACCAACGTTTAAAATGGTTGATATACAAATTCCTAACTTTGGCGCCATTTTCAACGGCCTGTAGTGACGTCACGTTGTCAGTCATCATCTTCAGATTTCCATCAATCGAAACATCTTTCCAGATACTAATACCTTGCCAAATTTGACATAAATCGGATAAATTCCCAGCTCTCTGCATAGCGAGATGGAGGAAAATGATCTCGTTTAGGCCATCGTGTTACCCCACAAATGTTGCTCATAAGGCCGTGTCCCATATAAGGAAGTTACTTTCCTTATTTGGGAGATACGCGTGTTGTTTGCCTACCCTCGAGGTCAATTCTCTAAACGAGTTCAAGTGGCTAACGTCTTTTACTCCGTGATATTTTGTATCAAAAACACACCAAAAACATTGTGAATCGTAGTTTTTTCTGTCAAAAGTAGAAAAAAATAGCAAGTCTAAGCTAAAATAGCGCTAAAAGAATCAAACCGGTTTCTTTCTTTGGAAATTAATGAAATTTGCGTGTAAGATCGGAGACGAAAACAATACCCCCTTGAGATGTAAAAGATAAAACAACCGCCTACAAAGTAACGGCATCCTGACAGTGCAAAATTCTTCAACTGCACATTTCTGCTTTTTACCGCAGTTTCTCGATGTTGTAATATAACCATACCGTCATAAGTTTAAATAAAGCACCTGTTAAAATGAGTTTTCAGGGCAAAAAAGGGAAAGTTACTGCAGTTATTTCGGCGAGATACTAATAAACACACACTTGACCTACAAGTCATGTTATCTATAGTTCCTAGACTCCCGGAATTCTGGCCGAGCAGTTGAAATGAGCAACGAAACCTTGATATGTGTTGGCATTTCAAAGAGCTCCATACCCACAGACTCAAGGATGCTTTTCTCGACTGTACCCAAGTTTGTTCGCCTACCGATGTTGCCTTCTTGAGATATAGACTTTTCTAGTTTTGATGACGTCATCGATGAGGTCATGTCACGTGACCTTGGTAGTGCACTCCCCTTGCCTCAAAAATAACTTTACCCAAGTTTTGTCACCTAGCGATGTTGCCTTCTTGAGATATTGACTTTTGATGACGTCATGTCACGTGACCTTGGTGATGCACCCCCCTTGCCTCCAAAATAGCTTTACCCAAGCTTGGTCACCTAGCGATATTGCCCTCTAGAGATATTGATTTTTTCTATTTTTGATGACGTCATCGATGACGTCATGTCACGTGACCTTAATAGTGCACCCCCCTTGCCTCCAAAATAACTTTACACAAGTTTGTTCACCTAGATAGCGATGTTGCCTTCTTGAGATATTGACTTTTCTAGTTTTGATGACGTCCGATGACGTCATGTCACGTGACCTTGGTGGTGCACCCCACTTGCCTCCAAAATAACTTTACCCAAGTTTGGTCACCTAGCGATGTTGCCTTCTCGAGATATTGACTTTTCTAGTTTTGATGACGTCATCGATGACGTCATGTCACGTGACCTTGGTAGTGCACCCCCTTGCCTTCAAAATAACTTTACCCAAGTTTGGTCACATAGCGATGTTGCCTTCTTGAGATATTGACTTTTCTACTTTTGATGACGTCATTCCGGACGAACGGACGGACGCACAAACCGGAAGTCCTTGACAGAATCGTTTGATGCATATACACTTTTGTTTTGTTCCTTTTTCTCCTGCATGTAGCTAGCTATGGGGCTCCGCTACGCATGCGCCTTCGGCGCCCGCGGGAGCTCCGCTATTAAGTAATGGTCCGTATAAGAACTACCCTTTAAAGCCACCGGCAAATTAAAGCATGCTGATTTCATTGGCGATTTCATTGGCTTAGACACAAAATTCAGTAAAATTACCATGTAAAAGAAACTTTTCTCGGGATCATATTAAGACAGTCCTGTCGTTTTTTACCAATGCGCGCGGGCTGTCTGTGGTATTTTTGAGATCTCGATCCAGGCCCTTTGGCCAAGGAAAAACAAAAAGACCAAGAGAACGATGTTTCTCAAACAGAACGATGTTTCTCAAACATCAGTTTTGGTGAATTTTCTTGCTACATTCCGTAAGATATGAGCAAAAATACTTGCAAACCTTCCAAATAAGGTAACGGGGATTTCCTAATAAGGATGATACTAATTTCTAAATCTTAACTAAGAATGCTGTCAACATAATTCAAATTTCAATTTATGTTCTTTCTATTCTAAGTCGAAGTACAATATAGGATCCTATGTTGATTATGCAGACTTCTGCCCTTGTGTTATAAAGTTTGCTAAAACAAACTGTGACATTAGCTTCTTTAATAGTTTCTAAATGTTCAATAAATACAGGTTGGATGCTCGCCAGTCACGCGATAAAGACCATTTCTGTGCTCTCGGAGTTTGACTGCCTGCACATGTGCATCGGACACGATAGATGCCAGTCTTTCAACTACAAAGAGGGATCGGACACTCGTAAAGGTGTATGTGTACTGAATGACGAAACTCGACACACAAGACCCAATAGGTACATCCCGGCCAAAGGGTTCACGTATCACGAGCCGGAGGCAAAACGCGAGGATTCGGGCGATTCAGGGCCTCATATCATGTCGGTGGAAGAATACCAAATGCGACACGGGCTGCAGTCGAACCGGACGCGGTGCGCGTATAGTCTACACACCTTGCCTCATGGATGGATTTGCTTATAGGCATGAATCCTTGGACGAGAAGTTTGAAATATTAAGCGGAACTTAACCGCCCAATTTGCTTTAAAATAATTCAGACTTCAAAATGTGAACATTATTGCTGTTCAGAATGTTGGGCAGAGATTTTTGTTAAAAGCCAAAAAGAGCCCACGTGTGGCAGAGACTGAAAGCCTGGACTGTAAAAATATGTGATGAGCGTTTTTTGTCTCCTTCATCAGCATTAAACATGGCCGAAAATTCGGTAAAACAAAAAATTGTTTACAGTTTCAGTATATATTATATATTCTGGTAAAGGTTGCAATATCACTTGTGCCTTTGACACATCCCTATTCAAGCAGATTTCCTAACTTGTACCCTTACTGTTATTACGGAATTCAGTGCTGACCCCACTTCCTATTTCTTATACAACTATAGTAATGGATGTTAAGAACCTAAGTAAGGTTTATTTCACCGAATTATTTCCATATACATATACAAATTTACACATCACGTTAGCCAGTTTTATGCTAAGAATATTTTTCACCTTGATCACTAAAGAAATACAGAAATACATCTCTGACAATGCATTATTTGCAGCCCTCTACCGCGCTAGCTTTCCAAGTGAAACCTTCCCTCCAAAGTTCATAATTAGTTTGAAATTCAGGATATTGACTTCATCAAAGAATAAGTTTTCTCTCGGCTTCTTCGGCGAACGTTCACCATGAGCTAGAACAACTTAGCCAAGAATTCACGACCATTCATCCATCATCCCGCATCACGACGCCTGAGAAACTATTGAGGAACACTACCTAGGTCTGTCCTGGAAACAGAACAACAATACCATCAAAAGTCAAGAAAGAAGAAAGCAGAAAGTTCAGTGGCAGATCAGGACATCAGCTTTTATAACTCTAAACTACACCATTAGCTCTTATAAGATCGGTTCCGCGCTGACAGCGAAGGAAATTTTTAAACTGACTTGAATCTGAATCAATCTGAAGACTCGCTGGAAGAGTCGACGTTTGTAAAATAAGCTTAAATCTTAAGCTTTAAACTTGTTCAAGTTGAATTCAGCGATCAGTGAACATCCAAAATCTATAAAATACACTTAAACGAGACCCTACAGGGAAAGGAGAAGTCCCACCGAGCTCCTTCTTGTGTTTGAACTGTTTTCAATATGGCGCAGATTTAGCGATTTAACGGTTGAATATTTGGATCAAGTTGTAGGTCGTAAAACGCAAACTAAAGAAAAACTTACCACGCCAGGAGTTAGCATAGCCATCCATCTCTTCGGATCCATTAGTCTTCATAACAGGAAAACTCAGAAGATTTTGCACCTTTGAATTTATGAATGCCATAACTAGACATCTGGATAGCAGTGAGAATTTGTAGGCCTTAATTTCACGGCGCGGTGAGCGAATACTCCAAGGAATTCCGCCGTTCTATCGCTACTGTTCGGAAGCACCATCTTGCCTCTTGTCACTGTGCAAAAATCGCCTCTATAACCTCTTTAGAAGTTGTCTTTTTATTGGTCGAAAATTTTATGACGCTCTCAGTCTTCCAGTAAACAAAGCCGTCCTTTGTTGCTAATGCAGCGTTGCTATGCTTTTGGGCAACGCCGCGGGTACGTTGGATCGAGGGCGCGCAAAACTAAATGTCGCCTCTGGAGGTGGCGTGAGCTATGGGGCTCCGCTACGCATGCGCCTTCGGCGCCCGCGGGAGCTCCGCTATTAAGTAATGGTCCGTATAAGAACTACCCTTTAAAGCCACCGGCAAATTAAAGCATGCTGATTTCATTGGCGATTTCATTGGCTTAGACACAAAATTCAGTAAAATTACCATGTAAAAGAAACTTTTCTCGGGATCATATTAAGACAGTCCTGTCGTTTTTTACCAATGCGCGCGGGCTGTCTGTGGTATTTTTGAGATCTCGATCCAGGCCCTTTGGCCAAGGAAAAACAAAAAGACCAAGAGAACGATGTTTCTCAAACAGAACGATGTTTCTCAAACATCAGTTTTGGTGAATTTTCTTGCTACATTCCGTAAGATATGAGCAAAAATACTTGCAAACCTTCCAAATAAGGTAACGGGGATTTCCTAATAAGGATGATACTAATTTCTAAATCTTAACTAAGAATGCTGTCAACATAATTCAAATTTCAATTTATGTTCTTTCTATTCTAAGTCGAAGTACAATATAGGATCCTATGTTGATTATGCAGACTTCTGCCCTTGTGTTATAAAGTTTGCTAAAACAAACTGTGACATTAGCTTCTTTAATAGTTTCTAAATGTTCAATAAATACAGGTTGGATGCTCGCCAGTCACGCGATAAAGACCATTCCTGTGCTCTCGGAGTTTGACTGCCTGCACATGTGCATCGGACACGATAGATGCCAGTCTTTCAACTACAAAGAGGGATCGGACACTCGTAAAGGTGTATGTGTACTGAATGACGAAACTCGACACACAAGACCCAATAGGTACATCCCGGCCAAAGGGTTCACGTATCACGAGCCGGAGGTGAGATATGGAGGATATTACGTGGCCGCGTGGAGATTTTATCTTCGAGTATTGAAAATGTATCTCACTAGTGAGCGTGTTCTGTTTATTATAAAAACATCAATTAAGTCCCAAAAAATCCAGTTAGCGAGAGAAATTATATTTCAAAGTTTACCACATGGAGAACAATAATAGGACCGGTTAGCGCAGTGGTAGAGCGCCGGGCTTATGTTCGGGAGGTTGGGAGTTCAAACCCTGGCCGGGCCAACACTCAGGGTCTTTTTCTAATAATTGAGGAGAAGGTGCTGCCTTTGCTCTAACATCTGCAAATGGTTAGACCTTCGCGTCTTCTCGGATAAGGACGTTAAACCGTAGGCCCCGTCTCTCACATACACTACACTAACCGGAACCAGAGGGACGTTAAAGAACCACTAGGACCGTCGGAAGTTGCCCAACCTCAGTGTCACAGAACTCATAATACTAACACACACTCATGTTTATAAAGCTGATTCTTATAGGATGAGTTATCCATTAATGTAAAGCGCTTTGAGCTGCGAGGATAAAGCGCTATATAAGCACGTTATTATTATTATTATTATAATGTCAAGCGCAATTCCTTCCAAATCCCTAAACCATTCTATATAAACTTCGAAATGTATTTTAATACGGTTCCCTTCAAGATTTCTTGATGGAACTAAATCGAGTTACTTCTTGCATACAAACCTTTCAAAAGATGCTAGAATAAAGCCAATAGGTTTTGTACTTATAGTTACATGATTTTTGGTCACTCGTTGCTCGAAACGCTAAAACAATAGCCGTTTTCACACTAGAGGACGGAAAACTCGTCTTGACGGGTTTTTCGTCTGACGAGCTTTCCATCTGATGTGAATTTAGACGATTTCCCATAAAAAATCTGTCTCGTCCCGGTTTTTCGGAATAAGATTTCCCGTCAAAAATCCGTCTCGTCTCGGGGTTTCACACTAAGACGCGTTTTCCGTCTCTAGTGTGAATACGGCTAATATGTCTTAATTTGTTTGTTAGAAAAGCTGTCATTTTCATTTACAGTCACATTGTTCTGCGAATCCCTGCCGCAACGGGGGCCATTCATGCCAACTTGTCCGGAAAGGCCATCACATCGGCCACGAATGTAAATGTCCAAGTTCTTTTACGGGCCCAAGCTGCGAATTCCTAAAAACAGGTAATTCACTTGTATAGAGAGCAAGTTCCTGATGACTGTAGTAAGACACCTACAACATGCGACCAAAGTAGCTGCGTAGGCGATGTCTTGGCTTTTATAGACCGATCCCTATTTTGACGATAGCTCCGCCCACTCATAGCAAACAATAGGAAGTTTTCCCTACGGAATTCAAAATGTCCGAGCAACAAACTTAGATATCGAAGATTTTTCAATAATTATTCAGGTTTTCAAGATAAAAATATAAAATCCAAATTGCATGCAACAACTTCTAACACCTCCCTGCAATCGGTGTCTTTTCCGCGCTCTATGCCAAAGATAAAATTTGGCTTGTCCGACGTAGCAACAGTAGCTAGAGGTATTACAATGAATGTGGGATCGGTGAATTCCCCGTCCCCCTTATTCGATGTCGAAGCCCAACCACTAGTGCGTTTGGCAAAACAACATTGAGTTTTGGGAGGGGTAATTACGAGAAGGGTAATGGACACAGCATTTTTTAGTATGGCGATCTGTAATGATTGTAGACATACAAATCTCAACAATTTCCACTGATTGTAGCCAGTCATGAATTCAACCATGAATGAATTCCGCTGAATATGATGTGGAGAATTATTCAAATGGAGGGGGTGTTATCCATCGACGCCGTCGAGGTCATCGATGCGATAAGTCATCGATATGATAAGTCGCTCGCCTTCAAGAACTTCAAGAATTCACCGGTGGCGCTCAACCAATCAGAAGCGGGAAAAAAGGTTTACGACACGCTGTACGGTCCTGTGATTCTTATTGTGTTTCGATTGTGTTGTTCTTATTAATTATTCATGAATATTTTCATATCCTCTATGTATGACAATGGAAAAACAATAATAGTTAAAGTAAGGCCTAGGGCATACGTCGAATCTCACTCGCGTCGAATCTATTTAATATTTGCTTCGAGGGAGATTCGACTTTATTTAATTTTGCAGCAAACGTCAAATTCATTGTACAATACACGCTTCATTTGATCCCGGGAATAAATTACAAGCACGCTTTCCCTGCACTTTTCGTCCAACAAGTGGGCCCAAAGGAATGCGTGAAGCAGTTTCTTCTATAAAAGAATGCATTTCCCCGTGCATGCTGCGTGTCCAGTTGAGCGTGCATTTTGAATAATTTGACCCGTTCACACAACCAAATCAAAACAATGTGATAGAAAAATTATACTTTTATTTATTATATACTGGTCATGAGAAGCCTGTTCATCAGCGCGTTTTCATTAGATCGGCGGGGTGCTCTTTTTTAGGGCAACTTTCGCATATCCTACTTTCTCTCCCGTGCTTTCAGTTCCATCCGTCTGTGTTCTCGTCATTTTCGAATACGCTGCCTTTATTTGCAAACCTGTATTTCGTAAGTCAAACATAAATGTTTATTGAGCTCGAAACAGGAACAATCCAGATAGCCTTCTTTTGCAGGAATCTGCGACACTCCATCTTTATCTGCGCCATTTTATCTTTTTGAAAGCAAGTTAACATAGAACGCATGCTCTGTAAGGGGGGGGGGGGGAATTCAGGTTTTGTAGATGGGGGAGAGGCTGTTTTCACGACGTTTGCACAATATATCAAATTTTAATCAATTATTTTCAAATTTGCATGATTTAAGAATTGAATTCGATGCGTATTATCCACTCGAATTCAAGTCGAAGTCGAACCAATTAATTAGGGTCGGACTAATTTGCAGCAAACGTTGCATTATACATGTACCTATTTCAGGATAAATAGCTTCGACTGAATTAAATACGAGTAAAATTCGACGTATGCCCTAGGCCTAATTTTAGCTATTTCACCTCTTTATGTTTCAGATCGACGCTCGAATTTTCAAATCAATTTTCCTAGACGATCAAGCGTTGATTACATAATGCTCAAAAGACTCCTCAACTTGTCGAAGTTCACCGTCAGTCTCAAAGTCAAAATCACACAAGGGACAGACCATACTTTTTTCTCGTACGCATCTAACACTCCCAATGGTATCTTCATTCATCAGCGCTCTGGGAAGCTCTGGGTGTGGGTTCAAAACAAGTATCAGTGAGTATACAGCCTTCGTTGCTTGATTCTATTTTTATTCAAGGCTATTTATCTAAATTTTTCAACTTAAAACTAGATCCAATAAGCAGAAGTTCGGTTTTAGTAACATCCAGGCTTAGTTTATCAATGCCTTGAGCCAATATTTGACCTATCGAGTTCCTCATTCATGGACCTCTCTTCAACTTCCACCATAGACACACCTGAATTCTGATATAGTAACTATTATTTAATAGCGGAGCTCCTGCGCGGGCCAAAGGACCGCGCAAGCGGAGCACCATACCTAAGGAAAAAACGTACAGTATACTATCGAGTTGATTTTTGAACGTCACGGACATTATGGATGACGTCATTGATGACGTAAGGGCACGTGACTTTGGTGTAGAGTTCCTCTTATGGTCCAAGTCTGGCTTCTATAGAAGCTACCCTTCGGGAGATATGAATTTTGAGAAATGAGTTAGTCACGTGATATGACGTCATCGATGACGTCATCTATGCTTGAAAAAGGAATATCTCAAGAAAGGAAGACTCTAAACCAACCAAACATGGGTAATGTAGTCCAGGTCACCAGATGAGCGAAATGAAGTGGTCACGCGATGTGACGTCATCGATGACGTCATCTACGCTTGAAAAATCAATATCTCGTGAAGGGAAGACTCTATAACAACCAAACTTTGGTAGTGTAGTCTAGGTCACCAGATGAGCGAAATGAAGTGGTCACGTGATGTGACGTCATCGATGACGTCATCTATGCTTGAAAAATTAATAAATCGTGAAGGGAAGACTCTAAAACAACCATGTAAACCATGTACACATGGGAATCATTTTCATTCACACAGTGGCTAAATCTATATATTATTTATGTTTGTGCATGTGAAGTGAACGAACACCTTTTTTATAGAGATGGATCAAACGAAAAAAATATCATGTTCAATAGTGAAAATTAATCATAAAACATACCAACCAAAATGGCACTCCCGAAAAAACTTGCCACGCAAAGAGCAAAGCGGAGTGAGTATGCAACAATGTACTGACTCGGAGGTGTTTCATAACGAACTCTTTGGTTCTAACAAAAACGCCAGTACTACCTACACAGTAACAGCTCCGCAAGAAAGGGGAGTGCATTAATTAAAGGTGTCTCCTGTGGGATCGGAGTGTTGTGTAGGGTCAAAGACTTTATTGACAGAGACACGTTAATTTCTTTCTACAATGCCTTATCAACCTCAACTTGGGCACTGCAGTGAGGTTTGGGACACCCTTGGACAGGGCCATGCTAAAAGATTACAAGTTTTGCAAAACAGGACTGCCCGAATTATTTTGAGCCCCGTCTTGAGGCACTATCGACCTTAGAGTGGGACTAGAAATTGAAAGGGAAACAGCCAAGTTCAAGATAATGTTTCAAGTGCTAAAAGGCCAAGTCCCAACATGCTCTAGCACTTTTATCATAATAAATGTAAATAATTTGTTCATAATTTTTTGGGGAAATCAGCTGTTATTGTCAGGGTTTAGCGTTACAACATAAAGCTATACCACTACTACTACTAACATAACCACTGTTTAGCAGAAAAGAGGGTGTGCTAATAGTAATAGGGCAACCTGTTTAGATGGTGCAGGGAGTGGGAGGGGAAGTAAGAGGGGCAATGTCAGTTGTAACGTCTTTCTTACATACGGCAACAACTTGTTAATGTCTTCGTCTTGCGGAACATATCCACTTTGTGCCAGAAAATGTAAAACCAGGAAATGTGATTTATTCATGGGTTATTATTTACCTTCAACATTCAACGAGTCATTTACTATAATTCTGCAAAGAGACTGAAACTCAAACTCTGTTATTATACTGAACTATTCACCAAATTGACCCGAACGGAAGACGAATAGTGGCAGATATATACCGAGGCGTGAATCGACCCTGGGGGTAATAGCCACTTTATAGTGTGGACCAAATAAGTTGGACAAAATATGAATTATGACTTAGAATATTCAATGCAATGTAATTGCATATATACTGCCTAGAAACGTTTGCTGCTACGCGTCGCAACACATTGATGGATATTACAAGTTTCAAGAGCCAATCTAACGGGAGGGGGGAGGGGATGTGTACTCGGATATTAAAATGACGGGGTGTCCGACGTATTTTTTGGATATGAAATTTGTAGTAAAAGTATTTTTGGGGGTTGAAAATTCTACCGGCCATTTTTTCGGGGGTAGAAAAATCCGCTGGTATTTTTTGGGGGTTAAAACTTCTGACAGGCTAGCTGATTATCAGGAAACATAATGGGACGGGCATCATGTGCATGCTGGTATTAAATAGCCGTTTTAGGCTTAAAAAGTTTGGTATTTTTCTGGGTATCAAGGTATGAAATTTATGGCTCAAGGGATTTTTTGGGGGTATGAAATTTGGAGCTCCCTTGGACCCGTTATTTTTATATCCGAGTACCCCCTGGGGCCAATCATCAGTGCGCACGGAATTAAATATTCACTGAATTGGTGGATACTATATAAATACTTTTACTACCTTGTAGGAGGAATAATTTTGACATTAAAATCGATGGTAAATGGCACAGTGTGGTCTGTACGTGGGAAAGCAACACAGGAAAGTACCGAGTCTTCGTTGATGACGTCTTACGTGGGGAAGGCTCTGTAGCTAAAGGACGGACTGTTTCCGGCGGTGCAGGGAACGTTGTTCTTGGGAACGACCTTGATACTCAAAACGGTGGCTTTCGCAGTACGGATGCTCTGGTAGGATCGATAACGAGAGTGAATCTTTGGGATTTTGTGTTGCCCGATGAGTTGATTTCATCTGTTAGCAAAGGCTGCGGAAATGAAGTCGGAAACATAATCTCCTGGCCGCAATTACGTAATGATACAGTTGTATACCACGGCCAGGCAGCATTCCAGGAACCCTCGCATTGCACCATCTAACGTAAGCAGCCAACGATCTAAAACTTCTGTGCCAGGAATATCAGGATTTGCCGGAATGAACCTTTCTTGAACTTGAAGACCTACAGGCAGTGGACTTTCTCTGTAGCTGTACCCTTACTTTGGAACAGGATTCCATTTGATGCCAGGGCTAAGTTCCAACGTAACTGGCTTTACGGCTAAAATCGTTCCTTCGCGACCTGCGTTTTCAAACATCGATTAGTTTTTCGCTTTGCTGCCCCGCAAGTCAAATCTTATGTGCCAATCAGATTCTTACCCTGTTTCGCCTAGTGCAGTCGCCTGGCTTTCCGTCGCGACGATGTCTGGTTTTAGTTCAGAGGGAAGCCAGTTGACTGCACTAGGCGAAACATGGTAAGAGTTTCATCGGCTCAGATAGTTTGACCAACGTGACAGCAAAGTCCAAAATTCCAACAATTTGATGTTTTTGAAAACGTGGGGCGCGATGCAACGTTTTTAGCTGTAAGAAACTGCTTAATACTTGCCAGCTAACCCAGAGAAGTTTTAGAAAAGCATGCAGGCCCGTGGAAAAAGGAATGCAGAAAGCAAAAAAAAAAACAGGCAGAATCGTTAGACGTTTTCTCGATCCGCACCACGGTTCGGTGAAATCCGTAAAAGTTCCCGAGAAAAATGGTATTTCCTCGAAAACCGTTTCTCAAAAAGGTTAACCTTTCAATAAACGTGAATTATGATTTTCCCAAGAATTAACGTTTAAGAAAGAAAAGATCTCGTTGCGCATGCAGCAGGTTATGAGCGACTGTTACAATAGAACCCTTGGTAAATAAAGACGAGGCATTTTGTATCCAGGTACACTTAGAATGACAGATAGGAGGTAAAACAAAACGGTGCACATGCATGTTACGCATGCAGGCATTTGGTTTCCAGGCACACATACACTTAGAATGAAAGACAGTAGGGTAAAACAATCGGCACTTCTCGAATTAGGTCGGGAAGCGGGTTACACCGGCTTTCTATCCTGATTTCCAACGGCTTATTTAAGCAAAGCACGTATTTAGGGATTCGGTGTTATTTTGAGTTTGATCCTTTCGCAAGATATTATTGTTAAAAATCGGATATTCTTCGAGAAGTGGCGTTTTTTTAAAGAGCCTTTGTCAGCCGCCATTTTGACAGCATAGCAACATACCAAGTCGGAGAAAACATCCACTTCCATCGGCTGATTTAGAGAATGTACAGCAATTTTCTCGATTGAATTTGTTAGATCAAATCTGAAACTTTATTTAGATATTTCTACACGTAGTTCGTCTTCTAATATCAAACGAAAACAATAACAAAGGGGTGGCTGACACGGGCTCTTTACGTTTTTAAAATATTTTGTTTAGTTCAAAACTTTGACCTTGGAAATTTAAAAGTTCAGACACGGTTTTTAAGAAACACCTTTAAGGATTAAAGCAATGTGTTACTTGGGAGTCAAGGTCAAGCAGTTCTGCAGGGGTAACTATTGAAAGTGTCACACCCACATTTTAATACAACCTTTTTAAATAATATATTTGTTAAAAAAATATTTCTTTTTGCAATAGCCCGCTTCTATAAGCTTTCCAACGATATATAGGTTGACATGTTTTGGTTAAACTAAGGAGTTGTCGCGTTTCTCGACCTAAAACTACTCTCCAACGCCTGCAAGTAGGTTAGAGGACAGTAGGTGTCATTTAGCAATAGCTTAACATATAATGCAATCTTTATTTGCGTTAATATTTTAATAATATCCTGGCTACAGCGGACCCCCTTTTTAAACATCTCTAAAACAAAGTTTTGCTATCACTTTTGCACGAAATTTCATAATGGTGTTCAATTTAATTGCTTCAGATATTTAGAGAGTCTTAGCCAGTTCGGCTGAACCAAAATAAATTAAACAAATAAATAAGCAAACAAATCTCAATTTTGGTCTCGCCGAATTGGCTAAGACTTTCTTAATACCGAGGCAATTACATTGAACACCAATTTTGAAATTTCGTGCAAAATTTTGTTTTAGAGATGTTTAAAGAGGAACAAGGGGGTCCACTGTAGCTGGGATATTATTCAAAGTGTTAACGCAAATAACGATCAAAATATGTTAAACTATTGCTAAAAGATACCCCCTACTGCACTCCAAGTTTGATATCCGTCACATGAATATTATAAAAGTTATGACCGAATTTTATATTTGACTTTTCGTGGAGGTAATGAGTTTCTGCAGAAATTTCCTTTGATAGATATCGAGAAACCATCTGGTTTTGTGCGCCAGTATACATAACACATAACACATTTGTGCGCCACATACATAATACATAACGGATACATAACACCTTTATTTATCAGTGTAATGATTAATCGACATTCCTTCAGGAACAGCATGCACACGAAGAACTTCCAATCAAAAATCAGACTTTTGTTATTAAAATCAAGCACCTTTGAATTATGTTTAATTGGTTAACGTTGAGTGTTGATTTTTTGGCGAGAACTGACGGAAGTTAGCGGTCGCCCACGAATCCCCGAGTTTTCCGCGATAAACAACATTTAATAATAACAACAATAATTTATTTCCCACCTGCAAGCAGGTTGCTGAGCGTCCTGAATAGCGCCCCCACCCGGTCTCATATATGGTATACGGGTATGCGCCGCCCTATAGGCGGATATCTTGTGACGTCAGTGTTTACATATTTTAAGCAATCGTGAAAGTCAGCAAGCGTAACGGAGCTACAAAAATAGTTTTTCGCTTGTTTGGTCGCTGATAGGATATGTATTTCAGTATGGCTACCCAAGTGCAAACAAATTTCGATCAAAGTTGTGCCGGGACAGTTTATTTCAAAACCTTTTCATAATTAACAAAATTCCGCTTTGATTGCAACAAATTGGACAACCCTGGCGGTACGGTATACAATTTTGACTGTAGGTCTACGGTACGGTATAAAAAACGAGGATTCTTGGTATCTGATAGGGTCAGGTTTTTAAAACCTTTGTGGCACACCCCTACCCAAAAATCAGTGGATCGTCGGTATCCTCTCCCCGGGATACCGACGTGGATCGATTGTCGTGTAAACTTTGGCAACTTCAATTGTGCAATCATTTTAGTAGATCTAATTGTGTCTGACTCCGAGAAAAAAAGGATTGAAGTTGTCGGCTCTTCTAGAACCCAAGGTAGGAAACTGGAGAGCTTTGTATTGCATATATGTCAAATACAGATACTTGTATTCTGTGTATTATATCATCCCACTTATTGCTTTGGTCATAAGCATTTATATTTATTTCTAATCTGGTCACCGTCTTGAAATGTTCTAGCCAAAATACCACTTGTTTAAAACATTGCCTCCAATCAATATCGTTTCCAATGGTTTCTCAGCTCTCCTTCGCGCGTGAGGCCATCTGGGTAAGAGATTACATTGGTCGATTGATACTTTGCGGTTAATTCGACAGGGCGGAACAAGGCTTTCTATGCAGGTTCTATCTTCGCAATTTATGGATGTAGTCCTTACCGATTTTAGCCAATTTGAAGATAGAGCGGATTTCAGATGACTGTCGTGAGTAATTCGCAATTACTTTGAAATCACTCCTTTACACGGCCGGGCCTATAAGGATCAAAAATCGCCGGGGTTTGTTGTAACTTTGTGAGTTTTAATCCAATCACTACCAAATTTCACATGTAAATAGTACTCATGAAATTAACAGACATAGTAATTTTGGAATTTTCAAATTAACGAATTTTGGCGGCAAAATGACGTCATCAATCTTACACCAAAATTTTATGACTTGGATATGAAAGAGCTCATTGAGATAGCCACAAAACCGAAAAGATTTTTGAAATAGCCCATTCCCTTGAGAAGTTATGAATATTTTAAGTTTGCAATGTCCGCCATTTTGTTTTTTAGACAAAATGGCAGCCATTGGCAGCCGGTACAAAATTGCAGGGCTTGTTCTAACTTGGTGAGTTTTAATGCAATCACTTCTAAATTTCACATGTAAATAGTACTCATGAAATTAACAAACAACGTAATTTTAGAATTTTCAAATTAACGAATTTTGGCGGAAAATGACGTCATCAATCTTAAACCAAAATTTCAAATCGATCATATGAAATTTTTGAGAATCGGATATGAAAGAGCTTATTGAGGTAGCCACAAAACCGAAAAGATTTTTGAAATATCTCGTCCCGTTAAGAAGTTATGGATATTTTAAGTTTGTATTTCGACGGAACGCTGACGAAAACAAAATGGCGGACATTGCAAACTTAAAATACTCATAACTTCTCAAGGGAAAGAGATATTTCAATAATCTTTTCGGTTTAGTGGCTATCTCAATGAGCTCTTTCATATCCAAGTCATAAAAAGTTCATATGATCGATTTGAAATTTTGGTGTAAGATTGATGACGTCATTTTCCCGCCAAAATTCGTTAATTTCAAAATTCCAAAAAGACTATGTTTGTTAATTTCATGAGTACTATTTACATGTGAAATATGGTAGTGATTGGATTAAAACTCACAAAGTTAGAACAAACACGGCGATTTTTGATCCTTATAGGCCCGGCGTGTTAGGTTTTCCTCAGAATCGGTGTAATCACTTCGCGATTGGTTTCACTACAGTCATATGAAACTCGCTCTATGGTATTTAGATACTAAAGGGGCTGCGTCACGGTGTTTTTAAAAAAATTAGCTTCTTAATTTGAATGCAATCATCCCCATATTTGGCATTAGCTAAATAAGCAATGAGGTAAGTTTTTAGCATTTAACAAACATAGGCCGGTCAGTATTTTGGCTCACCATCAGCGGCAACCTGACGTGTATATATACTTTGGCCAAGGCATAAGGGTAGCAGAGGTAGCAGAGAGATAACCTTCAGTTTTAGTTCCGCAGATGACTCGCTTGATCTCGCAGCTCGAGGGCGTCCCGAGGGATTGGATGGATGACTTCAGCATAAATTATGCTACTATCGTGCTAACGCAGGAGTGAGGGAGTGAGCGAGTGCGTGACATCGAGCCTCGCTATAACTCTAACACATATTTCTGTTCGTTTTCATGGGAAGTTTAGTGTAACGTTCGAAGAAATCCAAGATGGCGGACGTTTTCCGGGGTCTAATTTATCGCACCGTCAATAAAGGCTTTCCTCAGCCTGTTCTTTCCTCGTGTGTATTATGGCCTGGGTCAGCCCAGAAAATCGAGAAAATTACACAATTTCCAATATCTTTACTAATCATTAATGATAGATTTTATTTCATTTAATCCTGGATAATTGATTGTTTCGTCAAGTAAATAGCACAGCATTTCATAAAGAGAAATGAAATGGCAGCTAATTCTATGTTAACAGAATCCAAAAATCCGCCGTTTTTGCTTATTCAAGCTAATGGACCCTGTTTGCGAAGTTGTCGTCAAATATACCTTGTCGGTGCTAAACAGCAAAGATCAAAGCGAATCCGAAAAGTTGCCATTGGGAGGAAAATGGAGCAATAATAAAATAATTTCACTAGCTAGCGGAATTCGCAGGAGCAATGGTAATAAAATATTCTTCAGTAAAACCACTTAATTATTATAAAGTTCATTAAGACTTCTGTCAGTTAAAAACTGAATGAACTGTCCAGAAATCCTTTATTCAATTGGTTGTTAGGGCTACATCGCACGGAATCGATGCAATTTAGTAAAGAAGAAGTAATATAAAATATCTAGAATGTGAGAAGAACAAGCAAAAAAGTGTTAAGAGAGGATGGCCGCGCGGAGATACGATAAATTTTATGTTGGAGTGTTGAACATTTATCTCACGAGTGAGCTCATGATCTCCAAGCGGCCATGTATTATGTCTATTATACAAACAGCAGTGAAATACTTTTAGGTCATGATTTCTTTAAGAAAGTCCGAGAAGGGTCGAGCCCAAGCCAGAGTCATATAAGACTGTGAAAATTTCACAGTATGAAGATATCAAGCTTTCGTACAAGAGATACCATGGTATTTCACTGATGTTTATAATAGACGTTAATGCCCCATTTGATTCAATCAGAATTATAATAGTAATGATAATAATGATGATTTATTACAGAGTTTGCAAGATAAGGAGCCTCTTCTTTGTTGTTGAATGTCTCTATTTGAAATAATATTGTTTAAAAAGACGTGAAAGAAAAGTAAAGGTGCATATGTCGCATCAGGAGGGAAAAAGGCCGCCTTTCTGTTATGGCGGCCAAAACTCTTCTCTATAATGGTCCTTTTCCAGTCTAAAATCCTTAATGTATGTTTATACATCATTAATAAATTCAAATGGCTCCGTTAATTGATGTAGGTTCGTTTTTTCTGGTAGGTTATCTCAAAAACCGTGCAGCATCTTTTTGGATCAAGAAAAGGCGTTTGATCGACCTGACGTGACAAGAAGTTTAGCTACTAAAAGAGTTAATTGATGTAGGTTCGTTTTTGTGGTATGTTAACTCAAGAATCGTGCATGCAGCATCTTTTTGGATCAAGAAAAGGCGTTTGATCGACCTGACGTGACAAGAAGCTTAGCTACTAAAAGAGTTTCGATACCTGTCCTCCAGTTTTACATCGACTGATTTGAGGTATAGTTAATCAATAGTTAATCCTTCCCTGTGCACACACTTGAATAGGAAACAACAGTCTTTGGGCATTTGGGATTTGGAATTTTTCAATTGTGGAATTTTTCAATTTTCACACAAGGAAGACTTAGTTAATTTCCGAATTCGTAGCTTTGAAAAATATTTATTTTGCGGCTTCCTATTTCACCGTACGCCCAAATATTTCAAAAATTTGTTATTTTCTAATAACTTGCCGCATAACGTAATATTAAATACCCATGTATATTTAAATTAAAATTAACAAAAATGCTAAGAAAAGAAATAGGTACATTTGACTTATGTAGAATTCTGCAGTTATTATGAGTTATATAGGAATGTTAGCACGTCAGCTCCGTGGACCCTCTGCGGAATGGCGGGATCATGTAGAGATCAACTAGAAACAATCACAAAATTCATTGAAATCGGTCAACATTCGGTATAGATCTGCATCAACGCAAAGAAAACAGAAGTTTCGTTGACAATAACCTTAACATACACAGGTGGAAATGAAACAAAATAAAAATAGATTCTGCTAAATGAATTCAGAAAATGAAATATTCAAATGGGCCAAAGATTCTATAAACATCACCAGAACTATATACTATAGAAAGACACTTCGCTAGGGCGATTTCAAGCATTTATAAGGATCTTACATGAAAACAGACTTGGTTATCTATAGACTCTACTATAAGGTAAATAGTAGCTTTTAACATTATGCAAGTTTTAGTTCCAAGGTGACTTTACATAAAGAGGTTCGGTAAATATTTCGCTATATCAATATATTTCGTGGACGAAGGAGAGACCTCGAAGCAGGAAAAAGAAAACCTTGCGAAAGTTTGGCAATAACGTTTATGAATTCTTAACTAAGAATTGGGACGTTTAAGGAAAAAAAGAAAGGGATTACCACGCCAGATTAAGCAATTTAAGGTAATTTAATTTGGTAATAACATAACTCTTTTCTAACCAAGTTAATGTGCAATGTTTACCTAATTCTGCTCTGCTACCAGCTATTACAATTTTAATATTTTAAAGCTTTTAACAGTATAGGTGATTTCGTTACTCCGCGGTCATTGTGATGAGGCAGCGTATGTGATTAATTTTGTTTTGTGAGTTATAAGAATGGGCGCCACACCTTACAAGGATTTTGAAACCCCAGCTTCTGAACAGAGTGTAGCGACAAGATATATTTGTTTGCTGACTGAAGTGACTCAAATTAATGTAACGTTGCAATATAGTTTTTAGCATTTACTTTTTAAGAAAATGTTTTCTGATTGTTAAAAAGGAATTTAAAACACAAAGTTTAATCGATCTATGGAATGGGTTTGCCTGTCGTCTTTTTTATTAAAATATCCTCAAGCGCCCCTTCTGTCATACAACTATGTAAATATTAAGATTTAGAACGAGAAAGAGAAATATAAGTTGATACCTATGAAAAGGTTGACTAACTTCAAAGTCTTAGCATCTAGATTTAGCGAAGTCATTGCGCACCTGTCAAGGGCTCGATTTAATGAATTGCTTTTGCAGGCGTATAAATGTACTAGAGCTGTCTGTTGAAAAAAAGTGTGACCGTGTTTGATTTTACCCCACTTTGTCCATTCACTGATTTCAGCAAATCTTTAAATTTATTCAAAGAAAACGACTTCAAGTGTAAGCTTATTAGTTGTGTTATTGACTGGCAAAAAATGACAATAATCGGGGAACGCTTTATAACTAAACTCGGTGTCTAAAACTTTGTTGTTTTGTCTTTGTATATGTGTAGGCCATCTAAATTTGGCGTTGAACACCGTCAACATCGAATCTTGGTTTTCATTTGTTTATATTAAATTTCCCTTCTCCGCGAGCTCATCAACAAATGAGTAAAAAACTCGTTGATGTGATAATTTTCTCTTTTCTAAAACCACTTCCATTTATTTATTTGTTTTGAAAATTCATTATGTCAAAACAATACGTTTAGGTAGGCAAACAAACCAAACGTCAACAAGATCGGATTGAGTTGAGCCTAAACGATGGATGTTCGTATTTCATATTCTTTTCCGCATTTTTTTGGTATGGCTTTTCTTTCATATTTCTTATTTCATATGAGACATTACATTATCATCACAGCGGATGACAGGTTAGACTTATCAAGCGGAGCGAATGTGAATTTTCATAACATCTGGTAATCATGGCACCTTGCATTTAACACCTGCTTAATACCTTGCCAGTCACTTCACCTCCCAAACTACACAAATTTGAAAGTGCTTTTATTAAAATAAATCCTTTCTTCCAGGAGAAAAACGTGAACTTCGGATAGCGTCATGAACATAGTTTCTTCCTGAAATACTTAAATCAGGTAAGTCAGCTTTTCTTATGTAAGTGAAATTTTACTGTTCTCAGAAGTATACAGTAACGACAAGCACAAATACTGATCCTCGGCAAAACTTAATTGTACTCTTTTTATATAAAAACTTTAATTTTTGTTTTAGACTGGGAAAATTCCAAATGTTGTAACATTTTTAGCAATTTGAATCTCTTAAGATGTTCTTTAAAAAGTTGTGAATATTTTTATTTATCAGTTACTTTCAGAGAACCTTGCCGATGTAGATCTACCAATGAATACCTTTTTCTATTTGTTGGTATTCTGGGAACTTGGTATCCTGTGTTTTGGACGGGATGGTGTACAGAATGAAGAAGGCAAAAGGATGGCGATATTTCGAAGAATCGAGAAAGGTAAAAATTGTGTGATGTGTAATATAACTTTCGCGGCGGAAGAACAAATAAAAAAGATACATTATTTGCAAATAAATGCAAACAAGTCAATTAACAAGACACTTCATTGACAACCACGTAACTATTTTAAAGAAATTTTCATCGGGATATTATATCCTTCAGTCGTTTTATGTATAAATAATACCATCGAATCGATAAATCGCTATTGACTTTCCAAGTAAAATCGTTAAGCTCCTACACTTCTTTCTTAAAAACGTGGCAAAAAAACGGAATATCTAACTAGGAGCTTTACTTATGGTAGAAGTGATTGTCACAGTTTTGTCTCCATTAAATATATTTTTTTCATTAATAAATATATTTTTTTCATTAATAAATTCAAATGGCTCCGTTAATTGATGTAGGTTCGTTTTTCTGTTATGTTAACTCAAGAACCGTGTGTGCAGCATCTTTTTGGATCAAGAAAAGGCGTTTGATCGACCTGACGTGACAAAAGTTTAGCTACTAAAAGAGTTTCGATACTTCTTCTCCAGTTTTACATCGACTGATTTGAGGTATAGTTGATCAATAGTTAATCCTTCCCTGTGCACACACTTGAATAGGAAACAACACTCTTTGGGCATTTTAAATTTTGGAATTTTTCAATTGTGGAATTTTTCAATCGCTATTGACTTTCCAAGTAAAATCGTTAAGGCAAAAGGATGGCGATATTTCGAAGAATCGAGAAAGGTAAAAATTGTGTGATGTGTAATATAACTTTCGCGGCGGAAGAACAAATAAAAAAGATACATTATTTGCAAATAAATGCAAACAAGTCAATTAACAAGACACTTCATTGACAACCACGTAACTATTTTAAAGAAATTTTCATCGGGATATTATATCCTTCAGTCTTTTTATGTATAAATAATACCATCGAATCGATAAATCGCTATTGACTTTCCAAGTAAAATCGTTAAGCTCCTACACTTCTTTCTTAAAAACGTGGCAAAAAAACGGAATATCTAACTAGGAGCTTTAATTATGGTAGAAGTGTTGTCACAGTTTTGTCTCCATTAAATATATTTTTTTCTATGGAAACAAATGTTCCGATTTCACAAATGACACCAGTAAGTCACTCGATGTCCAATGGAAGCGCAAGCGCTAAAGAATACGTCAGTTCAGAGGTTTTCAGGCTGAAATCAGGTCAGGTTCCATTTATTTTCCTTGAATCAAATATTCCTAGAATCAAATATTACACAAAGTAGATGATACTTTTCGACAAAAACATTCTGATAATCTGTACTATTTTTAGTTATAGCTAAAGTACATGTTTCCCTCTGCGCGTTTTCAAAACGTTTTCACAACGGTCAGTGGTATAGTTTTTTTTCTGTCCGCCAGTGAAGCCACTTAAGCCAATCAGGGGATGCTTTACCATTGGTCAAGAGAAAACGGTTGGTATGATTATGATATCCGTCCCAAAACAATCCGGTTGGGATGAAATACGGAGTAGTATGGCGCTATCATTCGCTAAATCGCATTTCGGTTCGGATCGATTACCTTATTTGGTCATAATACCGGTTGGAGTGACAATGGTTGAGCCGTTTGGAATGCCCATTGGTAAAGAAAATTCCGTTGTTGTTCGAACCGGAATAGCGAGGCAACCTCTGAAGTTTGTCCACTCATTCCAACCGGTGTTACTGAAAAATGGACTGAACCAACCGCATTCCAACCGGAATAGTCGGCTTGTCGTCACCAATGGAAGCACCCCCAGGTGCTTGCTTTGTTTCACCTAGTGCAGTCGACTGCACTAGGCGTAACGAGACCTCTCTTTGATTGGCTTTGATGGTTTTAAAACTTCAAGCAAAGTTGTGAATATTTTTATTTATCAGTTACTTTCAGAGAACCTTGCCGATGTAGATCTACCAATGAATACCTTTTTCTACTTTGCAAAAAGCAAACTCAAACCACGTTTTGAAAATTCAAAGCGTGAAACAAGGAAAAGATTCCTGTAAAAAGTTTTCTAAACAAAATGCTCCAGAAACCCTGTAATTTCCTCTAATTAAGACAAATTATTTTAGAGACTCGAGCAATGCTTGGCCAAAAATATTGTTACTTAAAGGTTTGATACCTAATGCCTTTACTTTGGTATGATTTTGAATATTCTCATGAAAGAAATAAGCAGTGGTAGTTCCGCCACAATATTATCTTGGAGACCTGAGAAACTAAATGTCAAGGTTTTCTAAAAAAAATCAGGGATATATATATAGGATTGTCATTTTCCTGCTAAATGCAACATTTCTGTAAACTTGGAATTTTATTTTCTTATGGGGTTGGCGGGACGATAACAGCTTATCACTTATGTTCATACCTTTCAAAAAACACCAAAACCAAATCAAAAGGCTTTTTACTTTTGAGTAGCAAGTACCGCGTTTTGTTCAAATTGCTTGAAGTTTTAAAACAATCTTTTTGTACAGTTTTCTAACTGTTGCAGCCAGAAAAGAAAGCCGCTTTTGATTGACTTCCAGAAAACTGGGAATCGGTCATTTGTGCCATAAAAGATCGTACGTACGCGGAAAGCTGAAAATCTCATCGTCTACTCCAAGTTGCCAAAATTGTCAAAATTAGACCGTCCTGAAATTGTTAACACATTAGCCTGTTTGTAAATGTTTGGCATTTGTAAAGCTGTCTGGCGAAGAAATTCTAATTATTTCCTATAAAAGGTGCAAATGTGAAAAGAGAGAAACATTTGCAACTCCGTATTGTAAATAAAACACAAGTCGTAGTTTGTAGTAGTTTATGAGCCTGTTTACCGTTGATAATTTACTATGCTTGTTGAATACGCCTAAAATCCCAAGGGGATTCTCTGCTCAAAATGTTACTCTGTAACTTCATTAATAAGTTTAAAAAAACTTTGGAGCAAACCGAGCCGTTTTGGACGACAGCCGCGGATGGATATCGGGCAGTTGAAAGATCATGTTCTAAAACAAGCTATCTTTTTCTACAGTTTTCTAACTGTTGCAGCCAGAAAAGAAAGCCGCTTTTGGTTGACTTCCAGAAAACTGGGAATCGGTCATTTGTGCCATAAAAGATCGTACGCGAAAAGTTGAAAATCTCATCGTCTACCCCAAGATGTAAACATTGTCAAAATTAGAACGTCTTGAAATTGTAAACACATTAGACCTTTTGTAAATATCTGTGACATTTTCAGTAAAAAGCTGTCTGGCGCAGAAGTTCTAAAGATTTTCCTCGACAGGTGCAAAGTCAAATAAAAAGGCATTTGCATTTTAGTCTTGTGAGTAAAACTTAAGTCGCAGTTTGTAGTAGTTTATGAGCTTGTGTGGACGCCTAAAATCTCAAGGGTATAAAACGGTAGATACTAGATGCTATATTTCAAAACCCCCTCCCTTCGGAAATGGTCGGCCGACCGATCGTCGGAAATTCCCCAACACTTTGGTTACAAGATGGCGGCTTTCTATGGATGATGTCGGGAGGATAGCAATGGGTCAGTTTCAACACCCTGCAGTTTAATTTGAAGGAGTTTCATGCACTTCTCGGGTAAAGAAAAGGCTCAATCTCGGAATTTTACCCATTTACTCGCGCATCAAAGTAAGTTATTTTGTTGTCGAAAAATTAGCCATCAATCCAAAGCTACGATGGGGGTTTTGACCTATAGCACCATGCTATATCTCAAAACCCCCTATTCTTGTATCAGCCAAAATAAAGTGAATTAACCACTTGGTTATTGTTTATTTGACCCACTCATTGTGTCTTCATTAGATAGGTGCGTGAAAACGGGAAGAATATATTGTACAGGTTTCATATTTTTGAACTTTTAAGCCTGAACTGCTATACTTATATTCTTCTGTCTTATCTTTTAGAGCTGCTCCAATGTAAATCACTCTTCAATGAAAAAGCCTATTGTATTAGAACTTTTTAAGGACAGTTTTAGGGAGACCAGTCTTTATTTAAACACGCAAGCTTGGGGGATGGTGATGTGAATGAAAAATCTGTGAAGACGAAGAGCTACGTGCAAACTTATCACAAAAGATAAAAAAGCTGCGGAAGCATACCGAGATTATAGCAAAATATGCATTTGACTGCTTTCGCCTAATAGGAATACTTTTATATTAAGTCCCCCAGATCAGTGAGATTAATGTAAATATGTTCGCCCTTTTATTCTTTTTCTTTTCTCTTTTTTTTTCTCTTTTCATGTTTAAAATTATTGGAACAAAATACCATGCGCAAACAGTTCATGGTACCAATAAAATATGTCTATGTCTATGTGAATAGTTTACTGCCTTCAGACGCTTATGACGAAGCGTCCTCACTAAGTCATTAAGAAACATAATTACACCTGATGCTTATGACTCTTCCTTATGACACTAGTGCATTAGATGCATACAGCAGCTGTTAATCTATTAGGAAGGAGTCTTAAGATTTGGAGCATTCTCTCATACATTTACTGTTTACTTCTTGCACATTTTTCTTAGCCTGAATTTCAGACGTATTTCAGACGCCCTTTTGGTACCTTATAGGTGTGAAATTGAAACTTCCCAACAAGTACCCCCGCCCCATAGATAGGGGATTCCACCCCCCCGTATTTTGTTGCGAAAATCCACTGGGTAAGGGCACCAACAGGAAGACGCTGCCCCTTGGATTTCAAGATGCAAGAAAGTGATCTGTGTGAAGATCTGAAGAGCTCAGCTACTGAAATCTTCATATTGCATAACGCATCTGATTCACTCGATTGAAATTTCCCACGCTTCTGAACAAAGTGTCTACAATGCATGCGTATATTTCAACACAGGGATCCAACAATGTTTGGGATGGCAAAATATGGAAGGATGCAATGACTGGAATGGCTGCGGCAATGTAAACGAGAAGTGATAATAATGATAATCTTTATTTGCCTTCAATAAAAAATGTACATACAATTGAGTTAAATTCTTTCATGTACACAGCTTATTAAAAATGTAGGCCATTAGGGAATGTTCATCAAATGGGCATGCCAGAAAATATATGTACCCCAGGGAGGCATTTGGACATTCTGAAATGGAGGGGGTTTTCAAGCTCGGAATTCTGCCTGCATGGGAGTTTTTTGAAGCTGGAAGCTAGGTTAACCTCTCAGGAATTCTATATGCATTGGGGTTAAGCCATTTTGGAACTGGACGCATGGGGGGTCAAAAACTAGTGCCCCCTGTTCCCGGGGTACATATATTTTCTGGAATTGCCCAATATGCTGAAGGGGATTTGAAATATTAAAGGTCATAGAGCCACAGAGACCCTCGTGTCTCCAGAAACTTTCCATGCCCCTTCAGGTGTCTTTTGTAAGGACACATGCACAGGGGCACATCTAGGGGAGGGGTTGTGGGGATTGAAGTTATTTGATTTGTAGTTATTTTAACTCAGTATGCTATAAAAGGTGCCAATAAAATTGCCTGTCGCCTGTCGCCGGTCTGTCTGTCTATCCAGTCCAACTTAATGCTGCACCCCATCCCCCCTCCCCTCCCACTCCCCTCCCAAAAAAATCTGGATCTGTCACTGAATGCAACAAATATGATATGAGAAACATCAAAGAAAGTTGTAACCTGAATTTCAGCAAGAGTACATAAATAAGAGTGTACAACATGACAATAGGGCGTGAGAGAACCTTTAGACACACCTAGTTATTTTTAGATTGGCACTTAGTCTTTTCTATACATCCCCTAAGGCCACGCACAGAGAACAACAAAGGCAGAAAACAATAGGCCTAATTAAAGAATACAGTTTTGCAAGAGCGTGCGTATCGGTTGAGCGGTTGTAAATACCAACGTTTTTATGAGCTCCCAATGAAATGAATTTGATTGGCTACAAAAACAATAGCTTTGCAATTTAGCGAGAAAAACAGTTCTAAAAATAACTAGGTCTGTGCAAAGGATCTCTCACGAATACCATATCGGAGTTGTTCACTCTTATTATGTACTCTTGATTTCAGCTATCTTTTTTTTACACTCCAACACTCATAGCAGGAGTTGGAGTGTAGGAATTCCTACACTAGGCAGGAGTCTTAAGAAAAGACAGCTGAAATTCAGGCTAAGAAATAAAACAGTAAATGTATGAGACAAGGCTTAAAATCTTAAGACTCCTGCCTAAGACTTAGTGAGGACGCTTCATCATAAACGTCGGAAGGCACTAAATGCACAGCACAAGCACGATCATAAGACATTCAATGTTGAATTATTTCACAGATTTTTCTTTCACACCACCACCCCCACTCCCCCCCTGTATTAAATATAATGACCGGTCCCCCTAAAACTGTCCTTAAAACATTCTAATACAATAGGCTTTTTCATTGAAGAGTGGTTTAGATTGGAGCAGCTCTAAAAGATAAGACAGAAAGAATATAAGTATGGCAGTCAGGCTTAAAAGTTCAAAATTAATATGAAACCTGTTCAATATATTCTTCCCAATTTCAGGCACCTATCTAATGAAGACACAATGTGGGCCAAATAAACAATAATCAAGTGGTTAATTCACTTTATTTTGGTGAATACAAGCAAACAGAGAATAGGGGTCTTTGAGATATAGCATGGTGCTATAGGTCAAAACCCCATCGCAGCTTTGGATTGATGGCTATTTTTTCGACAACAAAAGTAAATGGGTAAAATTCCGACAATGAGCTTTTTCTTTACCCGAGAAGTGCATGAAACTCCTTCAAATTAAACTGCAGTGTGTTGAAACTGACCCATTGCTATCCTCCCGACATCATCCATAGAAAGCCGCCATCTTGGAATTAACCAAAGTGTTCGGGAATTTCCGACGATCGGTCGGCCGACCATTTCCGAAGGGAGGGGGTTTTGAGATATAGCATCTAGTATCTACCGTATAAAACTGCTACCTAAACAGGTAGAGTGCTTATCGGGCTCGACAGATCATCTCCAGATAAAAACCGTTGGCGAGTCGGATTCCCCTGATTGCATTCATTCACACGAAATCATTCATGCCTTGTGTTGCTGTCAAACAAAATCTTAAAGTTTTGGGAAACAATATACTGATTTGTATTTCTTACCTCGAAAAATTACTAGAACACACGGGCAAATTGCTTTTTTTAAATATGGTTTTCGTTTTTTGTGCCAAATAAAATATTTGAGATGCAAAATTGTAAAATTGATGGCCCTGTAGGCGATTTCAGTGATTTCGGGCTAAATTACAGAGGACATGAGAGCCTTGGTGGAGCCAGATAGCGGGGTACGATGGAACAGGTTTCCAAAGCGTATCAATACTCAATTTATCGCTCGTAAGACTTCATATACTATGCTAGTTAATATCAGAGTCCGAACTGTTTACTAAGTCTGTTTGCAGAGGAACTCCCATACATTCTCTTGTATTTTTCGCAGTCATTATGCAAATGAGCGGCCGCCATCTTGACCAATATTTCTGGGAATGTGTAAAGATCATGACTCCTATTATTAGTCTCCTGCCTGCACATAGTTGAATAATAGGTTTGGGCTTTGACAAGTGCCACCCATGCCTAAGATAAGAAATTGCCAAAGCTCGGTATTAAAAGAGTATGTGTGATTACTGCATACGTCTCCGCCCGCAGTTAGAGTACGCTTCGGTAGTGTTTGCAAACCTTTCTTTTGCCACATAGAGAGAAGGTGCACATGCGCGCTCTCGTAATCATCCTTCCTAATATCTCATACGCAGAAGCGTTGGTAGCGGTTCTTCCTGAATCCTTATTGACAGACGCGAGTGTGCGAACATTGTCCCCTAGAACCTATTATATAGCATCGTGGAGGGCAGGCTCGCCCACTCCGGTTCTCATCAATACAGCCCACGAAACACTGAAGCACCTTACTGTAAAATTTGCCTAACACAAATTGACTAAAACACTTCATCAGCCACAATACGCTAAGGACATCGTGGATTATATATGTCTGTCTTTAGAGCGGTTTTCACATGACTGTCGTGAAAACAATTGCAATTGAGTAATCACTAGCCAATCAGAATCGAGAGAAATCACGACTTGCTCCTAAATGGCTTTTTTCTTAGACAATTGCAAGCCGAACCAATTACTGAGTAATTACACAATTGTATTTACTACAGAAGTTGATTGCCTGAGAAAAATGAGCAGCCAATGAGAACGTAAAGCAATCGCAATTACATTTAGTCTTGACAGTCATGTGAAATCCGCTCCATTGCATATGTCTATGACTTACATACCAACGACCCTGTTCCACCAATATCAAGTCGTAAATATTTATTCGTTCTACAGGATGGAAGCTTGCAAATCATAAACTCAAGACCTTGAAAGTGACGTCAAATATTGACTGTCTACTCCATTGCCTTGCCGACGAGAGGTGTCACTCGATAAATTACCAAGAGCTTTCCTCTTCGCTTGTGACGACTCTCTGTGAATTAAATCAGGAAACAAGAAACACTCGCCCTGACTTTTACGTCCCAGTTAGCGGATTCGCTTACTACGAGCTGGCTAAGGTATGAAGAAGTTTCTTTTCACGATTTCACAAGCATTTCCTGAAATTTTGGTCACAAATCAAACAGGAACAACCATTTCCTGGTAAATACTCACGAAGTTACGGCCTTCTAAGTCCTGTTGTTACAACCTGTATAGCGAATTGCACACGTATAGAAACCTTTACGTTTATCTTTTTTTTCAAACTCATTAATAATTCATCAAGCTTGAACAATGACAATCATAACCGCGCAGGAGGTTTAGATACCTGATCTTAATTTGCATTGATTTATTTTCTATTTTATTCCTTCGTTTTCTCGACATTACATGATTCGTTTGAGGAGCTTTATCAAAAACTTGGCAGCGTGTTTCGTCAGGATTTCCCAAAACCTCGATTTAAGTGTTTGGAAATCCTGGTGAAACACGCTGTTGCGTTTTTGATATTTAACAGCTATCACCCGAAGGGGAGGTGTATAGTGGTGGATATATACCGAGACGCGAAGCGTCGAGATATATATCCACCGCTAGGCACCGACCCTGAGGGGATAGTTGTTTTAGTATATACCAAATCAGTAGAATAAAATACGGTGATTAAAGATTCAAAACGCAGTATCGCGCGCAACACGAGCCGCCATTTTGAGAGTTCTATCGAAACAGTTAATAGTGTTTGATATTTACTTTTTCAGGAACCAATTATTCACTGATTTGGAATACACTAAATTAATTTATGCCTTTTGTTGAGCTTATGGCATCGAGCGAGATGTACCTCCCCTCGCGATAATCGGGGGGGGGGGGGGGGGGGGGGTGGACTCCTCGTATCAACATGTAACATGTATCCTCAGGATGACGAATCCAGGGCTCAAGGAAAAACAAACAAATTAAGAACCTTTCGTCAATTTAAGATAGAGTACAATTTGAAAGGTAACTATCAGATATAAAAAACACAGATCAAGGGGGGGAAGGGGGGCTTTTCGAGCAGGCATTTGATGAGCCTTCACTAAGGTACACTCAAATGATTGAAGGGCCCACTGCCCTGACTTGGTCTCGTAGCAAATAACAAACTTTAAAATTAAAGGATTTAAAATTCAGGTTTTCATATACTTGCTGATTTAATCGTTTTCCAATGCTAGTCGCCATGTTCGACGAGTCCGTGTCGTAATGGCGGAACCGACTGCGAGCCCGTGTTCGATCAAGATGACGTCTTCTTCACTTGCAAGTGTCCATCTTCCTTCACAGGACCGGCCTGCGATAGGATAAAGACAGGTAAGAAGAGATGGAGTAGATTTCGTCTTTGAAAAGGAACTTGGTAAGAGAACGTCACGGCACGTCACTGAACCTCGCTTTCTCTGGAGCCAATCACATCACGTGCTATCACTGTTGAGCCAATGAAAACGCGTCACGGCGCAAACACGGCACTGAACGCGCCATAATGTTCACAGTCATACGAAATCTGCTCTAACGATACAGTGCTTATACCACGCCACAGGAAATACAGCCAATCACAATGCAGAGATAGCGTTGTATACGGTATTCCACTCAATCTTCCCATCGTGCACTGCATTTACCTAAAACGCTGCAGCATGGTATGAGTGATACAATGAATTCTCGTGGCATGCTGCAGAATATCCTACTTGTCACTTGTATTTGCTTAGCATACATACTTGCCTGAAGGCTCTACAAGAACGATCCACTTTTCATTGTACCTGTTGGAGGAAGGTCTTTCAACAAAGAAGCATTCTCCTGTCTTCTTAAATCGCCGCGAACCCCAAGAATATGGTCTGTCACGTTTTTGGTTCCTTACTACTGATGAACTAAGTCATAAGAACAAGAAAAGAACCCGACACCTTATGACAAAAACATAGCAATTGGAAGATTTTGAAAACCTGCCCTATATTTTTTACATTCAACTTTGCACGGATCTGAATATAGTAGACATAGAATTTACCTGATGTTATTGTCTGTCATAATCTTCATATTTGTAGCTTAGCGAAAGATTTATTATTGCGGGCTTGTTTAACCCGCTCGCGTTTAAATGGCTGGAATCTCGAACAGACACATTGGAAAGATTGAACCTTTTTTTCTTGTATTCCAGATCCACAGTCAAATTTCCAGATCAATTTTCCACGTCGGACTAACAAGGACGTCGTAGAGAACATGAAGACCCTTTACTTGGATGAGTTTACCCTTACTTTTACAGTGAAAATTGACGAAAACAAGGACCACACGTTTATATCCTACAATTCAGCCAGCTCATCAAATGGGATTTTCATACACCAAAGAGGAGGCAAATTCTTTCTGTGGGTGCAGGGCGAGAAATTGTGAGTACATATGTTTTGCCATACAAAGCGTGACTGAATATATATTCACCTGGGTTAAGTTACTTAGAAATAGAGTACATGCAAGTCATCCACAATTAGAACGCGTTCAGATTACGTGGCGTTATGATTTTAAAGTACACTCCAATGTGTCAATCACACCAGAGACTTCCCGTGCATTCCTCCTGAGTTTATTTTAATATCGAGCTGCAGCAAGATGAATAGGTCAAAACGTTGTAATGTTTATTGCCTTCGGTTTATTATACGCGGTCCGACGAGGTTACCGATGCTATTGAAAAAAGGAGGGACTTTTACTTAAGCTTATTTCATCCTTAATTTCGAGAATGGCCGTAGCTGTATGTTTTCGCTACAAGCAAACAATTCCTCGCTACTAAAAAAACTAACGCATGTTTATACGTTCCCTTTTCAGTGTATATTCTGCTAACAAGATAGCTGCAGATAACAAGTGGCATTGTGTGGTGGTTACTTGGGACAGTACAGACGGGGCGTTTCAAATCTTCGTGGATAACTCCCCCTGGGTGAAAAATAAAGTGCTTGCCAAGGGTTTAGTAATACAAGGGGGAGGCAAGTTTGTTCTTGGGAATGACCTAGACAGTCCTACTGGTAATTATGTAAGTGCAGATGCTTTGGTGGGAACTATTACACGAGTAAATATGTGGGATTTCATATTACCACAGGAACTCATTTCATCCCTTTGTCAGGGGTGTGGAAATGAGGTTGGAAATGCACTAGCATGGCCAGAGCTTCGTAATACAACTTCTACCTATCTTGGAGTTGCAGCTTTTCAAGCACCATCTTCATGTGTTTATCCATGAAGAATGTCTTAGAAAAGGAAACGTTTAAATCACTGTAGAGCAGCACTGGAAGTGAGGTTGGAAATGCACTTGCACGGCCTGAGCTTTGTGATACAACTTCTACCTATCGTGGAGTTGCAGCTTTACAAGCACCATCTTCGTGTGTTTATCCATAAATAATTTCTAAGAAAAGGAATTATATAAGGGACCGGTCATTATTTACCGCTTTGGGGAGAGGGGGGCAGAGGATTTTGGGGGGATCACTTCATTTTGGGAGGATCTCTCAGAACCTGAAGCCCTGAAAGGGCAGATCACAAGAAATTTTCTAAGTAGTTATTCTAGCAATTTCTCTATCATTTGCATTTTTCTACTTCACTTCACTCAATACATAATACAAATTTCGGCGCGCATAAAGAATATCATCTAATATAGTCTTTGACAACTTGCGCAACGAAGACACTACATTCGCACGGTTCACAAGAACAATTGTATCTTTGCGAGGAAAAACAAACTCTACCAAAAATGCCCTGCAGTGATAGGCCTGGCGGGCAGTCACTATGTTCAAAAGATAAGCGTGAGTTCGACGTTACAAGCATAGAAATTCGTCATTTGGGCCGTGCATCACGCAAATGAATAATAATAATTTCGTCATTTCGGAATAATAAAACCTACAGGATTTGTTTACCATACAAAATAAACGGAATGTTCATCTACACTTTCTCTGAGGCTTGATGAAATGCGTTTATCAAAATTCGGGCGCGCGAAAGAAAAATGCGATCCCCTCTATCTGTAAATTGTCTTCTACTAGGTCAAATAGGGGGCGGGCCGGGGGGATCACGAAAACGTTTAACTGCTCTGAGTGGGGATCACGTTAATCATTGTACTTATAGAGGCTAGAAATTATAAAAAAATAATGTTGTAGTTTAATTATCCGTAAAACAAATTATATTAGAAACAGCAACAAAACAAACAAACAAAAAAATATGTAGAGAGAAAGAAATATAAATACTATGTTGTAATGTATATATTATGTAAGTCACACGCCTCGATTAGCCGTAGTGCTACTTGCGGGTGACTTTCAATATAAAAATAAAATGATGAAAAAATGATGAAATGATCACTGCATTTTGACCTTGTATTACCCAAAATTCCTATGCCCCCACCGGTCCCTCAATTACTATAGAGCAGCATTGGAAATTAGTTTGGAAAAGGACTTAGACCCAATCCACACTACACCGTTTTCAAACGGATACTTTTTGCTCCGGATACGGCTATCGTCCACACTACAACGCCGAAAACGAACACCGAGAACAAATCAATCCGAAAAAACTCGAGAGTGGAGCGATTTGACAACGGAGCTCTTTGAAAACGCTGTTTTCTAGTGTGGACGTGTGAAAACGATGCTATCTGAAAACGATGACGTGACTACAGCAAACCCGACCAATTTCTCGGGCCGAAAGATCAAAATGCGCATGCGTTGAGCTTATTTGAGCATGCGCACTGAATGCATAAGAGCGTTTTCGTACGGATACCCTTTGTAGTGTGGACGGGCGAAAACGATACGAAAACGATAAGTGTGGACGCAAATCTTTTTGAAAACGAAGCAAAAACTATTCGTTTTCGTTTGAAAACGGTGTAGTGTGGACAATGAAATCAACGAGAAAAACAGCAATCAGGATATTTCTAAACCTGGCAACATGGAACGTTTGTATACTCCTTGACAGGAACCACTCGGATAGACCACAGAGACGAACTGCCCTCATCGCAAGTGAACTCACCAGATGTAACATCGACATTGCTGCCCTTAGCGAGACCAGGCTAGCAGGCGAGGGAGAACTCTGCGAAAGAGGCTTAGGCTACACCTTCTTCTGGAGTGGACGTGGACCTGGACCTGGACCTGAACAGCGACGTGAGACTGGAGTTGGGTTTGCAGTAAAAAAAAACCCGCTGGTTTGCAAGATGGCTGGACCCCCAGGAGTGAACAATCGACTTATGACGATGAGACTCCCCTCTCCAATGGAAAGAAGTTCGCCACTCTTGTCAGCGCCTACGTATGCCCCCACCATGACCAATCCAGACGACATCAAAGACAAGTTTTCTGAAGAACTGAACGTTGTCATTGCAACTGTTCCCAACGCAGACATAGCTCACCATTCTTGGTGGCTTCAACGCGAGAGTAGGCTGCGACAGCGCCACCTGGGATAGTGTGATTGGGAAACATGAAGTTGGCAACTGCAACAGCAACGGTCTACTACTCCTCCAGACCTGTGCCGAGGATGACCTACGGATCACAAACACGATCTTCTGCCTCCCCACCCGCAACAAAACGTCGTAGATGCATCCTCGCTCAAAGCACTGGCATCTCATAGACTATGTCATCATCAGGAAGACTGACAGGCAGGATGTACGTGACACGAAGGCCATGTGCGGAGCAGAGTGTTGGACAGACCACCGTCTCATCATCACGAAACTCAAACTACGCATCCAACCAAAAAGACGGCCACAAGGCGTTAAAGCACCGAAACGCTTGAATGTCAACAAGATGAAGATAGACACCGTCAAGCAGTCCTTTGCTGTCACTATGGAGGAACGCCTAGAGCCCATTGTGCTGGATAACCATGTGGAAGATCGTTTACAACACAGCCATGGAGTGTCTTGGACCTATCTCAATCTAGACGACACAAAGACTGGTCGTGATAAGAACACTGTACTCCGCCTATGTCGATCTGACCAAGGCCTTCGACACTGTTAGTTGAGAGGGTCTGTTGAGAATCATGGCGAGGTACGGCTGCCCAAGAAAGTTCATTGCCATCACACGTCAGTTTCATGATGGCATGCTGGCCAGGGTACAAGACAACAGAGAGACCTCAGCACCTTTCCCAGTCACCAACGGAGTGAGCAGGGCTGTGTGCTTGCCCCAACACTGCTCAGCCTCGTGTTTTCGGCAATGCTGACAGACGCTTTCAGAGACTTGGATGCAGGCATTGGCATCAGATACAGGTATGATGGGTCACTCTTCAACCTCAAGAGGCTTCAAGCAAAAACCAAGGTTTCGACAGATACCGTCAACGACTTCCTGTTTGCAGATTATTGCGCCCTCAATGCTGCCTCCGAAGTGGACATGCAACACAGCGTTGACAAGTTTTTTGACGCCTGCAGCAACTTTGGGCTCACAATCAACACCAAGAAGACTGAGGTAGTATACCAAACCGCTCCAGGGAAGCCCTGAAGTTGAACCCAACATCTCCGTCAGTGGACGAAGACTCAGTGGACAAGTTCACGTATCTTGGCAGTATACTCTCCTGCATAGTTACCATCGACGACGAGGTCAACACCAGACTCGCCAAGGCAACTGCTGCCTTTGGCAGACTATACAGAATGTATGGGACAGAAGAGGCATCACCACGGAAACGAAGATCAAGGTCTACAAAACGGTAGTGCTCACCACCCTGCTCTATGGCTGCGAGTCGTGGACGGTATAACAACGCCATGCCAGGAAGGTGAACCACCTCAACACCACCAAGCCGAGGAAGCTAGCTTCGCATAAAATGGCAAGACAAAATCCCACACACAGAGGTCCTCGCACAAGCGAACCTCCCAAGCATCCAAACCATCCTGATGCAGATAGGCCATGTAGTTCGTATGCCAGACCATCGGCTCCCCAAGAAACTTTTGTTCAGCGAACTACAGCATGGTAAAACGCTCCCGTGGAGGCCAGAAGAAGCGCTTCAAAGGCACTCTTAAAGCTTCACTGAAAGCGTTATTTTCTCTCGCATTTTGTTACGAAAAATACGTCTGAGAAATAAGGGCTATCAACACTAGTGTGATTTGCTTGATTTGCTAGAATGGACTTCTAACAGGTACCTATCTGGAAAAAAAATATAAGTTTTCCAATTTTATCCCCTAAAAGGTACCAGAGGCCTGATTTTAAACCATAAAAGGTACGACGAGCATCCCCGCCCCAAAATAGGGGAGTTCCCCCGCGATTTTTTCCTATACCCCGGACCAGTCTCCAGATCGTTACATATAGTTTGCCGACCGAGACATGTTCTAGTTCAGAGAAAGCACCTCATTAATCTACGCTCATTGGTTGTCCATTAAGCCACTGTTTTAAATTGAGTGGAATGGTTAGGAAGCCGGACTTGGACTGATTGTGTCCCACAAACAGTGTCATGACTACCGAAATCAGTCCGATTTGCAGCACTTTTTTGCCTTTTCTAACAGTTTAAACTCAGATGATCCGAAGATATATATCTGATAAACCTTTGCGGGATCGGAGTATTTTTAGGATTTTTTTTTTGGAGAAACTTGGTTTGTTTGTGGGACATAAAACTGTAACTATGGCTTTAAATTACAGGTCGGGTATGTGTATGAATAGCGTGTTATTTTGACCCTGCACAACCCAAATTCTAACCTACCCTCAAAGTGTCTATGAGATCGCTTGGATGATACACATTACATATGCTGGGCTTTATTTTGTCCAAAATGACAGAGTTGAAGAATTATTCGAGAAATTCGATTTCGCTGCCGTGGCGATCGAAAACACCCTTCAAACAGTGGTCTTCGAAAAATTATACTGTTTGTTTGTTTGTTTCGAATCGCACAGCCAGGAAACTTCACGGGTAACGAATACAATGGTTATTTCTCAGAATGATTCTGTCTGAGTAGCGTCACGGTACATGGCACCGAAATCCAGTTAGGAACTCTTCAGTTTACAGACATGCATATTTATTATTATTATTTATTTATTATTATTTAAAAATAAGCACCAAGCAAACGATTGTGTCAGCACTTTGCTCGATTTTCTCAGACATTCGCTCTTAAGTTTTTTTTTTAGAGAAATTTAACAATTTAAAATTTACACAAAGCATAACTCAAATTCTCCATAGCCGCTTCACGCTATCGTTCTTAGACGTAGCGCTACTTAAAGTGCATATATCCCCTGAAAAGAGCGAAATGGGACGAATTCTACGCGTTTCAAGCTTTAAATTGATGTATGATACGTGCGATTTGGATAAAACCCCAGCTGAGTACGTGCAGCCAAAAGTAGCCGATTTTGCTCTTTTGATCACCCTGTGGCTAACAGGCCGATAATGGGATTACCGGGTCGACCTTTCTTGTGACGTGTCCGGAGGTATTGCTTTCAGCTGTCGCTCAAATGTAGATTCAAGAGAAGTGCACTACAATATACAATTTTCCACGGATGCATGAGAAACTCATTTTGATACGCTTGTCAACATCTATAGATGTAAATTATTTCGTCTATTTGAATGTTTGAAATGTTTTTTTTCGGCATTATAAGAGAACAATACCTCTCGCCACGTCATTCGACCCAGGCCCTTTTCAAAAATCTGTAAAATATTCATTTTTCAATGAAATCGAAAACAGTTTTCGGTAAGTTACTTCTAATGTCTTATACTATTTGTCCCATTTCGCTCTTTTCAGGGGTGATATGCACTTTAAATAGAGGATATTACATGGCCGCGCGGAGTGTTGAAAATTTATCTCATGAGGCAGCGTAGCGAACGATTGGGATAAAGTTTTAACACGAGAAGATAAAATTCGTATCTTCAAGCGGTCATGTAATGTTCTATTTATTATATAAACATCAATGAAATACCAAATTCCAGTTTTATTTGAATGTAAGGCTAAAAACCGAGCATTGAGCAAAGGCAAGTGTGATATTTCACATGTGAAATAACATGTTATTTTCACGGTGTGAAGATATCAAGTTTTCGCGAGATCACCTGGCATTTCATTGATGTCTATATAATAATCACTTATTAAAGAAAACCGCTGAAAAACTTCGGGTGATTCACTCGAGTAAAACAGTTCTAACAACACTTATTCTTTGTCACAAGATATAGAACGGGTTCAGATGACTGTCTGCAATTAGGAGTGGAAGCCATTCAACAACAAACCAATCAGGAGATTCAAATATGGCGCCCAGGTTGAAACTCTGGATTGACTAGCCTCGAAATCACGTGAAAACACAAAAGCGTTTTTGCACGCATTCGAGGCTAGTCAGTCAAGAACAATGGCGTTTCAAACTGGGCGCCATGTTTGAATCCGATGTATGACCTAATCTCGTTCCCAGAGCCCGCATTTCTTTTGATTCACGGACTCGGGAACGAGATTGTGTATGGCCTGAACAACGGCGCGTATTGAACGGCGAAAAACGTTGCTCTCGACCAATATAAATGCTAGCTTAAAGGGCCTGTGTCAGCCGCCATTTTGACAGCATAGCAACATACAAAGTCGGAGAAGGCATCCATTTCCATCGGCTGATTTAGAGAATATAGAGCAATGTTCTCTACTAAATTTGGTTAATAAAATCTGAAACTTTAAAGAATAACAAAAGGAGTGGCTGACACTGGCTCTTTAACGCAAAGTCTGATTTTGGGTTTCGATGGTGATCTGAGATCCACTCTATCTCGGTGGTAACATAACGTCGAGCCCAAGTTGTAAGATTATGAAAATTTCGTGTATAGGCTTTTGCGGACTAGCAATGCCAACAATGCGTCTCATGTATACATATGTAAATTAGAATATAGAGACCGAGGCCTAGGACATACGCGCTCTTCTTTATTTAGAAATGCCCAAGCCCTGTCCCACAACTACCAGAATGCTGCGCGCTTTTTTAACAGTTTGTTCGTTATAGCTGGAATCGCCCATTTCTTCAAGTATTCCTGTCCCGTTAAATGTCCAGTAGCTGCCATGTTCAGGACTGCTTGTGTTTCAGTACCGGTATAGGTAGATACGTCATGGTGAGCTGAAGGTAGTTGAAATACAAGAAGAAGAGGACGAAATGCACGCAGGAATAGACGGATATCAGGACTGGAAACAGGTCTCGGTATCGAGGTGGAGGGACAATAGTGGCAGCACAAACGTGGAGAATCAGAACGCCAAGCATCGACAGGTAGAACTGAAATGGGTAAATAAACAAGCACAACACAACCTCATCATAAAAGCAATTTCTGGAAGACATTTCATAAAATATTTCGCCAGGTAGCTTTGATCGTTTGGTTCAAAACAGCTCATTTTCATCATTTTACACCGTAGTACATATAATCAGTCCCTTTCATAATCAGCCCTCTTTCCACTAAAAAAGACCAAAAGACCAATTTCGTTATATATATATATATATTATATATAGTCCATCCCAAGCATCAGTAAATCCATTGTCTTGATTAAATAAATTATCACAATAAAGAGACAATATGGTTTTAAAACGTGCCTATATTTCGAGAACATCCAGTTCCCTTCATCAGGGCATACTGGAAAGCAGGCGTCATAGTACAATTAAAATAACGGAAAACAACAATGGAAGCGCGCGCATGTGAGCGATAAAGCGCGCGCACTATATACATATGCCACATTTACACTTCTTGTGCCCGCGTGCGCGTTTTCTTATTCTGTGCATAGAAAAAGTCATCTTCATTAAGTCCATGCGGTGCTAGTGAGTTCAATCTATACGCCCACTGTCCCTCTTTCCGCCTCACTTCATTAATCCGCTCCGCTCCATCAATGATTTGAAATTGCAAATCCTTCTCACTATGGTGTTCACTATTGAAATGTCTGTAGATGATATCATCCCGTGATTTTCTCTCTTCGTCCATCCTTCCGTGTGTCCTTATCCTACTACGATGATTGTTCATACGTAATCGAAACTTAGTCGTGCACGAGCCCACATACTGCATTTTGCAAGCCTGACATGTGATCAGATAAACTACGTTTGACGAGTTACAATTGTATTTCCGGTTTATATTGTAACTTTTCCCTGTCTTCGTGCTCATAAACGTGTCTCCAAGTTTAGCAAACTTACATACTTCACATCTTCGCGAGGCACACCTGTGGTAGCCCGTTTCTTCCTGTTTTGGTCTTTGATCCACCTTAGCACGTACTAGATAGTCCCTAAGTGACTTCGGTTTCCTATAGGCTACCATTGGGACATCTTTTATTGCTTTTGCACATCGCTCAGACGATCCCAAAACCGGTTGAAGTTTATGTAGTAATCCCGCAACATTGGGAAGACCCGGGTGGTAGGTTAAAACGAAAGGGACTCGGCTGTTCTTTCTTCTATCTTCTCTCGGCCTAAGAAGGTCGCTCCTCGACAACCTCCGAACCTTGTCGATCTCGCGCTCCACATACCTGGTGGAGATACATAGACGACGTATTTATCATCTGGACCCATGGCGAGGAGAAACTTAACGAGTTCATAGATTACCTGAATGGTTTTCATAACACTATTAAGTTTACGTCTAAATGGTCACGTGGTGAAATCGAGTTCCTAGACGTGAAGGTTATTAATGAGTCAGGAAAACTAGAAACGGATGTGCACATCAAGAAAACGGACAGCCATCAATATCTGCACTGGAGTAGCTGCCATCCGAGGGCGTGTAAAAAGGGAATACCCTATTCACAAGCTTTGAGACTGCGCAGGATATGTTCTAAAGACACCTACTTTAAGAAACGAGTTGAGGACCTCTGTGGATATCTGGTGACACGGGGATATGATCGGACATTTGTAGAGCGCGAGATCGACAAGGTTCGGAGGTTGTCGAGGAGCGACCTTCTTAGGCCGAGAGAAGATAGAAGAAAGAACAGCCGAGTCCCTTTCGTTTTAACCTACCACCCGGGTCTTCCCAATGTTGCGGGATTACTACATAAACTTCAACCGGTTTTGGGATCGTCTGAGCGATGTGCAAAAGCAATAAAAGATGTCCCAATGGTAGCCTATAGGAAACCGAAGTCACTTAGGGACTATCTAGTACGTGCTAAGGTGGATCAAAGACCAAAACAGGAAGAAACGGGCTACCACAGGTGTGCCTCGCGAAGATGTGAAGTATGTAAGTTTGCTAAACTTGGAGACACGTTTATGAGCACGAAGACAGGGAAAAGTTACAATATAAACCGGAAATACAATTGTAACTCGTCAAACGTAGTTTATCTGATCACATGTCAGGCTTGCAAAATGCAGTATGTGGGCTCGTGCACGACTAAGTTTCGATTACGTATGAACAATCATCGTAGTAGGATAAGGACACACGGAAGGATGGACGAAGAGAGAAAATCACGGGATGATATCATCTACAGACATTTCAATAGTGAACACCATAGTGAGAAGGATTTGCAATTTCAAATCATTGATGGAGCGGAGCGGATTAATGAAGTGAGGCGGAAAGAGGGACATTGGGCGTATAGATTGAACTCACTAGCACCGCATGGACTTAATGAAGATGACTTTTTCTATGCACAGAATAAGAAAACGCGCACGCGGGCACAAGAAGTGTAAATGTGGCATATGTATATAGTGCGCGCGCTTTATCGCTCACATGCGCGCGCTTCCATTGTTGTTTTCCGTTATTTTAATTGTACTATGACGCCTGCTTTCCAGTATGCCCTGATGAAGGGAACTGGATGTTCTCGAAATATAGGCACGTTTTAAAACCATATTGTCTCTTTATTGTGATAATTTATATATTATATATATATATATATATATTCCTTAAGTTTTTCCCTGCTAGCAGAGGCTTCTTTTCTCTGCATTTCGTTGGCTGGAGGTTCGCGAGGAAAAGAGACCTCTGCGCTGGGTCGAAACTCGCTTTGTTTTGCCGCCGTCCACAACCATGGACGGTTTGCTGACCGTTTCTTGAGCCCACTATATGCGCACGCACACCTACAGACGTTTTCCGCTGGGGAGCTCAAATAATATCAGCAGAAAACGTCTGTAAATATGCGTGCGCATATAATGGGCTCAGGAAACGGTCAGCAAATTGTCCAAGGTTGTGAACGGCGGCAAAACAATGCGAGTTTCGACCCAGGGCAGAGTTCTCTTTTCCTCGCGAAAAGCTTGCGATTTCACTAAACAAAATCAGCTCCCTGTTTGCTGCCATCGTCATTTTGTATTCGCTTCCAAAACTACTCTCACCACATTCCCGTAAACGCGCACAATGTATGCTGGACTATTGTATGCCATGGTGACGCGGATTGAAAATTTGTAAATTTCTTATTGAGCCTGAGGCTGAGGGGAATATAACAAAAGAAATCCAATCGGCATCAAAACGTGAATAATAATTTCTTTTTTCTTATTTAGAATTGTAACAACTCGTGAATAGAAACCGTGAATAGAAACTTCTCTACAGTTTATCCAAATTGGATTATTGAACCATTTCCAGCCGCCCTGGAAAGCCTTAGTCGCTTTGGTGCTTTTGAAAAAGAGCCAAAACGTAAACAATCGAACTAGCCTAACGTTCTTGACTTGGTATGTCCACAGTTACAGATGCCCCACTGTATATAACTACCTACAAGAAAGTTTGATACTTGACTTGCAGAATCAAATTGATAATATCGCATTACATTTCCTAAATAAGCCGATGCTTTAAATTCTGATTCGGTAAGTTGTTTTCCTGACAAAATGGCGACTGCTTGAAGTTCTTTAATGCCTGGTGCACACTTGCGACTTAACGACGTAAGAAAGATATCACGCTGCGAACAAAATTTCGTGGTTTCCAAACGTTGAAGTCGGCAAAAAATAAAACAAGATTATTGCTTTGTTGCTTTGGTAAAGTAATCTAATGATGATCCATGGAAAATGCTGATTATTTCATTTGTTTTCCCATGCTTTTTTTCCTTTTTCACTAGTGCTACACCGGGCTTAAATGGAAAATTGGTGGAGAACCCGGGCATGTTTAGTAAATACTCACCAATCCTTTTGCACGTCCTGTATATTTGCCGAGATGGAGAACGTAGTAGGCAGCGCAGTAAAACAGCAACATGACTGGGAAATACGCTAGGGCTAGGCCGTCCCTCTCAAGTAGGGGCCACATGCTAGAAAAATATAATTATCGGTTCGCTGTTTTACTATAGCAAAGAGGCAAGGATAATTAAACGAGTCAGTGGTACTATTCTTCCTTTTCCTTAGGGGATGAGAAAGGAAGGGGCAAGGACAGCCTCATATGCAATCTAAAGATATTAAGCTTTCCGACGGTTATTAAATTTCGTCTATAGTGTCTTCGTTCGTCTGGCCAGAGGAGGGCGATGAGCCAAGGATACAGCATACATGGTACGTCCTAGTGCGCTCCGTTGAATCTCTTTCCATGTCTTAAGCCCGGGAAATACGAGGCACGAAATCCCTCAACGTTTCGTGCAACATTGTTGCGTTGCAAGTTTTGGATCGATGTTGCGCGTTTTTCATCTCTCACCACAACTTGTCACGCAACAAAAACATTTGTTGGAAGTTGTAAAAATTTGTTACGCGAAGAAGAGCGCCGGTCTACTTTGAGCCACAAATTCTGGCTTTGTCTTTCGTTTTTCATCAAACACACATCTTCTCGCGCAATATTTTGCCTACAATTCAAGTCAATAGAAATGAGGTGCTAGGGGGCAAATCAGCCTTGGGCTCATCAAAACAAAATGTTACGCGGCAAGTTGTGAATTTGATGAAAAAACGAGCAATGTTGCACGACAAGTTGACAAGCTGTGCCTTGTGTTTTCTCGGCTTTATACAACGAGGATGTCATACTTATCACCCTGCTTATGCCAAATGATTCTACAATACATCGCTCGCAAGAATGTTTTACTTGAATTGACACGAGAATTCCGCTCTTCTTAGTTTCTCCCATAACGCACCGCGGGCCACGACAGACAATTGCAACCTTGAAATAGCTGTATAGGAAGTAACTAGCAGCGAAAGGTTCTCGAGGGATATGATGTCAATAAAGATTTTAGGACTTCCGGTAACGGAGTCGTCGCAATTTTGATAAAAATAACGGCAGAGGTTTTTTCTTACCTGAACGTAGATATCAAGAGAAACCACGTGCTGTGAACAGGTCTGAACGGCAGCAATAAGCAAACGGGCCTTGAAAAATACATATCAAGAAAGTGCTGTCAATTTTATGCCAAATCCACGCGGGAAGCCTGTGGTGTTAAAATCTCGTCTCAGGCCCCTCGGTGGGGAGCAAAAACAAAATGGCGACCAAGAGAACGATGTTTCTCGAGTATCTGCAAGTTTTGGTCAATTTTCCTGCCTTTTTCGCTAAGATATGAGGAAAAATACTTACAGACCTTCCAAAATGAGGTAAGGGGAATTTCCTAATAGGGAAGTTTTGCAACGGATGCAAATCGTCAGTTTTTAAGAAGTAAAACTCGGTCGATTATCGTACGTTTGGTAACCTCCAGATCGTTGCATGTCAGGAAAACTGTGCCGTTTTTCTAGTGATTAGTGGGCTTCCTGTGGTTTCTTGAGTCTCCTGTTTCCAAGCTCTCGGCCGTGGAAAAGGCGAACAACATCATTTCTCCAATGTCTGTTAGACTGGTGGATTTTGCAACTTCTAAGTCATGAGAACGAGCAAAAAACGTTTAGGATGAAATTTCATGATATGCAGTTCTTTATCCCCGAAATAACTAATCGAACGTTCGGTAATTCAACTTAATCGAACACCAGTCGTTCGATTGATTTTGATTGAGTTCGATAATCGAACATAATCGAACTCACCAAAAATGTTTTCAATCGAACATAATCGAACGTTCGATTACCGAACAATGTGCTCAATCAAACCCAATTGAACTTCAAATGAAACCCAGGCATTTTTCTAAATCGGAATCAATCACTAACCAAGATTAGCGCCTCAGTTAGGCTCGCCTGGCGCATACTGGGAACTGCACCGCACATGAACTTCAGGTGTTACTGCGATTTTCATAATTCTACGCTTAATGTCAATCAAACGAGTGAACAGCGCTGGGTGATTTAACAGAGGCTTTGATAGATCTTGTGATCTCATAGAGGTTAGGTAGGCTTCAAACCACAATTTTTCACAGTGAAATGTAAACCAAACTCAGAAAGCATGCGTGAACTTGACTTAAAAGGTTTGATTGACGGAAGCCTAAACGCTGTTTAGCGTTCGGAAATGTCAGGCGGGAGTTCGCAGAATTATGAAAATCGCACTAATGAGACGTTAATCCAACGTTTTTTCTTATCATATCCCTCATAGGTCTGTAAAAGCTGAAATAAAGACTCAGGCACCAGTCATGATTGAACTATGGGTTTATTGAGTGATTTTACTGACATTTTCAGAGTTTTTTCAGGTTTTGTTGTTATTTAGAAGGCTAAGTGTCCAAGCTGAAAATGAAATTTGAAGGCTAATAGTTATGTTAACTGTTCATGGCCGTCTATTTGTTGTGTATTACCCCATTGCGTGTCACTGATGAGTCTTACCCAATTTCTAAAGTCATGCAAAATTTCCGAACAAATCGAACTTAATCAAACCAATCATTTTGATTTATGTTCGATTGAGGTCGGTAATCATGCTTACCAAAAAGTTTTGTTCGATTATGTTCGATTACTGAACCCAATCAAAACCAATCGAACGATTGGTGTTCGATTAGGTTCGATTGAAATTTTGTTCGATTAGTTATGCCGGGTTTATCATGTTTTATTACGGATCTCACCGAACTGTCGCGCTGCCTTGAAAATTCACGCCGCTCCCACGCCCACAAGTGACTGCGACTCCTCCTAGATTCCTTCGTATTTTGTCTAGATTGTGGTAACGCTTCTGTCTGCTTCGTTTTTTGGCGGGAATTTACCACGAATGAAAACCATAAACAAGATATCATTTATGCAACAATCTTAGTATTTTTTTATTATATAGACACGAGTGTTTTACTGGGAAATACGCCACTCGTAGATCTCATACGAAGCTACATCCGGGTCCTCAGTGACATATTTTCCATATCCTCACTAGTGAGGATATCGGTCAAAACAAAAGTGCCTGGAAATCAATTTGGAATATTTTTTCTGGTTTGTCTATATAATAAAAAGAAAATTACACGGTGGCTTGAAGATATGAGTTTTATTTTCTCGTGTCAAAAACAATATTTTACTCATTCGCTGCGCTCATTCGTAAAATATTGTTCTTGCCACTCGAAAATAAATCTCATATCTTCGCGCCACCGTGTAATATCCTCTATGTATTAAGTATACTTTGAGGGATGATTGTTTGCATTTCCAGCTAATTTAGGCCTTGGTAAGTTCATTTGGTGCCGTTTCTTTGATGCTTTCGCAGCGTTCAACAAAATCCTGTGAAATCGACAGACTGTTGAAATACACGTGAGCATAAAGGAATGTAAGCAAACTTGTAGATTTTTTCTGGTCCTAGTAGCACCATGAATTCCAAAGTAGAAAAAGCGACAGTTCGCGGTGAGATCCGTAGTAGTTAAAAAAAGGTACTTACAGAGCCGCCAACAGAATGGATTTCTCGTGCACTTGATAAGAAAACAGGAAGAAGGCAAGAGATGAGTTCACCTGAAATGGGAGAATTAGAATGAGAAACTATCACTCAATTGGTATAGATTTGTACATGACTGAGTAAGACCAAATACAACTAGCCATCACAAACAAGAGAAATCATAAGTTGCTGCTGCGTGGTTTCCCATCAATCACAAGGCAAGCAAAGCTTCTATCACTCATTGAACACGTGAATGATTTCTTGGGCAGCAAAAACCAAGGACAATCACTATCACGCGCTGAGCACGTGATCACTAAATAAACAGCTGCGCCTAGTTCAGAATTATTGGTTGATGGAAAAGAACGATGAAATGAACGGAGCAAATAATTTTGGACACTAATCTAGCCTGCTAGCAGGCGTTCGTTGGCTGTTATTCGCGCAAGACCGAATGTTGACCCGTCTAAGATGGTGCTCGCATCGGGATTCTCTCGTTTGTTTCTCGCCATAAAACGATCTTTAAACCAACCAACGCCTGCTAGCTACTAGCAAGCTAACACTCGTCTCAAACCCGCTATAACGGTCCGGCGGATTAGAGTAAACTTTCGAGGAAATTGCGCATTTTATGCTAAAGCTCCAATTTTTTTGCTAGGTGATAGTTTTTAAATCGTAGACATGGAGGCACGCTAGAATTTTTTCGTAGCGAAAGCTATAGAAGTTTTAGGGTGAACCAATTGTTTTGCTCAATAGCAGCCATTTTGAATGCTTTGTTATTCATGAGGTTGAGAACTCTTAGCTTTGCAAACTTTCGAGCTGTTCTCTAGACTGCACAGCCATAGCAGCTCAACATTTGCTAATTCTGAACTATGGATTGATTTGACTGTCGGTTGAACCTCTCCTTAGAGTTTTTGGTGGTTATTAAATGTCACGACCAGTTTATTGGGAATTTTTATAATTTATATTGTAAAACAATAGCCTGACTGAGATTTGATGAAATGTTTCAAGAATGACCAACAAATTCTAAAAAGATCGAGATAATTGGTACCTCATGTGTCGAATGTGTAAAAAGAAGCTTGTCTCTGAAATTTTCTTATGATATTTTATACCTAGTAATGTGCTATACTCTATAAACACGGACGATGGAAGTGCCACAGAGCTCATGAATAACAAAGGATTCAAAGATGGCTGCCAATGGCCAATGGTTCACATTAAAACTGTTCTAGCTTTGGCTACGCATAAAATTTAACGTGTCTCCATATCTTATCTTCAATAACTGCTGAAAACTATTGACATGCAGAGTTTGATGTCCTTAGCCAAAAGTGCGCAATTTTTACGCTAATCCGCCGGATTATAACAAGCGGCGCACAAGAGATACATACATCTACCTGTAAATATCGCTCTGAATATCACCACCACAAGACTTTGATCATCCTCGTCAAACAATCATTCAATATTTACAAGATCAATTCGTGAATATGAAATAACCATCATGAAAAGAGCTTACCAATCCAACTACAAATCTGTCATCCGTTGGGTTCCGGAGCAAGTTAATGGAAGATGGCAAAACTGCTGTTAATGTTGCCCACAAACTATGAAGAGAGAGCGACACACGTGTTAAGATAATAAAGTCACAATTGTTTTACAGCTGATTCAGGTAACACATTAATTGAGGTTGTCAGCTTCGTGGAGTTTGGCAGTTTGGTAGCTTACGTTGTATCCCTTCTCACCGAAAACATCGGTACGAGAGTCTACGAACCGCGGAAATAATTTTTGTTTTGCCTTTCGCTAGGAAATGGATAGTAATCTATGATTAGTAAGTTTCGATTCAAATCCAAGATAACAATTGATCTGATTGGTCAAAGTGTAGCGCCTCGACTTGAAAATCCAAGATCCAATCAATGAATAGTAAATTTTCATTATGACGTATTTTACTACGGCTACCAGAAACCTTTGCGTTGTCCCTTTTGTTCGCGCAATTACCTCATATTTTTTGCAATAGCGGTTTATCTGCATCAGAAAAGAAAACTGAAAAAGATTCTGGTAGTCGTAGTCAAATGACGCAATAGTGCAAGTCCTATTCAAAGCGTTTTCGAGGTGAAATCTACGACAAATCGGTATAAATATACAATAGAGCGGATTTCAGATATGTGTCGAGAACTAAACGGAAAGGAAATACACTTAGCCAATCAGGAGAGAGACAAATTCTACAACTGACCAATCAGAGGACGAAGACAGTAAATTTAGCTTGGGACTTGCGTTTGGCTTTACTTCTCTTGTGAGACATGTCGCGACAGAAGCTAATTCAACTTTGAGAAATAGAGCTGTTTTCACGTGACTGTCGGTAATTGCGACTGCTTCGGGATGTGATTGGTGAAGGGCATTATCTTTGATTCTTCAGCCAATCAGATCGCGTAGAGAAAACAATTACTGGAAAAAGAGAGATTGCGAATCACCTCGGTCTCTGGTTGGCTTGTTGTTCAATATTAACTATCGCATTTGACTGGATAGTGAATTTCTCATGAATGGTTTCTCGACAGTCATGTGAAAATCGCCGTATCATGAAGTGCTTCTTGACTCACCTTAATCGAACAAGTTGCTGCTGTGTCAAAATTTCCTTGAGTTTGATCACAACAGACAGTGCACACCATACATTGGCAACTTGATTCTATGAGCATGATAAACACCGTACATGTAATATTTGTCTGATAACAGCTATGTTATGGATAGGCTTGTGCATGGCTAGACTAGACTATGAATTCTTTTATAGCCTTTTACAGGCCCCGTCTAATACTTTCGATAAAAGTTATTACTAGCGAGAGAAATGAAAGAAGAATGTGGAAGAGTGTGATATTAGAGCTGAATTACAATTTCGGTTTTGGCGCATCTGTTCCTCAAGCGCGACGAACAATAATATAAATAACTAGCAAGGGAGAAAATTTGCAAGGGAGAAATTCATCTTACCTATATTATTGTCTTCTAAAAAAAACACGAAAAAAACCCTCACAACGGACATATCATTTGCTTTGTGAACATGTTTCATTTCCATTTAGCGCGCGCTCTGCGAAGAAAAGCAGTGGTGTACGTTTTTTCAAATGAATGAAAATTCTCATGTGAAAGCTTTCGAATTAGAATTATCCCTGCGCATAGAGCGGTTTTCATATGACTGCACTGAAACCAATAGTTACACCAATTCTGAATAAAACCTATAGGAATAATTATAAAGTAATTGCGAATTACTCACGACACAGTAATTTGTTGTACATATAGATAGAGGAACAGGATTTTCTTACTCCATTTCTGAACCAATGTAAATAGTATAAGAAAATTGGGTTGATGCATATACATACAGAATAGGATTTGGTGGCCTGTGGGAACGGAACGCCACGGTATATATCCACTGTCCAGCTGTCTATGCTTCTCACTCTGACAAGTTTCGGTGTATATGTATAACGTGTTATGACTACAAGATATGTATGTGTGTGAATGAAACCAATCGCAAAGTAGTTACACCAATTCTGAATAAAGCCTTTAGGAATAATTACAAAGTAATTGCGAATTACTCACGACACAGTAATCTGAAATCCGCTCTAACTGTAAGCAATCTGTAACAGAACTATTTCACCAGATTTCAGAAAACACATTTCATCAAGCCTCAGAGAAATGGTTGATGAACATTTCATTTTTTTGGAGAGTTAACAAAGGCTGTAAATTCTTTATGCGCGCAAAGCGCGCCCTAAGGAAATTCTTATTATTTGCGTGCGTAAAATGCTGCCCGGTGAATTTCTATGCTTGTAACGTCGAACTCACGCTGACCTAAGGTGCCAGTTCTTTCGAACATAGTAGCGACTGACCGCCAGGCTTTTAAGGGGGAAGTATTTTTTTGGATTGGCTTCGTTGCGCGTGTTCTGTAAAACTGTATTAAATGCCTTCTTTATGCGCGCGAAGCGCGCCGAAATTTGTAAACGGCACATAAAATTATCAACGTGTGTTACTATGCAGTTAATGAATACAAATGATTTTACTATCAGAATTTTGTCCATGCTATTGCAGCCATCAATGTCACCCTGTCTAACAATCAGCGCCCAAAAAAATTGGCCCCCCCTCGAATGTAAGCCCAAAAATTTGAGCCCCCCCCTAAATCGGCGCCCAAAAAATCAAATCCCCCCATATATTTGCCGTTAAATAATGACCACGCCCTTAGGACAGATGGGTTGTAGCAATCGAGTAAAAGAGAGAAGTAGTATAGTATGCGCCGAAATAGCAGTTTTTTTGCGCAGGAATACTAATTTTGCGCAGGAATACATAATGAGCTTTGCGGTTGAATTAGTGAGCGTCCCCACGTGGAATTAATGAGGTTGCGGTTTATTGTTGACACAGGTGTTCCTTTGTTCTTTATTGCGGCGGAATACATAATGAGCTTGTGGTTTATTGTTGACACAGTGTTCTTCTGTTCTTTCTTGCGGAGGAATTAATAAGCGTCCCCACGCGGAATTAATGAGCTTGCGGTTGAGTGTTGACACAGGTGTTCTTTTGTTTAAAAATTAGGCGGAATACATAATGAGCTTTGCGGTTGAATTAATGAGCGTCCCCACGCGGACTTAATGAGGTTGCGGTTTATTGTTGACACAGGTGTCCCTTTGTTTAAAAGTGAGGCGGAATACATAATGAGATTGTGGTTTATTGTTGACACAGGTGTTCTTTTGTTCGTTATTGAGGAAGAATTAATGAGCGTCCCGACGCGGAATTAATGAGCTTGTGAATGATTGTTGACGCAGGTTCTTTTGTTTTAAACACGTGGCTGCGGTTTGTTTTGTCTCTGCCATATGCTTGCGGATTCTATTGTTCTCGGAGTCAATAAAACCAGAGCTTCAGTGGATTAAAGTGAAAAAATGCTGTGGATGACGTTAAGATTCTGTTCTCTTTATTATCAATTATATTGTCCCTTATTTAGCTATAAAATAACAGTAAAAAATACAAGTTCTTTAAAAATTCTATTACATAAAATACTACCACTAGTTGTACATAGTAACTTAGAGTAGAGTAGCTATAATATAACAAAAAAAATACACCAGGAGGATCAATAGTATTATTACAACTGCATAATAAGGTTTTCAATTCTAAGATGACAAAACAATACAACATAGGTGTTATTTTCTAAATAAGATTCATCTATATAGAGCGCATTATTAGATTTATTCATCTATAGAGCGCTTTTTAATACAAAAAAATATCAAAAGCGCTTTATAATAGGGTAAATAATAACCCCTGAAACAATATTTCGCATGTGTTTATGGTTCGTCACTAACCTCAAACAATCCTCTAGCAAACGGGAACAAACGATGAATAACTTGCTGGAATTGTTGTAGACTTGTCAGGAAGGGAAACCAACTGCAGAGAAGGAAAAAAACACGATTTAGAAGGTGCACCTTTCAAAATAGCTGTAGCAACGGCAATGAGAATCGCTCAATATCACTAATCTTACCATAAGACAAATGTCCCTATTACTGCAGTACCTAGTTGAGCTAGCTTGATAATCTTCCCAGACCTGAAATAGAATTAACGGGAGCCTGTCGTGATACGCGCGTGCTCCAGGAGTGATCATTGGATTAAAGCCAATATAATATATTTTGCATTTGGAAATACCCGAAGTTCGAAGTTCCTTTGGTAACTTCTTATCATGCATGGATATTGGATATTGAATAAATTTCTTCTGCAACACACACGATCAAATGACACTCTATCATCAAACTTACCAGCTCTTAATAAGAAAAGTCTGGCCTAACAGATAGAAAAAGAATGGGAAAGCATGGTAGAGCACCATTTGTTTGTAGCTCAAGGCAAGCATGAAGGCTATTGAGCCTAACACATCGCATTTGAGACAAAGAGAAGTGATAGCCCAGAGAGAAAGACCTAAACTGACGCAGTTATATCTGGAATGATGTGTTAAGGATACAAAATGTATAAGGTGGTGAATAGGTGTCAGATAATTGGACATTAGTGTCACATAATTGGATATTGGGGGTTAAACAATTCGATATTGGTGTCAGATAATTGGTAAAAGGTGTCAGATAATTGAATGTAGATGTAAGATAATTGGCTTTTGGTGTCCGCAAGAGTACATAAATAAGAGTGTACAACATGATAAAAGGGCGTGAGAGAACCTTTAGACAAACCTAGTTATTTTTAGATTGGTACTTAGTCTTCTAAAGTCACGCACTGAGAACAACAAAAGGCATAAAACAATAGGCCTAATTAAAGAATATAGTCTTGCAAGAGCATGCGTATCGGTTGAGCGGTTGTAAATACCAAAGCTACTGATGAAATGAATTTGGTTGGCTACAAAAACAATAGAATTATAATTCAGCGAATTAAACAGTTCTAAAAATAACTAGGTCTGTGCAAAGGATCTCTCACGAATACTGTATCGGAGTTGTTCACTCTTAATTATGAACTCTTGGTGTCAGATAATTGGATATTGATGTCAGATAATTGGATAATGGCGTCATATAATTGGATATTGATGTCAGATAATTGGGTATTGGTGTAAGAAAAAAAATTCTTGGATAAGGTCTTTGTGATTTCCACAATAAGTGTGTAATCAGTTGATGCTAGAGGCAGATATGCTTTATTATACATTGGTTAAAAGAAAACCAGGTCAAACCTTAAAGGCCCACCACCAACCACCCTCCTTGTGCGCCGGGGTACATTTTCTCAATAACATCAAATATTCCTTATAGAGCCTCTATCAGCCGCCATTCTGGTTAATCAAATCTGAAACGTTGTTTTTGTATGTTGATTTAGAGGTTTCTACACGTAATTCGTATTCTTACGTATTCATAAGGTTAAATTTTTTAAATAAATTGTCCCTTGATTTTTTCAATAGATGCAAGGTTCCAATTTGGCAATACGTTTGTCAGATGAGACTTCAATTATCAATGACCACACACAACCATGCACACACGCAAAATGTAGTGGTTTTCAACTCTATTTTTTTAGAAATTGTACCGAAAACCCTTAAACGAGGTTTTGTTTGCATGTGCATCGCACACCCTAATTATAAATATATATTATTTGTCTTAATATTCATTGACTAGAAGCGTTAATGATATGCGTTTCACATCAGATCCGTCGGATGTTTCCAAGGGGCGTAAAACATGTTTTAAAATGAAGGTATTTATGAAAATGGAATCTTCGTTCTGCCAATAAGGCTTTATTGGTCCAGCCTTCTTCTAAACTCAAGACATATGTCCCCGGGCCTTCTCTGCGAATGCCCCTGCATTGTGGAACTCGCTCCCACTAAAACTGAGCAACTGTATGTAGTGAGCTGGGTGTTTTTAAATCAGGAGCAAAGACCATTCTGTTTACACGAGCTTTTGATATTTAGTTTTCATTTAATTATCCCGTTGCGACAACGGCAACGAGAACGGCAACGGCAAAAACAATACACTTGATTACAGAGTACAATGCTTGCACGTGAAAATCCATAAAATCAATTGCATTTCAACTGTTTTTTCCTAAACTGGAACGTGAAACTGCCTTGTTTCACGCTCTGGTGAGAACGGGAACGTTGTTGGTGATTTTGCTGTATTTGTGTTTGATATGTTTAAGAATGGATGCGATTTTGCTGTTATCGAGGTTAGAATGCAAAGGAATTAAATTCCAAACTATTGATGAATATTGAGAAATGTGAGCAAACGCGTACACGAAGGTCAGTGAGACGTTGCCGTTTCCGTTGCCGTCGTCGCAGCTTAAACTCCAGATAACACCCCATTTTTACTTCTTATATATTTAATATATTTTTATTTTTAATAATCATATATCATGATACATTACTGTTTTTATTATTGCGTATTAATGATATGCTATAAATTTTATGCCTTTTAATCATATTTTGTAAAGCGCCTTGGATCTTTAGGAGAAAGGCGCTATATAAATATATGTATATTATTGTTATGAAAATAATTAGCCGCGGGCCACCTTAAACTCACCAAAGATAAAAATGAGCGGCTCACTCGACGAATGCACAAAGTAAAATGTTCTCAATACACAGATGTCCTTTTTTAGCGTCAAATCCACTAATTTATCATTTGTCTTCACACATTATGAAAGACGAGGGTTAGGCAAGGATACTGGAAATGACCATGGTCAATAAGAGTCAATCCTGGATATAGAAGGATAAGGGAGGCAAACAGGACCTGAGAAAATAACAATTATAAGTAATTAAAAGTGGCCACCGACACCGCGGCAAAACGCATTTGCCATGCGCTAAAGATTCACTTCCTGTGAAATGAAAACAAAAGAAATAATCTACATAACAAAAATATCTCGTGCTGTCTTGGAATTTTGGAAAACTTAAGCTCCAGACACAAAACTTAAGACCAAAATTGCAGAGCAGCAAGAATATGATCATATCTTTCTCTGGACTTTTGCACCTCGCACTTTAAGGCTTGCACCCGAGGCGAAAATTATGGTTTAAAGTCTAATTTTACCGTTCGCTGTTGTTATGTAGATTTTTTCAATTGTCTTTGTTTCACAGACCAGTGAATCTTAAGCGCATGGCAAGTACGTTTTGTCGCGGTGTCGTGGCCACCAATAATTCAAATTGTCGCAGAAAACGTCCATCGAGACTGGGAATTATTGAGGCTGGGACCGTTTGCGCGGTATTTCAAATAACTGATCCTTCAACAATAGCTGTTATGATAACATATTCCAGAAAGTATGGTATATCGTTTTCCTTCTTTTTGCCTGTTTAACTTCGATTTTCATAATTCTACAAAACTCCCACATGACATTTCCAAACGCCAAACTGCGTTTTGGCTTCCGTCAATCATTTTTTTCTGAGTTTGGTTTGCATTTTACAATGAAAAATTGTGTTGTGAAGCCTAGATAGCCCTATCAGTTCACAAGATCTATCAAGTGATATCATCCAAAGCTTCACTTGTTTGATTGACAAAAGTCAAACCAAGGTTTGCTGGTCGGTGTAGAGTTATTTCAATAACTTATCATTGTTATCTACCTGTAGTGTGACAATCACAATGTCCAAGATAATGTGAAAAGGTAATACAAATACATTTATATGTACATACATATGCATGTATGCATACATGTGTAGTATTAATTTTGGAGCTACATGTATGATTTGAATATGGGTGGACCTTTGTGCCGGGATCCTGACCAAATGTCAGTTGGTTGCATTAATTTGTGGCAAGTCAAATTTATAGACAGCCCCTAAGGCAGTGTTTTTGATAGCCTGCATGTGGCTTTAAGGGGAAAAGAGGTTCTGGGGGAGAGTGAAGGGAAGGGGAGAGCCTGCCCAAACTTGAAGTCCCAGCAAGAATCCTCGAATGTTGCTATCAAGGAATCACAATCAACTTTTCAAAACAATGCAGAGATAGAATGAGTAAATACCATTAAATAAATCACAATAAAACAATGGAGTGTTTGCAGGCCTCCCATTCCCATTCCCCTCTCCCCTTTAGAGCCACTATGCAGGCAAAAATACAATTACTAGCAATAAAATATCAATTGCAGAAGCAGCAACAGACAGCAAAAGCTACAAGAAGAACAATAAGAAACTGCTTTTGCAACAAATCTAACATATTATTGTACCTTCTGAGATGTTCTACCAGTGAGATATGTCATTGAGAATACTACAACAGCAGGAATGTAGATAAGAAGATCTGCAAATAGAACTGAAAGTATTGCATTGCCTTTAATTTCTATTACAAAGCTGGTGCAGTGTAGTAATCCCGGCGGGGGGGGGGGGGGGGGGGGGTGGACTCCCAAAATTTTTTTTCGGGGATGGTCGTCGGAAATTTTCAGTTTCACTCCTGAAAGATACATGGCGTGGCTCAAATAATTAGTTACCCTAAAAGCCCTAAAAGATGCGGCATTGTAGGCGCGAAGGAGACAGGTAACAGGTAAACGATACCCATCATGACATTTCCGTGTTTGACTAAAATGCTGCCATCTAATTTATCGTCTTCTCATCGAGTAATCACAGTTTTTAGAAACACCATTATGAGAGAAAACAATTCGGACAGATATTTCGGCCCTAAAAGATATCAATCTCCCTAAAATTTATTGAAGATCACGATCACCCCTTAATGAGACCAAACTCCCATGATTTTTACCCTAAAAGATACGACGATCATCCCCGACAAAAAAATATGGGAGTCCCCCCGGGGTAGTAATCACTATTTTTTTTTAAAATAAGGAATGCCTTTTCAATACCTGTATATCTCATAAATAACTTGTGCTCTTCACTCTCGTGACCACGTGACGTGTGCAATGACACCCAATCAGGATTAACTTCCTCTGCCCTGCAAGTTATAATATACTGAATCGTTAACAAATCCAAAGTGGTTCAACGTTGTCTGGAATTTTTTTAATCACTTTTTACGCCATCACCATCGTCCAAATTTGTTGCTGATTCACTCTCCTGCGGCTCGTGCGTCCACGACATTTTGACGACGATGATGACGTAAAACGTGGTAATAAAAGTCCAGACAACGCTGAACCTATTTCGATTTGTTAACAAAGAAAACAAAGCTACGCATAAGAGGTCATTTTCAGAATGGACTAAGCAAATAGTAAATAAAAATGATAGCAAAACATATTCATTCAGATTACAAAATTATTACTGAATGGCTATGGCTTTTGTAGACCTGCAAACCCTTACAAATATTTATGGGGGGCACTTTCGATTATGGTTATTCATTAGCAACGAAAACATGCACAACAATAAAAAATGACTTTTTTATTTTATTTTCCTGCTTGCTCAGAATGTGTTTTGAGGGCTGGTAATTAACTCAACAATTTTTTTCCAACTCTAAAACAAAGGCCTAGGTCAAAGATAGGAAAATCCCCCCCCCCCACCACAAGCACGCTCTAAGAACCTACCAGAATACGAAATTTGTTACTATGCCCTCGAGGAAAAACAATTATTTCTTCTCATGTGGGTATGCAATAGATTAAAAACTGGTATGACTAGTTACGGGAAAACTTGGTGGTCTGCGTCGACGGGGACGTAAACATGGACAACAACAACCAAAGGTTAAGTTGCGAGCGTTAGCCCTTCGTCGCAGCACGGAAAACGGTGGGAGCGGGACTGTATATATAGTGGTGTAGAGCCGTTGCTCTGCACCCCGCACATGTTTAAGACAGCTATCCCCCTCTCTCAGTTTCTCCGCCTCCGTCGCTTGTGTAGCGAGGAGGCCGATTTTATGGCTAAATCGGACGAAATGAGCGAGTTTTATTTCACAATCGCGGCTACCCCGACAATGTCGTCGCTAACGCCCTTAGCCGCGCCCGTTCGATCGACAGAACCACAGCCTTGCAGCCATCAGAACCCACTCGACTAGAGGACAGGATTCCCTTCCCCTTACGTTTCATCCCACTAACGTAGCTATCAAGCAGATCGTATCCAGAAACTTTTAGATCCTGCAAAATTTTTTTTCTTTTAAACGTGACAGAAACTTGCGCAATTCTCTTGTTAGAGGCGTCCTCACTTCCGACGGCCTTCAACTTGGCACTTTTAAGATAGGAAAAGTGCACTACTAGAAATAAATGCATAACGTGCGAACATGTCGTTTCCACCACCCGGATCCTCGGCCCTAGCGGCGAGTCATTTAACATCATGGATCACTTTGATTGCACCACCGCCAATGTCATATATTGTATTACTTGTTCTCTTGCCGCATGATCTATATAGGACTACCGGTCAAACGTTTCCACGCGCTGTTGCCAACACCGCAATGATGTGAACGGTAATGACTTAAACAAAGAAGTGGCCCGCCACTTCCATCTCCCGGGCCACACCATATAACTGTTTGAGGTGTTTCTCTTCACAACGGGTCTAATTATTCTCGATTCCAGAAAGAGAATAGGCTTCTTCTTTCACTCGTTTGCCGATCACCCTACGGCGTCAACGAATTCTTTTCTAATATCTAGCTTTCTACTTTTCTAATAACCATATTTCCCCTTTCTTTACTTTTATCAGTAGTTTGCGATTTCAATGGCCCCCAGCAACCTTTGTTTATTCTTAACCAATTATCACCTTTTTATTATTCTCTATGTTTACCTGTTGCCTAGCAACGACTCTACACCACTATATATACAGTCCCGCTCCCACCGTTTTCTCTCTTTTGCTCCGACAAAGGGCTAACGCTCGAAACGTCCGCAAAGCACCATTTCTCCACGGCGTTTAACATAAACATATATTGCCTAACACACATTTTCTGAATTGGTTCGTCCCTGTGCAATATTTCTGGCCGCCCTTGACAGGCCCCCAATAATTTATGGACTTGTATGGAGACTAAATCTAGTTGTTGCATAAAAAACTGCTGGAGAGGCGAGATCAGCTGGGAGCAACTGCATGAGAAAAAGAGAATTCGTATTTTGATGATACCAGCCTCACTGGTTGAAGCTGCTAACTTCTACCAAACAGAGCTTTCTTAAAGTTAATACCTTTTTAGCAGTAGTTAACCAGTGAGTCAATTCAAGACCCTACCCAGACAGCTTTGCATTCTGGGTGCCGTTGCTTGCAACAATTTCTCTTAAATAGCTGTATACATGTACTCACACTAATCCACACAACCAGCTGTGATATGCCGTGAGTGGAGGGTAATCCAGGCCCCAGTATTGAAGGTTGTTATCAGATGAGTTGAAATACCTTGAAGACAAGGACATGTACATTTTATGCAACCATTGTCTTCAAGTCCACGGAATGAATTCATACCCACCACAGAAGGAATGGGGTTGGGGGTAGCAAGCAAGCACTTCCATAGAACTTGATAAGGTAACATTTCACCTACAAAACATTGGTAGACATTTGCAGGACTTATTTCTATAGGAGAAGGTTCCTGGACATGTTCAGAATACCGGTTAAGAAAACCTCCAAATGACAGCAATCTCATGCATCTGATTTTAAAAACGTTGATCGGTCTAAAAAGAAGGTTTGGCAGTTCTATTTTAAAGGAAAACACTTTTTTCTGCTTATCATCTACATGGGTCACCACTGTGGAGGAAGCAAGATTAATCTTACCACTCATTATTGGCAAGTTAATGGTTATCTCTTGCCAGTGTCTCTGTCCTTCATAGTCTCCATACTTTGGCTCCCTTCCAAACCCTTCAAAAGTAAAAAGCTTAGCAAAAAATACAGAACAATGGCACTTTCGCGGCTAGGGTTATTTTACAGTGTAGGTAGCTTAAATGCAGTGAGATTCACAAGAAATGACCAAAATTGTCACCTAGATTAACTTGTTAAATAGAGCGGTTTTCACATGATTGTCGTGAAAACAATTGCAGTTGAGCAATCACTGGCCAATCAGAATCGAGAAAATCATGACTTGCTCCTAAATGGCTTTTTTCTCAGCCAACTGCAAGCCAAACCAATTACTAAGCAATTACACAATTGTATTTTACAATGGAATTTGATTGGCTGAGAAAAATAAGTAGCCAATGAGAATACAAAGCAATCGCAATTACATAACAAGCCTTGGCAGTCATGTGAAATCCGCTCTAACCTTATCAGCAGATACAAATTTGGAGTATTTTCGTGTGGTATCGAGCGGATGGAATTGGATTATGAAATGATATTTTTGATTTCTTACCAGACAGGCTGAAGAGTTTTCAAACTTGGAAATTTGTTGGAGAAAAGCTATTAAATCAAACTTAAAGTGCAAATGAAACGAAATCAGTTTTTACATTATTCAACACATCGGTTTTAAGAAGTAAGTACTGCAAGTTTGAAAGAATTTCGGTAAAATACTGCGATGTTATGACAGTTCAAAGTTACGTATTTTGCTGTGATCTTTGGCTAGCACATAGGGTATTTGGGATATCAGATGACACTGTTTCGTGACGTAATTTTGTTTTTACACTACAAGGCGAGATTAACAAAAAAAATATATTTTTCGAAAATATAGTCTGTGCTTTTCCAAATCCATTTTGTGAAGTATTTTTTAGGACTATCAATCTAGTTTTAGCAAGCCACGAGGCAACAACAGCTCTCTAGAGATTTTGGAGGGTTGGATGGGGGCACGGTGCACATATTAAGGCTCATGGTGAATTTGCCATGCTGACCAACTTGACAGGGTGGTCATATTCATAAATACACAAGCTAAGTTGCATTAAACTAGCAAATGACAGTTAGAACATAATGCTTATCTAAACTCTTGGGGTTGCATGGTGAATGGACGCCGGTCACGTGACTTTATGAGCCTCAAAGTGTCCCCAGCGCTAGCTTTTAGGCCTAACCCTAGGCAACCCTAACCCAAGCCCTTTGGATAGTTCTAACCCTGAAATCGATGACCTAGCCCTATAACCAAAACTTTTACCAGGGGCCACTTTAAGAGGTGACGAATTCGGCTTCTTATGCCCTTCAGACCAGCAACGGGGAATTCAAATAAAGACAGCTTAAGGAAAACATTTTTATCTCCCATAACCAACCAGTTGTGTAAGGTTTATAAGACTTCTATAGTATGCAAGTTAGGTTTTTAGCGTGATCGCGGTCATAGTCTTTGTACAGAAGCAAACAAAATGATGCGTCAAATTACATTACTCGCATGCAAATTAGCTAGCCACAAAACTCATGACTTTGCGAGCGCATAGATCCGCGGCTATTTTTTCAATCTTTCTCAATCTTGGTCAGCATGTTTGTCTAATAATGATCTATCCAGAGATCTGAAAATTGATTTCGTTTCATTGCCTATTATAATGCAAGTTTCATTTCCCTTTTCTTTCTAAGACTAATAACAGTATAAGTAGGATTCTGAGTTGTTTATGTAGATCACTGGTCTTATTTTATAAATTTTGTTGAAACAACCGTGACAGTGCGCCTCTTAGGCCTAGTACATACGCCGCTCTTATCATGAGCCGATCCAATTGCAAAATCTCGATAAAACAATATTGTTCGTCCATCTTTGGTCTGCCTGTCACCTAGACTATTCTAAATCATACCGGTAATATAGAATCCATTTAAATGCCCCGATTTTCGCGTAATTCACGGCAACAGGTTGGATCGACTCATGATAAGAGCAGCGTATGTACTAAGGAGCTTTAAAGGCCATTGTGTACTGTTGATACTGCAGCGTCTGAATGGTGTGAGTGGGTGCGCCAGACAAAAAGAATAGAACGAAAGAAATAACGTCATAACGGTTTGTTTTTACCACGGATTCGTGGAGGCGTTGGTTGGGAAGTCTTCTGAAACGTCTACAGGTAGTTAGCAATTAGACCTCGAGGCCGAATGTGCTATGATGAATAGACCATGAGGCCGAAGGCCGAATGGTCTATTGATATCATAGCACATGAGGACGAGAGGTCTAATTGTTTTAGTATAAACCAACTAGTTGGTCAGTTTTGGCAATGAATTCCATTATTTTATGTTGAAAAAATCAAGTTTTCTTGCAAAGAAAGGTGGTGGTTTTGCCAGGCACGGTCTATCACTAATAGACCATTAGTAGCTCAGCCAATCAGAATGCAGGATTTGTAATAGACCATTAGTTGGTTTATACTAGAACCTGATATGCTGAAGGAATATGACTTAGTAGGGCATTATTGAACGGGTAGACAACCCCGAGGGAGGGAAACCGGAGAAGGTACACATCATGTATATCCCACATCATGCAATTGTAAAGGAAGAACGTGAGACAAGTCAATTAAGTGTCGTGTTTGATGCGTCGGCACGGTCAGGGGGCCTCACTCAATGATTGCTTATATGTGAGACCTTCCCTTACTCAGAACATATTTGACATCATACTGAGGTTTAGAACTAACCAAGTCGTATTTGCAGCTAACATCGAGAAGGCTTTCCATATGGTGTCAGTTGCAGAGCAGGACAGAGATGTCCAGACATTTCTTTGGGTGAAAGATATCAACAAGACCACACCTGAAATTGTTACTTACAGGTTCTCCAGAGTTGTTTTTGGAGTAACGTCAAGTCCTTTCCTATTGAAAGCAACACTCAAGCACCATGTTGAGACTTATCGAGATGATGACCCTGGCTTTGTGGTACAAGGTATTTATGTTGATGACGTCACCATGGGTGGATCATGATCATTCTAAGGTTTAGGAGGCGTTCTAGTTTCAACCATTGGGATATAGTGACTTTCGTTTAAAGAACCAAATAATTCACGATGTCGGGATATTCTATTTTCGACAGCAACGAAATATCCTCGGAAAAATCCGATTTCTTCAAGAAAACATACTGGTCAAAACCACAAAGAAGTGCCTTTTCGTTGTACCGAGCTTGAGTCTGTGATCGAGAATGCAATATTTTCGACAAGATCTGCTCGCATGGACGCCATGTTTGAATGTTCTAGGTTTGTTTACAATCACGTGACCCAAAATCAGAGACGTCACACGCGCCTCTGTTTGGTGATTACGTAGCTAATATACTACTCTTCCCAGTAGACCGTTGCATCTCTCAGTTTTTCAGCCCGCCGGCGGCTGTCTCAAATTCATCGCGTGATCACCTTTTTATGTACCACGTGATGGGTTGTTGATGTACCACGTGATCAACTGTGTTGGGCGTAGACTTTGTCCGAAGCAGCAGAACAATGTAACGGAGTTAAAGTTTACACGTGGTACATAAGCAACTCGTCACGTGATACAAAAAAGGTGATCACGCGGTCAAATGAAAACAGCTGAAAAATCGAAAGGTGTAACGATCTACTGGGAAGAGCAGTATATTAGCTACGTAACCAGCAACATGGCGGCCCGTGTGACGTCTCTGATTTTGGGTCACGTGATTGCAAATTATTGCAGTACTCATCTTACCATGGTACGGGCCAAGAGAAACACACCAGCGCTGGAGTATAGCTGCCAGCACACACATCACCACTGCGTAGAAAGTCTCCGCCATTGTAACTTGAAAGAAAGGAACAAAATAAGCTTCTTGAAGGTTAAAATGGTAGGGATGACCGCTGATCTGAAAAAAATTCCATCCTAAAGAATACTCCTCGGTCCTATAAATACCTTCTTCAGCGCACTGTTCAAATGAAACAATCTCCAACCAAAAAGTGTCCTTTTTCAACACCTCACGGCCAAAACCATATAAAAGAGGTGCTACACTTGTCCACGCTGGAATGTGAAAACCGAGGTGAAATTTGAATAAAAACTACCGCCGATGAAAACTGCAACAGCTTTAGAATCTTGAGCGGAACTAGGAAGGTGGTGGTGAACTTTAGAATTCCAAACTGTTGTTCCATATTGAAAATATGAACAAACGAGTTGTTCCATATTGAAAAATATGAACAAACGAGTAGACGAAGTTCAGTGAAACGTCGTCGTCCTCGTTGCCGTTGTCGCTGCGTAAGGTCTCTATTGTTGAAGTTCGCATGACACTTTGTAGAAAAAACAGAAAGTGTTGTGAATAGTTACAGGTAGAAGAATGCAAAAGATTTATATTAGTATCTCTCATAAAGAAAATTGATTTGCCTTGGCACTCAAGTTTTCTATAAAAAAAATTTCAAAATTTTCAATGTTACTCTTACAGGGAAATAGTGCAAAAACAACATTTGACAGAGCGAAGCCTGGATACCAGTTTAGGACGACATGCTTTTTAGCTACTAAAAGGTAGTTGAAATGCAGCATTTGATAGTAAAATTACATTATTATCCCTTTAAGACAACGTAATAGTTAGCAGTGCGAGAAATGTGTACAGAACAAATCGTTACATTTGTGCTACATTTGATGTGTATATTGATGCCCCTGCGCAATGTCGCTAAATTTCCATATCAAACAGACAAAATATCTAAATGTAGCAATATCAGACACCCCATGGTACTCATTAAAGAGAGCCACTCCTTATTAGATGATGATGATATTAGATGACGAATTACGTGTAGAAATATATGAATAAACATCTAAAAACAAAGTTTTAAGATTTTATTTACCAAATTCAATCGAGAAAATTGCTCTATATTCTCTAAATCAACGATGGAAAGGGATCCTTTCTCCAAATTGGTATGTTGCTATGCTGTCAAAATGGCGGCTGACACAGGCTCTAAGACGCAGGAGTTTCGTTGAATAGTTGCACCACTTCAGGGTTCATTGGCAGCGCGTTACTTGATTCAAGATTTTAAAGCGCGACTAGGGCCTTTCGGCAGACACCACAAGCCGAAATATGCGTCGAGCAATGACGGATTTTGTCGCTCGGTTTGCCTTCTAGGCATGGATCGCACAAGTAACTCGAGAGCCCTCGTACAAGTACGGTCAAGCAAGGTCTGTACTGTCGCACTTTTTAACACATGGCGTGGTTATTTTAAAGCGCGACTTAAGGGCCTTTCGGCAGACACCACAAGCCGAAATATGCGTCGAGTAATGACGAATTTGTCGCTCGGTTTAGAGAGGTTACTGTTTGCATAGTCGTAAAAATCTTTAACATTTTGGATACCTCAAAGGACGCAGAATTATGAAACTCGCAGTAAGAGTGGTATTTGATCGCATTTCTGATATTTCGTCCAAAGATACCCTTTGGGCGACTACACTCGAAAATCATTTTAAAAAGTTTCAGTGACTTTTAATTTTCGAGAAATTCGAAAGAGTTTGACAATGCGGCCTAGTTATCGCAGGCCGACGAGAAATCGCGATATAGGTCATTGGACGAAGTGCCGTAAACGGCTTGAAATAATTCCAAAGATCCTCAAATTTCACAAAAATCTAGATCAACTATCCCAGAACAAAAGTGAGTAAACTAAATTCACCGAGTCCCTCAGTGTTTTTTTTAGTGCTGGTGCGTTTGTAAATGATATCCAAAATCACTGTGAATGCAATGCTTTTGTCAAATGCACAAACGTTCTCCTGGTACCTAATTTTCCAAAATCGCAGCTAATGATTCGAAAAAGAGAGGATTGAAGTTTATCTATGGAAAGTTTCAAGCTTTAATGGGAACTCCTTCCTGCCTTGCGACATTGCGAAGACCGACAAAAGTACCATAGCGGATGAAATTAAACGACTCACCTCAAACTTTATTACAAAATCTTGAGTTTTGACGTCATAAAAGTCACATATCTGTCCTAATTAAACTATAGGTTATAGCTGTAGAAAGCTGTTCAGAGTTTTTCAGGATCACAGTTTTCTTCCTTCTGTTATTAGTAAATTTATTTATTCTGGTGTGTTGATTCTTGCATCTAATTAGCATATGAGACGTACATCAAAGTTGGAAACCAATTTAGTTCCCTACCGGAGGGGAAAAAGTACATTACTCTACGTTTAAAACCAGTAGATAAATGCCTCATTTGATGAATGGCACAACGTGAGGAAAGAGGCATAGGAAATCAAAGATTTGGAACTGTAATTTTGAAAGATTTTGAATTGCAATTAGTGACGCGACAAATGAACCTGCTTTTCTCAAGCCAATGCTACTTACCGTATTGCCTTCCAATCCTGTAATGCTGCTAAGATGTTGAGCAATAATATTTTTACCGTAATTTAGCTTCATATGTTTCGAATAAATAAGAACATTAGTTGCAAGTTAATACGACAAATAAACAACCTCGTCAACCATCTGCATTCCCGAGAATAGAAAATTAAAAGAGACTTACCTAAGAGTTTGATTGAAATCACCTGACCAACCTCGTTATAGTATAATATCTTCACTTGTTCTCATGGTGCTATTTATGTATCAGTCAATTCCAGCGACGACCATGCCTCCCCGGGCAACCCCCGGGATTTTGGTCATTTCTAAAATTAAAATTAATAATTCCCCACCCCGGGGGCTGGAAAAGTGCAAAATACCCCACGGCGGGGAAGACAAAAACTGGACAAATGCCCCTCCCCCGGGACCAGAAAAAGACAAAGATTCCATCGACACTGCGCAAAGCTTCACTACAAAATATTCCCGCTCAGAACTTCAACTCCATTTATTCTGTCCGAGCATTTATAATTCGTTTTTAAACTATACTTTTAGATTTCTCCTCTCTGAAAACGAGACAAAATATAAGTAAACAGTGAAACAAATCCGTCAGTCTCAAGTCGTAATTGATATTCTTCTTCTACTGCAATATTGCAATATAGTAGTGCCATACAACAAACGTCTCCACTAATTTCTCTCGACCATTCGCGGTTGTAGACATTTCGCTACAAACTCCATTCATTTGTCGTCCCCGGCATCGCTCAATCTCAAAACTAGAGTGGTGTTTACGGGCCATGCTCGGCATTTTATTTTGTGTGACGTTATTTTCTGTAACTGGGACATTGTAACGCCAATTGATAGTTACAACTGGTCAGGGAAGTGAACTTGTGTTGTAGTTCCGCAAAACTCAACGCGCTAAAAGATTGTGAAAGAGAACCAAAATTCCCCACCTCCCCTCCCCTGGAGAAAAACAAATCCCGACCCCGGGGCCAGCAAAATTTTCCAAATTCCCCACCCCAGGGAACCCAGTGGTGTGCAAATGCCCCACGGTGTCCCGGGGGGGGGGGGGGGGGGCATGGTCGTCGCTGGAATTGACTGATACATTAAGGTATGGGAAGGAGGCCTGGCGACGTCCCTATGAGTGAGGACAAGGCAAAGGGAGGGGGAGGGTGGGAAAAAAAGGAACTCGCCAGGCAGGAATGAGCATAATGAGAAATCACGGGGCTCACAGGAGCGTGGAAATGTCAAGCTTAATGTTTACTTTGGGGCTAAACTATTCCATCATTCCAAGGAAAAAAGGGACAAAATGCAAGAAAAATAAAGACTTCTGTTTTTTTGGTGGTTGCTTTTGTCCACGTTTTTCCGGGGATTTAGTCCTTTTTGAGCGTGAAATCCAGTCTCTTATTTTCATTGTAACTTACATTTAGCCCAAAAGTCAACATTCTGTGATATTTGCGCGCTCCGGTGAGCCCTGTGGAGAAATATAGATTTAGCTCAGCCTAAAAGCGGAGCTCCCAGTCAGTTTTATACCTTTTCGAACCTTGGCGTCATCGATTACGTCACATCACCGGACCACTAGCTTCGTTGCGCTTTTTGCCAAACTTTTTGCCAAAGTTTGTTCTCTTCAGCTACTGTTCTCTTCGAGTCTTCCCTTCACGAGATCTGAATTTTTCAACCTTGGATGAAGTTATCGACAACGTCACATCACCTGACCACTTCGCGATCGCGACACTGCAATAACCACTTATTAATTGTAATGAATATCAATGTTAATAAACGATTTGAGCCTACGACTTATTGGAGTCCAATTTCTTTCTTGAACTCGTCCTCTGCTTGATCAGCATTGTAGTCCACGGGTACCAATAACGCAAGACGACGCACGCTCCGGGAGACGGCGATGTCTCTTGCGCCGCTGTACTCCCTTACACTTTCACCGACCTTGTAACATTTGTACCTCACAGTCACCCGCCAGACCTTGCCACCATTGCCCGGAAACACTTCCTTGACCTCAGCAAGACGATATTCGCCACGCAGGGTGTCCTTGTCGGCGACGATAACGATATCTCCTGTTAAGAGGTTACGGTGAGTGGTGTTCCACTTCTTGTGTACTACCAATGTCGGGCGTAAAGTTCCGTCCACTTCCTCTCGAACTCGTCGGTGATGGCTTGAACAAGTCGATATCTCGTGGATGTATGTAGTCCGGTGGGCTGCCATCCTAATGGGTTGACAGCTGTTGCACGACCCAAGAGTCTGCATTTGGAAGATTACCGATGGGTCTCTCGTTCAACAGATTGGAAATTTTGCTGCACAGCGTCTGAAATCCCGGCACTGTTAAGCTCTGATTATGCACTGCAAAATGGACAGCTCGCTTCGCACTCTTCACGGGCGCCTCCACCGCTCCTATGATTCCAGGGGCTGTCTTAAGTGCCGAACACCCAAGTCAGACCACTGTCCGCATTTCTGTCTATACTCTGCCAAGCCTCCGTCAGCTCACGATCTGCTCCGACCAATCTGTATTGAGCCACATATCCATATACTGCTTATGTGTACCCCTCTCATGGTACAAGGCCGTAGCTAGAAATTTTTGACTGGGGGAGCAGGCCTTGGTCATTCTTTGTTTTGCTGGGGGGGGGGGGGGGGGGCAAGCAGGTTTTTCCCCACATGTTGACACTAAAAATTTACTTCGCGGGGGCAACTGCCCCCTCTGACCCTATGCTAGCTACGGCCCTCTGGTAAGATCTGTAAAGATGACGCCATAAGCCTTTCCACTTGTGCGCTTCTGTACTTCTCCTCGGACAGCGTATGGACCAAACAGAAGCATCACACTGTCGAACGCAGGAGCCGGTCGTAGTCGCGCCTCTGGCAGCGGACCCATTTCTTGATGTCAGAATCTTTTTTTTTTCTCACTCTGTTTGTTTGTCGTTTTGTATTATGTGTGCAGAAACAGCAGTTGTACGGAAAAACAAACGTGTGGCTACTCTGTCACGATCATTTTCTCACTATGTATCTTCGCTAACAGTTTTCAATAAAGACTAGGAATGCACAGTCAAAACAAGAGAGACTCAAGAAACCACAGGATATGTACCTGTCTTCAAACGAAAACGTATTAGAGTGGACTTGCTCAGAATCGTGATAGAGAGTCTAGTATTGTATGGCTACGAAGAATTAAAATATCATTCCAATGTAAATATTTACACTAAACTGAGAATATAAATGAAAATCCATCGAGGGTTGAAGTCTGTGGTACCATCCACCCTTGCCGCCTTCTGGGTTGTCTTTTTTATCATCTCACTCTCTAGCGACTTCTGGATATCCTTCGCGGCTTGGATCTCGCCTACTCTGACTCCTTCATTATAAACCTTGAATCGAGTGCTGGCCTTGTTAAGCATGTTTAGCACCGTCTCTGAGTCAACTATCTGCATAACATTCTCGAATTCGAACCGCATCTCCTCCTCAATGACCTTGCGGCCTCTTTTGGACATTACCGCTGCATTAAGCTCCATTCGGGGGAAGAAGCGGAATATTTTCAAACCACAATTCATTATTCAAACCTCAAACATTCAATATTCAAACATCTAAATTCAATATTCAAACTTCCACCTTGACTAATATTCAAACGTCCAACTGCTCTAATATTCAAACTTCTGCTTACCATTTCCGGTTTTAATGCAGAAATGTGATTGTTCTTTTCGTGTAAAGCACAACGGTAGGTTTTCGCCATGATGCATCAATTATTTCAGAGGTATCGGCAGACGAAAATCCGATTTTTAGGAAAATTGAAAGATGTGGTGGATTTCGGGTACCAACTTCCCTAAACTGGATACTTATAAAGTATCGTTGTTTAGACCGTTGTTTGTTTCATGACAATATAAACATTCGAAGGGTAAGATAATTTTGGGTAATACGCGGTCAAAATACAGTGATCCTCCCTCCTTGATGCCCCCTCAGAACTGATTACGTTTAAAACCAGTAGATAAATGCCTCATTTGATGAATGGCACAACGTGAGAAAAGAGGCATAGGAAATCAAAGATTTGGAACTGTAATTTTGAAAGATTTTGAATTGTAATTAGTGACGCGACAAATGAACCTGCTTTTTTCAAGCCAATGCTACTTACCGTATTGCCTTCCAATCCTGTAATGCTGCTAAGATGTTGAGCAATAATATTTTTACCGTAATTTAGCTTCATATGTTTCGAATAAATAAGAACATTAGTTGCAAGTTAATACGACAAATAAACAACCTCGTCAACCATCTGCATTCCCGAGAATAGAAAATTAAAAGAGACTTACCTGGGAGTTTGATTGAAATCACCTGACCAACCTCGTTATAGTGGAGAAATATAGATTTAGCTCAGCCTAAAAGCGGAGCTCCCAGTCAGTTTTATACCTTTTCGAACCTTGGCGTCATCGATTACGTCACATCACCGGACCACTAGCTTCGTTGCGCTTTTTACCAAACTTTTTGCCAAAGTTTGTTCTCTTCAGCTACTGTTCTCTTCGAGTCTTCCCTTCACGAGATATGAATTTTTCAACCTTTGATGAAGTTATCGACAACGTCACATCACCTGACCACTTCGCGATCGCGACACTGCAATAACCACTTATAAATTGTAACGAATATCAATGTTAATAAACGATTTGAGCCTACGACTTATTGGAGTCCAATTTCTTTCTTGAACTCGTCCTCTGCTTGATCAGCATTGTAGTCCACGGGTACCAATAACGCAAGACGATGCACGCTCCGGGAGACGGCGATGTCTCTTGCGCCGCTGTACTCCCTTACACTTTCACCGACCTTGTAACATTTGTACCTCACAGTCACCCGCCAGACCTTGCCACCATTGCCCGGAAACACTTCCTTGACCTCAGCAAGACGATATTCGCCACGCAGGGTGTCCTTGTCGGCGACGATAACGATATCTCCTGTTAAGAGGTTACGGTGGGTGGTGTTCCACTTCTTATGTACTACCAATGTCGGGCGTAAAGTTCCGTCCACTTCCTCTCGAACTCGTCGGTGATGGCTTGAACAAGTCGATATCTCGTGGATGTATGTAATCCGGTGGGCTGCCATCCTAATGGGTTGACAGCTGTTGCACGACCCAAGAGTCTGCATTTGGAAGATTACCGATGGGTCTCTCGTTCAACAGATTGGAAATTTTGCTGCACAGCGTCTGAAATCCCGGCACTGTTAAGCTCTGATTATGCACTGCAAAATAGACAGCTCGCTTCGCACTCTTCACGGGCGCCTCCACCGCTCCTATGATTCCAGGGGCTGTCTTCAGTGCTGAACACCCAGGTCAGACCATTGTCCGCAGCATCCTTCTGTAGCGCACTTCTGTCTATACTCTGCCAAGCCTCCGTCAGCTCACGATCAGCTCCGACCAATCTGCTTAGAGCCATATCCATATACTGCCTATGTGTACCGCTCTCATGGTAAGATCTGTAAAGATGACGCCATAAGCCTTTCCACTTGTGCGCTTCTGTACTTCTCCTCGGACAGCGTATGGACCAAACAGGTCAAGCATCACACTGTCGAACGCAGGAGCCGGTCGTAGTCGCGCCTCTGGCAGCGGACCCATCTCTGATTGCAAACAACTTGCTTCTCGTTGCTTGCACAACTGACAATTCATCCTGACTGACATCGCCATTTTACCACCATGTGTGACCAGTAATTGTCAGAATCTTTTTTTCTCACTCTCTGTTTGTTTGTCGTTTTGTATTATGTGTGCAGAAACAGCAGTTGTACGGAAAAACAAACGTGTGGCTACTCTGTCACGATCATTTTGTCACTATGTATCTTCGCTAACAGTTTTCAATAAAGACTAGGAATGCACAGTCAAAACAAGAGAGACTCAAGAAACCACAGGATATGTACCTGTCTTCAAACGAAAACGTATTAGAGTGAGTAGTATAGGAGGGGCCGAATTACCCGTTTTTTTGCGCGGGAATACTAATTTTGCGCAGGAATACATAATGAGCTTTGCGGTTGAATTAATGAGCGTCTCCACGCGGAATTAATGAGGTTGCGGTTTATTGTTGACACAGGTGTTCCTTTGTTCTTTATTGCAGAGGAATTAATGAGCGTCCCCACGCGGAATTAATGAGCTTTGTGGTTTATTGTTGACACAGGTGTTCCTTTGTTTTAAAGTGAGGCGGAATACATAATGAGCTTTGTGGTTTATTGTTGACACAGGATTTGTTTAAAAGTGAGGCGGAATACTAATTTTGAGGCGGAATACATAATGAGCGTCGCGGTTGAATTAATGAGCGTCCCCACGCGGAATTAATGAGCTTGCGGTTGATTGTTGACACAGGTGTTCTTTTGTTTAAAAGTGAGGCGGAATACATAATGATCTTGCGGTTTATTGTTGACACAGGTGTTCCTTTGTTCTTTGCGGCGGAATTAATGAGCGTCCCCACGCGGAATTAATGAGCTTGCGGTTGATTGTTGACACAGGTGTTCTTTTGTTTAATAGTGAGGCGGAATACATAATGATCTTGCGGTTTATTGTTGACACAGGTGTTCCTTTGTTCTTTACGGCGGAATTAATGAGCGTCCCCACGCGGAATTAATGAGGTTGCGGTTGATTGTTGACACAGGTGTTCTTTTGTTCTTTATTGCGGAGGAATACATTAAGATTGTTGACACAGGTGTTCCTTTGTGTTCAACACGTGGCTGCGGTTTCTTTTGTCTCGACCACGCGGTTTCTATTATTCTTAGAGTCTATATAAGCAGTGGTTCAGTGGATTAAAGTGAAAAAAATGCTGTGGATGACGTTAAGATTCTGTTCTCTTTATTATCAATTATATTTAACTATAAAATGACAGAAAAAAAAAATACAAGTTCTTTAAAAAATTATATTACATAAAATACTACCACTAGTGGCACATAGAGTAGAGTAGCTATAATATATCAAAAAAATACATCAGGAGAATCAATAGTATTATTATTATTATTACTGAAGGTTGTCAATTCTAAGATGACAAACTGTGAATGTCCCTCTGGAAAACTCAGTGTAGCGATACTCTGGGGGTCAATTCAATATCGTCGGTAAAATTGTCCACCCCACTTTGGGACGTCTGGCTGTTCTGGGATAGGTTGCTTCTTGAACAACTTGTTGAGTAAAAATTTGCGCTTCTCAATGGCTGCTTCGGTGGCTTCTTTCCAGTCAAAATCATCCTTGTCCATGAAGTTCTGTCGTGTCTCTATAATTTTCTTATAGTCATCGTATTGTCTCGAACAGCACTTGTCTCAACTCGTTCCTGTAGCTAGGTACAAGATCGTTAGTTGCTTTAGCCTCAGCAACTTCTTGGGTATTTCCAAGCCCCTCATAGTGCTGAACCAACTTTTTCCACTGATCGTCGTGTCGTTCAATAGCATCGTCTTGAAGACGTTCCCAAACATCTATTTCATTGTCCTCCTGAGAGTCATTGTCCTGAGACTCTTCGCCAGAGCTTGAGAGGCTAGCCTCATCATCCGGGGAGGCCATAATTGATACGTCGTGTTCAATGTTCCCGCTACGACTAATGGACTTGGTCCCACGGCATGCTTTATATACCTTTTAGAGAAGGCCAGGTTGCCAAGCTTGCTTCCTTATCACGTATATCCAATACAGAAACCCCATAGAAACCCTGGAGAAACCCTACAGAAACCCCACAGAAACCCTGGAAAAAACCCACAGAAACCCTACAGAAACCCTACAGAAACCCTGGAGAAACCCTACAGAAACCCCACAGAAACCCCACAGAAACCCTACAGAAACCCCACAGAAACCCTACAGAAACCCCACAGAAACCCTACAGAAACCCCCACAGAAACCCTGGAAAAACCCTACAGAAACCCCGCAGAAACCCTGAAGAATCCCTGCATCAATCCCGGAGAAACCCTGTAGAACAATAGTTGCTTCCCAAAGGACACAGGTATACCGACACGCCGCGAGACACCCAAAAAGTATAAAAGGGAGAACCGGCTTCATTAAAAACATCATTCTTATCAAGACACCATGCCGTTCAAGTTCCCTCGGACTTGTCCAGTATGCGGACGCCCAGAGTTAAAAATCTCAGTACTCATCTTTTACAGGTTCATTATCTTTTCGGAGACGAGAGGAAGTCATGGCTGAAAATGGCGGTGTTTTCAGTTCAACAGACGCGCCTACCGAACGTTTTACGTACCACATCTTCGGCTCTACCACGTGAAGTACCTCCTACACGAAGAAATAAAATTCACAAACCACCTTATCAAGTCAGACCAAAAAGGAGCACCAAACATAACCAAACAGACCGAAATCTAAATCCAGCAAAAGAACCCTATCCGGATTTCAAGTTCCGACACAAGTTTTCTCTACTTGTGGTTGGCCCAACTCAATGTGGCAAGACTTACTTTGTACAGAAGATTCTGGAAACAGACAAGATTGTCTACAGTGAAAACAAGAAAATACTGATTGTTTGGTATTATAACCAATGGCAAGACACCTATGACACCTTGAAGAAATCACTGGGGAAGAGTATCCGTTTCGAGCGCGGTTTGCCGGAGTTGTCCGATGACCTTAGTGAAATCAGTCCCAAGTTCAACAACATTTTGGTCCTCGATGATCTTATGGCCGAAGCTTCTGACAGTCCACTCGTCGCCCGTTTGTTTACTCAGGGTCGTCATAGAAATGCCAGCGTCGTCCTGTTGCTTCAAAATATGTTCCCCAAAGGGAAATACAACACCGACATTAGCCGAAATGCCCAGTACCTCGCACTCTTCCGAAGTCCTAGCGATCGGAAGCAAATAGGAATTATAGGAGAGAGAATGTTTGACAAGAATCGAGACAGTTTCATGAATGCCTACTTCCAAGAAACAGAAAAGCCTTATGGGTATCTATTGGTAGACAACAAGCCTGATACTCCAGCAAACAAGCAAGTGCTGGCTGACGTCGTTGGATCTTGTCGAGTCTTTACCGTCAACAAATGTCAACCAAAGAAAAGCGAAGTGACTTCATTAATTCCCCAAGAGCCGCTAACAAATAGTGTAACAAGAGAAGAGAGTCGTCCAGCGATTCCATTGCCCGTGTGGTCAGACGCCTCGCCGTCGGTATGGCAACAAATTGGAAGCGGTGGCAAGCCATCCAACATCATTCCTGAAGGTTATTACCTAGCTGAAATGTATAAGACTTCGAGCTGTTCTACTCAACCAGGAAGGTCCGTTATTAGCGATGGATCACAAAGCATCTGGCCTGTGAAACTGAAACACATCACGACCGGGGTTACCAAATGCATTACTGTTTATCCTGAAGATCCTACCGTCAAGACTTTTTTGGAGGAATCGTTTGAGTTCCTTTGGCCAGGACAACCCAGAGTATCGCTACACTGAGTTTTCCAGAGGGACATTCACAGTTTTGTCATCTTAGAATTGACAACCTTCAGTAATAATAATAATAATACTATTGATTCTCCTGATGTATTTTTTTTGATATATTATAGCTACTCTACTCTATGTGCCACTAGTGGTAGTATTTTATGTAATATAATTTTTAAAGAACTTGTATTTTTTTTTCTGTCATTTTATAGTTAAATATAATTGATAATAAAGAGAACAGAATCTTAACGTCATCCACAGCATTTTTTTCACTTTAATCCACTGAACCACTGCTTATATAGACTCTAAGAATAATAGAAACCGCGTGGTCGAGACAAAAGAAACAGCCACGTGTTGAACACAAAGGAACACCTGTGTCAACAATCTTAATGTATTCCTCCGCAATAAAGAACAAAAGAACACCTGTGTCAACAATCAACCGCAACCTCATTAATTCCGCGTGGGGACGCTCATTAATTCCGCCGTAAAGAACAAAGGAACACCTGTGTCAACAATAAACCGCAAGATCATTATGTATTCCGCCTCACTTTTAAACAAAAGAACACCTGTGTCAACAATCAACCGCAAGCTCATTAATTCCGCGTGGGGACGCTCATTAATTCCGCCGCAAAGAACAAAGGAACACCTGTGTCAACAATAAACCGCAAGATCATTATGTATTCCGCCTCACTTTTAAACAAAAGAACACCTGTGTCAACAATCAACCGCAAGCTCATTAATTCCGCGTGGGGACGCTCATTAATTCAACCGCGACGCTCATTATGTATTCCGCCTCAAAATTAGTATTCCGCCTCACTTTTAAACAAATCCTGTGTCAACAATAAACCACAAAGCTCATTATGTATTCCGCCTCACTTTTAAACAAAGGAACACCTGTGTCAACAATAAACCACAAAGCTCATTAATTCCGCGTGGGGACGCTCATTAATTCCTCTGCAATAAAGAACAAAGGAACACCTGTGTCAACAATAAACCGCAACCTCATTAATTCCGCGTGGAGACGCTCATTAATTCAACCGCAAAGTTCATTATGTATTCCTGCGCAAAATTAGTATTCCCGCGCAAAAAAACGGGTAATTCGGCCCCTCCTATACTACTAGAGTGGACTTGTTCAGAATCGTGATAGAGAGTCTAGTATTGTATGGCTACGAAGGATTAAAATATCATTCCAATGTAAATATTTACACTAAACTGAGAATATAAATAAAAATCCATCGAGGGTTGAAGTCTGTGGTACCATCCACCCTTGCCGCCTTCTGGGTGGTCTTTTTTATCATCTCACCCTCTAGCGACTTCTGGATATCCTTCGAGGCTTGGATCTTGCCAACTCTGACTCCTTCATTATAAACCTTTTAGCACCGTCTCTGAGTCAACTATCTGCATAACATTCTCAAATTCGAGCCGCGTCTTCTTCTCATTGACCTTTGACATTACCGCTGCATTGAGCTCCATTTTGGGAGTAGAGAACTTGGATACAGGAGCGATACCAAACTTTGCCATGATGAGTCGACAAGAGTAGCCTCCATCTTGTAGCCGCCATCGGACGTAAGCAGCGAAACCATACGCCGAGTCACTCCCGTCGCTGAGGATGATCAGCCAAGGCTTTCCATCAGCATCAGGTGGGCGAACGCATCGGTCTACGTTCCAGGTTCTCCAGCTGGAACAGGTTGCTAAAGAAGTCTGGCCATTTGTCTCATCCCATCCGATGCTCCGCATCCATGTCTCTCTCATCAGCACTTTTCCAATCAGCGTGAATGGAATAACAAATCCTAAGGGATCGCCATCTTCATCACCTGTCCCAGAACCATTCTCCTGGTTAGAACAATGGGTAGGGAAATGCTAATATATAGCATAGACTGTGTAGCGCTAATGGTATGTCGATAAAATATATAAAATTTGGATTGTAAAGCGCTTAAATATTAAACAGACGTTTCGTGGCTCCTGCCACTTCATCAGTGAGGCTGATGACACTGATGAAGTGGCAGGAGCCACGAAACGTCTGTTTAATATTTAAGCGCTTTACAATCCAAATTTTATATATTTTATCTCCATACCGTTAGAACAATGGGAGTGACTTTGGTACTTCAGACTTGATCAGGTCAGGTTTAACATGCACTCTTCTTCTTCTTGCTATAGTTCAGACTGACCTGATGGACTATGGCATCATTGACGGGTTGCCATCACACTCCACGAACACGTAGATCTCCCTTGTTCCCTTTAAGCATACATCGAGGCTTACTTGGCAACGTATCATTGTCCTGCCTGACGTGTTCTTCCAGGAGGCCTTCGCCTTGTCGCGCGCAAGGCTCTCCGCTGAGTTGCCAGCACTTAACCTTGAACTCCCCTTATCCAGCATTGCCTCTGCTTTTCTAGCGGCAATCAACGAGTCACTCTTGGTGGGGAACGAATCGATCAAATCAATTGACATAGCTTGACTTCTTGAGTTGAGTAGCGGCTGCACTGTCGTCTTGAAAATGGTCTGCCGTCTTGTAAATGGCCTCTGTGCTGATTATTATAGCGGAGCCGAAGGCGCCCGCGAGCGGAGCCCCATAGCTACATGCAGGAGGAGAAGGAACAAAACAAAAGTGTATGTGCATCAAACGATTCTGTCATGGACTTCCGGTTTGTGCGTCCGTCCGTCCGTCTGTTCGTCCGGCGTAACACAGGCAACCCAAACGTAAGCTAACGAGAAAGGGTATATATCTAAGGAAGGGATGAACCTCAGACAACCAAACTTGGGTGAAAATATCAAAGTGGCAAGGGGGGTGCAACTGCGTGATCACGTGGTATGACGTCATCGATGAGGTCATCAAATGAATAAAGGTCTATATCTTTGGAAGGGATGAACCTCAGACAACCAAACTTGGGTAAAGTTGTCTAACTGACAAGGGGGGTGTAGCTGCGTGATCTCGTGGTATGACGTCATCGATGACGTCATCAAATGAATAATGGTCTATATCTTTGGAAGGCATGAACCTCAGACAACCAAACTTGGGTAAAGTTGTCTAAGCTGCAAGGGGGGTGCAACTGCTTGGTCAGGTGGTATGACGTCATCGATGACGTCATCAAATGAGAAAAGGTCTATATCTTTGGAAGGGATGAACCTCAGACAACCAAACTTGGGTAAAGTTGTCTAAGTGACAAGGGGGGAATAGCTGCGTGATCACGTGGTATGACGTCATCGATGACGTCATCAAATGAATAATGGTCTATATCTTTGGAAGGCATGAACCTCAGACAACCAAACTTGGGTAAAGTTGTCTAAGCTGCAAGGGGGGTGCAACTACTTGGTCACGTGGTATGACGTCATCGATGATGTTATCAAATGAGAAAAGGTATATATCTTTGGAAGGGATGAACCTTAGACAACCAAACTTGGGTAAAGTTGTCTAAGTGACAAGGGGGGTGCGATGGAGTAGTCACGTGGTATGACGTCATCAAACGAGAAATGGTATATATCTTTGGAAGGGTTGAACCTCAGACAACCAAACTTGGGTGGAGTTGTCTAAGTGGCAAGGGGGGTTCAACAGCCTAGTCACGTGGTATGACGTCATCAATGACGTCATCAAACGAGAAATAGAGGATATTACATGGCCGCGCGGAGATACGAATTTTTGTTTATTATATAAACATCAATGAAATACCAAATTCAAATTTTATTTGAGTTAAGCTTAAAAATCGAGCATTCAGCAAAGGCAAGTGTGATATTTTTACATGTGAAAATAACATGATATTTTCACGTGTGAAGATATCAAGTTTTCGCGCGGGAGATCACCTGGTACTTCATTGGTGTTTATATAATAAAAGGTATTATTTTGGGAAGGGATGACTCTCAGACAACCAAACTTGGGTTAAGTTGTTTAAGGGTGTTCGGAAGTTTGGTTGCTAAGTTACGTTTCGTTGCTAGCGTAGATTGCGTGACTTCGGCGGCAGTCTTTTCTCAAAATCAAACAACAAGATGGTTTAATTTCCAACATATGTTAATTCTGGACAGAAACATATAAGTGAGTTGAAAGGTGTAACAGACGAATGAATCTGATGTGACAACCTGCGAACAACTCGCGATCAATAAACACCATATTTGGAAAACAATGTCCTTGCGTGCAGCCAATCAAATTCAGATGTGACTTTTCACTGCACACGGCAGGCTTCGGTGCTCGTTTTGCAAAGCTACATTCTGATTCATCGATGTTTGCAGATTTTTGGAAGCCTTGCCGGCTTTTCTACGAGATTTCCTGCTGGAAAACCAATGAACTTTGTAAGAAGAACTTCCAAGCTCAACCAAAATGCATAAATTTCTCAGAAGGAGAAAAATAACTCAGGAATTGAGCATATTTTGCAAAGTAAACTCACACCACTCAGTTTTGGGACATCAAGAAAATGAAGTTGGCCAAGCAGAGTTTTTATGGATAGGAACTCTGAGAAACTATTGTAGAAATAACCAGAACGGGAGAAATGAATTTCAACGTCGGCTGGATTCTGTTGATCAAAAAGGAACTAATTTACACGTAGGAACGAAGGAGAAAAAACAGCTCGGCTATTTGCAAGGGATCCGTTCTTGAAACAACAAACACAGAAGAATAGAAGAATAGAAGAATAGAAGAAGGGAAATTAGAGTAGTTCTCCAGTGCTCTTTGTTATAAACTTCAAGATATGTTGTCGTTGAATTTGTACTGGAAAATGAGATGCCAAAGAAAGAATGAAGGATCCAATCAAGCCAAAACAAACAAGTAAGGCTCGACAAAAAATGTTTTTTTTTTCTTTCAGTAGTGAATTTGAGAAAACGTTTAGTTTATAAATTAACTTATCGATTTATTTCTTTATAAATTGTTGTCTTTAGAATTTTCATTTGTTCTTCTTCATGGTGCTTTTAAGCCTGATTTTTTTTATGGATTTTGAGCATGGAAAAGAAAATTTCTCAACTCATTTGTGCTTCTGTTGTGGGGAGTTCGCGCGCGTTATTTTTAGAAAACATGACGAATAACATCTCCCGTTGCTGATTGGCTAACCGATAAATCTGTTGCTTTCCAAATATGGTGTTTTTTGATCGCGAGTTGTTTGCAGGTTGTCGCGCTGTTACACGTTTCAACTCACTTATATGTTTCTGTTCTGGAGGAATGATTTTTCCAAAGTAACTTCATTTTCCAAAAGTTTATTTCATTATTTTGGTTCAATGTAGAAAAAAAACGTTCATTTTCATTTTCAAAAGAATTGAAAAACATAGTTTTGTTGGAGCGTTTTGCCGTGATTTGCTGTGCAAACTATAGCGCGGGATTTGTAAATTGTCGCCACTGGAAACTGCCCGAAATTACTAGCATCAAATATATATCTTCTATCATTGTTGTATCTATTGCATTTCAGTTTTTCTGGAGTTCTTTACTTTTTGTAGCTTTTGTGAAGAGAAAATATCGCTCGACGCCCGTTCGGCGATCGAAAAAGTTGGCTACTTTGACCAAAATTATACCATTTTGAAAAGTAATTAGCAACTCTGTATAGAAGAAAATCATACCATGCTAGGAAATTATACCGTTATTGTTTTTACGGCGTTAAAGAAGAAAGAAACAGTCTAAAATGCTTAAATTGTAGCTTTGTTCAGCCTACGAACTAGCAGTCTCTCGAGTGAAGGTTTATATACAATTTCTGAAGATAAATCATTTGACCAGCCTTTGTGGCCGTTTGGTAAGGTCTTGGGCTAGAAAACAGAAGGTACTGAGTTCAAACCCTACGTGCGTTTTTTTTTTTTCGATTTTTTTCTTTTTCGGGTTTGAACTTTCTTTTTTGCTTCTTAAATATGTTACGATGTATTTCTCTTCCATTGCTTGCTTGTTTTTTTATTTTCTGGTGGAAAATAAAAGATAAATTTATTTTACACTTCTAACCAAGCCTCCTAGCGCATCAATTCGTGTTTCTTTAAAACACTAATTCTCACGCGAATCTTAATAGCCGGCCGCCGCAAAGCGGAGCACCATACCTAAGAAAACAGCGTCAAAAACTGCAAATATAGTATTGGGTACCCTGTGTGAATTTTTTGAGTAACCTGTGCCAAATTGCTAGGGGTCGATCCGATTTTTGGACGTCTCAGAAAGCCCCGGATGTTGTACGTGTTCCTGAAGCCTGACGTCACAATAGCCCTATTGTGACGTCAAGCATGCTCAACTCACTGGGGGAGGGGCGCGTTGTCAGAAGGGAGGAGGGAGTGCTCAACTAATGGGGGAGGGGCGCGTTGTCAGGGGGGGGGGATGCTGATGCTCACGTGAAAGGTAAAATCGCAGGCACAAATACCAGCATGTTTTGGCAACATCCAAAAAAGACTACAGGGCTGCTAGCGGCTGAAAAAACGACCTACAATAATTACTCAAAGGAGAAAATGCCCTAAAAGAAGCCATGGAATCCAAAGATTTGGTAGAATGGGGAATAATAATCAAGTTGGAGTATTTTCTTTGCCGGCTTGCTCCTGAAATTCTTCCAGTCGGAGTTTCAAGGCCGAGAAATGACAGCTAACTGCAGAACCGTGCTATCACGCATTGCGCCTCAAAGGATAAAAATACGCGAAGAGGAAGCCATAGAATACAAACATTGGGTCGAGGGATGAGAAGGGATCGAGGAATGATAAATTTGGTTAAAATTATCTCTAGTAGAAGAGCAGAAAGCAGAAAGAAATGGAAGCACCAGAGACTCTCAGAGAGACCTAGACGGAAATTGCGCCCGGGAAGAAGGGGGAAGAAGCCGGGCAAAGCATGAGATCAGAGCAGAAAGTAACCACCAAAGAGAGGCATCCTGTTCTTTTCCATCATATCTTTTTGAGGCTACTCGATAGTCGAGGATTAACATGGAAACGGTTTAGTTTGTTCCCCTATGGACTAACACTATTTTTTTGAAACAGAAACTTTCGGTACCTTGAAGTCCTTGAACGACACAACGCCTGACGAGCGCATCACTTCCCTTTACAGGAAGCGGAAATAAACTGGCGCGGGTTGTTCAAAGGTGGATTAAATTTAAACCAGGTTTAGTTCTGAACAAAACCATCGAGTCACCATGGTAATTAATCCTGGATTAGTGCTAAACCATTTTCGAACAACCGGACCCAGGAAACAAGTTTCAAAGTTTCTATTGACAAACATCTTTGTTCATGACCACCACGTGACCCGAAGCGGCAAGATTAGTGAAAGTAAAGTTGTAGTTGTGTTCCTACAAACGATAGCCTGCTCTGTTTGTTTTCGAGAGGAGTCGTTTTCACGAGGAAAAATTACAGGCTGCAATTCTATTTAATTAGACACATGTTCTACTTCTCCACTGAATGCGAATGTGTGAGGACTATAACTGAATTCACAGGAACTGAAAACGTTTACAGTACAACAACAATGGCGCCCAAAATCGAGCGCGGGAGTTTTCGTGTTTTGCCGTGTTTTGTGGGTTCTTCAACTCCCTAAAGACATGGAATAGCTTTGAAAGTCACGGATATAATGGGTGCGGTGTTGATTGGAAACTCACTGTTCGCTGGAGTTGGACAAACATTCAGTATGAAGTGGATTAAACTGCAAGCTCTTTGGTAAGAATGTCTTTTTGTTTTATGAGAAATATTTTCTCTGACTAGACGATCTCTTCAGAGAATTTGATTCCTCGGCCGTACGATTTAGAAAAGATGATCATAGACTTTTTCAACTGTGTTTTGGCCATTCATTGAATTATAGAATTAATTACTTTGAATATTCTATCTATTGATAGCTATCTATTATTAAGTTGTTCTTGAAAACGTTCGACCTGTGTTTCAATTTGTTTTGGATTCTTCATGAGTAATGGCACTAGTCAATTGAAACCCCCACCCCTAACCCAGGGAGGGTGGCGTTATCGTTGGGGTTTAAAGCATTTTAAAACAAGATTCTGTTCAGAGTGGGTGGTGGATTTGACTGGTTTTGATTCTGGAACCTGTCCCACCCCCCGGGAATGTTTATTTGCTTTCAAATAAATTATTTCGGTCAATTCTTTCACTTTGAAAGAATTGACATGTTAGCTACGATGCAATTCATTGGAATTATTCGATTTTAATGCATTTTTCTGTACTTGCATCCCTTGTTTCATATAGGACACCACACTAGCTGAGGCCCACTCCCCTTTGATGCTTGCAAGTAAAGGGTGATTTCGGAGGCCCCAAGGGTAGGGGCATTTCACAGGAATTTCCTCCCGATGGAGTGGGGACTTAAACAGCTTTTGTTCAGGGGTAAAATTAAATCCCCAACCCTTCCCCGGGTCCCTAGGGGTGGGGGTTTTCAATTGACTAGTGCATAACCCGTTTGTTCCCAGCCAAATATACGTTAAATGTTATGCATCAATAATATTTTCCTTGCTCAAAGGAAAGTCAGCAGAGTGCACAGAACGTTTTCCCATTTCTGTTGGATCAGAATAAAGAGAGCCTCTGTTATATGTTTCTGCCGTAGTTTCATTGTTTTCACCTCTTTCAAAAACCCAATAGAAGTATCTTGATCAAAGTTTTTCAAACTTTTCTCAGGGGGAGCATGCCCCCTCAAACAGAAATTATTTTGTTTTTCTGTCTCATTTCTATTTTCCATTATGGAATCTAGATGGCAACCTGTTTCAATATACAGCTGAGGGTTTTTATAGAATTGGGTCGACATAGAGTTTCATTGTAGTACTCCGGGTGGAGAACTTTGACATTATATTTCTCCATTTTTCATTTTGTTGTTCATGGCATACATTTAATTTCCAAAATATACCAAAATCAAGGAAGTGATTCTAAGTGTTTCAGTAACTGGATTTTTGGCCACTTTGCCAAAATTGCCCGGAATCCTGGTAAAATCTCTCCTGGTAAAATGTCTCTGTCACATAATGCAGTTTTTTCCACTGAGGAATAAATATTGTCCTGAATAAATCATGAAAGTTATTGTGTCCCCTGGTTATTGTGTCCCCCAGCTGACCCCCTGCCAGCAATCCTCGTTGAGAGGGGTAGGCTGTATTGGAAAAAAGTAAAAAAGTAAAGCCCCCCCTGCCGAGAAGGGCGTTGAAAAGTGACCCCCACCCCAGTATTTGTATGGAAAAGAGCAGGGAGCATGCTAATTCTGACTGTAAGCCGTGGAACATGTGCCAAGCAATAAAATAAATCAAGCCTATCAAGCAATCAAATTTATTTGAAAATTTGAAAATTTAATCATTACAAAATTTGAAACTGCAAACTTTTTTAGGGTTGAAAAGATTACCAAATATTTTAGGGGGATATTTTTCGGATATTTTGCAGGGATACAGCTGAGGCACCAAATGAGGCAAGATATGGGGATTAGGGGATATTTTGGTCCCCAGACTTGCCTCTAGACAATCCCTCTGTGTTGAAATCAAACAATTCACTTGTGACCGAGACAACTCTGGGCTGAGAGATATGGTATTTGTTTAGGGACAGCATAAAACTGTCTATCTCAGGGGTCATATGAGTCAAGAAATAGGACAGGGCAATTTTTGTTAGGGGCTGCTGTAAGGTCTAACAGCCCTATCAGTCTCAAACAGCATAGGGCTGCTGTTAGGGACAAACAGCTGGGAGGAAGCATTCCTTACTCCCACGTCTAAAAGGCGGGGCACATATTATTATCAACACCTACAGCCCTAACAGCCCTGGCTGGCCTGACAACCCTAACATCCAACAAACCTAACAGCCCTAACAAACCTAACAGTCCTAAACAGCAGAGAGGAAGCATTCCTAAAAGGCGGGGCACATGTTATGATCAACACCTAACAGCCCTCTGTTAGGGCTGTTAGGACTGTTAGGTCTGTAAGTGGTGTTAGGGTTGTTGTGTTTATCATAATTTGTGCCCCAGGTCTTTTAGGAGGTGGAAATAAGGAATGTTTTCTCAATGCTGGTTTGGCTGTTAGGTCTGTTACGCCTAACAACAGCCCTAACAAGAACTTCCCTGTCCTATTCCTTGACAGGTCAGGGTTGGGCCAACTTTCTTGATTGTGCGTGACGCATGTGTTAGCCACAACACCAAGATATCCTTTCATTTTTTTTTCTCATGTGAAACAGGTGCCAGTTTTGTCCCTACCCCAAAGTTGTCCCAGGGTCTTGCTCTATCGTTTTTCAAAATGGTGGTTGACTCGGGAGAAGACCCTGGGGGAGGCTGAGTCACATGACCATTTCACAACAAAGGGCAACGTCATTCCCATGTTTTCAAACAGTGGTCATGTGACTCAGCCTCCCCCAGGGTTTTCTACTCGACAAACCGCCATCTTGAAAATTACCCACAAGACCCTGGGGACGAGGTTGATATCTCGTCTCATGCGAACAAGCCCTACGGGTGTCTACATTTTTATTAGTTGAGTTGTCCTCATGCTTTTTGTGTTTTGTAAAAGGCAGAAAGGCAATAATATTAGTCTAAATATAATAAATGTATTTTTGATACTACAATTAACTACTACCATCTTTTATTCCTTATAATAGTTGGGAGCTCCGCTTTTAGGCAGTGCCTAAATCTATATATTATTTCGCAAAAAATTTAAAGCAAATCGATAGAAAAGCATATTGTTCACAAGTTAAGTATGGATTAGCATTTAGGATAATAATTGCGAAAGTTATAGCCAAAAAACGACTTTATGCGCTCGTCATTTCCTTATTTTAAATCGAAATTGCAAATCCATACTTAACTTTATGAAGATGCTCATGAAAAATATATCTATAGCAAAAAGTATTCGAAAAACGTCTATTTGAAGTCAAATTAGTCTTTTTCTACTCCCGGTCACGTGACCGATGACGTCATCGTTGTCCTTTGATGATGTCATGGCGCAAAATTGGTCATGATTGTAAAGTTTCGCCGATTAGAGCTGTTTCAAATTTCCCTAGCAACCAAGCTTCCGACTGCTAAGGAGGGTGAGATGGCGTTGTCACGTGGTATGACGTCATCGATGACGTCATTGTAACCGGGAGCTCCGCTTTTAGCCAGTGGCTAAATCTATATATTAGCCGATGCAGGAGAGTCGCCCATGTTAGCCATGACATACACTTCAGGCTATTGATCTATTCTCATCTCGCCATAAAAATCTATGGCAGTGCTGCTCTAGAGGCTTCAGTAGAATTGAACATCTTCTTGGTGTCTCGCACTAGCGCGACCAGCTCTTCTCTCCATCGTAGCAATATTTCGTGAAGATTGTTCATGTAACAGTCAGGAACCTTTCGCAAGGCAGGAATTCAAAGACGCTCCATGACTAACTTGACTGGAATTAAACGCGATCGTCACGGGAGTGGATTGGGAACTAGAGAATTAGAGTATACCGCTAACTTTAGCGACGCACTCGAAAGCATGGACGAGAACCAGTTAATGTGCTCTATCGTCAATGTCCTGGAAAGTATCCAACCCCCGGTAACAGGATTAGAACTCATCAAGTGCACTTGTAAGGAACTAGACTAGAAATAGTAACGAAGAGAAGAGATGAACCAGAGGAAATGGTAATTAAAGACTTAACATCACATGGAATAAGGTAAATTCTGGCCTTTTAAACAAGATGCGAACATAAACTTTCATATTTAAAGTTACATTGAATGATGAAACCTGAAAATGAGGTTTTATATCTAAAACTAGCTTACGGCAAACTCAACTTGCTCACGGTAAACTCATCACAGTAAACGCAACTTGCTCCCGGCAAACTCATCTTGCTCATGGCATACTCAACTCTGCTCACTGCAAACTCAAACTCGTTTGTAACAGACGAATTAAATATAACAAAATACACTTTAGTGACGTCTTTACACACTCTTGTGTACCTAACAAATAGTCTCTAGCTAAACCCCTGCTCGTGACAAGAACTCGCCAAGTTGCAACATTGCGCGTCACCACATGCTCGCGAACGCGAAGAGTACCGTACCTGATTTTGACATTAGAGTTCAGCCCGGATTTACGACTAAGACATAAGAGGCAATGATGCTTGTCCCTCAATATTCACCTAACGAGCCCGCACCACGATAAACTTCGTCGGAAAAGCTGAGTATTCAAGCGCGTGCGCAAAGAGTCGCTGTTTTGCCGTCCACTCGAACACCCTTCAAAGACAGCATGAGTGAATTTATTCACGGGTAATCAACTAGTTTATTATAATTATTTTACTAAAGAAAATTGATATTTTAACTATTTTCAAGTCGTTTACAAGAATTTTAGATGCACTGTTCCTGATATTTAATCGCAGATCAGGTCAGTGACCCGAGACCGTAGACTTTCAGGACAGTAGATCTCGTTCCTGATTGGCTGACGAACTCAAGTGGGATGATAATACCGGGTAGCAGGCAATTGGTTTTCCCGAAAATATTCAGAGACAAGTTTTTTGCAGGCCCAGTTCGGAAAGGTCCATTGCCTTGACAAGAGAGCTTGGAGGTCTGTACCATGTCGAAACAAAGAACGGTTTACTTTTGGGCTTCAATATTTCAATGCTCATTGTTTCGAGAGACTTGTCAAAGAAATCCAGGCGCGTAGCTGCCTTAAGCCCGGGCTTAAGGTCTCGGTCAGGGAAAACGACGTGCTTACGGAAAAAAAATCTCGTCGCGTCGTAATTTATGCTATGATAATCAGTTATATATCGTTTTAAAGCTAACAGATTGTTCTATCTAATGAAGTTGTTCATTTTAGCAGAGTCTAGATTTTTCTTGAATTTTAACGACACCGAACTAAAAACTACCTTGTTTACTTGAAAAGCTCCAGACCATTAGCGATTTGTTGCACAATTTCAAACTTTGTCGGATTTTAATCTTGGAGAAATAAACTGCAAAACCGTGTGAGCGATTTTTGATATTTTGCATATTTACGAAAATATTAGGTCGCAAAGTTGAAAGTCGCATTTTTTTCAATTTGCTGCCGCAAAATTTATCATAAAAACTTTTTCAAGTTAAAAATAAAAACTTCCTCACACGGTTTTTTAGGTGTTTTCATCTTCTAATGGCACAGAAAATTTGACGCCGATATCTTAAATCGTGCGAGGTCAGGGGCTTCGCGAAGGTGAAAATTTGACCCAAAATTTAAATGCTAGAAAAAGCGTGTAAAGTTAATTAAAATCGTAAAAATGAGTGGCGGGCAATAGAAAAGATAGTCTCTTACGCAGCCCGTGTTTTGTGGGGAGGGAAGCGTTGCGTGACTGACACAAAACACGGGCTGCGTAGGAGACTATAGAAAAGAATGGGCAATTGAAACCAAGGAAAACAGTCGACGCGTCATTTTGGGTTTTAGAAATAAACTTTATCTCGAGTACGTTTACAAGGAAAACATCTTGAATTGGGTATATGTGGGCGAGCTCTTTTTGCGCCGTGCTCGTTTTGCTGAAGGGTCATAAGATCAAACAATCAAACGTGGGTATGGAGATTTCTGGCCACACACTCTGTGACGTTTAATTTTCAAATCCAAGTTAATAGAGTCCTAAAGTATATTTCTAAAACCAAAATGACGCGTCAATTCAGTGAATTCCATGAAGAAAGTCGTATTATGGATTTTTAATTATTTACCCTGACCGAGACCTTTGGTGATTTCTTCTGAGGTAAAAGAACTAGTTCAAGTTCTACAGCGACTGAGATGTAGTTTCTAAGGCGGTTACATTGAAACAGCATAGCAACATACCAAGTCGGAGAAAGCAATTTCCATCGGCTGATTTAGAGAATATAGAGCAATTTTCTCAATTGAATTTGGTAAATCAAGTTAGGGGACGATACTTCTCTGTTTTGAGATGCGCAGTCTACAACTGCCTAGTTGCGTGACAGGCTGCCTTTAAAAAGGTGAAAAATGCCTAGCTACGCCCCTAAAATCGTCTCGAATTACGTATTTAATCGTCCTTTCTTCAAGTATCCTTGTTCCGTTAAATGTCCAGTAGCTGCCACGTTCAGGACTGCTTGTGTTTCAGTACCGGTATAGGTAGATAAATGTCCAGTAGCTGCCATGTTCAGGACTGCTTGTGTTTCAGTACCGGTATAGGTAGATAAATGTCCAGTAGCTGCCATGTTCAGGACTGCTTGTGTTTTAGTACCGGTATAGGTAGATACGTCATGGTGAGCTGAAGGTAGTTGAAATACAAGAAGAAGAGGACGAAATGCACGCAGGAATAGACGGATATCAGGACTGGAAACAGGTCTGGGTATCGAGGTGGAGGGACAATAGTGGCAGCACAAACGTGGAGAATCAGAGCGCCAAGCATCGACAGGTAGAACTGAAATGGTAAATCAACAAGTGCAAAATACCAATTGAAGCAATTCTCTGAAAGTTCTTTTATGAAATATTTCCCTGGTAGCTTTGACCGTTTTGTGTTCAAAGCCTCCTTTTCTACATCTAACGAAACTGAGCGGTGAATATGATTTGCATAGAATCGTATGATATCTCTTTTTATTATATAAACACCAATGAAATACCACGCGAAAACTTGATATCTTCACACGTGAAAATATCACACTTGCCTTTGCTCAATGCTCGATTTTTAAGCTTTACTCAAATAAAATTTGAATATGGTATTTCATTGATGTCGCTGCGCTCACTCGTGAGATAAATTTTCAACAGTCGAAGATAAAATTCGTATCTCCGCGCGGCAATGTAATATCCTCTATTTTGTCTTCAGCCGGTAGATTCCGCCGAAAATAGCACTCAAAAAGGCGATAACGCCCTCGTCGTTGCGCGACTCGTGCGATACTGCTTTTCTCGTGCTATTTCCTTAGCGGAATCTAGCCTCCTGAAAGTTTGAATGATCAATGACTTTTTTATTTGAAAATGATTATTTCGATATACCGTAATTACTCGAATAGAGCGGATTTCAGATGACTGTCGTGAGTAGATGACCGTCGTGAGTAATTCGCAATTACTTTGTAATTACTCCTATAGGTTTTGTTCAGAATTGGTGTAATTACGCTCTAAGCGCCGCACCTTGACCCAAAAAATAGATAAGCACCATCCCCGAAAGCTTTCCGTATCCCTCTTTTGAGCGCTGCGATCGAAAATGAAGCTATTCGACAATGACTGAGGTCAATTTTAGCTTTCTTTTGCTCGGAGAAAGGCCGGAAAACTAGATAAGCGCCGCGGCGCTTATTCGAGTAAATACGGTATCGCACTACATTTCCTAAATTAGCCGATGGAAATGGATGCCTTTTCTGATTCGGCAAGTAGCCTGGCTGACAACATGGCGGCTGCTTGAGGCTCTTTAAATTGGTGGAGAACCGGAACATGTTTAGCAAATACTCACCAATCCTTTTGCACGTCCTGTATATTTGCCAAGATGGAGAACATAGTAGGCAGCGCAGTAAAACAGCAACATGACTGGGACGTACGCTAGGGCTAGACCGTCCCTCTCCAGTAGGGGCCACATGCTAGTAAAATATAATTATCGGTTCGCTGTTTTACTATAGCGAGGAGGTAAGGATAATTAAACGAGCGAGTCCGTGGTACTACTCTCCATTTTCCTTTGGGGGTGAGAATGTAAAGGCCCGTTTACACTTAGTGCAATTTTTGCTTCAATTTTTGTCGCGCGGAGTCGCGCGAGTTGCGGCGATTTTTCTCGCACGTACGCGTCAACTCAAAATCACTAATGTAAACTAGGCGCAACTCGGCGAGATTTTTGTCGCGGAAATTTCAAACACTTTGCAATGATTTCAACTCTTTGCAACTTCATGCGATTTGAAGAAAAGAGCGCACAGAAATCGCAACGGATTTGCATCTCGTTTACACTAGAGAGTTGGAATTGCAACTCCGCGCGAGAAAAATCGCCGCGACAAATGCAACAAAAATCGCAAGTGTAAACCGGCCTTAAGGGGGCAAGGACGGTACGTCATGGATTCACCCAATCATAGTGCTTTCTGGGCAGGCTCCATGTCACGCGTTAGCGCATCTAGCGTTTTCGGAGCGGAATTTTGAAGCCATTTCGGATCAGATCAACTTCAAACTTGCCATAAATATGCTTTGATTATCCCTCAAAGGTCTACTTAAAGCTAAATGCGATGGGATATTTTTTTCGGGCCGATAAAAAAAATCGAATCGTCGAGAGGTGTTTTTTTTAGTACGGTGCAAGGGCCGGAAGCTGCATACCTTGTGTAAACTGAGATAATGGAACCTGGGGGATCGAGCGAATCTTATTACGAACGGCGAGGTGGCCGGAAACAACTCGGAGACAAGACACAGCTCAGGAGACAATGAAAGGTAATATAGATTTAGCCACTGGCTAAAAGCGGAGCTCCCGTCTACACATTTTTCTGTGTCCATAAGACAAAAAGGTTCCCATTGTAAACAGCCTATCACCGCCATACCACGTGACTAACCACGTAACTTGCCACTTTCACCCAACTTTTGGTTGTCTGGGTTCATCCCTTCCAGTCTCGTTTGATGACGTTATCGATGACAACTCGGACCACGCAGTTGCACCCCCTTGCTACTTAGTCAACTTCACCCAAGTTTGGTTGTCTGAGGCTCATCCCTTCCCGAGATATATTCTTTTTCTCCTATGATGACGTCATCGATGACGTCATACCACGTGACAATGCAGTTGCACCCGCCGTTGCCACTTAGACAACTTCACCCAAGTTTGGTTGTCTGAGCTTCATCTCTTCCTGATGTAACATCAATAAACGGAGAAGGGTCTTGGTTTACCTGTGGTGGGCGAGCGCGCACGCTCCCCCGACACCCAAATGGGAATGCCGCTGAACAATGAAAAAAGAATTCGATCGTATACTGAGTTATACTTTGACCTATTGTATTCTTCCTGCGATATCTGTGGTGCTCCACTCTGTGGCCTTCGGTCGCTAAGGAGCTCCGCTAATAAGTCAGCTTAATATTTACTTATCATTGGTCTGCCTGTGGTGCAACCTTTCTGAAATAGGTGTATATGAAGTACCTAGGAGCGAAAGGCTCTGGAGGAATCTGATGTTGTCAACCAAGATAGTAGATTTGTAGGCCTTCCGGTTTAACGGATTCGTCGCAATTTTGATAAAAATAACGGCAGAGGTTTTTTCTTACCTGAACGTAGATATCAAGAGAAACCACGTGCTGTGAACAGGTCTGAACGGCAGCAACAGGCAAACGGGCCTTGAAAAAGAAAGGAAAAAAAATACTACCTTCAGGTCGTCGTATATCAAGAAAACTGTGTCGTTTTTCTAGAATTTATGCGGGCTTCCTGTGGTTTCTTTAGTCACTTGTTTCCAAGCTCTCGGCCGTGAAAAAAAAAAAGCGGAAAAGGCGAACAACATCATTTCTCGAATGTCCGTTAGTTCTGCTGGATTTTGCAATCTTCTATTTAACAACTAGACTACGAGTTCGAGTTTTCTATGAGTCAATAGATAGTTAACGAGGCGCACAGCGCCGAGTCAGCGGGTTCGACGAGTCAGCGGATTCGACGAGTTCCCGCTCGGTCCCCGCGAATTCTCCCGTAGTGTGTACGGTAGGTGACTTGTTTAGAGGAATTGTCCCTTACACGTTCACACTAGGGGACTGATCCCTGCGACTAGGCTCTGGGATTTGTCCCTTACTCTTAGTCTGTGCCGGCCTTTAGGATGTTATTTTTAACAAGGAAATTTCTTGATATGCAATTCTTTAGTTAACGTAAACTACTTACAGAGCCACCAAAAGAATGGACTTCTCGTGCACTTGATAAGAAAACAGGAAAAAGGCAAGAGATGAGTTCACCTGAAATGGAAGAATTAGAATGAGAAACTATCATTCAATTGGTCTAGATTTGTAAATAGAGCAAATTTCAATAGATGACTGAGTAAGACCAAATACAACTAGCCAATCACAAGCAAGAGAAATTACAAGTTGCTGCTGCGTGGTATTCCGTCAGTCAATCACAAGCCAAGTGAAGCTTCTATCAGGGGGGGGGGGGGGGCAGGGGGGGTCGGGCGCCCCCTTTCTCGGGAGATTTTCCTATACATTTACTGTATTTGCTGGACGAAATTTGAACATTTTCGTCCCATGTTTTCACTATTCGCCCCCCCCCCCCCCCCCCTCACTTTAGAAATTCCTGGCTACGCCGCTGCATTGGACACAGGAATGGTTTCTTTGACAGCAAAACCAAGTAAAATCACTATCACGCGCTGAGCACGTGATCACTAAATAAACAGCTGCGCTTAGTTCACAATGATTGGTTGATGGATAAGAACGATAGAAATGAACGCAAAACATAAGTAACGATATTCATTCAGCAGGCGTTCATTGGCTGTCATTCGCCCCAGACTGAATTTTCACTAGTCCAAGATGGCGCCAGCATCGCCATTCTCGTTCGATTCTCCTCATAAAACGACCTTTAAAAACAGCCAACCAACACCTGCTAGTAGGCTAACACCCATCAAAACCCACTCTAACAAACGCACAAGAGATACAAACATCTACCTTGCTCTGATTATCGCCACCACAAGACTTTGCTAAACCTCGTCAAACAATCATTTAATATTTTTGTACACAAGAAGTTATGAAATAACCATCATGAACAGAGCTTACCAATCCAACTGCAAATCTGTCATCCGTTGGGTTCCGCAGCAAGTTAATGGAAGATGGCAAAACTGCTGTTAATGTGGCCCAAAAACTATAACGAGAGAGCGGCACACGTGTTAAGACATCGTTCAGAATAGGCCATTTGGGTCACGTGACCCAAATCCCATACATTCTGAAAAAATCTTGAAAATTCAACGCGCAGTGCCATTTGCTCGATGGTTAGAGATTTTAAGCTGAAACTTGCGTTTCTGACTAATATCAATTAGTTCTTAGTATTTCTGGAATTGATTATGACAAAACATCTCGTTAAGAGGTAGCTGGGGTCACGTGACCCAGTTAATGTAAATGGCCTATTGTTTTATACAGAAAAAGTTTTATTTTGCCATTTGCTTTTTCTCTGAAAAGAACTGGAAGCTATCATGTGTTTGTGGTTTCGTCCAGCAAATGTGTCCTATTACCTATACAAACACCTATTTCAGAAAAGGTCGTACTGTCACAACTGTCTGTTGTAGCTCGCGATGCATCATGGGAGCAAATCGGTATACCAAACAGAATCACGGATGCTGTTTTTTTAGGATAAATAACTATAATTATCACCCTGTTAATGTCAAATGACTGTACAATACATCGCTCGCAAGAAATTTTGTACTGGATTAACGGGAGAATGTCGTGTTTTATAATTTCTCCCATGACGCACCGCGGGCTACAACGACAGTTGTGAAGGTTCAACCTTTTGTGAAATAGGTAACACAAAATACTAAAATATATGAAAGCTATAAAATCTAGATAAAACATTTCAAACTATGTACATGTATAACTAGTAAACTGATAAGTTTATGTTTCTGGTATGAGATCATGTTAGAGAAGGAAAAACCAAAACAGAAACGCAAAATGTGCCAACGTTTCGGACCTGATTTCGGTCTTTCTTCAAGGACCGAAATAAAGGTCTGAAACGTTGGCACATTTTGCGTTTCCGTTCTGGTTTTTCCTTCTCTAACATTGTATTAGCTCAAGCCAAGGCATCCCGAAGGGATCCAGAAACACATTGCTGTTTGCTTACCTTTGATTTTTAAGAAGGGTATAAGATCATAAAATGCTTCCTTACTCACCTTAATCGAAAAAGTTGTTGTTGCGTTAAAATGTCCTTGAGTTTGATCACAACGGACAATGCGCACCATACATTGCCAACTTTATCCTGTGTACATGAGAAGCACCGTTAATGTTAACATTTGCCTGTTACATAACAGCCTCGGTTTGTCCATAGAAACTCTTTTAGTGAAATAAAATAAATTCAGCCAACGTCAGCAAAAGAAGAAAATGGAATCAGGGTAAGAAATTATCTTTTTTTCTTAGTCGCCAAAATAAAAAGTGGTCGCCTGAACATAACTTTTGGTCGCCAAGTGGCATCAAGCTTGAAAAGAGTACCAAAATATTTGATCGCCAGCTGGTACCTAAGTTCATTTTTTAGCACTGATTTGTGGTCGCCCTGGCAACCACCTGGTCTCAACTTCCAGCCCTGGGGTAGAGTGTGGAGTTACAGTTGGATGACAGTTGCGGTTTTGGCGCATCTAACCTACGAGCCTGCTCTCCTCACCACAGGAATCCCACGTACCAAAAAAATCAAATATCCGAAGAAAACCCACTGGAGAGCGGGCTCATAGGCTATGGCGCATCTATCAAGGGAATTTCTCGAGCGCGACTTTTTAGGCGACTTTTGCGCGCGACATCGCATCGAGTTCAAACATATTCAAAGTTTCGAACCCCGATGCGATTTTGAACAAATAAGAACAGAAATCGCAAAGAATTTGCAACTGGCACGAACAAAATCGCCGGGACAAATGCGATTAATATGATCGCCCGTTTGTTTTGATATTCTTCGGGAAGACTTAAGCCAGAGTGGGTGACAATCCCTGAAAAGCATCCTGCAACCCCTGAAACAATATCTTGCATCCATTTATTGTCCGTCCCTTTACCTCAAACAAACCTCTACCAAAAGGGAACAAGCGATGAATAACTTGCTGGAATTGTTGTAGACTTGTCAGGAAGGGAAACCAACTGTAGAGGAAACAAAAACATCCACGGGTGAGAAGGTAACAAAACTCAGCCGTAGCAACAGCAATATGATCTCACCACAAGACAAATGTTCCTATTACTGCAGCACCTAGTTGAGCTAGCTTGACAATCCTGCCTGACCTGAAATGGTATTATATACTGTATGATGAATATTTAAATTGAATCACATAAATGTACGAGAAAAAGTACAAATGTCTCAAACAGGGAATGAGAATATGATGCGATGTATGCAATGTAACAATATAGTTGATGTTCGCGGGCTAAATATGTTTTGGGTCCGACTCAGGCTCATTTTAGCCCGAGCGCAGCGATGGATAAAACGAGCATTGAGAAGGGCCCAAAACAAATTTACGCCCAAGAATAATGGAGTACAATAAACAATATTCTATGGCGACCATCATAAACGCCGATTGACTTTAAGTTAGAGTTAATTACCGAGATTCGAGGCAATAACCCCAATACATCCCAAGGTAATTAACGGACTTATACCCCATTCACACCGGCGCTTAAACTAGTTTAAAGGTAGTTTAATTAAACTGGTTTAAATCCTTATCTTCCAAGAGAAGACTGTTCCAAGGACAAAACTGAATAGACTGTACTTTCCATGTCACTAAGTGATCATTTAGTTAGTAAGAGTTTATCGCAGTAACAAACTTGTCATGTTATCAGGCGAAGAAAAACCTTGTTTAACTAAACATGGTTTTGGTGTGAATGGGGTATAAGTTTACAGTAAACAAGGTTTTGAGAAAACAGGAACAAATGAAATGCATTCTTCTCGTTGAATTGAACAGTTTTGAAAAGGAGTACAGTTTACAATTGAAAAAGATTGCGGATTCCAATAGGAACTATTGTTAGTTGTTTAACTGCTTTCATAGAAGTGCGTTGACCATGATAGAACCAATCAGAGCGCGCGCTTTGATCGAATAAACACGAGCTATGTGCCCCAGAGAAACTTATTGCAATTAATTTTTACCATAGACACAAAAAAGTTGTGATGCTGAAGAAAATGAATGACAACTTTTATTCAACCATGATTGACAAAGGTTTCCAAACACGAATTACGTCTTTTGTTTCGTACAGCCAGTCCAATCAATCAAGTGGCCTTTTGTAAAAGCGCAACTCATTAAAGCGCTGTTATTTTGGTCGGTACGTAGCTGCTTAAAGCTCCTCTCTGGTTAGATAATACAACAATACCCTATACCTCAACACAAAGAACGAGGATAATAGACTACAGTCGAAGCTCTCTGTGCGACCGCTCTCGTAAGCGACCAGCTCCCATAACGACCATTTTCCCGAAACCCCGTTTGAAATGTCACATGAACTCTGTTATTTCAAGCTCTCGTAAGCGACCGCCTTATTGATGAGACCAGCTCCGTTAGCGACCACAATTTCAAATCACCAACAGAGATTTCTATTGTTTTCAAGCTCTCGTAAGCGACCACAGTACTTTTTGTCAATAAAACATCAGTCATCACCTCATAAATATCTAAACTGATACAAACTGCACCAGTGAAATGCAATTTTCTACATATTTTCTATGTACATATTTGCGGTTATCTATTCTTAATTAAGTCGGGAAATAAATCAAACTATTTTAAGCATTAGTATCACATGATTATTTTCTAGATTTATTGTACTAAGCTCTCGTAAGCGACCAACACCTATTGTTCAAGTAGGAAGCCGCTTGGTGGTCGCTTACGAGAGCCGTTCTCGTAAGCGACCAGCTCCGTTAACGACCGCAATTTTCAGTTCCCGAGGTGGTCGCTTACGAGAGCTTCGACTGTAGAGACAAAAGAACTCCTTTGTAGAACGAAAATAATAGAGACAAAAGCAACTGACGTCCTTACTGGTTATTTTCATTTGTACCACGCCCTGACAGCTACAGCTACAACAGCTCAATTTGCATAACGTTGTGTCTAGCAAAACGGATGGAACTGATTCAAGATGTAGAAACTGAAGGCAAGTTTCAGGTATTTTGCGCTCGTTAGTTGGTCTCTACGATTAGATATGCAAACTTGGGCATGATTTCATCTGTATTTTCAGGTTTACGTCTTAAACACACTCTATGGGAAATGAGACCAAGCAAGTAGACAATAGAAACCGCGTCAACTTTAAACTAATATCCATTAAAGCCCGGATAATACGCCACAATTCTCGCCAAAGTTACAAAAATAATATGTTTAACCACTTATATAGAATAGTTATACTAAAACAAATTCGTTGGTCAGGAATGATCGCGTGATGTGCATAGTGGCCGCTTATGCGGGAGACTATCGACTTTCAGTCAATGGTGCCCGTTTTGCACAAAGTAATCATTCTTCAAGAAAAATGTTCCTGTCTCGGCCACAATAGCTGAATTCACACTAGAGACGAGTTTCCCGTCTGAGACGAGTTTCTCGCCCTGAATATTGTTCCCTGTTCTTCTGTGATCACGCGAATACATTTTTTTTGAGGGAGAATGTTTAGACAGATAACAAGCAAGTGTTACTGAGTAGAATTGACATAAGACCGGATTTTTTCTGACAATAAATTCGTCTACGAGTTTTCCGTCTCTAGTGTGAATTCGGCTAATGTGTGAACGGACATTTGATGTTCAAATTTCATAGACATAGGACAATCTTTAGTGGCACCCTCTATAAACTATGGTGGCACCTTGTAAATGAGAAAAGGATACATTGGTGTTGGCCCAATAAATCATTTAACAGTAGAAATTTAAATTGTTCTTCTTGTTTTTGAATTTTGTATTTTGAACACATTTTTTGAAGGCTGGATGGAGGATTTATCATAACCTTAGAACCTTAAAAAGATGATCCGGGGATAGCTTGTTTTTGTCTGAAATGAATTGAGTTAATAACGGTTTGCCTAAGATCTTCATATAGAGGACAGATAAGGAGTGAGTTTCGTCCTTTACTGAATCCTTGCAAAGATGGCAGGATCTTTGAAGGGGCTCCTTTCATTTTGGGCCGTAACTGCCCAATTCTGACTTTCTGTTTCGCGACTATTACCGCATTCACACCAAAACAATGTTTAGTTAAAGAGACTGTGTCAGCCACTCCTTTGTTATTGTTTTCGTTCGATATCAGAAGACGAATTACGTGTAGAAATATCTAAATAAACATCTAAAAACAAAGTTTCAAATTTAGTTTACCAAATTCAATCGAGAACATTGCTCTATATTCTCTAAATCAGCCGATGGAAATGGATGCCTTCTCCGACTTGGTATGTTGCTATGCTGTCAAAATGGCGGCTGACACAGGCTCTTTAAACAAGGTCTATCTGTGCCTTACATGCAACACGGGAAGTTTCTTACTGCGATACACTCTTACTAGCTAAATGATCACTTAGTAACATGCACAGTACAGTCTAGTCAGTTTTGTCCTTGAAACAGTCTCCTTTTAGGAGATAAGGATTTAAACCAGTTTAATTAAACCGCCTTTAAACTAGTTTTAAGTGCATTACTAATTCACACCGCCGCTTAAACTAGTTTAAAGGTGGTTTAATTAAACCGGTTTAAATCCTTATCTCCCAAGAGAAGACTGTTCCAAGGACAAAACTTAATAGACTGTACTTTACATGTTACCAAGTGATCATTTAGCTAGTAAGAATTTAGAGCGGATTTCAGATGACTGTCGTGAGTAATTCGCAATTACTTTGTAATTACTCCTATAGGTTTTATCAGAATTGGTGTAATTACTTTGCAATTGGTTTCACTACAGTCATATGAAAACCGCTCTATCGCAGTAAGAAACTTGTCATGTTATCAGGCGACGAAAAACCTTGTTTAACTAAACATGGTTTTGGTGTGAATGGGGTATAATACGGAGTTTAGTGAAGTCTATTCTGTGTTTTACGATTTTGACCTCGTCGTCTAAATACTTTTCAAAATAAACTCCATTTTAAATAATCCGTAAGTCATATAAGGGACTGTGTAATCATCATCGGGAGGATGGGGCTGAAAAATGGGAGGCACATGACTCAAGGATAAATTTAAATACGCATTAAAAATAACCGCCGATCAAGAAGTCTCCTCTCCCAAAGCGAGGCCACAAACTAGGAGTTCCTTCTCTCCATGGGCGGGGTATGGAATGAAATTTATTTTGCAACCACACAATGATCACATAACTTTACCAATCGAACTTACCAGCTCTTAATAAGAAACGTCCGGCCTAGCAGAAAGAAAAAGAATGGGAAAGCATGGTAGAGCTCCATTTGCTTGTAGCTCAATGCAAGCATGAAGGCTATTGACCCTAGCACATCGCACTTGAGACAAAGAGAAGTGACAGCCCAGAGACAAAGACCTAAACTGACGCAGTTATACCTGGAATAATGTGTTAAGGATACCATGTAAAAATTGTGGAGTATTGGTGTCAGGTAATTGGATATTCAGGTGTCAGATAATTAACACTTATTGGATGAGGTTTTCCTGATTTCCAAAATAAAAAATATTGAGGTAAGTGTAGGCAACCAAAAAAAAGAGACTCTTATAACCACTGCAAGAGTTAGCAATAAAAAAATTAAGTTTATCATGCAAGGATACTGGAAATGACCATGGTCAATAAGAGTTAATCCTGGATATAGAAGGATAAGGGAGGCAAACAGAACCTGAGAAAATAACAAAGAATAATAAATAAGAGGCCATCTATTATTCCAATTGCCCTGAAAAATGTCCAGTGGCAGAGGGGGTGCAGACCAGAATGTTTTTGTGGGGCTGATCGCTGTAGTTTATAATGAATTCCAGACAGTAATGGTGCAAAAGCCGGTTTACAAAAAAAAAACGCTAGATTCTGATAAATCAACTGTTCCGTGACATGGAGCCTGCCCAGAAAGCACTGTGATTGGGTGAATCCAGACGATGCCATCAATGGCAACCGTAAACAATCGTTTCAATCCCAGTGCTTTCTTGGCGGGCTCTATGTCCCTCTTCCTCCCTTCCTGGAACCCCTTGCGGCCGCAATTTCCGGTTTTCGCTCGCTCCGACTCCCTCCCATTCCTTTAGAGCCGCTATGAAGGCTACGTTCTATAAGACTGGAAAGATATTCAACAGAGTGCACAGGATCTACCATATATGACGCATCGTTGGCTCGTCGCCTTCCATTGCATATGAGGCTGTCCTTGCCCCCTTGCCTTGGCCGGTTTACACTTGCGATTTTTGTTGCATTTGTCGCGGCGATTTTTCTCGCGCGAGTTGCAATTCCATCTCTCTAGTGTAAACGAGATGCAAATCCGTTGCGATTTCTGTGCTCTCTTTTCTTCAAATCGCATCAAGTTGCAAAGAGTTTCGAACATGTTTGAAATCTCCGCGACATCACGCGACAAAAATTGCGGCAGATCGCGCCGAGTTGCACATAGTTTACATTAGTGATTTTGAGTTGACGCGTACGTGCGAGAAAAATCGCCGCGACTCGCGCGACAAAATAGCAGCAAAAATCGCAAGTGTGAACGGGCCTTTAGGATTCCCTTCTTTTTGTCTGATTCAAGTCGAGACTACTTCAATAACTTATTACTGTTATCTAGTGTGAATAGGGTAAATAAGATAAAATATTCAGGGGCAGATCCAGGAATTTCAGAAAAGGGCGGCCGGATAGTGAAAACATGAAAGAAAAATTGTCAGATTTCCTCCAGCAAATACAGTAAAATGTATGGGAAATCTCCCGAGAAAGGGAGATTTTTTGGTGTGTATGCCCCCCGATACTGTTGTGTATGTCCACAAAAATATGTATTATTTTTGGAACTATGATCATGTGAATAGGAGGGTGCACAGTTTGGGGGCTTCCTGACCAAAATGTCCCTTCAAAGTTTTCCAGAGCAAATCGAAAGCTTGCATAGTGGCCCTAAGGAGAAAGGAGGGAGCCAAGCGCAGGGAACAGACAAGTAGGGGCAGGGGGAGAAGGAAGGGGAGAGTCTGCCTGCTCTTGAGTGCTTTCAGCCCCCTTGACCTCCCAACCTGGAGTAGCTTTTGATGAAACACTCATGGAATAGTCAACATTTCTAAAACAAATAAATAAATAAATAAAATACACTAAAACAATGGAGTGTGTCTGAAAGCCTGCCCCTCACTCTCCCGAGCCCTTCTTGTCTGCTTGCTCGATTTTCTCCTTCTCATCTCTCCTCCACCCTCTTTTTTATGCAGGCAAAATACAATACAAAACAATAAAATCATCAACAGGCAACCGCAGCAGTAACAACAAAAACTATAAAAACAAAAATAAACAACTATTATGCAACAATTGTAACTATACATTTTTGTAACTACAATTTATACCTTTTGAACAGAAGTTCTACCAGTGAGACATGTCATAGAGAATACTACAACAACAGGAATGTAAATAAGAAGATCTGCAAATAGAACTGAAAGAAGCATTGCCTTTAATTTTTTTAATCTATCAAACATTGCTGGGGTACAAATGTACTGTAGCTAGAACAAAGTTTATCCCCAGAACTAAATTGAATATAAGATTTAATATAAGATCTTAGGAGTTAAAATCTGGAATTCTATTGACAAAAATGACAAATTGCTCAATCGAAACCTTTTCAAAAACAAATTAACAGCCGACGGAATTGCAAATTACTAATTTACTTTCTCTATATTAATTATGCACCATCTCTGCATCCTATCTCACTTTTTTTCATGTTATTTTTTTACTTTTATTTTATTTTGCTTTGTTTGTATACTCGTTGTGAAGTCTTCCCTGTGCTTTTTCCCTCTGCAACACACAATCTAGTACCATCAGTCAGTTTCCTTTTCTCTTGATGCAATGCAATTTTCCAAACCTAAGCGCACCCTAGCTCGATAAGTCTAGTGCTACTCTAGGTTGCCTGTAAAAATTATTTTATGTCAGATTTTGCACCTATAAACTGCCTGCCTGCCCTTACCTTAACCTACAGTAAATCCTTTTCCAATATCAAATGTAAATAGAAGTACAAATGAAGATTGTTGTTGTTGTTTTGAAATTGAAAAAACAACAACAAACAAGCAGTGCCTTTTCAATAAATAAATAAATAAATGTTTGCGGCCGACTCCCCAAACTCGCAGCTCATAAGCTGAATTACACTGGTGCCGCTGGCAACCAAGCGGTCCTCAGCACGACACTGAGGGTGGTCACTGCCAGAGGGTTTATTATGTCCCAAGTGGTTCTTTAACGTCTCCCATGGAACTGGGTAGATTAGAAAGGCAAGACAGGACCTTGGTTTATTGTCTAGTCGAAAGACGTGAAACACAGTGTAGAACAAAGTTCAACTCACAATATGAACCAGTTTTCACCAAGACCTGAACAGAAATAAAATTTCTCTTCATTACCTGTATATCTCATAAATAACTTGTGCTCTTCACTCTCGTGACCATGTGACGTGTGCAATGACACCCAATCAGGATTAACTTCCTCTGCCCTGCAAGTTAAAGCACAATGATCATACAAAATACTTGCAGTATATTCTACATTCACTGTACTACATGCTAAATCTGAGTGGAATGCAAATGAACTATGAACCATGAACTATGTACTAAGATAACTAAACATTGACAAAGCAAATAACAGGCTAAAAGGGCATTTCAGAACAAATGTTTTGCAAACAAGTTGATTCACATTTCCCCACATTCACTTTTTTGAAATCATGTTTGTTTTGTTGTTATATTAAGTGCCAGCTATCACCGGCAGCCAACTGCTATTTTGAACCCTGATATGTACCTTTGGTACTGGGTGATCATCCTATATCAGAGTTTTTGAATTCTTAGATATGGGTAACCCTGTGCCCAAAATCATTTGACTTTCACACAAGGTTTGTTAATAATATTATGATTGAATACTCACACTAATCCACACAACCAGCTGTGATATGCTGTAAGTGGAGGGTAATCCAGGCCCCAGTATTGAAGGTTGTTATCAGATGAGTTGAAATACCTAGAAGACAAGGTATGTACATTTTATGGAACTAGGTGCATGTCTTCACTCCCATGTAATGGATTGTTCATACCCACCACAGAAGGAATGGGGTTGGGGGTAGCTAGCAAGCACTTCCAGAACTTGATAAAGGTAAATTTCTACCTACAAAACATTGGCTGATCATTTGAGGGCTTTTCTTTATAGGAGCACTGTTTTTGGACATCTTCAGAATACTGATCCTGGTTAAAAAAAGCCTCCAAATGAAAAAATTCCATGGATCTGATTTTTAAAAAGTTGACAGGTCTAGAAAATACATTTTGCATTTCTATTTTAAAGGAAACATTTTTTTTTGCTTATCATTTACATAGGTCACCACAGTGGAAGGATGCAAGATTAATCTTACCACTCATTTATTGGCAAGTTAATAGTTATCTCTTGCCAGTGTCTCTGTGCCTCATAGTCTCCATGCATTGGCTTCCTTCCAAACCCTAAAAAACACAACCTGATTTTAGGAACTTTAGAGGCCATTATGTACTGTTGATAGTGGGTCTGGATCCTGGGGAGGGGGGTGAACTTCAAGGTTAAAATGGTAGGGATGACCGTCGGAAAGCCCAAATTTCAACCCTAAAAAATACCTGTAAGAAAAAATTTCCACCCTAAAAAACGCATCGGTCCTAAAATACCTTCTTCAGCGTACCATTTTGGTTCAAAAACCCCTAAAAAATACCGAATTTTCTTCAGCATATCGTTTTCGTCCAAAGAACCCCTAAAAAATACCAGGTCACCAATTTCAACCCCTAAAAAATATGATGGTCATACCTACCATCCGAATATAGGATGGGAGTACCCCCCAGGGTCAGGATAGTGGCTGTGAGTGAGTGCTCAAAACAAAAAGAAATTTATTTCCAATTCCCTCCAGTATGTGTGTGGGGGGTGGGGAGGGAAGTGGATGTTTTTCTGGAATTACAAGTCAATATCGGTCATGGGAACCCTTGAAGAATTAACATTTTCTTAACTTTATCCATTCACCCCGGGAGAGAATTCCAGGGTTCTCTTCGAACATGAAATTATGAACATGAATTTACAACTCGGGTGCAGATCACTATCTACAGAGAAATGTGTCTAATATAGAAGAAAAGGAAAAGAAAAGAAACTTTGGTAGTGTTATTCTCTAGTTAATAATTAGGTAACTTAAGTATGTTATGGATTTCCTTTTTTTGATCTCGATCGAGAGAGTCCGAAGGAGCAAAGATTCATCTTACCAGAGTACGGGCCAAGAGAAACACACCAGCGCTGCAGTATAGCTGCCAGCACACACATTACCACTGCATAGAAAGTCTCCGCCATTGTAGCTTGAAAGAAAAAAACAAAAGATCAACAAAACAAGCTTCGATCCACCTCAGCGTTCGTCCGCCATCTTGGACTTCTGACTAATCTGCGCATGCGTAGTTCGCTACCAGCCTCTTATACCGCGCGGTAACCAAATGCTGTGAAGTGAAAATGGCGGACAACAAATGAAAGAAGTCTGTGTTCCCGGGCAATTACGGAACGGAATTACCTTCAAATCGGAGGAAGCATTTAACGAGGTATCTTCCTTGATATTATGCTATCATTAGAGCTGCATTTATAGCTAAATATGGTCATCTTGTACAGCGAAATCCGTTCCTTTTTGGAGCCTTCTGCAAAGTAGCTTACAAGCTAGACATAAACAAACCCGAAAACGCATGTCAGCGTTTCTTGAGGATCTCGTTTCTTAAATCTAGAATCCATCATTAATATCACCACATTCTGGTTTGGTAAATGTGTTTAGAAACTGTATTCGGATCAGTTGTTTTAATTGGTTTATTGATTGGATTCGCAAAACAAATGTGATGCTACGGACATGACGGGTTTCACGTTTGTTGGGTAAATCTGAGATCATTGAAGCGAACAAAGGGAATCACAAGGTGGATTTCTTGGAATTATTGATCTCCGATATTGCTTTAATCTTTTCCATGCTTCTCAATATCAATATCAGTGAATGTAATTATTCTCTCAGATATTCGAGGATTTGTTTTCTAAAATGGGTTCTAGTTACATGTGCAACTTGTAACAAAAACTGAGATCTAAGCTTAAGTGGCTTTCATTTATTTTGATAATGGATTTAGTTACATTCAATGTCATGGAAACAGAAGATTTGATCTATACTCTATTTGAATTTTATTAGGAATATTTCTGGATTATCTTCTGTTCAATAACCGTATCGATGAAAAATTGCCACGAAAATTAGAAACGTGAAATGGATAACATCATGATTATCAAACTTCGGCCTTGGCTCTGCCGTTTTTCATGACTTTTCACTTCCGTTAAATTATAAACTGTCCTTTGTAAATCCAGATAATGTTGTTTCCCTGTTTAAGGGAAATTATTTTATTAGAAAGAACCAAGAACCCTTAAATATGTCATTGTTTGTTGTTGTCTTAAAATTTAAAATGAACATGTAAAATAACTATAACAATGTACAAGTTCACCCACAGTACCAAAACACATGTCACAAAAATAAATTACTTTTTATTCGTGCATGTATGAGCTGACATTGGAAAAAAAAACAGTCACAAAGTTGGGTTTTCTGTGTCTTAGATTAAAGAACCCAGGAATACTGTTAGTTTCTGTAATATCTTAAATTATTTTTTTGTAGTGATTTGATTAGCTGTGGTACCAGTTGTGGTGGCTGTTTTGTTTAGGGAAGATGAAAAGACCGCATCAATAGTTTCTTATTCTTACTTTTTAGGCTCAAGTTTTCCCAGTGGCTTCAGATTTAATATGGATGCTTATAAAGGGTTATTTTCTGTCTTGGATGAGCTTAACATGCCCGATCTCAAGCCTGTCTTCCTGGAGCACTTTATACAGGTAACCCATTATTCTGGACAGGTACTTAATTACCCTGTTTTCAATTAACATCACTGCCGCTCTTTCTGCTTATAGTACCAATAATGTTGAGTTACGCCAATTTGATAGTCTGTCATTCATCTGGTCTCCAAGGAATTCCACCAAGCAAAAGACGACACTGCCAGTGGCTGATTTAAAGCTGTTATGTGTAACTTAGGATTTTTTTTATGGTATCACACATTCTCATTTTTCATCCAAACATTGGATATTTTCAGGTCTTCCATCTACCTTCTTATTAATAGGATATCAAAGCTTCATTAATTAATGCAAATAAAAATACTGATAATTTAGGTAATGCAAAGTTTTGTTAACCTCAATTTCCACACATCATTAATAAAGTTTTGCTTTAATGTAGGGAACATTGATTTCACATCTCAGTACCCTAGCTGACTTCAGATCAGACTTAAAGAAGCAGTGTCACGATTTTGAGGCAAATAATTTAGGTTGCTTAAATGTAGGTAGTCAAATTCAAACGAAATCAGCAAAATAATCACCTAGGTTTGTTAATAACCTTTCAACTGCTAGATGAGCACAAATTTTGAGTATTTTTGTTTGTTATCGAGCAGATGGAATTGGATAATGAAATGACAATTTTGATTCAGGCTGAACAGTTTTCAAACTTGGAAATTTGATAGCAAAAGCTATAAACTTACATAAAATGATGCCTATATATTGCACGTTTCAGTTCCTTTTTCTTTATAACACTAAATAATAGTATAGTGTAGGATTCTGAGATGTTTAAATGTAGATCACTGCATGGTGTGGTTTTATAAAAATTTTTCGAAACAACTGTGACACAGCCCCTTAATTAATAGAAGAACTGTTTGTTGCACAACTGGTGGTGGATTTTGATCTTTTATAGCATTAACTGTTAATAAGGTTAATGTTTTGATTCATTATTGCTTGCAGTGTTCTACATAATTTGTTTAATATTGTTTCCTTTATTTTGAAATCTTTTGCCGTTTGGCCCTGAAATCTTTATAATTTATTCTTTATAATACCTTTGATGATTACTATGTTAAATTTCCTATAATAAGGTACTATGTTGTCTTTAGTTTTTGACATCAACTACACTGTTTCTTTAACAGGACAGAACATTACAATACATGGAGACAGAAGAAGAATTCAAGCATTTATTAAGAGTAAGTGGCTGTAGTGAATGTATCAGAAAGGCGGGGGCTGCCCTCTCTGTGGTCTGTGACTGCACTGTACACCCCTTATTTCACATTAGTTAGTTTAGTCAATGTCTAATCATGGCTCCAGATAATTATTTCGCTAACAATTTTACCTTAGTCTGGCCATAAATGCAATTTGCTGCTAGTAAAGCAGAGAGCCACTGTTTTTGTTATATTATCATTATATATATTTTTTTCTGTTGTCCACCAGGAAATTGAAATTCCACTTGGAAGATGTATCCCTATAATCAAACTCTGGTCCAAATTAGAGGCGAGAAAAGATGCACCCGATGTTACACAAGGGGCTGATATAATCGATATAAAGAGACCAAGTGTTAAACAGACCTCTAATGCAGAAGTGCAAGCTGTTGCTGAGACAAATGACGCTGAGACGCAGACAACACCACCCAATGAAGAGCCTGTACATCACTACCCACCTAGTACAATAGCATCAGGATATGAACAGTTTAACCAAGAGTTCTATAATCAGTACCACTTAATTGGTCAAATAAATAATTTGGGACTAGCCCAACATATGAATGCCCCACAGCCACCCATGAGTTCTGCAGATATGAGAAGGTTTATACAGTTTCCTCAAGCACCTCAAGTTTATACCACTCCTCCCATGTGGCAACATAACTATCCCCAGCAGACCCCCATGGGGGAAGATCTTGGTACAAGTGGCTGGTTGGCCGCAGGATCGATGTATCAAGGCGGCCCTATTATAACACCTATAAGCAGAGAGACAAGCCCTTGTCCCTCGCCACCTTTGCCATCAGTCCCAGTTGATTATGCTGCTGAGGTTAATGGTAATAAGGATCCACCCAAGGCTATAGGGCAGGAGAAGTCCCCAGAGATATTAGATGAGCGAGAAGACCGTGCGATAGAGCAGTTTCTAGTGGCAGAGGAGAAACATCAATCATATGCATCAAAATTAAAAGTTGAGAAACAGCTGGCAGGTAAAGTTTGTTTGTTTGTTCAACCTTGGGAGCTTTGAGAGGGGAAATGGGAGCATTTAGGGACCAAGTTTATGGGGAGGAGCCTCGAACCTACCACCTTCTTTCCCCTAAAGTGTGTTATTTATAGCTTTTTTGGATATTTTCAGCCAGGATACATTATGACTACCTTCAGTGCTAAACTGTAGAGAGCAAACTTCAAATACATGTATGGCAATGTTCCATGTTCTTTCCATGCTATAATGGTCAGGGCTTCTGGTGTCTCATGTGGTTGCAGACCTGCAAAATTTGATTAAATCCGGCAAAATTTACCAATCCGCAAAATTCTGTGAAATCTGTAGTTACAATTTTGCTATGAATGCATAATTACACAACAAAGAGAGATTAAACTCTTATCAGCGACCTTACCAACAAACTCTTATTTGCCCCTAAAATTTGCACGAAATCAGCCGTTTTTTTTTCTCATGAATTTGACGTTAAAGTCAAGTTTTTTTCCCGCTAACTGTCAGAAGCCCTGTAATGGCATTGTGCCGTACTGCGTCAAAGCATTTTGATTGGCTTACTATAGTCTTTTTACGCATTGTGATTGGCTGAGTGTCCAAGGAAAGGTTACATTCCATGGGTGTATCAGGTTCCATACTTTTTTACAGTCATACTTAACTGTGCTATGTCACTCATTTATGTTATGTTTTTTGTAGCAAAAGCAAATGAAATGTCAGTGAAAGAGAATGCCAAGCCAAACCATAACCACTACCGTGCCCCACAGTCCCCAAGAACACAATCCCCAGCATCATCAACTAGCCATACCAGCCATATGCCAGCAAGTAATTCCACCAGCCATGTCAAGGTGCAAGTTGTTAGACCTAAAGAGAGTAGTGGCTCATTCAGCAAGATAGATGAGATATCAGTTGAAAGTGGTACCTGTACTAATAAGGTTGGTGAAAACTTTAAAAATATTGGCTCAGCAAGCCTTAAAGCATATTTAGAGCAAGTGTTAGCCAGCCATGAGTATATAGAAGCCACTCAGAGGAGAGATCATAAGAAGGGCTGGCTACCTATAGATGGCAAGCATATATTATCAGCTCGTAAGATACAATTCAAGCCTGTGTGTTGCGATGAAAAGGGTCGCATGAGACATGGAGTGTCTGTTAGGGGTGCAGATAAATCAGAAGAGTGCTCTAGACATACTGTAGGCAAGGCACCGGCATATTGCACTTTTGCGCATTCACGAATAGGTGATACCCTGCAGTTTATATGTGTGAAATGCTCTGTAGAGAAGCCCCGCTATACGTTTTGCCAGGATAAAAAGAAGCACTGTGAGTTTATATTTAATCTTGGTCCATATAAGAATCTTGATGGCCAGGTATGGAAATTGATAGGCAGTTAAGTGCTGTCGAATTATATGCATTATGCCTAAAGGCTGGCACAGACTAGGGGACAAGTCACAGGGACTAGTCGCGGGGATCAGTCCCCTAGTGTAAACATTTAAGGGACAAATCCCCGAAACAAGTCCCACGTACTGTACACACTACGGGAGAATTTGCGGGAACTCGCGAAGGCCTGTTTTCATTGGCTAGAATTATTTTGGGACGCGGGACCATACACACGGACTGAATTCCAATGCAAAAACCCTAGTGGACTTGTCCCCGAAGCAGGTTCGTCTAGTCTGTGCCGGCCTTAAGGGCGTGGTCAAACTTGTACATTAACTGAAGTGCAAGACACCACATTTTAACTAGTCCTATTATTATATTAATAATATTATTTCAAGCATGCATGATGTTTGAGCCAGAAATAATCAATATAGTCAATATAGTTCACTGATACAAGTGAAAAGTTCAGTCAAGAGGGAGTCCAGGCTCCCTGGTGCGTTATATTTTTTGTAGTTTGCGCTTTGCTGCTTTGAAGTGCACAGTCATGTTTGTTTTTATTGAAAATAACTCTTATTATACCTTATACCTTTTATTTTTTGGAATTGGTTGCTCGTGTAAATGTTGTGTTAAATTCAAAATGTTGTAGATGGTCAGTTTAAAGAGTCGCCCCATGTAAGGTAATCCCTAAGACATATATTCTGGATTCCGACCTCCGGTGTTCCGGATTCCGACCTCCGGTATTCCGGATTCCAGACTTCAAAGTATTCCGGATTCCATTGGGGTATCATTTGTTACGAAGGCTTTCTAGATTGCCCATTGTAAGATCAGTACGTTTCCTATTCAGCTATTGCAACTGGTAACTAAGTTGAATAAAAAGTATAGATTTTCAAGATTCCAAATGCACTGTATTCTGGATTCCTTTGAGAGAGGGGATTCCGGATTCGAATTATAAGTATTCAATCCGTGATCAAAACTGGCAATTCTACTATCGGCTTGTTTACCCTTTTGATTTCCGATTTTCACCTGTTTATTTGAATTTCTAGTTTTTTTGTTATCTGAAATCGGAAAAATCTGGGACTTATTTTAAGGAAGAGATTTTCAGAAAAAAGGATATTTTTGGGGAAAAAAAATCCGTGACCAAACCTGGCAATTCTCCTTTCGGCTTGTTTGCCCTTTCAGTTTCCGATTTTCGCCTGTTTATTGAATTCTAGTGTTTTTGTTATCTGAGATCGGAAATATCTGGGACTTATTTTAAGGAAGAGATTTTCAGAAAAAAGGGATATTTTTTGGAAAAAAGGCAGACTCTTTTCAGGTTTTCCGATTCAGGTTTTTTCAAAAAGCTATCTCCAAAATTTCATTTTTTTCGATTTCCGAGATTCAGAAAATTACCCATACTATTTTCAGATATTTTTCCAAGAAAATTTTAGAAAAAGTTCAAGCTTTTTTCTTAAACGTGCAATCATTTTTGCCTATTTTTCCGATTCCTCCGCAAATAGAAATTGATATGTCATGGCAGGTGCGTGACATTCTATTCCAGGGTACCCAGTCTAACATAACAACATCCGCGGTATTTCTCCGTTATTACTGTAACTATCGAGGCCTGGTGGTGGGGGCACTCCAGCCTCTGATGACTGGTCCCCGGCAGCGGGGTAGGAGGGTCGGAGAACAGGAGAGATGGACGAGGTTGTACTTCCATCTCTCAACAGAGGCAACTCTGATCCCAGCTTGCTCAACAGGCACTATAATAGCAGGGATTGCCGAGTTTGCGAGGCCGGCGCGCGAAACGCGTTTCAAATCTGACCAAGTGAACACTTTTTGTGCACCACGTGATGAGGTGTTTGGCTTGCTACCGCTTGTTTCTGAAGAGGCTCGAAGAGAAAATGAAAGAGGATCAGCATAAGCTCGCTTTGTTCGGATTAACCTTGCATTATAGACTACTGACATGTCTCCCGACCGAGAAGCTGAGGTGACCTTGAAATAGAATGTCACGCAACTGCCACGACATATCAGTTTCTATTTGCGGAGGAATCAGAAAAATAGGCAAAAATGATTGCACGTTTAAGAAAAAAGCTTGAACTTTTTTCTAAAATTTTCTTGGAAAAAAATCTGAAAAAAGTAGTGGTAATTTTCTGAATCTCGAAATCGAAAAAATGAAATTTTGAAGATAGCTATTTGAAAAAAGCTGAAAAAAGTGGCGCTTTTTTCCGATTTTCGGAAAACCTGAAAAAAGTCTGCCTTTTTTTCCAAAAACTATCCCTTTTTTCTGAAAAGCTCTTCCTTAAAATAAGTCCCAGATATTTCCGATTTCAGATAACTAAAACACTAGAAATTCAAATAAACAGGCGAAAATCGGAAATTGAAAGGGCAAAAAAGCCGAAAGAAGAATTGCCAGTTTTGGTCACGGATTTTTTTCCCAAAAAATATCCCTTTTTTTCTGAAAATCTCTTCCTTAAAATAAGTCCCAGATATTTCCGATTTCAGATAACAAAAACACTAGAAATTCAAGTAAACAGGTGAAAATCGGAAATCGAAAGGGCAAACAAGCCGAAAGCAGAATTGCCAGTTTTGATCACGGATTGTATTCCTTGTCAAATATTCCGGATTCCAAGTCGAAATTCCGTGGATTCCGGATTTCCTTACATGGGCGATAAAGAGCCCTAGTCAGTCTTTCCTTTGTTATTGTTTATTCCATATTAGAAGACGAATTACGTGTAGAAATCGCGAAATAACCATCTACAAACATACTTGATGTACCGAACCCAATCGAAAATATCGCACTACATTACCTAAATGGATGCTTTCTCTGACTCACATGTGCTAGACTGACAAAATGGCGGCTGACTAAGGCTTCTCTTGTTGTTCTTTATATGCTATGTGACGTCTCACCGATCTTGAGGCGTCTAATGCTTTTAGTATAATCTCTCAGGTGACGTTTGTGAAATCCAAACTAAAATAGTTACACTTTCCTTTAATTCAACAAGAAATACTGTATGAGCCCATAGAGTAGATTTCGTTTGACTGCGAAAAAGTTACGGCGCGTACCGTGCCCGTGTCGGCGCTGTGTCTAAGCATTTTGATTGGTTGATCGGGTATTTCGCGTGATGTGCTTGGCTGGGCGTTCACGGGAAGGCAAGGTTCCCTGCCTGTGACCAACTCTTACCCAGAGCTCCCCGGCTCGTCTCCTCGCGGGGGAGGCTCTGGTGACATCCATTTGAGGACCTTTGCTGATTGGCTGGTTTTGAACGTTGGTGCATGCGCAGAAAGATCTTTCTCTCAACGGCTCTTTATCAAATCTCGCGCATGCGTCAGTGGCTGTCACCAGAGCCTCCCCCGCGAGGAGACGAGCCGGGGAGCTCTGGGTACGACAATGGGCCAGTGACGTGCCTTAACGGTTTTTCAGTCATGCGTCATGTGCTCTATGGTCTTTCACTTCTTATCTGAAAATGTTTTCTCCTGTAATAATATACTAAATTGTTAGGTACATTAGGAATAAAATTCCTTAATATTCTTTTCTCGTGATCATGTTCCACAATGTGGATATTTAAAAAAAATAAAAAATCTCTAAATTTGTAGCAGAGATAACGAACTTTCTCTAGGGTTTTAGACTCAACGAGCAGCATTCTTCGATAGAACTGTAGAACTCAAGTTTACGCTTAGTTCTCAAACCAGCACATGTAAACGAGACATCGTGAAGCTGTGATGAAAATAAATGACAAACATTGATTTGTTTGTTTATGTTGTATTTCTTGCGCATCGCTAATAGTCCGGTTTCGAATTCTCCACTCTGCCGCTGAATATGCATCGGTGGCGAATAAATACGGTGGGAGCCTCGGTTTGAAGTAGAAAAAGTTGTGAATACCAACGAGAAACTGATGAAGCTTGAATGTAGACAATAGACAAAACTTTTTGGACTCGTGGGTATTCGCAACTTTCGGGTTCAAACCGAGGCTCCCACTGTATTTATGCGCCGTTGATGCCTATTCAGCGGTAGAGTAGAGAATTCGAAACTGGATCAGTTCAAATGTATTTCAAAGGCGTTTGGTCATTTTGATTTGCACGGAAATGAACCATGACGAAGCGCGAGGGTCTTCTACCTAATCACAGGAAGCCCGTCAAGAACTTGGCTGGATTTCCAGGTTTTGAGCCAGGATTTAAGTAAAATAGGGTCAAACTGTAGGCCGTATCTTTTTGGAATTTGTTTAGGGGATAAATCAGCGTAATCTTTAACGTAATTATCCGAGAGCAAGTTTGCGAACACCCTGGTTTCCCTACACGTTCGCGAAAAGAAGCACTTAGGGTCACGGATCACATTTCGTAAAATTCATTTAAATGAGAAATAAAGGCTGGTTCTCATCACTGGAATGCAAGCGCAGACGCAAGGATGTCAACTCGTACATTTCCCTTAGTGGTTCCGGGGGCGAGCACAAGGGAATGGTGAGACGTTGCGTTCCCTTGCACTTGTGTGGCGTCTAGTGAGTAGAGGAACAAGCAAGCGCAAGCAATGTTGATTTTTAGGCTTCCACTGATTTTAGGCTTGCGCTTGCATCACTTTCATTCGCTTAATTGCGCAGGTACTTGTCCCGGTTATAAGTGACATTTACAGCGCGTCACTAGTGGAAGGCGTCCTTCCGTCTCTATTGAAGAAGGCTGTTGTCCGCCCCCTTCCAAAACAGAGGCCGGCTTGTACTGTAGAGGACGATATAAGGCCTGTATCTCTAACTTGTCAGGTAGCCAAGGTCATGGAAGGTTTCAGTTTAGACCGAATACATCCAACTTTGTTTCCCGTCATCGATCCTAAACAGTTTGCTACAGGGGGGGTACGCAGCAGGGCCTGGACCCGAGTCACTATGATCGCTCCGAGCTGGTGAGCTGTCAATCAACAACTCGCATCTCATTAAAATGCAAAAATCCAATATGGCGGCCGATGCTGACGGCGGGGAAGATTGACTACGCAACTGTTAGGACTTTTATTCCGTTTTTCGTTGAATTTTTCTCTTTCAAAAATTATCAAGATTACGTTAATAACCAAGCTTCTCTTTGGGAGATTTCAGAAGTATTCTAGGCTTCACCATTTGATTTAAAACGCCAACGGTGACTTGTGCAGGTTGTTTCATATCGTGATTTCATCGATTTTGCATCTTGTTTGGGCTGATGCTCGCGTTTGGATGCCTAAATTAACCGGAAAACGATATAAAAGCAGGCGATTTTTGAATCCGGATATCTTCTGGAGATGCAGGTAATACATATGGAGACCACATCGGCTGACCACGGTATGATTGCACTGGAAATTGATCAGTGGGTTTGGTTGGCATTTCTTGAACGGAGCTGAAAACTCAACTGAGAACATTCATACTTTAGAGGACATCCACTTTCAATAGGTAAGAGTTGTGTCCATCTTCACTTTGAATATGTGGTTTAGGGACACGTTTTGGGCATGGGACGGTGACCATCTTGTTTTTAGCTTTGTGTATTTTTGTAGTCACTGTATTTTCTTTGATCCTTTGTCCTTGTATAATATGCCCGTTAGTATTTATGTACGAGTACAATAAGATAACATCATTGCCTAAAGTTTCCATAACCCTAGACTGTGAGTTCAGTAAATCTTCAATAAACATGTTTATATTCCTGGGGAAGGGACTCCCCATATCAAATATCAGCTGGGAGGGGGTGCTTGCTTGTTGTATCTTTTAGGGGTAGAAATCGTGACCTGGTGTATCTCTTTACACTTTAGGGGTTAAAAATAATTGTAAAAGCCAGGAAATTTAAGGATGTGGGTGGGGGGGCTCGTTGTATCTTCTAGGGTTAAAATCGTGGCCTGGGGTATTTTTTAGGGTACCCAATCAAGCAATTTTGCCCTTCAATTAAGACAAAATAACTTTGAATCGCTGTAAAACCTCTGGCAGTTTTTTTTTAGCAATTGTTTGTTTTTCTTTTTATCTCTAAACAGGTTCACATGGATGGACTTAATCCTATATGCACTGGGCCTTCAGAAGGATGAGGAGGAGTCCCAGGGCAAGGACTCCCATAAAATAGATGCTTTAGGAAAATTTATTTACTGTGCGACTACGTCAACTGGACCATCCCGTAAAAAGTTATTCAGAGATTCAAACCACTTTAAGGAATTTTCATACCTGAACTACGTTTGGCGATGAGTAATTAAGTGTTTTGAAGTTATTTCTGCTCATAATTTTCAATTTTTTTTAGAGAAAAGTGAATATTTGATGCCTGATATCTCAAGAAAGTCAAGATCCTTTGTTCTGTACTTGCTTCCCGATTGGCTAACTTCTTACAAAATGGCCTGGTTGACGTAGTCGCACAGAACCCTCAAGCCTCAGGGGTAGCAAAGGGTATGCTCTACAGAAATTTTACCCCTAGGACATAGCAGCTTGGATGTAGTGGTAAACTGAAGAAAATGTTAACTTAAGGGATAGTAAATAAAAAAATGTTTCACTTTTTTCCTAATTTTATAATTGTTGAAACAAATTATTCTGTTACCCTCCTAAGGATAGCAGACTCTTTGGACATCCCCTAAGAGATAATAGCTTTTGGGTGAACTTTATACCCTAAGGGATAGGACAATGGCCCATTGTACCTCTGATGAGAACTAACAGAATTATTGTATGTTTTGTAGGAATGAACTTTTTATTGTACACCCATTGAACTTATTGGGTTCAGCCCAAGTGCAATTGCTGTAAGTTTTAAAATGTTTTCAGTTCCATGTACCACCATCACAGAGATGCCAACATTTCAGATCTTGCTATCAATCCTTTATTAGGGCAGCTTCAAAAACAAATCGAGAGACAGAGTTTTTCATCTTTCCCTTTACAATATTGATTTTGCCACCAGACACTTTGTGTAGGCTTTTAAGAGGCCACATCATATTTTGTTTCGTATAAGCTTTTTTAGATGTTACACTAGAAATGATGCTACTGATGTGTAAAATCACCTGCTAGTAGACTATCTTAGAAACACTGACAAATGTTTGTCTTGCAGAATGTGTCTGATCAGATTTTTAAAAATGCTTCTTCTGAGTCACTTAAATCAGAGTGGGTATCACTGTTGTCATCATTTGAACTGATAGATTCATCTCCGATACTGGTGGCATCATCATTCGGGTCATAGTCAGGGGGAGGTCAAAATCTTTTAATCCTAGTAGCATAGGAGGGGCTGCAACCTATTGTTGGGCTAAATTATGGGACATGAGGTTGCCTTTGTATTTGTGCTCTTCAACAAGGGACCAAGAATGCAGCGGCAACCACTTCCTCACTGCTTCATAACCTTTCCATTTGCAATTTTATTGTCAGTCAAGACACCAGATTACAGACAACTGGTATGTGGGATCCATGTGGTTTCTATCTTTGGCTTTTGATACCAAATAAATTAGTTTAGTATAATTACTGAAGTGATTATAAGAAATTCAGCCACTGATTGATCAAGAGGTTTGTTTTCTCTTGCAAAAGATTGGGAGTGCATGTACAAGTTTTGCTATGATTGTGAAAAAATCCCCCAAAACAAGCTTTTATTTGTCCAAAAACCTTGAATCACTTGAGAAATTATACTAAAACAATCAGTCGCCTCAGGCTCTGTGATTATCAGAAAATAGAACCTCAACTTTATCTTGGTGACTATTTGCCAATAATCATGTCGCCTTCGGCAGCTAATTGTTAAAATGGTAATTTTCATTCAGTATTCCATTGCTAATAAAGAAGTCCACCATTTCAGACAGTTCATAATATTATGCTTCTTGAGCTCACTGTGAAATAGTGTGCTCTGCTGTGGTTGACCTCTCAACATGCTGCAGTGGATCATATGATCTGTGGAATTTTGGTCAATTGTCACAGTTTTCAACAAGAGTGAGAAGGGGACTTGTTTTTGTTACCACAATTGGGAATGTACAGTTTCACCCCTAAAAGATACCAAATAATGGCTCAAACAAATTTTTTACCTAAAAGACCCATCAAGAAATTCGAAATAAGTTAAAAAATGAAAATATTTTTAATGGAAACCAGCAAGCTAATGGATAGTCCAGTCCCTGAACTCTCCTTCGCGGCTCCGTTGTTGCATGTGGTCTCAGAAAGGAGAGTCCAGAAATCTTTGTATGCGCATAGGCTAGATCTGACCAAGAACTTGGTGTATTTTGTTAGGGCGCATGATCCGAATACCGCTGTTGGAAATTGTTGCATTTTTGTGGTTACGGTCACAAGGGCATCCTATCTTGATGGACAAAATTCATGTAGCCAACAACCGATTTCCAACAACAGTATTTGGATCATGCGCACTAACGAAAAAAACTGAATTTGTTTTTTTTCGGCAAGCACAGGCAACAATAATAATACTATTAACAATAATAATGGGTTACGCAAATGGGATTCCACTAGGTGGCTCTTCCATTTTGGATGTAGCCACAAAGGAGAGTTCAGGGACTGGACTAGGTAATGGACCAAAGGGCACAGAAATGTGCTTGTTGAATGTGCCATTTTTCATTGACTATGGCTCATGATTGGGCCGCTTCCTAGTCAGTGGCACACACATGCTCTTTTTCACTAGAATCATAAGAATCTGAACTTGGTAAGGGATATGGTTCAAGATTCTAGTCTGTCTCCGAGGTTGTTAGTGTTTTTTCACCTAAAAGATCCCTAACCCAAAAATTTGGGAAGCCTTCTCTGGTGTTTTTATAAAAAAAAAATCCTTGATTTTGGGTGCAACTGTGAACTGTGCGCTTTTCTCTATCAAACAAATGCATTTCTCCTGCGACTCGCATAAATAAAAAACGCCGAACAAAACCGCAGTGCCGCCGCAGTGGCAACTGAAATAACTGCTCGCAAACTTTACCCGTGATACAGTGTTGCAAGGATGTAGCACACGAAAATAAAATCTCCAACAACACACCAGCACTTTCAATCTTTGAAATGAGTGACTGCAATTTTTTTCCTTGTTTTATTTGAGATTTCCTTGTTTTCTCGCTTTAGAAGTTTCATAAAGTCACTAAGGGCAGGGCCCTCACAAGTGCATATATGAGGAGAAATCTTCACCGGTACCTGTGCAACGAGTCCCGTACAAATACTGTGGCGTAGAGTTGTTCTGACATTCCATATTTTACTTTATTACAAGGCAAACGCCCTCCGACTCCGTCTTATCTCGTTATCTCCTTTCAGTTCCAGAACCATCTCGAAAAACGAGCGAAATTCAACAGAGTAATTCTCTTCTCCATCTTTTACATCATCTTGTACAATGAGAACGTAATAACCTAAAGACTCGGTTACTACAAATCAAATATAACAAGTTTTCGGTTCAAAATTGCCTTTAAAATCTTCCCTTTCTTCACTTTCCAATATGGCGGCCGTTGGCGTTCTAGAATCATGTACTTGCGCATGCGTAGTATCCAATTTATTTTGATTGACAGTTTTTCAGCTCGTAGCCTGAATTTCAGCCGTCTTTTCTTCCTACACTCCGAACGTTGCGGGAGAAAAAACGACTGAACGCCGACTTCCAAAAACGTGCCCAGGAGTTGCGTGATTCTCAAGATCTTGAGAATGGATGGTGATTGGTCAGTCTTTTTAATGAGCTATATTTATGCATAATTTTCAGCGACAAGAGAACTGCACTCAAAGGCAGAGACATGGCAACCCACAGAACGGCTAAAATTTATCCAGAAAAACATACCTCAACCCGGTAAGAATATTATGTGACTGTTATGAAAGGCCAAGCGATCTTAGAAACACATAGCATACAGAAAATTGGATTTACTCGAGGTTCGTGAATTCATCGCGAACTAACGATTTCACAATTCGATAATTCATTAGTTCATTATGCTTGTATTGCTTGTATCCGACTCCCCAGACACAAAACTTCCTTAAAATGATTTCCAAAACAGCATCCCAACCTTTTAGATAATTATTTCATCATTTTGAAGCACCAAGAGCTGCATAGTAGGAACAGAAGCTGGCTATATTTATCTGACGGCGCGGCGGCTGACGGGTTTTCCCGGATTCGCATGACTAAAATGTTTTCTTGCCAAAAATGCATCACGCCGACTCTGATTTCGAGGAAGAAATCGCTATAACATTACAGGCTCCAGATTCGCTTGTTATTGATTGTCAGTTGAATAACAATTTGAAGACAACTAGAATGAAATTTTAGTGTGTTTGGAGGTGAAAGTATCGACATGCACGTTTACCAATCTCAACGACGAGTTTTCGGCCTGCAAAATCGTGGAGAAAATGATATTCTGCCGCTTGTTATGTGGTTCCCTAAGATCGCTTGGCCTTTCGTAACAGACACATAATATTCTTACCGGGCTGAGGTATATTTTTCTGGATAAATTTTAGCCGTTCTGTGGGTTGCCAAGTTTCTGCCTTTGAGTGCAGTTCTCTTATGCATAAAATATTATGCATAAATATAGCTCATTAAAAAAAATGACCAATCACCATCCATTCTCAAGATCTTGAGAATCACGCAACTCCTGGGCACGTTTTTGGAAGTCGGCGTTCAGTCGTTTTTTCTCCCGCAACGTTCGGAGTTGTAGGAAGAAAAGACGGCTGAAATTCAGGCTATTCAGCTCGGAGGTATCATCGTGACGGAAAAAGCGGCAAGATCAAAGGGAGCTGCGTACCCCCCCTGGTTTGCTAGTATCGGTAGTTCTCTATACACGCCGTAATTTACCTTCTCCATCTTGGTCTAGAGGTGCTTGATAAAGACAACTGCGCACTGAATTTCTTTTTGCGGATTTTTAAAAGGATTCGATCTGATAGACCATCGTATTTTTCTCGCGAAGTTGCAGCGCTATAGTTTACATCCCTGCCTAGTCAGGTGGGTTGCCGCCTTTCTCCAGGGACGATCGCAATGCGTTCACATAGGCCCCTCGACATCATCATATCGCTATCTAAATGGAGGTATTCCTCAGGGAACAAAAATGGGTCCCGTGCTGTTTGCAGTTCGGAAAATACGGAAGTACGGAAAATTTCATTGGATTACGATGAAGGATTGCTGAGATATGAGCGAATTAAGATGGCAAATTTAGTATGTTTGAAAAAGATTGAGGTAAACCGATTTCAAAAGAGTCGAATTTCCTCATGTAAGGGACGTGTCATTATTTACCGGGGGGGGAGGGCTCCCATTTTTTTCAAACAAAGCTAAAAAAATTAGGACCCTCCCCTTGAACATAACAAAAAAATTGTGACCCTCCCCCAGTCCTTGGTAAAAAAAATTGTGACCCTACCCATGTAATTGATATTTTCTGAAAAAACCTGTTAGTTAGACTCTTGTCCGAATGTCTTTTTCTTTTCTTAAAGTACAAATACTTTTTCTTACTTCTGTCAAAGCTAAGGAACCGCGGTCATTATTTATCGCCTCGACTATTTACGTGAGCGGATTTTGGGTAAACGGTAAAAATGAAGTGATCCTCCCTCTATAAGTACAATGATTAACGTGATCCCACCTCTCCCGTCCCCTATTTGACCTAGTACTGATTCAGAAGACATTTTACAGAAAAAGGGGCTCGCACTTTTCTTTCGTTGCGCGCAAAGCGCGCCCGAATTTCGAAGAGAAAGAGAAAGCCTAAGAGAACATGTTTTGTGTACGGTATAGTAAACAAAGCCTGTCAGGAGCCCAGGAAGAACGCTACCTCAACTATATAGGTTAGATGAAAGCTTCTCCCTATTGATGGGTTTCTGAGCCAACAACGTTATATTATTCATGCACGCAACTGCGCGCCGCAAATGACGAAGTTATTATGATTCAGGCGTGAAGCGCGGCCCAAATGACGAATTTCTATATGCTTGTAACGTCGAACTCACGCTAATACCTATATGGGGTCTTCTTTCAAACATAGTGACTTCCCGTCAGGCCTATCATTGCAGGGCATTTTGGGAGAGTTTGCCTTTTCCTCATCAAGATACACTTGTTGTTAAAACGGCGTGAGGGTAGCGTCTTCTATACTGAAATAGCATATAATATGTCATTCTTTATGCGCGCGAAGCGCGCCGAAATTTTTATTAAGTAAAAACGCAGATGATATAGAAGTTGCATCTGTCTCACTCTCTTCATCGTCCAAATGTTGTTGAAAAAAATTATGACCCTCCCCCAAACAGGAGTGAAAAAAATGTGGACCCTCCTTTAGACACGCGAAAAATATTAGGACCCTCCCCACAAAAATAGGAGCCCTCCCCCCCCGCTAAATAATGACACGTCCCTAAGCTGTAATTACAATCCGCGAATATCTTTGCAATCCTACATCGAAATGACCTCAAATTTTCACCATGTCACGATCTCACCATACTTGAGATTGTACCGCGCAATTCGCCCTCAGTAATGCAGCACATCGTGAATGACGCTTCAATCATTTCGCTCATACTAATAACATGCAACTAAATCCGAAGAAATGTAAGTTTATGCGGGTCGACTTTTTGCAACAACAGTAAAGTGTCTCAGCCCATCGCCGTCGGAGGCACGCACATCGAGTCCGTCCTCGGGTGCACATCACGTCGGATCTCTCCTGGGCGACACTATGACTATGTGATTAAAGGCGAACCGTAGGCTGTATGCCATCAGGAAGCTTAAAGGGACATGGTCACCTAGAAAACACTAAAATAATTCTTGTCACAAAATACAAAAATATTCTGTGAAATCGAAAGAGTCAGTTTAAAGAAAGAAGAACGGAAAATTTCATTGGATGAAGGATTGCTGAGATATGAGCGAATTAAGATGGCAAATTTAGTATGTTTGAAAAAAGATTGAGGTAAACCGATTTCAAAAGAGTCGAATTTCCTCGTGTAAGCTGTAATTACAATCCGCGAATATCTTTGCAATCCTACATCGAAATGACCTCACATTTTCACCATGTCAAGTTGAAAGCATTCTTTACAAATTTGAGTTGTTATTTTTATTATTGGTGATATTATAATTTTGATGTTTTCGGTGACCATGTCCCTTTAAGACATGTCGAGTTCCAGAGAAAGATATTGTGGCCATCTACTGCGCGCTTAACCGCTCTGTATTAGAGTACGCTTCAGTGGTCTTTTCCAATCTGCCACAGTATCTTTCCCTGGCTCTCGAAAAAGTCCAGAAGAGGGCTCTGGCTATCATATACGGAGCGCACATCAGCTACCAACAGGCATTGACTCAGGCCGGTTTGCTGCCTCTTGAGGCCCGCCCATCCTCGCGCGCCAGGGTCCTTCCCTCGCCTCCCCCCAGGGGACAGAGGGAAGGACCCTGGCGCGCGAGGATGAGGCCCGCCGTGAGCACGCGTGCCGCAAATTTATTGACAACATCAAGCCTGGCTGCGTGCTCTCCCACTACTTGATGATAGGATGGTTCGCTACACCGCCCCTTACTCTTTAAGGTCCTGCGCAGAATACCACGTAACTCCGGGGAGGACGGATCGTTTAAATAAGTTCCTCACTGTCAAGTATAATAAGTAGTTTAATACATATTTTCATATTATTGTAAACCGCTTTGTATAGTATCGCTTAATTGTCAGGACCTACTCCGCTAATTCAGTATTTTAATCTGCAAACGGAATAAACAAGCATTATTATTATATAGTATTAATTGCCTTGCGTTTGCGTCCTGCGCTTGCGTTCCAGTAAGAAGCACACCTTTTGAGCAATATTAAAAGGAGGAGTAGAAATGAAGAATTTTCCTAGGGGTCTGGGAGCATACTCCCCTAGGGGAATTTGAAATTTCAGGCTTGTAGAATGGCCCTGGAAATACACAGTGATACAGTTTTTTTCTCTCAGTGAATGCTACGCTACGATATTATGATGGCACCCCTTGCTCTCCTTTTGATACTTCAGGGTCCCCTTTTACAGTAAGAAAAAAAATCCAGGGCCCCCCAATTTATCCTCCATCCCCGCCCCCGGTCTCCGACATGTTAATGATAAAGCAAGGCCGAAGGTTGGCCTCTGGTACCTGTTGCAAACTGATGCCCTATGGCAGTGGCTTGGAGACAAATAATTTTACAGGTAACTTCGCTTGCGACCCGTGTTTCAAATCTTATGAGCCAATCACCTTGCCCTGGCTCGGTCACGACGTTGGTTTTAGTTCAGAGGGGAAGCCAGTTGACTCATGTTGACTGTACCGTAAGCGAAATAGAGTTTCATTGGCTCCGAAGGCTTCATTGACGGAGCAAAGTCAAAAATGATTTTTTCGGAAACGTGGGTCGCGATGCAACGGTTTTAGCTGTAGCCTATGTACAGGTGGGCGCATTTTCGGTCGAATTATAAATTCGAAAATTTTATCAACGACTTAGCTCAAATTTGCCACAAGCAGTGGAAAGAGCGTGCTGAAATTAGTAAACTGCAAGTTAGAGACCGATCGCGAAGAGTCAGCCTTGCAAATAAACATAAACAAGCCGCATTTTTACAGTTTTGTATGGAACTTTTAATTAGGGGGGGGGGGGGCAAAATTTTAATTCGGGGCGGGACAAAACTAGAAATATCTATAACTTCGGCCCAGCGGCGTCGCAGCAAATACACGGTAAATGTACGGGAAAATTTCCGAGAAAGGGGGGGCCCCGGCCCACCTGGACACCCCCCCCCCCCATTGGCTACGCCCCTGTCGCCCCTTTTTAACGGATCGCCCTGAAACTTGGGATTATTTGCTTATGCGCTCTTCGAATGGAAGGTTTAGATTTTAGCTGGCTTATTAATTAAAGATATTAGAATTATTTAAGTTTTTATAAAACCGTTTTATTTTTGATGTAGCGTCGCCGGACTTCGACCTCTTTTGCTCAAAATTGTTTTTCTGACTAATCCATGTCAATGTGATCTTTTCCGCCGTGGTATGGATGGATTGTAACTTGGACGCCTGTATCAAAAGTTGAAGGTTTTGTTGCATGTCGTGACGTCACGATGCGCCCACCTATACGGGTCTTTGTGAATAAAAAATGTCTATATATGTGCAATATGTGTCATCAGAAGCTCACATAAGTAGGAGCGTGTATCCCACGTAATGGGTGGGTCTCACATGTGTTTTATAGCTTGAGCTATTTTTAGAAACAGTTGCGCGGGAAAAATTAGCCAATCAGAATTCTTCCTTACGTAGTGACGTCACGCGTCATCAAAAATTCAGATGGAGCTCTGCTTTTAGCCAGTGGCTAAATCTATTTTTACTTGCAGTTCTTTTCGAGATGGAAAACCGGGTGAAAATGTTATCTCTTTGCATGGTTTCTGACTGTACAAGCTGAGTAAACTAAAACAGATAACAGATGGCTTCAGACATCAAGAAAAATTACTTGAAAACAATCTAAACGACTAAGGGAAAGCAGAAAAGAACCGCGGCCTCGCCGCTTCTTCTCACGGTTCTCGCACAGCGAAAGTTCATGAAGACTGTACATTTATGCACTAAAGCTGATGAATTTGGTGGCTACGGATGGATTAGGGAAGCAAAAGGATTTACAACGAAGTACCAGGATTATGTGGATGATTTGATTTCTAATTTGGTACACTGACAGATGAAGTTCGCTACATACAAACGATCCAAGCAGGAAGGCGAGAATGAAAGTTTGTCAAAAACTTTACAACGTGTTCGCCGAAAAAAACTGAACACATATACAACTCGGAAGCCGGGACTATGAACTTTTTCAATTCCTAAGTCGACATGGACGTTTTTAGTTTCTTCTTTTTGTTTTCATTTGTGTGAAATTATTTTTTTGATGCACGAAATTTGTCAAGTTTGTTTTTTGTTTGCGAGAACTGGAGTCGGTGGTAAGGACGTAGTAGCGTTGAACTTGTACTTGAACTGCTTGAATGAAGCACGACTTGAAAGAGTTTGATCAGGCGTTTATTAAAAGGTATACTTTATAAACGACAGAAGTTTATTGCTTACATTCTATAAACTATTTGAAAACAAATGAATGGTACCGGTGCGAAAGGTGTAGGCACTGTATGATGGCACTCTGCGAATCGACAGGAAACTCGAGAGCAAGCGTTTTCTAAATTGTCGGCCAACATGTGCCAACGGAGCACTGCTTCGATTTCCGTGAAATACATGGCAGTCGAGGATGGCATCTGCTTAAAGGGGCTTTGTCATGGTTGTTATAAGAAAATTATATAAAACTAAGCCAGTGGTCTGCAGAAACAGCACAGAATCCTTTATTATACTCCAGCTTGGCCCTAGAATCAAAACGGAACTGACATTTGAAATATATAGGCATTTTTGCGTAAGATTTTACACCTATCGCTATCATTTTCCAAGTTTGAAAACAGTTCAGCCTGGTAAGAAATCAAAAATACCATTTCGCAATCCAATTCCATCCGTTCGATAAGGGACCGTTCATTTTTTATCAGGGAGGGGGGGGGGGGGGGCTGGTGGAAATGAGGGAGACCCTGTATTTTTTTGGGTGGCCCCCCTTTCATGTCCGTATTATTTTAGGTGGCCCCCCAAAATCCAATGTATTTTTTCTTGTGCCCCCCCCCCCCTCTTATAAATGCTTGCCCTGTAAGATAGACTCTTGCCTAAGTGATGCAGTCTCATTCTTCTTAATGTTTTTTCTTACTTCTGTCAAAGCTAAGGAACCGATCCCCCCTCAGAACTATTAAACGTTTTCGTGACACCCACCTCAGGTCCACTATTTGACCTAGTAGAAGACATTTGCATAAAGAGGGGGTCATATAATTCTTTCTTTGCGCGCGAAGCGCGCCCAACTTTTGATAACCGCATTTCATCAAGCCTCAGAAAATGGGTAATGTTTTTTTGTGTATAGTAAACAAAGCCTGTCAGGAGCCCAGGAAATGCGCTAATTATATAGGTTAGATGAAGCTCCTAGTGAAGGGCTCCTGAGCCTTTAGGTAATATTTTTCATGCGCTCCGCAAATGAAGAAATTATTCATGTGCTTGAAGCACCGCCAAATGACTAAACGTTGAACTCACGCTTACCTAAGGTGTGTTCTTTCAAACATAGAGACTGCCTGGCAGGCCTATCTATTACATATTATATGTTAAATTCTGCATGCGCGCGAAGCGCGCCGAAATTTTTATTAAGTATTGAGTAAAATTAGAAACATATAAGCGAGTTGAAACATGTAACAAACATATTGCATGCTGTAAAAAATACAAACTTTTCGTTTCCTCCCTGTTATGTGCTTGTATTTTTTTGGGTGACCCCCCCCCCTTAGTGGCGTATTTTTTTGGGTGACCCCCCCCTTTGAGGCCGTATTTTTTGGGTGACCCCCCCCCCCCCCCCCCCCCCCCCCCCCCCCCTCATTTCCACCACCCCCCCTCCCTGATAAAAAATGAACGGTCCCTAATACGAAAAAATACTCCAAATTCGTGCTTATCTTGCAGTTGAAAGGTTGTTTAACAAACCTAGACGACTATTTTGCTCATGTCTTATGAATTTGACTGTATTTAAGCTACATGAAACACACCCTAACATCGTGACATAGCCCTTTTAACAACCAGTCAGTCTGAGGGCAGAAGTTAGCTTATTAAGTTGTCAATGTTCCGCCTCTTGTAGCGTACTGCTTTAATGGTCTTTTTATGCTGTTCGCTAACAATCATAACAATTTTTAGCACTTAGTTCATCGTGTGCTTTGCTATTTTTTCACCCTGGCTCTAAATATCACTAGACTAGTAAAAATATTTGCTTCATTTGGCAAAGGGATAAAGTAAAAGCCGTTTTTGTCGGTCGTGTCAGAGGAAGATTTCGTATTTCGTGCGCCTGCTGCGTGTATGACGTAATTTGTTTACTTCTCTCTGATTGGTTTGATTTTTCGCGCGAAAATCTAAAAATAGCCCAAGCTATAAAACACATGTGAGAACCACCCAATAGGGGATGCACGCTCCTACTTATGAGCTTCTGGTGTCATATTATGTCTTTTCCACGAACGAGGTCGAAGGAGAAAATCAGGATTCCTGTGTTGTGCATTCGTGTGTACTGGCACTAGTAATGGGTATATCCGCTGATCACGATTAGCGGGCGTGACTGACATTTCAGCCAATCACAGGCCGCCAAATATGAAGGCCGCATTGGTAATGGTGTAATTTTTGCCGGTCTTTCAGTCTTCCTGTGAAATTTCCTTCTCTTTTCTACGTGTTGTTTGTAAATATTTTACAGATTAGGACGAAATGAAGCTTCAAATTATAGCTGCTTTACAAATTCTCGTGTGTTTAGTTTTCTGGACAGCAGAAGCAAAAGAAAGCAAGGAGTGCGAAGGTGAGATTCTGCAATGTTTCACTTAGAAATTGTCCCTGATGTTGTGAAATATTGTTGCAAAAGTTTCCCAAGTTGGCTTTCACCAAGAATCCTGGGCCATTTATCTGACTGATCGTAACATGGACTTAAATCTTGGTTTTAATTGCTCTGTTGTTTTATTTTTTCATTGCTAGACTACGCTAGTGGATTTGTAAACTCGAAATCTTACGTGGCCGAAAAAATCAGGTCTATGATAAACTTAAAGATTGGAAGAAAAATTGGCTTAATTTAAATCTTCACTATGTTATCCAGAAGTTTTACTTTCTCTCTATAATACGACTTTATACAATGTGCTCCTCGGTGTTCTCGATCGAGTGGATACACTTTTATAGGTCGCGTCAACACTTTAATGTAAGTTGATTACCGCAGCTGTAGATACCTAGCAATAACTCGTCCAGTTGTGTAATCATTTAAATCAAGTTAAGTGTAAGATTTCTTCTTAGATAATGAATAGCAAGAAAATATATAATAAATTCACTGAATATTTTTCTAATATTCCCTTCTCAATGAGGGAATACTGTCTAGCATCTCCCGAACAAACGTAGAAATTACTCCCTGGGAGGGGGGGGGGGACTCCAATATTTTTTGGTCAGGGATGATCATCAGAAATTTTCAGTTTCACCCCTAAAAGATACCCAACATGGCGTGGCTCAAATAATTTGTTATCAAAAAAGCCCTAAAAGATACCCTAAAAGATGAGGCCTTATGTGCCAAGTAGGCGTGAAGGAGACAGTTAATAGGTAAAAGATGCCCATCAAGAAATTTCTGTGTTTGACTAAAATGCTGCCTAATGTTGTCTAATTTATCATCTTCTCATCAAGTTATCTCTCTTTTTTGCACAGTTTTTAGAAGTGCCATCATGAGACAAAACAATTTGGACACATTTGGCCCTAAAAGATACCAATATCCCTAAAATTCCTTGTCACGCGAGTAGTTACGATTTTTCTCGCATGTATGCATCAACTCAAAATCACTAATATAAACTATGTGCAATTAGGGTCGATCTGTCACGATTTATGTTGCGATGTGTCACAGAGATTGCAAACCTGTTCGAAACTCTTTGCAACTTGATGTGATTTGAAGAAAAGAGAGCACAGCAATTGCACCGGATTTGCAACAAAATGTTTACACAAGAGAGTTGGAATTGCAACTTGCCCAAGAAAAATCACAGCAACAAATGCAACAAGAATTACAAGTGTAAACTGGTTTTAAGAAAATCTGGGCAATATTTACAGCTTCTTCACTAAACATTGCTCTCATTTTGTACCTACAAAGTATTTTTTATTTGTTCCTATTTAGTTTGTATAAAAGTTTTAAAGAAACTGGAGAAATCATTGACTGATGATGAGAAAAAAAACCTGAAAAAGTAGAGGCTAAACTGAGGAAAATGTGTGCCAAGGCCAAGACAAAGGAGAACAGATTTGTAAGTATGACCCATGACCCTACCCAGATGCAAATTTCCAATAGTCCAGTTTCAAATTCTCTATTCTATTGCTGAATAGGCATTTACATGCATAAATACAGTGTGTCCCTCAGTTTGCAGTAAAAATAGTTGTGAATAATAAAGAGATCAATTTTCCCGGGGGGGGGGGGGGGGGGACTTGGATATAAAAATGACGGGGGGGTGGTCCTACGGAGCTCCAAATTTCATACCCAAAAAAATACCTGACCCATAAATTTTATACCCCAAAAAAATACCTGCTCCCAAAATTTCATACCCCCAAAATACCCAATGTTTTTAGCCTAAAAAGATACCAGCATACACATGATGGCCGGTCCCATTATGTTTCCTGGAAATAGCTTCAGCTTAAGTGCAGTATCTTGATGAGCAAGTTAATGTTTCAACCCCCAAAATATTCCCACAGATTTTTTAACCCCCAAGAAAATACCTGGTGAAATTTTCAACCCAAAAAAATACTTTTACTACAAATTTCATACCCAAAAAATAAGTCGGACCCCCCCGTCATTTTATATCCGAGTACCCCCCTGGGTCGATTTTAAGCTTGAATTGAGACAATATATAGACAAACGTGGAAACTTTTTGCACTTGTTGAAACTCTTTCGACTTCAAAATGAGGCTCCCACTGTATATATGCACCATTGATGCCTATTCAGCAGTATAGACCTTTTTCAAAAATGGCGGAAAGTTGCATGGAAACAAGGCTGGAAATATGAGCATCATGGCAGCTGCCTTAGGGAAGCCTTAGCTGGTGAATAGGGACCAATAAGAAAAGAAAATCAGACATTAAACGGTTTTTCGATCTCTATTCACAAGCTAAGCAAGCTAAGGTTTTCCCTGGGCAGCGGTAATGTATCCTCATATTTTCAGCCTTGTTTCCATGTTTCCGCCATTTTTGAAAAAGGTCTATAGCGGCGAATTCGAAAATGGAATATAGTCCAGTCATTTTACGTGAATATTAAGGCTAACTTGGAACAAATTGCAACAGTACAAATCTCAACGGATTTAGACTCTATTATACTCACTTGATAACATATCAAAGTCGTCCAAAGTCCCTACACGGCAACATTTCGAAAAAAGGGATTTATTCAAAGCAATCGGAAACAGCTTTCTTCGCCATATTGGCTTTTGTTATTAATGAGGTTTACGGCACTTATAGCTCTATGCTGATGAAACTAGTTCCAGACTGTAACGCGTTACAGGTGAATATTCTAACGCTTTCCTTTACATAGCAATTACCCTTGTATAGAGTCTATTGATGTTTGCCAACCGAATCATTATTAAGAATTATTGAGTTGTTTATGGAAACATGTTTCAAGATTCCTAGTCAGGCACTGTATTGGAATTATAACATTGGAAATTTCTCTTAGTCAAAGCGTAGTTTGCAAAAAAGTATATATAACACGAATGAGTCCATTTTAAACCAAGGGAGCTATTCCCTTGGTGGACATGATCGTGCGAAATGTCACGTCTGATTGGTTCCTGAATGCTTTTTGCGCTCAGCTGGGAATGCACATCAACAGCGTAAAATTAATTCTTTGACCAGAATTTTTGAGTTTTTCTTTGATATTCTAGACTATTGACAAGGAAATACATTTCTGTAATACTCGAGACTTGGGATAAGAAAGCCAAATCACAGCTTCTTTAGGAGCAAATCACTAGTTTTCTTGAACGTGTTACGTCTCTTCGACGAATTGTGCGCGGAGGATTCTAGACAACTAACACGCTTCTTAGCAGTTTCGCAACCGAAAACAGGATTGTCAAATGACAAAACAAGAAGTTAATTTTACTATTATTTCATTGTTTTTGAAAAGGTGATTAATTAATTGTAGTAAGCATGAACAAGTCTTTTCAGCAAAAAACAAAAACATTCACGCAAAACTTAGAGCGTTTTCGACTCGGTACGAGAAATGCAGTTTGCTAACCACCTGGAAATTTTTTCCGTTTGTTAACCCCCACCCCTCCGGAAATTCCTAGGCCTTTGACCACCCCACCCCTCTGGAATTTCCAATCCCTTCCGTGGAGGGGGTATGGATATTTTTTGGAAACACACATTTCACAAATGACTCGACTAATATTAGTGTTTTATAGTGCATTCACACTCATGAAGTAAACATGTTTCATTAAATAATTTGGTACACAGGTCACCAAAGTAGATATTATCAGAGGCATATTACAAATGGGTACTTAATAATTAATGTTATGGGTGGGTAAATATGGCATAATTATTTGCAATAAACTCATCATTGTCGCAATTATTATTTTGAGTTTGTATGAATGTTCTTTTTAGTGCTACTACATTGGTGGTACTGAAGATGCAGCCACTGGAATGCTGAACTCTGTCTCCAAACCAATGGGCTATCATAAACCAGTGGAAAAAATTTGTCAAGATTTAAACAAGAAAGATCATCAGATTTGTCAATTACAGTATGGTAAGTGATCCCCCCTCTCCAAAAAAGTACTCCCTCCCCCAAATTCAGGAGCTTGGAAAGCAAATTGACTCTTCAGAACAGAAAGTTCCATTTTTCTTTGGCCCACATTTACACTTCAACTCTCCTGGATACATATACTTTTTTACCATGCCACAGAAAATGCAGCAATCAGAATGCAGGAATGGCATTGTATAATAATAATAATAATACAGTAAATAATAATAATAATAGAATTTCTATAGCGCTTAATTATAAAAAATATTCTAAAGTGCTTTACAATATATATAAATAAGAATAGATAAAAATAAATAATTATAATCATAATGATATTACCTAGGATTGAATGATTAAAAAATTACAATACTATATTCATATATATTTATAGGGTGATCTTAAAAATCGTAAAATTAAAATAGCGAATATTATAGTCAATACCGTCCTTCTAGCTTATAGGCAGAAATGAATAAAAACTTATATTTATGGGTTAGAGACATGAGTGTTTTGTTGACAAATACACGCACATGCTGGCAATACAATGAAAAATAAATTTTTGAATACTGCACAAGGCATTAGCACAAGGCGTTAGTAGTTTGGTGTTGCTAGGTAACGAAAACTCACATGATCAGTTTTAACCAATGGGGTCCATGCATTTGTCCAGTGAACAAAGATTGTATATTAATTTGCAATATTCCACTCAACCTTCCCATTGTGCACTGCCCAGTATGCAAAACATTGCCTTTAATTTTCTGTAGCATGGTATAAAATAGTTATACAATGAATTCTTGTGACATACTGCAGAATATCCCACTTGTCACTTGTATTTTCTTAGCATACACACTCACCTGAAGGCTCATGTGTATACCAGAAAATACAATGTATTATGTATACCAGAAAATGTGCATGGGATATTCTGAAATATGCCACTCAAAAGCATTGTATAATTAGTAAATATACTTGGTATATATCCCTGGAAAATAAAAATCTTCCTGGAACCCTTACTCCAGTAAATTACATTCTGAGGTTGCCCTTCAATCCACATTGTTAGGTGTCATAAGTCATAAATTTTTTCTAAAATACTAAATGATTGTTTTTAAATCTTTGATTTCCAGAAGAAAAAATTGATCTGAAGAACACCAACCTCAAGAAACTGAGAGTAAAACAGCTGAAGAAAATTCTTAGTGACTTTGATGAGCAGTGCACAGGATGTGTTGAGAAGTCAGACTTTATCAAGAAAATCCAAGAAGTTATGAAAGAGCACACTGAACTGTGATTGGCAGGGTATAATATGCACAATGAACAAGCTCACCACCACTGGGATCTCCAGCGAGGAACACAATGCAGAACCGTGATTTTAGCTCACATGTTCAGAAACATTTTGTACTATTTGTAAATGTCTAATTGTTCAATTTCTTGGAACCTGTGTGGGACCATTTGGTAGATAGTATATTTTGGAGTTTAGAAATAAATTGGGCAGTCACCCCAAAAATCTGTAACCCTGAAAAGTTTAAGCTGTCCATACCCTGGAATTTATGGTTATGCACACTGGAATTCCACATTTTGGGATACCCACTGCGGAATTTCGGTTCCATAGTATAGTAGGGTACCTACCCTGGAATTCCAGGGTTCCTCAAAAGGGGTGTTCAATTGGCTAATGGTATGTGCTGTATTTGACAAGGATGTCAACTCTCCCGGTTTTGTGAGTTGTCTCAATATTTTTTGCTTCGTCTCCTGAGAAAAATTCAAGACGACTGCCATACATTTACTGTATTTCTCAGGAGGATTGTAGGAAATTAAACCATTTCAAGGCAGTCTCCAGATTTTCGAAGTCCTGGGGTTGATCAGGGGCGTAGCCAGGAATTTTGGTTGGGGGGGCCGGATAGTGAAAACATGGACGAAAATGTTCAAATTTCCTCCAGCAAATACAGTAAATGTATGTGAAAATCTCCCGAGAAAGAGCTTTATGACGACAGAGCGGAAATGACCAAAAATGAAACGTCTAACTTTGCGATATTTCAATATATAAGCTCAAGATTCCGTATACAAAGAGTTTATATGGCTAAAAGCTTAATTCCAAATTTTTAAGAAAATTGAAGAATATGAATTTTAGATATGATCGAGCAAAGTGTGCATAATTCCTGATCAAAGTACTAATTCTCCCATAAAATGGCACAGAAACCAATGTTTAAAGCCTAATATCTCAAAGACGGATCCATTAGAAAAAGTCATTTTTGATATTTTGTTTTTAATCAGACAAGGAGTCTGTCTGCAAAAAATCAAGCTTCTCTGACCTAACCTGACCTCATTATTTGAAATTTAGTTGTCTAAGCAGGTCATTTCCGCTCTGCCCTTTATGACACGTTTGTGTGAGAATTTTGTACAATTACTCATCTGTTGTCTTGATAACACGATGTAAACATCATAAGCCAGTAAGGTCTATTACACATTGTATTTTAAACAGACTGACAATTACACTGAAATATATAAATCCCCAACAATGGGTTGCTGCAAAAAAAAAGCTGTAAGTCTCCTGTTGAGGAGTAAAAAAATTCAATTGCTGTGTCCCTGTGGAATATGGCTGCTGCACATCAGGAATAAAAAGGCCCTGTGAAAATTCCAGCGTCATAAACATGGACGATAAGGGGTAGCGGAACATCCCAATGCCAGGCTTCAGGGACCGGTATATAGTGTTAGTAGCTTTTCTTTCAAATTCTTGAGACATGAGCGGGCCACCAAAATGTACCGACAATGCCCACGGCCTACAATAACCTGACTAAACTCGTTTTTAATAATTTTCCGTAAAGAACATTGAAATAAATGTTATTTATCATTACCGAGTTTTTTCATTTTATTATATAAACTACACAGTATTTTATCAGGATTTCGGCCACTTCGCTGCGCTCACTCGTCATATCAAAATTTGAACACTCGAAGATAAATTCCATATCCCATTGTTCTCAACATCTCGATTCTGATTGGCTAATAGCGCGCGCTTTACTTTGGGAATCACGCACTTTGAGGGTCTTCAAGAATCAGCTGATTCTTGATTCTACCATTACAAGCCCGGCGCTTGTGTAAAGAAACTACTTGACAGAAAAACTTTGTTCATCGCAAAAGTATTTTACTGAATCAATGTATAATAAAAAAATATTGAATTCGGTTTTCTGATATCTCGGCCTTACGGCCTCGCCTGATTCCACTTGTCTTGACATTGTTTATTCTGGAAATCACAAAAAACCTCCTCCAATAATTGCTTAATATCTACCTATTTCTCGTGAAGCTGCATGATTTTTACGTTGGGCCATGCAAAGCTACACTAGAATAGCGGCTGGTTTGGTATTTCGACTTTCGCCCCGTAAAGGAGTGCTTTTCCGAGGGTACAATACAAAACACCGCGTATAAGAATACAATACAAAACATCGCGAATATCCTACATCGAAATGACCTCACATTTTCACCATATCTTGAAAGCATTCTTAACTAGTTTGAGTTGTTAGGGACCGTTCATTTTTTATCAGGGAGGGGGGGCTGGTGGAAATGAGGGAGACCCTGTATTGTTTTGGGTGCCCCCCCCTTTCATGTCCGTATTTTTTTAGGTGGCCCCCCAAAATCCAATGTATTTTTTCTGGTGCCCCCCCCCCCCCCTTATAAATGCTTGCCCTGTAAGATAGACTCTTGCCTAAGTGATGCAGTCTCATTCTTCTTAACGTTTTTCTTACTTCTGTCAAAGCTAAGGAGTCGATCCCCCCTCAGAACTATTAAACGTTTTCGTGACACCCACCTCAGGTCCCCTATTTGACCTAGTATAAGACATTTTTACATAAAGAGGGGGTCACATAATCTTTGCGCGCGAAGCGCGCCCAACTTTTGATAACCGCATTTCATCAAGCCTCAGAAAAAGGGTAGATGGTTTTTTGTGTATAGTAAACAAAGCCTGTCAGGAGCGCAGGAAATACGCTAATTAAGGTTAGATGAAAGCTCCTAGTGAAGGGCTCCTGAGCCTTTAGGTAATATTTTTCATGCGCTCCGCAAATGAAGAAATTATTATTATTCATGTGCTTGAAGCGCCGCCCAAATGACGAAACGTTGAACTCACGCTTACCTAAGTTGTGTTCTTTCAAACATAGAGACTGCCCGGCAGGCCTATCAGTGCATATTATATGTTAAATTCTGCATGCGCGCGAAGCGCGCCGAAATTTTATTAAGTATTGAGTGAAATTAGAAACATATAAGCGAGTTGAAACATGTAACAAACATATTGCATGCTGTAAAAAATACAAACTTTTCGTTTCCTCCCTGTTATGTGCTTGTATTTTTTTGGGTGACCCCCCTTTAGTGGCGTATTTTTTTGGGTGACCCCCCCCCCCCCTTGAGGCCGTATTCTTTTGGGTGACCCCCCTTTCATTTCCACCAGCCCCCCCTCCCTGATAAAAAATGAACGGTCCCTTATTTGTATAATGGTGATGTTAAATTTTGATGGCATGTTCCAGCGAACCGCTCGACGACTTATTGAGTTGATCTACTACTGTAAGCACAGGTACCCCAAGCTACATTGTTGCATTCTATACTGAAATATTTTGATGATCTCTTCTTAGTACTAGGGAGTACTTCATCAAAACTGCATGAAATAGCATGAAACTTCACGAGTAATGAAAAACCAAGAGGTAAGAATATTTGTTCCGGATTTGTGACATTTATTTCATCGCGAAATTCTACCAGTAAATGCGAGCCCATATATTTACTGTTAAATTGACACACGAGAGACACATATGAAGACATCTTTATTTATTCATTCAAATATTTCAATATAGAATACAACTATGTAGCTTGGGGTACCTGTGCTGTAAGAAACATTCAAAATATCATTAATAGTTTGTTGTTCTATGACTGCATATCACCTAGACCAGTTCTAGATCAAAGGATGGATCGAAATTCCATTAACTCATTGCATAGACTTTTATAGGCTACACAACTATGTCGAGCCCATTGGAGACAAGGTCTTTAAGTTCCCTCATTAAAGAGCCCGTGTCAGCCACTCCTTTGTTGTTGTTTTCGTTCGATATTAGAAGACGAATTACGCGTAGGAATCTCTTAATAAACATCTAAAAACAAAGTTTCAGATTTATATTTTCTGAATCAACCGATGGAAATGGATGCTTTCTCCGATTTGGTATGTTGCTATGCTGTCACAATGGCGGCTGACACTTTAAAATAAGTTAACATGCTGCAACCCCATCTCCATAGCGCCCACATCTATAATGAATGTCAAGAACATTAGCGAGCCCATGGATCGTGGGATGGGTACCCTGTGTGTCCGTTGATGGGAAGTATCCCATAATTAGCATGATCTCCGCGTTCGCCAAGCTGTTCACGCAACCGTACGATCTCCTGTTGGTACCTGAAAAGAAAAACAAAAAACATATCTGAGTCTTTTCAACGCAGCACTGCTCCGGCTAGAACGGGCGATCGTTAAAACAAGCGAACAAACAAACATCACTGCTGAAGACCTCTGTTTCAACTCCCCCTGGAAAGACAGACATAGGGCATAGGACATAGGGTTGCGGGCCTTCGTAAATCAACAGGGAACCCATACCACAAGCCTCCGAATAACTAAAAACTGCGTTTGCCATAGTCAGTTTTGGTCCCCAAGAGAAGAGCTTTGATTTTGCTTATCGTAGAAGAGGTAATTTTACCTAGTTCCCCTCGGAAAGACGGATGGAAAACCTAGTTTCAAATGGTACACCTCAGATAAAACTGGAAGAGGTCAAGCTCTTGTTTTATCATTGTACGCCCTCGGGAATCCAGAATTTTGTATCTCCTCAGGAAATTTCTTCTCTGTGGGGTGTGCAGATAATGAATTATTACTCATGACAGCTTGACAGCGATGGTAAGTATAAAATTGTCTACCCGGTTAATTTATCAAAGGAATCCTGACCCCATTTTGAACTACAATAGACCGCCTAGCAACTTATGTGTTGCGGTGGCTTTTCTTATGAGACACAATGAAGACGATTTGCTTTCAATGAGACTGACCGTTTTAATTGTGTATTAATGTATTCCTGGAGGTATTTCACTTCTTCTTCCGCTACAGTACATCGCGTCATAAGAGCGGCACGTTCAGTTTCCAGGTCTTGCTGCAAAGGAAACCAAGAATTCAAAGCGGATACTACAGCAGTGTCAAGTGAATTGCAAAGTTAAAGGTATAAAGAGCTGCACGACCAGTTCCTGACTTGTTGCGAAAGCCATGATAAATTCACGCGCCGAATGCAATGAGTCGTGCCATGAGGTGGTTTACGATATTTACGTACGAATGAAAGAACGCAATTGGGGCAAAACATTATTAGACATTTCCTTTGATAATCACAATCGAAAGTAATATACCTATTCGGCTTGGGCGTAATTTTTTTCCCATTTCAGATCATATGGCATCGATTTGAATAATCCTTCTTTGTTTTGGAAACTTCGATATATATCCTTCGGTGCGCAGCAGACAAAGATAGAGAGAATACTACACGGGAATGTTCTGAAATGTGTGGGGTGCGTTTTTTTTGTTGAAAGTGGGGGTTTAAGGGATAAACGTTTTTTTGTGTGCTCTGTATGTGTGTAGTTTTTGGCCTAAATAGGGATGGGGGGGGGGGGGGGTGGTCTGGGAATGTGTTTATTGGAAGGGGTTTGGGGGATATATATAATGTAATCTGTCCGAGGAGGTCTATTCATCAAGCGGCATCTGCATGACCATGTTTACCTGGGTGTTGAGAGTAAACTCACGAAGCTGTTTGCGTAATTGTCCCCACCCCATTTCAGCTGTCGCGAAAGGTACCCTGCAAAAAAAAAAGGAATTAGCAAGGACAAATTTAAAAATAATCATTGTTATAATCATCATCGTGTTGCTCCCAACTTTTCAGTATTGTAGTTATGACGTGCTTAGAACTGCCTAAGAAGACATTTAGCGAGAAAAAGATTTTAGGCTATACTAACAAAAAAAAAACAGGGATACGCGCGTCAAGATTGTCAGACGACGGTCTTAAGCGGGTAAAGCGCTAGTTGGACTAATTTGTTCGGCTCTAGTTATATCATATTGGCAAGGTCGCTTAGTAGACAATGCGGATAAAACTGGGTGACGGAGCTCTCGATCGCTAAAATGTCAGTCGCAAAATATCGACTAGATTGGTGGAAATTTGTTCGCCTTTTTAAAAGGCTATGCGACTGAACCTTCTCTTTCTCCAGTGGGACCCGTTCACAAAATCTTAGCAAGATTCGAAGTTGCAAAAACGTACAATTTCTAAGAGAAAGGCACTCGAAGGTTTATGCTCGCTGATAATTTTCCGCATACCGGTCATTTATCGTAGATGACATGATAGCATGTTCACCAAGTTTGCTTCGTTCTTTGATTGTTTCCTCTAGGCTCACTGATGCGTCATTTAACTGAAAAAAAAAAAGAATCAGAAAGAGTCTATAATTGCACTCCCAACGACAATTGTCAGAAAATTCCAGTTGGCTTGAAAGTAGAATTAAATTACACATCTGTTACCATTCCGATCGGGATGAAATCTTGAATAGAATGGCGCTTGCTAACTATTTACTAACCGAGCGTGGGGGCAACCCGGGAAATATCAAACTGAGGCTTTGGCCCTACATTTGCCCTACCTGTTTGGTGAGTTCCTTTATCTTGTGCTCGTAATCGTGTAACTTTCTTGTCAACTTGCCAATCTCACGTGCCTGGTGCAAGGAATTCAGATTTCTAGGTAAATTCCCCAATATTACAAGTAGTATAGTAGGGACGGAATTGGGTAACAGTTTGTAGATTTTTGTTTTCAATACGAATGCAATAGTGTAGCGGTATGAAACAAACTATTAAGCAGGGTTAAAATCACGTGATAGCCCGTGTTGAAATTCAGCCCACGCTATTGTATTGACTCTTTGAAGTTTGCCGGGCTTCCAAACCATCCAACTTTGAGCACGCGCACTGCGCGTCTATCCCACTTGGGCGACTATAGCGTATATTGAACACCAGCCAATATGTGACGTATTTAATGAACGATAATTTTTTAAAATACTGGGACGCATAATAACTCCATGGTTGAGTGCAGCATAAAAAATAGAGTTCACTAGTACTGTGCAAAACAAACGTCACCATTAAAATACTATGAAAATCAAAGCCATTATTTCACGGACCCTCAGACAACTACCAATCGGCAATTCCAGAAAACATGTACCCCGGGACGAGTGGTACAAGTTTTTGACCCCCCCCCCCCCCCCCCCTTGATTTATGGACGTTCGCCGAAGAAGGGGCTGCAAGCAGTCTACCATCACAATAATACAAGGAATGCTCAGCCACGAAGTCTTAGACAGAACCGTTTTTTACAAAAAGAACTCAGAAAGAGAAACGCTCGACAGCAGGATTTATAAAACCATTTCAGGATACCTGTGCAGTTTGCAGCTCCTCTTCAGAAGGCATGAACTGGGCAGCATACTCATCCCCTGTGGGGTAGTGAGCGTCTGGCTTGTTTTCAGACATGTCGAATCTGAGAACACTGAAACAAAATCACAAACATACGCTCAGAGAAGGAGCGGTTTCGGAATTTTTCCAGGAGTTTTCCAGCATTAGCCTTGTCAGTCCATTTTCGAGAACGTTTCAAGCTTGAAAAGGATTTTTAGAATGATTAAATTCTTGATTTTTTGAATGATGAAATTTCTTTAATAGACCTTACGGCTTGGGCGTAACGTCGTGCCCATTTCAGATCACATGGCATTCATTTGAATAATCTTTCTTTCTTTGGGTTGCTTCCGTATTCATATATCCTTTGGCGCGTAGCAGAAAAAGAAAGAAAGAATACTCAGGGGAATTCCACGTGATCTGAAATGGGAAAACATTACGCCCAAGCCGAGGAGGTCTATTATTCCAGGGATTTTCCAGGAATTTGTTCGAAATTCCAGGAGTTTCAAGGACTTTCCAGGAGTACAATAAAAATCCAAGACATTCCAGGCTTTCCAGGAGCAGTACGAGCCCTGTAATATACACACTGAAGAAAAGACGTGCATATAATATCTGTCGTTGCTTTGTTCATGACAGCTACATTCGAGCTACTTTATAGGAGACAGAGTGGCCGAGTGGTCAGAGCGATGATTCGAGTACGAAGCCTCGCTCTGGCTCCTCTACCATTCTTTGTACATAGCCGACTTTGTTTGCCTCCCAGTTGTGTTATATGTGATACTCAAAGAAACTATGTAATGGCCATACCTTATTGGTACTAATGTTCGCGGGCACTGAATTTGGCGAAAAAAATGTTGGCATATTTCGCGAGTCTTTATTTTTGCGATTTGGGTGCAAAAAAAATTATTAGGAAAAAAGAAACCATTTTATTTCGAGAATTTTATCTTTATTTTACACTTCTTATTGCTGAAAATAATCAACTCATAACCAAACCAAACTATAGAAACCGCATCGTGTACCATAGGCATAGCCAAACACATTATCATTATGCTTTTAACGTTCTTTGAAATTGTATAATACATATTTACATTGTAGCCGTGAATTCTTCATTAAATTGAGAAAACAAGAAATAAGGGAGGGTATTAAATTTCGTGACATTAAAGTTCGCGGCAATTTTTTTTTCGCGGCGCTTTAAGTTCGCCATTTTTTTAAATCACGACAATCGCGAAATTAAAACGCGAAAATTAGTACCAATAAGGTGCATAGGTCAGGAAAAACGGTGCCTCAATTTTATAAGCCACAACCAAATGCAAAATGTTGGAACACTTTGCCGAGAGAACACGCTCTCCCTGCCCTCCCTTCAATGTTGATCAAAATCGTGTCCAGTATTATTTCCCGCTCAACATTGGGAGGAGAAGGAAGGACTAGGCGTTCCAACGACTTATGCATTTGGTTGCAGTTGGAGCCTCCTAACTATGGGCTCCTGGATGTTGTCTGTTGTGTTATTTTTACCTGTAAGCTGATAGCAGCTTCTCGTGCTTGGTGACAATATCAGTGATGGTCGCCTTGAGCTCCCGGACTCGTCCTTCTAGCTGAACAACTCGTTGTTCTTGAGCGTCGCGTATCTTACGAACCATAGCGTCGATGTACGCATTTAAGGACTCCAGCGAGAACTGCTGACCAGAACCTTGGCCACAATATACCTGGAACAACAAGAGGGGAAGGGATCCAAAAATGGCGGCCGAAATCGATCACATCTACTAACAGTGTTTACATCTTGTTGCCACCCAATTCAGATCATGTGATGATTCCTTTGGGTGGTTACAATTGTGCAACTTTTCTCACTCGACCGATTGCCAAGTGTATGTGCAGAGCTAACAAACTAACAAACGTCTCCTCGCGGGGGAGGCTCTGGTGACAGCCATTCACGCATGCGCGAGATTGGATACAAAGCCGTTGAGAGAAACAACTTTCTGCGCAAGCCCCAACGTTCAAAAGCAGCCAATCAGCGAAGGCCCTCAATATGATGTCTCCAGAACTTCTTCCGCGAGCAGACGAGCCGGGGAGCTCAGATACGAGAATACAGACACAATAGACGAGTTACGTGCGCGCGTGAATGCGCATATAGTGGGCTTAAGAAACAGTCAGCAAACCGTCCAAGGTTTTGGACGGCGACAAAACAAAGGGAGTTTCAACTCAGGGCAAAGTTTTCGTCCTGCACATCTGACCAGTGAATACTCAGGAAAAGAGAGGCCTCTGCTAGCAGGAACGTTTCCCAGGTAAATCAAAGAGATATACTGAAAATTAACTGCGCCGAACAACACAACATTCAAAGGGAAGGAGCGCAGAACCCCGAGATCAAGGGAAAGATTAAGGGGAACACACAGATCATCAGCTTCAACATCGGTGAGACGACAGGACAACAGTAAATGAGGCCGTGCACATCGAAAAGTCAAATCTAATGCCCGAATACGATGTGGTTATATAGTTATATTATATATAAGGGAGATGTGCTTTATTTGTGTAGGTGTCATAAATACCATACCGAGATATCATGGATATATTGCTGTAGTCTGTTGCTGTATTCGGCGCTAACTTCCTTCAGCTGCAGGTCCAACTTGTTGTTCTCGTCCTCTAGTCTTTTCCTCTCCGCTTTCGCCGTGATCACCTCCTGTGCAACGGAAATGATACAGTACTTAAAGGGAGCCTGTCACGCAACTGCGCAGCTGTTCTGCGCATCTCAAATCAGAGAAGTATCGTCCCGTAACGATGGCCAGCGAAGGCTATAAACCTCGACAATGTTTATTATTATTCAGCCATGCCACTATCTCGGTTCTGATTGGCTAAGAGAACGCAGCGAAACCTTGTTGGCGCGCAGTGCCTGACGTCATACTACAGACATTAGGATTGATGCACTCTAATTACGTCATAACGCAAGCCAATAGGTTAGCCGCCATCTTGGTTTTCATTTCCGAATTGAAAGCCGGTTTTGCGAAATATTCTCGTTCAATCTGTTATGAATTTTGCCAAGAGATCATTGCTCAGTATACCTAAACATCAACTATGGCTATTTGAATTGAATACAAAAGGAAAATACCAATGGACGTAAGATGAAGTTAAAAAACCGTGTCGCCGTGCATGGCCTCATCGTTGACTTCGTTTAGCTAGGTAAGAATTCTTGGTTGCTGAATAATAAAACAATATTGAATTCGGTTTTCGCATGATAGTGAGATTTGTCAATGCCTCGAGTTAGTGTTATCCGCCTCAGCTTCGCTTCGGCAGATAACACAAACCTCGGCGTTGCCAAATCTCACTATCATGCTCAACCTCATCCAATAAGTGTTAATTAGCTTTGCATATTCTTGAATAGGTATCTGATAGGATGGTCTGATGAGTTTTACTGGTGAATGAATGATCGCTCCTGGGGATGCGCGTATCGTGAAAGTCTCCCTTTACGTCATGCATTACAAAAGTCAGAGAGTGAAAAATAGGTAACCGTGGGGTACATGTACGATCTCAACCATTTAATTGGCAAAACCGTCTTATACACAAATCACTACCGGACTTCTACGACTGCGAGCCACGTCATGTTTGATGATTGAAGATAACTATGTAGCGTGACCCGTCTAACGTTTGCTCTCTCCCTGGCTCCACGCTTGACATGGTAACGCCAAGCCGTTATTCGGCACTAATGACGAGGCCATTCTTCACAAGGTCTTAAACGATTCTTTTGTTATTTATGCAAGCTAGCTGTTAATTTGATTAATGACATCTCACAGAAGAGTCATTTTGTATCGTATACCACGTTAGTATCAAAGACAAGAGAAAAATGAAACGCCTTGATTCACACCCCGGTCCGTTGTGATCTTTTCGTATTGCGCTTTATTACTACTAGAAATAGTTCTCACTAGAGCTGCCCTCGCCTTTTAGTACGGTTTGAATTAAATATTTCTGCTGTCAAGTACTGTAACACAATTGTTTGATGTCGCTTCCGGAAGATCCGGAAGTCTTTTCAGAACTTACACTACAACCTCAGCTGTATTTAAATTGCTCTGAAACAAATATACCAGTACAAACTTTGAGATTCGCTTCATTACACCAATTGTTTTTCACCGTATTTCACATCCAAATATTTTGATTTGTGTCTAAGTACACTTTCGTCACGACAGACAGATAATTAACCTCACAACTCAATATTTTGAAGAATTCAATCACATTATTTCGGACTTCCAAGAGGCGGAGGCAGCTCTAGTGAGAACTATTCGGAAACGCTCGAAAGGGAATAAGAAGGCAAAAACAGATGTTTTACAGGGACGCATGCAGTCAAGACCTAAACCAAGGACGAACCTCGTGGCAAAGACTCCGATCCCACAATCCTTCGCGAGCGTGCCTCTTTGCTTGGCCGCCGACATCGATACTTTGCGGGCGTGCAGCGATCAAATCGATATTTTTCCAGCTATACACCCGAAATATCGACCCTTCTCTCCAGTCTCCCTCTTCCTCTCTAAGCGGGGAGTCCTCCTCGGGTTTTTGGCCCTCCGAGGCTATACACTGACACTCCAAAACACGTTGCATGAACAAGGCCGAGAGAAAATATGTAGCACAAATCGAGACAATAATATTGAGGAACCAAGCAGGCCGAGGAAAATCAATAATAACAAATCTGCTAGGAAACGTCACTGGAGCAGAAGTGAAACCGAAAGGCAGCAATAAAGAAGAACTTTCACACGAAACACACGTACCGCAGATTGTCCAGCGAGCTTTCGTTGGCCTTCACGATAGGACGCTTGGGACTCCTTGAGGTCTTCTTTGAGTTTGTAACTGAATAAGAAACGGATACAAGAACCTCATTCAGCGATTACATTGGCACTGATTTCGCTATCATTTTGGACTGAACGAAGCTGTTCAAGCTTACGTAAACAAAGCATAAAACAAAGAAATAGCTTACATGCAAATAGACAAAGAAAACAACAAACAAACAACACAACATTATTGTCAGCTAAGGGATATCGTCTAGTCGATAAAGGGATTACAAATAAAGAATAATAAAGCGCTAAAAATAATGCTATTTCCGACGTTTCGAGGCTACTGCCTCTTCATCAGGGAAAAGCGAGCAACTGAAGAGCACGCGTCAGGTTCTACAGACATTTGAATGCTGGACAGTAGTCTCGGGTACCAAGATAGATAGCGCTGGTAACGAGCTCCCTGCAGCCAACCACTTCTCGTCAAAACGGGCACGGTGTGAAGGGCATGCTTGTCTCGGTCATTTGCTCAGGTCCATGGGACACAACAACAAGACGACAAAAGGAGATGCGCTTAATTTTTAAGAACAAAAGCTACAACCACGCGGACTAAACATTGACTTCAAATTTCTGTAGAACTTCCAGCGCGCGCAGTCTACTTGTTGTGTTTACAAGTTTGAATCTGACGCGTGCTCTTCAGTTGCTTTTCCCTGATGAAGAGGCAGTAGCCTCGAAACGTCGGAAATAGCATTATTTTTAGCGCTTTATTCATCTTTATTTGTAGTCGTTGTACATATCAATCGCTACGCAGAACACTTGTTCTCGTTAGTACAACTTAATTGACTTAGTCGATAAAGGGGGTCCACGTACTCCCCCTGGAACTAGTGGAATCCTTAGAATCCTTTAGGATGTCTAGAAAGTGTTTTTTTGTGTTAACAGTTAGGAAAAGCGTCCAACGAATGTCCATTTTGCCACATTTCTGAGGCATTTCAAAGATTGACTGGGACTTATAAATGTTTGCCAGTATGGGACGTGTCATGTATAAAACAAGCATAAGTTTGTACATATGTGACCAGTCTGTTGTTGTGAGCGCTGCAGACCTGCCATCATTTACATCGGCTCTTACACCTGCTAGAGCGCTCAAGGTGCCCAGCCACCTTCGCAGGCTGTAGAACACCCGCTGTCTGTCCCTCCCGTAATTAGAGTAATCTATCTTAGGGAGTATCTTTTCTACGTTCTAAGTTAATAACACTATAACAGCAGAAGTGGGAAGACTAGAATGCCTTTCTGGACAACGCTACAGTCTATAAAATTACGTTATTGAATAACAAAATAATCTCATTAAATCACATAAATGTGGCAAAATGGACATCGTGGGACACTTTTCCTAGCTGTTAACATCCAAAACCAGTTTCTAGACATCCTAAGGATTCTAAAAGTGTATGTCTCGTTACTAGTTCCGGGGGTGCAGATGGGCCCCCTCTACCGACTAGACTAATAATCTTAAGGCTGGTTTCTATGTAGTCTTATCTGTCGTATCTGTCGTATCAGTCGACCGTGAAACAATAGAATAATTCCAATTTATATTGTTTCACGGTGTCGACTGATACGACAACTACAACTACAACTACAGCAATCTTTATTTGTACTTTTTTGCAGTTACATTTGGTTATAAAAGAGATAGTTAAGAGGCAGGCAGGTAGTTTATAGGTGCAAAATCTGACATAAAATAGTTTGTACAGGCAACCTAGAGTAGCACTAGACTAATTGAGCTAGGGTGCGCTTAAGATTGGAAAAATTGTAATGTATGTATCGGAGAGAAAAGGAAACACTGATGGTAGTATAGATTGTGTGTTGTAGAGGGAAAAAGCACAGGGAAGACTTCACGACAAGTATACTACAAACAAAGCAAAATAAAATAAAATAAAAGTACGAAAAAAAGCGAAATAGGATGCAGAGATGGTGCATAATTAATATTGGAAAAAGTAAATTTAGTAATTTGCAATTCTGTCGGCTGTTAATTTATTTTTGAAGAGGTTTCGATTGAGCAATTTGTCATTTTTGTCAATAGAATTCCAGATTTTAACTCCTAGGAATCTTATATTAATTTTTCCAAAATTCGTGCGAGCTTTTGGAAGGTAATAATTTAATTTTGAGGCTAAACGAGTATTGTAGTTGTGTTTACTTGATAAGGGTTGGAAAATGTATCAAAAGTTCTCGGAAGGTTTTTTGAATAGTAATTATGCATAAACAATGAAGTGTGGATAAAAGCTAAATCGTCAATTTTTTGTTATTCTAAAGATTTGAAAATTGGCGAAGAGTGAGCATCAAATTTAGAAAATGTCATGATTCGCACGGCACGTTTTTGAAGAGTTATTAAAGGTTTTAGGGTAGAATGGTAGGTGTTACCCCAGATTAGAATTCCGTAAGTGATATGTGGATAAATGAGAGAATAATAAAGCTGTTTAAGAATGGTTGTGTTTACATAGTGACGGATTTTAGCCAGAGCTCCAATGTTGCGTTTTATTTTTTTAGATAGTTCTTGTATGTGAGTCTTCCAAGTAAGATTCGAGTCAATGAGGATGCCTAAGTATTTTACATGTTTTTCCCTTTTGATTTCCACTTGATTAATGTGTACTTTTATAGAATGGGATAGCTTTTTTTGGTGTGGGTGGAATATGACAAAGTTTGTTTTATCGGTGTTCAGGGAAAGTTTATTTGCACAAAACCACTGATACACGTTATTTAGTTCAACATTGATCGTGTTCTCAAAACTAGTCAGGCTCTTATCGGAATAAAAAAGGTTTGAGTCATCTGCAAAAATATTGAAGGATAAAATCGAAGAAGAATTGCTAAAATCATTAATGTAAAGGAGGAACAGGATAGGTCCAAGGACACTCCCTTGTGGTACACCGAAAGCGATGTTATTGTAGGAGGAGGAGCAACTACCGATTTGGGTATATTGTTTTCGGTTTGAAAGGTATGAGGTGAACCAGTCGAGGGCGATACCGCGGATGCCATAGTGTTCTAATTTCTTAAGTAAAATTTGATGATTGACAGTATCAAAAGCCTTGCTTAGGTCGCAAAAAATCCCACATGAGAATTGACCTTTTTCGATTGCTTGTTGTATTTTATCAACTATGTTTAGCGTAGCATGTGTCGTAGAGTGTTTAGAGCGAAATCCAAACTGGTTTTCAAACAAAATACCTCTTGTATCTAAAAAATGGGTGAGACGTTTGCAAACTAGTTTCTCGAAAATTTGATTAAAAATGGAAAGCAGTGATATTGGTCGATAATTGGACAATGTAAACATCGATCCTTTCTTATGAATTGGAACAACTTTGGCAATTTTAAATTTATCAGGGACAACCCCTGTAGATAACGAAAAATTATATAATATTTCTAAGGGTTTGGAAATTAGGTGTTTTATACATTTGAGCACTTTTACTGGTATGCTGTAGGGTCCTGTGGATTTGTTTGTGTTTAGTTTTGTCACCTCGAGTTCTATCTCAGATTGCGTAACTGGAAAAATATAAAAACTGTTTGTTTGACGGTTTGTGAGACAATAGGAATAAAGTGTGTGGGAACTTGGAATTTCAGACGCTAAATGTCTTCCAATGTTGGTGAAATAATCATTAAAGGCATTTGCAATGTTTTTGGGGTCCGTTAAAGTAGAATTATTGTCAATTATTTTAGTAGGGATAGACGCTCTAGAAGGTTTAAGCGAAAGTATTTCTTTTATGCCTTTCCAAGTTGCTTTTATGTCGTTGAGATGAGATGAGAAATATTCATGATAATATTTTTTTTTACTCGATAGGGTTAAATGTTTAAGCTTATTTCGGTATGTTTTGAATTTTTCGAAAAAATAGTTGTTGCCTGTATTTAAGTACTTTTTATACAATATATTCTTGATATAGATCGACCGTTTTATAGCTTTCGTAATCCAAGGTTTTGACATGAATTTAATTTCTTTCCTGGAAAGTTTTTTGAGAGGGATATGAGTGTCAACTACGCTATTCAAAGTGTCATTGAAAGAGTCAAAGTAAGCATTTGCGTCCTCGCAGTGTGAAAAAACGTCGTCCCAATTAATTGTTTGAAAATCACGTAAGATTGCCGATTCATCATACTGAGAAAAGTCACGGCGGTATATTTTAAATCTCCTGGGAAGGTCTACTAGTTTGTTAATAACTAAGAAGTTAGGTAAATGATCTGTTAGCTCAAAAACGATATTGCCACTGACGGTGTGATGTTCACAGGAATTAAAGAATATGTGATCAATGAGCGTAGCAGAATGGTTAGTTATGCGCGTTGGCTGAAGAATATGTGGTTGAAATGAATAGGATGCCATTGTGTTAACAAAGTCTTCTGTGTCTTTGTTCGTATCACAATTTAACAAATTAATATTCATGTCGCCCATTATTATGCAGATCTTATTTTCTGAGTGCAATTTATCAATTGTCTCGTAAAGTGTTCGTGTAAAGCGATTAATGTCAGATTTTGGGTGCCTATAGACGACCGCGCAGACAATATTTTGTCTTGCTTTGTTTTCAATTTCGATCCATAGAGATTCGTGAAAAATGTTTGAAGAACCTAAGTCCGAGCGAACATTGAAAATTAAATCCTCTTTTACATAAAATCCTACGCCACCTGCTTGGGTAAAACTTGGCTCTTGTACAAAAGTATAACCAGGCAGAGCAGTGTTCGTTACGATATTTCTCGACTCATTGATTTTGGTCTCAGAGAGGCCTATGACACTAAATGAAAGGTCAAGCTCAGCTAGCAAAGTGTGAAAATTATCAAAATTTTGTGATAAACTTCTAATATTGCTATGTAAAACTGAGAAGGTATTAGAGGAAATAACTTATTTTTAACTGAACATCACTGTGAAAATCATGAGTAGTGTAATAATTGAAATTTACTTGACATGGTAAGCTATTGTCATCAGTGTAAGGCGAGTTCTCGTTGATTTTAGAAAGAATTTCCAAGCAAGGCAGCTCTTTCAATTTTTGAAGAGATATCTTTTTTGAACACAGACAGGCGGAGTTAGAATTAAATGATAAATCAGTAAGTTGAGAGTCAGTTAAGCTACTGAATGGAAAAATATCACGGCGGCAGTATGTACACAGCCAAAGCTCATTTGTAATGGAAATATGATTAAATTCTTTGGTCGAAAGGCTTGTGCATTTAAAATGAAACCATTTCTGGCAGAAATCACATTCAATAGCTTTACCTCTCTTTATTGCCCGTTTACAAACGGGGCAAGAACAAATAGATGACGGCTCTTTGACGAGAGTAGACTACATCTGTACTGTTACACTAACTCCGACTGCTCCGGCCTCCTCTGAACTAGTATCAAAGAACTCGTCTTGTGATTCAGCAAATAGCCTTTCACTGCGGCTTAGTTTCTTGAGATCTACGGAATCGGAAATTAGAATGGCTTCGCCGTCGGTGTTCTTTCGTAGGTAGATTCGCCCTGTGTTTGTCCAGATAAACTTGTACTTGAAATCTCGCTTAAAACCAAGGGTTTCTTTGAAAAGCTGCTTCTTAAGAGGACTCAGGCTTTCTGAGAGAAAAATCTTGTTATCCGAACCTCTAATCCCAAGATCATTGACAGTCTTGCTGAAGAGATGTTTCCTCGCCGCATAAAAGCGTTCTCTAACATCCCTCCTCGAGAACTTAACAATGATGGTTGGAGTAGGTGTATTCATCTTTCTAACTCCCGCTTTTAAGGGACGCCGGGTGTTCTGAAGATTTGGAGCTTGTAAGCGATGGCTGGTTGAAATGTCTCCAGGAGCAACATGGACATTTAGTAGATCGCCGATTGCCATTACAATCGCGTTAGTGTTTTCTTCAGGGCTGACCGGGACACCCTTAATTTCTAGGCAGTCTCTACGAGAGTATTGTTCGAGGTCATCGAGGGCCTTGTTCGTTGCTTTTAAATCTCCCGCCATCTTGATTACTTCGGCTCTGAGCAACCTGTTGTCCGCCATCATCTCTTTCTTCTCCGACTCTAGGACAGTAACCCTTTCCTTGAGCTCTTCGCATTCCTTATTCAAGTACGATAACGAGGCCAGAGCTTCAGTGATATTACCTGTGAGCTCTTTTAGACGATCGTTGACCGGTAGGAGTTTTTTGTCGAGTAGTTGCTCAATAGCTTGCAGATCAGCCATGTTGAATTAAATCGTAGAGAGTAATCGAGTGTTCTGCATCAACTCAAATGGCTCAAAAAACACACAACACATAAATACTAGATACTAGAGATTCTAAAACTGAAGGCAGGTAAGATTAGCGATCAGTTAGAACACTGGAAACTTTCAACATTTTCCAATTCTCTCGGAGCGGCAAAACGAGCGTCCATACTCGCCGCCGTCTGCAAATTAGCCGAATTACGACAGATAAATGGGAACCAGGCTTAAGGCGAACATTCTTGATAAACGATTTCGCGTATTTCGCGTTATTTCTGTCATAGATAAATCTGTACATCAAAAATAGAAGCAAGGCTGGTTATATTATAAGATCAAAACAAAATAAATATATAGCGGCATATTATTGTGGCGACAAACTCACATTCTACTTTCCAACTTTCGTAGTTCCTTCTGGTGTTCAGTTCGAAGTAAGTCCAGCTTCCCCTCTTTGTCTTCGCTCGACAGCAACAACTGTAAAGGAAAAAAAACTTAGTTTGGTCAGTATAAAACACAGAAAGCAGACTGGGTGAAAAATGCAGACTGACTGGTGAAATTCAATACTTTGCTTTCTGTCCTGCAGAGCTAGAAATAAGTCAAAAGTTCGTGTTCGCTCGTCGCCATCTTTGTTTCTTTAAGTGAACCTCTGACCTCTGACACATCACAGGGAACTTTTTTGTTCTTCGGACGGTTTCAAAAGCTACACTCCTGACCGAAACTGACCGTCAGCTAAAACATCAAATAGCCTAACATAGACAAACTAAAAATAGCCTCCTAGGGTCTCAAAGTCATGCATTCAGAATTTGAAAATGTTCCATGACGGATTGCAAACTTTTTTGCGGAATGAAATTACAGCTTTCTGAAGAGATGGGATGAGACCATGGCGGCCTTTTTCATACACAAATTACAAACTGCAGTCCTTTAATGAAAATCCCTGGAAATCTCTAAAAGCTTTCGACTTTAGAGTATATTTTCGCCGATACCAATTAGTTAACAATGGTATGCAATACTGACTGTGTGACTTTATGAAAAGTATTCTCGTCTCCAAATGTACCTGCTTTTCTAGATGCAGATTCGTTGACCTTAGAGACACCACGCTCTTGGACAAATCATTCTGCAAGATAACAAGAAGATCATCAGATACCAGATAAAATGTAGCCATAAATATTTAATGATTCTCGAAATTGGCACTGCACCTTTTCTTGAAGGGAGCCTCGTGAGAACTTGCTCGTTAATTTCCGCAGTTGGGCGTAGTACTCCTGACAGGGAAAAAGACAACGTCAATGGCCATTCCAGTCTTAAACCCGTCCACGCGTAACGTAGCCTCGTAGAGTATTGAAATATAATTCACTCGTTTATGACGTCGTCTTGGTCGCGTCGACTGTCGAGAAATGGATTTCTCGTCACGGGAACCACTTCCCAGTCCTAATCTCCTAATGACTATCCGGACCGTCGATTCCCTAGTCCCCGTCATAGACGTCAATTAGCGTCCCTCGACTCACTGATGGTGATTTCTGAATACAGTCGACAAAAGCTTGGCTCGACACAAGCAACGTTTTTATGTGTGGTGCTATGCTATGTTTTAGCATAGTAAATACAGTGGAATGGTTAAGAAGCTCCGGAAACTTCAAAGGATGCCCTCATCTAATATATATGTCTTAGTCCACGCTGAATTTTAGTAGCTATGTACCTTGACGGTGCACAAACAAAAAAATTCCTCCGAAAAAGTGAACAAAGAGATGACACAATAATAACATGGTGTTAGGTTTCATAACCACCCCACTCTATAAACTATGGTTTGAACTATGTCCGAACCTGCATCTTGTCGAGTTCCACTGTCTCCTTGTCTCTCTGCAGTCGGTCCTTCATGCTAGAGAGATTGACCAGTTCCATGGCGAGCTCTTCATTTCGCGTTATCTTAATTAAACAATACCATAATTGCTAGCGAGTCCTTGACGAGATATTGTAGCTTAACAAGGATTAGCCCGCTAGCAGGCGTTGGAGGATGTTTTAAGGTCGTTTTATGGCGAGAATGGGCGGATGGCAATTTAACCTGTCGTCTTCGTAGTCTGTATTTCCAAACGTCTCCAGTACACTTTGTGTGGGAGAAAACGCCGAACGACTCAACGCCGACTTCCAAAAAGGTATCCAGGAATAGGCCGTTTGCACTAACTGTGTCACGTGACCCAATCCCATACATTCTGAATAAAATCTTGAAAATTCAACTCGCTGCCATTTGCTCCAGGTTAGAGATTTTAAGCTCAAATTTGAGATTTTGACTAATATCAATTGGTTCTTTGTATTTCTGGAATTGATTTTGACAAAACATCTCGTTAAGAGGTAGTTGAGGTCACGTGACCCAGTTAGTGCAAATGGCCTATTATCGGTTTTTGGAGGCCGGCACGTTTTTGGAAGTTGTTTTAAGTCATTTTTCCCTCCGAAACGAGTGTTGGAGGGTAGAAACAAACGACGGAATAAAAATCAGGCTATCGTCTTCAAATTTTGTACCTTTATTAATCTTTGCGTACCAGTGATTTTTACGTCTTGCACTTCAAAATTTCGAGTTTTGAAGTTGCGCCGAGCTGAAGCTACCATCCCAGGATCTTAACAGCCTGATTGCCAACAGTGCAGAGACACTAACTTGTATGTTTCTGCTACAGTGTCCACGTACCTGCTGCTGGTGTTCATTAGAGACCTTGATGTGGTTGGTCTTCAACACTAGATACTCGTCTCTTAGCTCTTTGTGCTCTTGCTGCAGTAACCTCAGAGCTTCTGTCGCCTGGTCTGATGTCTTCTTCTCCTTACCAAGGCCGGAATCCAGCTCATGTACATCATTCTCCAAAGACAGAATCTGGAAAAGAGCAAGGGGAAATGTGCAGAGCAATGAAAACTTGACGCAGTAGCAATCTATTCTAATGATTAATTTCCGATGTCTCTGTACGAGGAACACTCGTGATTGGCTGAATTTTTCCCACCTATTATCTTGCAAATTTTAGCGCGCGCGCGGTCACACAGGAAGCCCGCAACAAATATTTCACTAAGCAAAGAATTTGATGATTGCGAAGTCTTCTTTACATATCTTTGGCGAAAAGTTCAAAACCTTTTCGTCGCAACGTGGCGGTTATTTTCTGGTATTTCATGCTCCTTCCTAAATTCCCGCCATTTTGGTGTGCGCTTGCGCTACACAGGAAGCCCACAACATAAATCTTATACATTTTAATAAGCTTTGATTGTGAAGAGTACAATGTCTACTCTCCGCAAATGATGAATTGAAAGTTCTGCCGCGATTGAAGTAATATCACGTAAGCGCTACGTCTACCCTCCTGATATTCAAGTGTATGCAATTGGATTGGAAACAGAAGCAGGTTTCAACATCTTTCAGTAGTTATTATTTCGACCTTAATTTTGTACCTACCCTATTTGTCAGCTCATACTTGTCAGCTTCTGTCTCCTCCACTATGCGGTTATTCTCCAACTGGAGATCAACTAGATTCTTGTACACCTACCCAAACAATGAACATATATATAAAAAATAGGCATTCATCAACTAGATTCTTGTACACCTTAAACAAATACGAGTACTATCGTGGCTAGAGGTACAATCTAATATTTAGTGGATAGCTTCATCGCGTGGGAACTTGTTGCTTCTACTGGGAAAAGGGAAATACTTGCTCCATCCAAAAAAATGATGTGCCGAATGCTGAGAATAATTTACCTGTAGTTTCTCTTCGTCACTAATTTCTAGTTTGGAGGAAAGTTGTTTCCATGAATCCGTTGCCTCTGTATATTTGGCTTCCAGTTCTAGCACCCTTCTATGTAGTTGTTCACGTCCCTCTTGAAGCTTTACCTGCAAGAAACAAGATTGAACAGTTGGTCAGATAGATGCAACCACCCTGTTTATTTGAATGATTTTGGGGGTAATTGTTGTATTCCTCAGCAAAGTAAAAATTTCCGAGAAGACATACCCTAGTCCCTTCCTCGCATAGGTTACCCAGGGACCGGTGTTTACTCAGCTGTCATATCCAGGTTTTGAAAAACCTTAACAATAAGAATTGGGAAATCCAGTCCAGGAGCCAGAGGGCAAGTCCTTGACAGGACCTCCTGACAACCTACGTCGATTTCAATTCACTCTACCCAGTATTTAACAAGTCTTTTGTGGTTAGCATTGGTTATACATTTATCGACAATACTGGTTACACCAAAAAACTGCAAGTGGGAAAGTGAGCAAGTGAGTTGTGAGTTGTTTTATTTCCTAGAATACATTACTAACAAAACAGGTAGGGCTTTAATCCAGTTCAAGAGAGTGGGTTGGAAATTTTTCATCACATGGCGTCAAAAAAATTGTCATGGGACCTATACTAGTCTTGTTGTCTGCTATTAAAACATTCCTTTTTAGACGTGCTTTTTACTGATTCCCCTTTTTATTACTTTTATTGTTTTTATAGCATATGGATGTATGGATTTTTACCCTATTTTCGTTTTACTTTATAAGTAACATTGTAAAGCGCTATTGAATATATAGTAGAAATAGCGCTATATAAATGTAATTTATTATTATTATTATTATTTCAGCCAATTAAACAGTCAGTGCTTAGTCACATGTCAAATGTTTGGTCATCACGTGATATAAAACAGCGACCCGTTGCATGGTTCGAAATTTCAACGGCGCGATTGAAACTCTGCCTGTTTTGATAGTATGCCGACACTGATACTAGATGTGATTAGAATAGTAAAGAGAACCAGGAACATGAATGTGATATGGTGGTAATGGCAATGATGTTATCAGTATGTGATGATGATGAAGGCAAAGATGATGATGACTATGCCGATGACGCCGTTGTTGAGGCCGAAGATACTGATGATGACGATGCTGACAGAGATGATGATAATAATAATGATGGTAATGGAGATACATCTACTACTATTTGGCGTCGTAAGGGCTCACCACTTAACCAGCATATCACAGCAATGCTTCTAAATTACACCACCCAATCAGAGCACACCTTTTTTTAGGACAAAGCATCAAGGGAAATGTCCACAAACAAAATGGCGGACTTTGGGTGAACAGACATACAAAACGATCAGTTTTAAAATAACTTTTGGCATCTTGTCCTTTCACACAGAGAAAGTTCGTAGAAGCAAACAAATTGAAGGTTAAGTCTACGCTACATGTCTGGTGTGAGACATTTGGAGGAAAAGTCCTTGCAACGTGAAATATCTCTACCAAATTACAGTGTGCCAAAATTGCGGGAGAATTGGACAAAAGGCGGGAGATGAGGGTAAAATACAGGAAAGTTGGTATCTCTGTCCGTCGGTGATAACACCCATACTGGACATACATTTTCATTGGAGAGTTTTGCCAGTTGATCCCTGAGTTCCTGTATCCTTGAGCTGCCAGTATCACCAGTTCCTCTGTGTCCACCAGATCTTACATCTTCTTTCAAACTTAGGATGGCAGCACGATAATGGCTTATTAAACCCTGTAAAAGAAAAACAATATAAGAAGAATCAGCCCAAAGAAAGATAACAACGCCCAATAAAGAAATACAAGCAGGTACATGTATTCCAATTTTGACATCTGTACGACATAGTGAGAGTCAAACAGGAGTCCTTTACAAAACATGATGTCATGACAGATTTTAAGCAAGCTAATAGCTTTCTATCTATTGATCCTGAAAGGTCTGGCTTCCATCAATCGAATTGATGCAGATTCTGCAGCACGTTTCGGGATGTCAATGTTATTAAAGGTCACAAATCATTATTTATATCAATCTGAACGTTCCACTGATGAAAGCCATATTGTGATTTGGTAACTGCGAACTAAAAACTGAGAGGCTGCAGATTGTGGTACAGCAAAAAACACTTAATAAGTACTTCCCTTGAAACAGGAAGTACCGTATTCAATATCACTGTATATACCTTTGCAAAAGGATCATTGACCACTGGATAGTTGATAATCTGTGCCAATTGTCCAGCTATAGTTAGTACTGTACCAAGTGCAGTAGATTCAGCAGACTTCAGTGTCACCAACACCCTGGTCTTGAAGTTCCCCCCTAACACATCTTGCAACAGGTGGGTCAGAGTAGAATCACTGTGAATGTAAGCAGAGAGAAAGAGAAGCCTTTATTTTAAAAAAAAATTTTAACATCCAGGGTTGTCCATTCAGGTAGCCAAGGGCCATCCTGCTATCAATAGGAGCCCGGGTATAAACTAAAATATACACTGACATACATAAACATTTTACATAATATGATATAAAAATGTACAAAATATGATATAAAAATATATAAATGTATAAAATATAGAAGTATAATGGCATATAAATATTCAACAGACACGGCTAAGCTAAAATACCAATTCCATTTACAAATTATAGCTATTAAAAAATGTGCAGCCGTGATAATAAAATGCGCGCTTTGCAGCTTCTGTCCGAACTAGCGGAAGGTGGAGGCAATTGCTCTGGCGAGTTGTTTTTTGTGCTTACATCCCTGTTAAAATTAAAATATCTCTGAAAATATTGAGGACATTGTCCATTGAGGCTCTTTTTACTAATCTATAAATATTATGATCTCGCCTTATTTTCAGATTTTTCCATTTTAAACATTCTAACGCGCTATAGCTGTCTGGTGTTCGAGCAACAATGCGCGCCGCACGATTTTGGAGGCGTTCGTTCAAGCAAAGACAAAAGATACGCATCCATGTTTACATTTTATAATATAGCTACGATATAATGTGAGCTCTGATTGGTCAAAATCTATGCTTTATTTCACTGTTAAAGAAATGGTTCTCCCCGCTATATCATAAAAGCATTAGAGCACAACTTTGTATGACTTTATCGGCGAAATGGAGCACTTGTGATGTTGGGAGATACGCTCGCACTGTTGTAAAAACGATGATCTCGCGTCTCTCCCAAACATCACGCGCTGATAAAGTCATAGAAAGTTATGCTCTAACGATTAAATAGCAGCCTCGCAACATGGTATATCTAGGACACATTGAGCCCTAGTTTTTTTCGCGAAATTTTGATCCCTGAGCCCGATTTTCCCGAAATGTTTAAATCCCTGAGTCAATGCCAAAATTTTGAGCCCATCCATTTTTTTATGCAAATTGCTCCAAAAAGTCCAAATTTAATCATAGACCAAAGTACTCGCAGGGATAATTGTAATTTGATGGCATGAATTCCAACTCTAATAATATACACGCAAAAATTTCTCGATTCTGATTGGTCGAGAGCAGTGCAATTTCAATGTAATTTCAGTGCAAAAATATGTAATTTCAGTGCAAAAAGATGTAATTTCAGTGCAAATTACAAATTTCTCGCTTTCTTATTGGCTTATACAACAATGGATTTTGCGTACGAGCCAATCAAATGCGCGCTAGCTGAGTCACGCCACTCGATTCTGTTGAGCCAGCCAAGATGGAGATCGATTGTATGGAGGGAGAAAAATCGGTTTCTGTTCATGAATTCATCTTCCGAAACTTGTGGAAAGCAAAATGTGAATTCCTTATGGACTTTAGCAAGACTTGTTTGAGTTTGGGTTCTTTGTTATGGAAGGAAATGAAGGGAAATCTTCGTTGATTGCACGAACCTAGCAGGAAAAATGAACTGCACAAGTCTACACGAAAAGCACTTGTTGATACGCAAAGATTCCCGGGGTCAAATTCCTGTAAATCTTCGTTGTTTAGCTGTTACAAGAAAGTTTACACAAGAGAAGACTTCAGGTATGTCTTCTGTGGAAGCTATGTCTACCTTTCTGGACAATATTTTGCGTGTTTCGGTTGACCGAACACACACTGAAAGAAACCTAAATAAAGAAACCTAGTAAATTCAGGCTCTGCTATGTTATTTTACCTTGGAATCGGAAATAAATTTGATGATTGACAAAACAGAACTCCACCTGTTCCTTTTAAATGAAATTGTTGTGTCAAGTTCATTTTATTTAAGCTTGTCAAGTTAGGATTTGTAAACTATTTGAACTAGAAGACATTCTACAGAAAGAGAGGAACTTATGTTTCTTTGTTGCGCGCGAAGCGCGCCCTGATTTTAAAAAAAAGCGCATATCAGATGCCTTGGAGAAAAGGTAGATGAAGCCTGTAAAGGTTTATTCTTCATTCGCGCCGCAAGTGACAAAATTATTGTTCATGTGCATGAAGCGTGGCCCGAATGATCTATTTCTATGTTGTAACGTCGTCGAACTCACGCTTACGTAAAAAGGGGTCAGTTTTTCTTGAGGAAAAAACATAGTGATTATCTGCCAGGCCTGGCTGTTACCCTTTTTCTGGGTCTTTTGCAAGATACACATGTTCTTGTAACGGAAGCATTGAAATGGCACGGACGTATTGTTTTTGTGTTGCGCAGGTTCCCAAAAACCATATTAGATTAAAGTTCGTCATGCGCGCGGAGCGCGCGAAAATTTTTACTGTACTCTGTTTAGTGAATATGAAATAGAGGAAAAACAAAACAAGCAAAACATCTCCTGACTAAATCCGGGCAGCAGACTTTACGTGGCAGGAGGAAGAACTCGTAGTTAGATTATGAAAAAAGGAGAAATTTTAGGATTGAGCCCTGATTCGAAGTTCAGTAGCGTATGATCCCCGATCCAAGCCTCTTGAGCCCTGAGCCTACCCCCCTGAGCCCTGATCCCGGCCATAATTTGGGCATTGAGCCCTGAGCCCATATACCATGTTACGAGGCTGAAATAGAGCACACTACATTATAATCAAAGCCTCTGAGTCACTCATTCATGTATCAACATGGCTGTCGGTGTCATTAGATCCATCACCATAATAAAGCCGATTCTGTATGTAACTATGAAGTGTCGCGACAAAGTTGTGCCGCGATGCGACCGTGACCGTACCGCGACTACGCAATTTCATTGGCTCTCGTTCTAATGACCGTAATTTTCTGACGCAACCATGCAATTTGATTGGCCTTTTTTGATTTGCCTTGCTGTGATTGCGGAAAGTGTTTACATGCTGCGACAATGCAATCTGATTGGTTGTCTGTGATTTGTCTTGCCGGAGCCAGAGAAGGCGAGGTTTCGTATCTACACAGGCAATACGGCAGGCCAGGTTTCATGTCACGCCGCGCCCGCGCAGCGCCGTATCGCGGCACTTTTCACAGTCACACGAAATCTGCTCTATCCCATAGAGTTGTTTGGAGCAAGTCGCGAGTGATAATAACGTGATATTATCTCTCAGGGGTGGTCTCGAAATGTAAACTAAGAAGCTCCTTATCAAAAGTAAACATTTGCTATATCTTCAGACAGCCAATGCATTCAGAACATTTACGATATTTAAATACCTCTTTCAAGCCTCAATTGTTGCAAAAAAGGCAAGCCATATGTACAAGCTGATACCGGAAAGATGACGACCGAGTGAAAGCTGTTTTTTTGACTGCAGGAATTTGCCTTAGACTCCGTCCACACTACACCGTTTTCAAACGAAAACGGATACGTTTTGCTCCAAATACGGCTATCGTCCACACTACAACGCCGAGAACAATCACCGAAAACGGATCAATCCGAAAACGCGATTTGAAAACGGAGCTGTTTGAAAACGTTGTTTTCTAATGTGGACGGGTGAAAACGATGCTATCTGAAAACGATGACGTCACCACAGCAAACCCGACAGGTCGAAATGCGCATGTGTTCTGTGTTCAGCTTATTTGAGTATGCGCACTGAATGCATAAGAGCATTTTCGTACGGAAACGCGTTGTAGTGTGGACGGGCGAAAACGATACGAAAACGAAAACGAAGTGTGGACGCAAATCTTTTTGAAAACGGAGCAAAACGTATCCGTTTTCGTTTGAAAACGGTGTGGTGTGGACAGGGTATTAGTTTAATGCCTCCTTTACACAACGAGGCACTAAACTCTGGGGAAGGAACGTCTCGCCTGAGAGAATTTATATTTGTAAACAATCAGTCATCACCTTCAAACACCTCCTTCCGTCCACGGCATTTATGCAATTTTCGGGCAGATCCTGGTTTTCACTACAACTCATTGATGCGCAAAATGAATGAGTAAAAAGCAGCTCAATTTTAAACAAAGGTTAACAGGCAACTTGCCTAAAGAAAAAGCCATGTCAAAGATTTCTACATGTTGTTGCCTTGGACAACTGCATCCCTCGGTGTCTAAAGACAACATCTTAGACAACAACAATATCAGGACACAAAAATTTGTGTCCTACAAGAGGTTCAATTACTGAGATGTTGTACCTGTAGTTCACAATTCTCACTGCTGACGATGAGGAAGCCAAGGTAGCCACCAGCTGACGAAATGCAAGAATTGACTTGTTTAGGGTGGGTCCTTCTCGCATTCGTAACTGGGTGGGGTCCTCAGCAAGCTTTTCAGCACCAGGTAGTTCTACAATAAGCAACTTTGACTTGTAAGGCTCAGAGCTGTCCTTATGAAGCTATAAAGATGAAATGATAGTGAGACAAGTGCAACAAGCAAATATTTCCATGCACTCACTCAACGTATAATGTACCCTAACTGCTAATACCCATTGAAAAGCTGAATGATTTTTGTAATGAACACCTCTGCAGCCTCTACTGTCCTAAAGCTTATCTACAAGTGCCACTTCCCAAACTGGTATGGCAATGCTGCACAATGTCATTATGAAATCGAACCAGTGAATTCTCTCCAAACTTGGTGTGATTATTGTCAGCCACTCAGGGATGTGTGAGGGATGTCATAATTTTAAAAATTTTGATCAAGCAATGCACCTGATGGCTGAGGGCTACTCTGCTGGGACCTTATCTCGCAGCTCCTAATTGCCACAATTTTTCCTTATCTCACATAAACTTGCGGCGAGATAAGGGGGTAGCGATGGGTAAATCCGAGCCTTGCCGAGACGCCGAGACCCGCATTTCAGAATCCGAGCCCAAAACTTTTGACAAGTTTCAAAATCCGATTGGGGGCCTTTTCGCTTTGTCTCCCGGGAAATTCAAGACAACTGCCATACATTTACTGTATTTCTCCTGGGAAAATTGCACGAAATTTCGCCATTTCAAGGCAGTATCCCAACTTTTTTAGTCCGGGGGTTTACGTCCCTGCATCTGAAGGTATAATGCTTTGCTTACAAGTCAGAATGATAAATAAAAATTCTAGACTCCGAGACCGCGGTAGAAAAAATCCGAGACTCCGAGACGGCCAAAATTGTGAGAAAAACGAGACTCCAAGACGTGCGAAAAAAACGCTGAGATTCCGAGATTTTGCAAGATTTTACCAAGATTTCGAAATTTTAAGGTACCCATCGCTACCCCTAGATAAGGTAGGTAGGTCCAGAGTAGGCCTTGGCTGCAAATCATAAACAAGGGTGTGGTTATTACATTGCCATATAGCAAAACTCTGGTCACAACAAAATACAAATTACAATGTGTGTTTCCAGAAATTATGCATGCCCCCCCCCCCCCCCCCCTACGGAAGGGATTGCAAATTCCGGAGGGTGGGGGGTCAATTTACCTGATCTTTTCCATACAAATATTGTATTTTTCTTCGGAAATTCCAGAGGGGTGGGGGTCACTTTTCAACACCCTTCCGTTGGAGGGGGGGGGGGGGGGATGGATATTTTGGGAACCACACAATAAGCCCTCATGGGTATTGTACCTACCTATGTGAAAATTTAGAATGACACAAAGTTTTGTGGTCAAGGGCAAGTGAAGAAATTTTAGGAAGTCTCCTATTTCTCAGGGAATGATTTTCAAAAACAAAACATGTTACCCTAGCTAAATCCAAGGAGAAGAAAATAGCAGTCCTTGCATCTGCATGTCCATAGTCAGTATGTGAACTAGTTCTGGCTGCCCAAGCACCTCTGAAGAGACTAGTACACTCAGCAGCATCAGAAACTCTTTTTTTGGTTCCATATTCAACGAAAACACCACTGCTGGCATCCTCTCTGATCTCAGCTTTTTGATCTAATGATTAATAAAGAGAAGATTAGACCAGAGGAACCAGGGCACAGTCATGTGCAACTTCTTGGCTTGGAAGGACACAATATGTGATTCCTTAAAGTTCCATACAGGGCCCCACATTTTCCAAGACGTGCCATTGCCACCTATTAAATAAATATCTAGTTGCCAAATATTAAAGCTTTGTTGTCATTAATAGAATCTGGTCACCATCCAGCCTTAAGTCCTGGGTGGGCCTCCTGTGCTAGAAAAATAATGCTTTCCTACGTAACAACGTGAGTAGGAAAGCGTTTTCATTGCGGTTCCGTAGCATACCTTCTATTGTCATTGGACAATAGATTTCCTATTATGGATAGCCTTCATTGTTCATTTCGGCTATATATACATTGTTTTAATTAGCGAGCTTTCTCTCGCTTCTTGAACAGCAAAACGAGATGTTTTATTGTGACCAAATTTCACTTGGTATAGTTTAGAATTTAAAATAAATATTTATTCTCGTGGTTAGGATTAAAACTCTAGCCCTCGGAGTTGTACATTGCTTTTTGCGAGCAGGGTCCGTTTCCCACTGGGTTTTTGTCCCAAAGAAGTGGGTTTTATCCCAGTGGGTTTTTCGCGCGCAGTGTACGGATTTATGTATTTCTTAGTCATATGGTTGTAAACATAGTTTTCAATATATTTTGATAGAAATTCTAGTCTATTGAATAGATAGATAGATAAGTTTATTGATGCCTCTTGCAGTGCAAGCACTGAATTGCAGGCGGTGGTCTGCAAATACAATACGATAGCATTCTCGCACATTGAGTCATGTTTATTATTATTGTAATTTTTCTTTGATGTAAAATATATTAACGTAGTATATATTGAACAATAAATTGCACGCTGTTCACCAAGCAATCGGCAATATCAAACTCCAGCTATTGTCTTGTCGTTATTATGTTCGTGGCTTCATAAGCGAAGGGATAGAAATGAATAAAGCAAGGCAAGAGGTTTCCTGGTGATGTCTCATTTCCAAACTAACCACAGGAAGCCCACCCAGAACATGATGACCTAGGTCACCATATTTTCCCCCAAATACTACCGAAATCACTAAACTGCTGGCACCCTCGAAAATTCGATCGATCATTTGTCAGTTTCGGTTCGCTCGTCTGGCTGTTTTGATCAATCCAAATGGTCACGTGACATTTAAATTTTTGTATCAAACAATGGAAAAAGCGTGTTTTTCCATGTTTGGTACAACATTTAAATGTCACGTGACCATTTGGATCGATCAAAACAGCCAGACGAGCGAACCGGAACTGACAAACGATCGATCAAATTTTCGAGGGTGCCGGCAGTTTAGTGATTTCGGTAGTAAATGCTGTTGACAGCTAATTTTGAGAAGGGCATTTTTTAAGAACTTACAGACTGGTAATTAAGGTTACAGCCATTCGCAGTTACAAGCGGTCGTCAGGAAAAAAGCTTGCAAGCGAAAACTCATTTTTCTGTCTTGTCTGAGCGTGACAAGCCAGCGAAAGCATGTGTGTTGCCATGGAAACTTTGACAAAAAACAACTTTTTCTTTTGCAAGCTTTTTTTCCGGCGACCGCGTGTAACTGAGAATGGCTGTAATCAAAATTTGGGGACTAGGTAGAAATTTTTGCTCTAAATCTGGTCGCCATTGGCAACCATATGGCTATAAGATCTATTATAGGATCCTAAACAGATTGTAAGTCTCTTATAGGATCCTACATTAGGTTTTTCATGAGGAATAGACTATGGGGAAATCAGACAAAACTGATTTCTCTTATGTTGTTGTTTTAATTTGAGTCACAATTTGTGACCTCTCACAGGAAAACATACTTAACGGTTTAGCGTTAGCGTTAGAAAATCGTTAGCTTTCCGTTAGGAGACCGCGAGCTTACCGTTAGCAAACCGCGAGCTTACCGTTAGCAGACCGCGAGCTTACCGTTAGCAGACCGCGAGCTTACCGTTAGCAGACCGCGAGCTTACCGTTAGCAAACCGCGAGCTTACCGTTAGCAACCTCCGATTATACCGTTAGCCAAACCGCGAGCTTATCGTTCGTATTCTCTGAACTTACCGTTAGCCAACCGCGAGCTCATCGTTCGAAAGCAAACAGAAATCGACTCACGATCGCCCGAGTGACAACTTGGAGCGCACTTCTCGATGTCAAAGTTTTTTTGTTAGGATTAATTTGAATACGTGAAGTTTCGTTTTCACGATTAGAATGAAGTTTCTAGTTAGTGTTGTTGGACAAGAGTGCTTTCGCTCGCTGAACGCATCAGTTTCGCTTGTTTGACTTCGTTTGAAACTGAATGAAGGACCTATCGCGCTTTTCGCTTCAAATCAACTTCATCAAACCCATAGTAACTCCATGATCAAACGCATTCTCTGAAGTAAGGGCACCGAAGTCCAAGGAAGAAAGTTAGAATAGTAGTCGGCATTTGCGCATTGTGAAGAGTAATTAAACGACGCCAAAACTAAAGTTCGGTGTTCTCGTTCTTTTTCAATGTTTTCTTGTGCTGCTGAAGGTCGCCTCAAATCCAGTTCATTAAACGCATTTTCTAAAGTTTAAGGATTAGTTCTATCAATTTCAACGCGTTTCATTACATATTGAAAGTATAAAGTTAAAAAATCGAGTCGTGCCCCGCTAATTGTAAACAGTTAATTAGGACGCCAAATCAGTTCGGTATTTTTTCTCTGCATTTTCGATTCATGTTGCGAAAAGTCGCCTCAAAAAAGTTCATATATTCTTTCTCTACACTTTTAAGGATTAATCTAATAAATTTCAACTCGTTTCATTGCATATTCGAAGTATTACGGAAGAAACTTACTTATAAATTCCAAGACAGCGAGTTGCACATTGTAAAGACTTAATTAAAGAATCATAAAGGACGCCAAATAAGTTCTGTGTTTTCGCTCGCGCTACAAATTATCTTTGTCTAAATCATCTTAGTTTCGTATAATTTTCAATGCATTGCCATTACATATATTTTCGAAGCATATGTAAGTTACAGAGGGAAGATATAAACTCCATGAAACTTCAAGTCAGCAAGTCACACATTGTTCTGTAAAGAGCGTGAAAAGGACGCCAAAAGTGTTTTGGTGTTTTTCTTGTATGTTTTCGCTCGCGCGGCTAAAGTTTCTAACAGTCTTCGAATAAAATTCATTGCCTAGACTCGCCCACTGAAGCTGAATTGATTTGTCGCGTCGAAAGTTAGACAACAGTCTAGACAGAAGGCAGACAACTGTAGTAGACAAAAAAGGGAAAGATCCTATTGGAAGAAATCAATCTCGTGCAAATGTGCTAATTAGAAATCCCGTGAGAACTTTGCTAAGAGCAATAATAAAGATCACGGAACTATGAAAACGAAGTTTTATGTTTTATGACTTACGTGTACTGTGTAGTTTTGCAGCTGATTGACCAGGCCGTACCAACGCAGGACAAATTGGACTACGATAATCGGATGTCGTTTACAAGAGCTTAGAACCGTTAGAAGTTCGCTGACTGCGATTCAACCGTTTGTGAACCGTTAACAAACTACGACCATATCGTTAGGAACCGTTAGCAGACCGCGAGCTTACCGTTAGCAGACCGCGAGCTTACCGTTAGCAAACCGTTAGCAGACCGCGAGCTTACCGTTAGCCAACCGTTAGCAAACCGCGAGCTTACCGTTAGAGAAGCGTTAGTAGACCGCGAGCTTTCCGTTAGTTTTTCTAACGCTAACGCTTAACCGTTAAGTATGTTTTCCCGTGAGTGGTCACATTTGAGGTTCAACTTCTATGTGGCAATCAGAGAGATCACACTGTGCCATGTGAATGACCTCTCAGCAATTTGTCACAGCCATATTGGCCAATTTTTTGATGATCAGAGGAAAATCTCATTTAAACATGTTTGACACACCTGTGAAAGTCAGAAGTCAGATTGCCTGCCATTCACACCATGTAATGTATGGCATTGCAAGATCTCAGCAGAAATTGCATCTAAACTTTCCAGGGAGCAACTGCAGCATATCCCCTCATGCAAAGTTATACCTTTCCCAAACGTGTCAACTGGTCAACATGCTCACAGGTCAACGTGCCAACCTGTACAACATTCCTTTTGTCAACTGGTCAACTCATTCAATCCATAAACCTGTCAACTTGTCACGTGTTGCGTGTCAACTGGTCAACTTGTTCAAACCCTAAACTTGTCAACAATCATATCAATGCGTCAGCTGCTCAACTTGTTCCATCCATAAAGTTGTCATCTGGTCAACATGTCCACAGCGCATTGTAGACTAATCACGTGTTGATCTGTTGTTGACAAATTTATTTAAAGGTATAGCTATACACAAGGGGGTATATTCTGCACATGTCAACAGCACATTGTAGACTAGTCACAAGTTGATGGCCTCGCGCACGATGTTGTGCACGGCGGCGTAACAGAAATTCTAACGCTGGGTTTTGCAATATATCTCGGTGAACGGTCATTCAGCTCTGAAATTTGCAATAAATAATGTTTAACTAATGTGCACCCCCAAAACAATTTGTTATCGCGTTTCGAATTTCTAAAGACCACGAAAACTTCATATGGAAAAAGGGTATTGTGAAAACAGATCAAATCTGGTGTCGTGTTCTTACGAGCACGTTTTAAAATATAAACGTTTTTGTGCTTTTTATTATCTTTTGTCTGAAAAAAAAAACACGCCAAGGATGCACTTGAAATGCTGTTTCAGAATTCATTGTTTGTAGAGTAAGATGATGTAAGGGAATGAAGTAGCACAACGATAAGTAGCGTTAGAATTTTTTTTAAAGTTAGAAGACAAGAAACGTCCAGTTTTATCGCGCACTTTTTTGCCTCGATTTGCTCAACCACACAGTTTTTGCCTTTTTGTGCCCTTTTTTGCTTCGTGCATCGCGCATCTTATTGCCCGGTTTTGCCCTTTTTTTGCATTTTTGCTGCTTTGCTTCATGCATTATTTTGCCCTGCACGCCCTTTTTTGCGCTACATACCTTTCTGCATGCATTTTTTTGCTCCCGATTCCAATTATCCGCGCAATGTTTGCCTTTTTGCCAGATTTTTGCTTGTTTCACAACCTCTAGGTTTTTATTTAAGGGTATAATGCAAGGGGTATATTCTGCAGTCTAACCCATTCCAGTGTATGAACGGGCCATATGGCAGCCTTATGTTATCTAATTATGCCAAGCCATTGGGTTGAGCATGAAGATGTAAGGGTACAATATTCTTGCATCTTTATGCTAATTCTTGGGTTTCAATCACGTGACTTTTGCGCGTAATTTTGCTTCCGGTCTGAATCAGCTGGAGGTCAAGATGAAGAAGTTTTCTGAAGTTCACGAGCAAAACTTCAAATTTAGTAGCTACATTTTCTAGAAAATCACAACTATAAATGAACCTGATTCATATTTAAAATTAATCGTAGTGTAAATACAAATTTGTAGCGATTGGAAAGTCGGGGTTTGCTTTTCTAGACAGTTCAACTGTGGTAAATGAGTAAAACTTTACAAACTGGCTGATATTTTATGCAGCGTTTTTTCAAATGCTTGATGTTTTCACTCATTTGGCGCAAAAAAATAATTGTAATGTAAAATAGATATGTAATAGGGTTGAGAAACATTATATGCTCCTTCTGTTCTTTGTTTCTGGACGAAAGACCTTAAAGAAACAGAAGTTTTGGAAAACGGTAAGTTAAGTATTACTTAAGTTTATTGCTGTTTTTTTGTCAAACGGAACTCAGAAAAAATCGACCCGGCTCTGTTGCATACAGTTTTCCCCGTACTGCAAAACAATTTTCCACAAAAACAAGATGCAATTCTCAATAAGCTATTACATGTAGGTGACAAATTTCTGTAGTTTCTAAAGTATGTTTTTACAAAATGCCTAAATTTTGACTCTTTCAAAGTTGTGTTTCAGTCAGCTCAACGCAGCGACAAAACTCACTTTGAAATGAAACAAAAACTTGACCAAACTTTAGTCAATGAAAAACAAATTGTATACACACGACTGGGAAAAGAATCGAAAAGTCCATGTCGACCTAGAATAAATAAGTAAATCCCTGAGTAATATAAATCCCGGAGATTTTGCTGGGTTTTCGGACTCCTTGTAAGTTAAGTTACTTAAATGTTTGACAAACTTTCATTTTTGCCTACCTGCTCGATTTTGAAGCGAACTTCATGTGATTTATCCTTGTATCAAATGAGAAACCAATTCATCTCATAGTCCTGGTGGTTTTGTGTAAATCCTTTATGATTCCCTAATCCATCCGTAGCTACCAAACTCATTTAAACTTAATTTCAAATACATATCTTCATGAATCACTTTCACTTGGCGACAACAAGTTCTCGAGGCCGCGGCGCTTTTCGGCTGCTTTTCTGGAGTCGTTTGGACCATTTCGATTATTTTCAGAGTTTGTATTGCTTCTGTCTGTTTTGGGCAATCTAAAGACATCTGTTTACCCAACTTGTAAAATGAGAAACAATGCGAGGAGATACCATTTTCACAGTTTTCCATCTCGAAAAGCACTGCAGGCACGGACGTTTGACCTCCAGCTGAATTTTTAATGAGGCTCTAAAAAGCGGATGTGACGTCATATGAAACCCAAGAATTATATACTCATGAGGTCCTCATACAAGAAGACCTAATTTCTGGGTACCAGAGTCAGCTCCTAGCTTCAATTGTTTACTGACATGCTAACCCAAGATGCCATGATGGCAGTGGTTCGGCACTGATATATGCAGTAATATGAATCTGTTCCCCTCACCTTCATATTGTTGACGCAGAAGATCTTTCACCTTCTCATTATACACCTCATAACATTGTACCATAACTTGCACCAAATTACTCTGGTTAACTTGAGCCCTAGTTTCCTTCTTATCAATCAAATCTTTGATCTTCATAAACACTCCATTTATCACCAAAGGGATCACACCTGCTTTGGCTGTTTTCTCGCCTGCCAAACTGTAAGATTTCCCAGATCCTGTTTCTCCAAAAACCAACAAGCATACATTGTATCCAGTTACAAATAGATCTACAAGAGGCTGGCAAGAGTCTTTATAGACATCGTAAGTTAGAGATTGAGGAGGGTAGACTGAATTAAAGATATGTCCGGTGCCTGAAGAAGACTGTACTCTTGTCCCGGACACGTTAAGATTGGACAGCTCGCCTCTATGTGGGGGGCGAATTCGTGTAACAACTTCGATATTCATTCTTGCTCCATGCTGCTCAATTTTCCACACATTTTCTCAAATACGTTAAGCTTGGAGTTCTAATGTGCCCTGGAGAGTCCTTTGGTTCATCCATAGCTTTCAGGAGAGAGAAAGTTAGAGCTTTAAAATTACTGACAAACAGCAACAAAAAACTTACTTGCTTTGGCAACTAGACCTCCAACAGGAGAGCATTATGGGAAATTGGGCTTCCTGTGGTTTTAATTGGCCAGGTCGCATTGCAAAACATTCTAAAAAAACAACGTGAAATCAACAACACGTAGGCGTTCTCGCTCAATAGAATATTCAATATCCTCCTCCGTTGAATTCTTAATATCGCTGGATAAAAAAAACCTACGTGTTGAATGTCAAAACATTAGAAGTTGCGATTATTTTCAATGGGTTGTCGATCGTCTAGTCTGAGAGAGCGAAATCGCGAGGAATCGGGGGGATGGAATCGCTCTTCATTTCCACGACTGTCAGTTCGCTCACATCGTCCATTGACAGCTGTTAGTCGACAAAACCAGTTTTATAATATCGTTATACAACTGAAACATGAAGACAAGGATATTTACGCGTGTTGCTTTCCTAGTGACGACGACGGAGTTCTTCTTTCGGCGTCTAAAGTCGAGCAGACGACTTTTCTCCGTCATAATCGGGACTTCTCCTCTATTCGCCTCTGGGATTTGAACCGACGACAGATCAACACGGGTTTTTTCGCCGATCTTCCTCGCTCCTGCCGCTCGTGTGATTTTTCGCCGGATGGCCAGCTTGTCGTGAGTGTGTTTAGCGAGGACGCACTGGCTTTGGTCCGCATGAGATCATGGAGAACAACGAGTTCAGAGGTTATCCAAATGAGACGGATTTGGCGCGGTAGAGGGTCCTTATTGTGTTGTACATTCTCACCCGACGGCCGCTCCATAGTGGCCGCATCAAGACTTACCGGAGAGGTCAATCATATTTGTGTCATAGACGTCAATTCTAAAAAAATGATCAAGAAAATTAACCCTGCGCTGTCATCTAAAATACGAGGTCTCATCAAGTCTTGTATATTTTCTCCAGATGGCATGTTCTTATCTGTAGCGACATCTATAGGTCAATTGGTGGTGTTTGATAGTCAGGACCTACACATTTATGGTACTTTAGATCTTGACGGTGCCTCAAGCACAGCTTGCTTATGTGCGCCCTTTCAACACTCAGCAGGGCATTCAGTAACCATGGCGATGCAGTGCTGGTATTTGTTTGACCCTCGGTATGGACATAAGTACTTATCAGCATGTTTAGAAGATGGGACCATTCAGACATGGTTCCTTTCTTCCAAAGATTCTTGTCTCACCTGTATACAAAGCGCAAACATTTTGCAAACTCCCTGGCAGAAGATTTGCTCTGCATCTTATTCGCCAGATGGAAGCATTCTAGCTATTGGTACTTCAGACTCAAAGATATTAGGGCTCAACCCAGAGAGTCTTAATATTGTGTTCACTCTTAATGCTCATATACAGCCTGATGGTCTACGTGCATGGTACCAGAATACAGAAGTATCATGTCTGGCTTTTACCAGGACATGCCAGCAACTAGCAGCTGGTTATAATGATGGGCGCATAAGGGTGTGGCAGCTGCCACTCATTATAAATCTACAGCACATGTGCCGATTGGTAATTATAAAACATATTCCAGCAAATGACATACCTCATCTTCCTGTACCAGCTCATTTAGTCAGGTACCTTCTGTACTCCCCTCTTAAATATCTTTGATTCTCAAAAATGCAGCATACAAGATATGATATCGCCCCTTGGTTAATAATAATCTGGTATAGTCTGACATTCAACAGTTTAATGAGACATTTAACTATTTGCCTTACAAAAAAGATTGTTGCTATGGGTAACATTGTTGAGTTTGCCAGATTTTCTTGGGTATCCTGAGGGCTGATTGTAGGGGGGACGCCCCTAGTTTTTGGGCAGGGGTGCTCATCGGGAACTTTCAATTTTATCCCTAAAGGGTACTAAAAGGATGTGGCTTAGTTGATTTTGACCCCTAAAAGGTACCAACAAATAGGATATTGATAAACCCATTGTTGCTTGATTTGCTACAATGGACCCCTAAGACAGGTATGTCAACTTCTGGCTGGACTAGAAAATCTTGAGACTGCCTTGAAATGGTGAAATTTCCTGAAATTCTGCCGAGAGAAATGCAGTAAATGTGGTTGATTTTTTCCCAGGAGACGAGGTGAAAAATCTTGAGACTCCTGACAACACTGTGAGAGTTGATGTCCATGCCTAAGAAGGGGTGGAGAATGGAAAATGCGAGATTTTCCGAGACAGCGAGATCAAGCCTAAAAAGGTTGAGATCGAGACAATCAAATATTGCTTCTCATACATTCTCTGTATTTTGCGTTAATTTGTGAGAAAACGAGATTGCGATACAGCTCTCTAAAAATCCGAGATTCGAGAATCCCTAAAAAATTTTGCGAGATTCTGTAATTTCTGAACTACCATTCGCCACCCCTCTAAGAGGTACCTACCTGGAAAAACTTGCAACTTTTCGAATTTAACCCTAAAGGGTACCAAATGCCTGATTTTTAAACTGTCAAAGGTACGACAAGCATGGGTCGTTTGCCCATCAGGCCAGAATTTTGTTCTTTTTTGCTTCCACGTTGTGGAATTCCAGAAAAATACATACCCCATCACAGATTGATTTGAATATTCCAAGGGAGTGGGGCATCTTTACACCTCTTATTTCCGATACAATCACTGTATTTTTCACTGGAAATTCCACAGGTGTACGTGTTGGGTGAATACCATCCTGGTACTGGAATATGGATAATTTATGTAATAACGCATTTATAATGCACTCCTAAAATGATAGTAACAAGATATTGGTAAACAAAAAGATTGGCATCGCTTGATGTAAAAAGTATGATTAACGCAATTCAAGGGTGTTTGGAAACTGGTTGTTGATACCCAGAGTGTATTGTAATTCTTGCTTCATTGACCATCAAACAAATCTTACTAGTAATTTCAAACAGCAGTTCCCAAAGCAGTCTTTTTTAAGATGGAATATATCATGCCCTATCAGAAAAATTGCTGTTTATTGTAAATTATTGTATAAAGATGTGCATAAAATATTGTAGATACCTATCACAAATGGACATACTACTACCATAATATATTTAAATTTGATAATCACTGTTTTGACAGGATGATTTATAATAGTTTTATGAATATTGGTCTTCCGGTCATTTCACCTTGATAATTCTAAACCTCTTGTAACATATTTATACATATTATTTAAGCTGATTAAATATCAAATGATGTTCTATATTTTAGATCCGTTTTGACAGCATAAATTATTTATAAAGGTTCTCAGGGGTGTAGTCAGCGTGGGGAGAGGGCAGGTGGCCCGGGCCTCCCTCTTCTTGCTTTTGGCATAAAAGCATAACTAATTAGGCATGAATTTTTTAGCTCACATAAATGCCTTAAAATTGTAATAGTTATATGGTTACTAGTTTGTTAGAAACGTTTCAACAGAATTCTTCATCAATTTGTTTTTAGATAAATTTGAAGTTGTATTCTTAATAAAATCTGTTGTGTTCTTCACCAATAAAAATCTGAAAAACGTTTTATGGTTGTGCGTTGTATTGTATTGTATTGTCAAAACTGTTTTCGGGCTTCAGGGTTCCTCTGGCGCGCAAAAAGTCGGAGGTGAAAAGTTACGGCGCCAAACATTCCGTGTGTGCATTTTGATTGGTTGATCTGTCATTTCGCGTGATAATGATTGGCTGGATGTTCCATGAAATGAAGGTGCTGTGCCATGACTATACATTATCCGCGCCTCTTCACAGTCATGTCATACGATAATTAATGCTCTAACTGTGTATGTGAGCTCCTGATGTCTGCGGCAGAGTATCGTTTTTCGCATGTTTAATTGGTCTATGATAGTGTATCGTCTTTTTCTTGTTAAAAAATGAGGATTTTGGTCTCTGATAGGGTCAGGGTTTTTGGAGGCCTTGGCGGCACACCCCTACCCAAAAATCAGTGGAACATCCCCCCATCCCCACCCCACCCCGGGCTTCGCCGTGACCGCACCGTGGTGGCTTTCACAGTTATACGAAGTCTGCTCTGTTCGCGCACGGTTTAATATATTTTCCTTATTGTTTTTAATATGAAAAGGGCTGTTTGCAGTCTATACGGACATAACTCACTGAGCTGAAATCAATTTTGGGAAGCCTTTTCTCTTGTGGTCCCGTCTACGATAATCCAAGGCTTGAAGATTGAGACGGATCTCCGCGCGCGCGCTTGTTGGAGTGGGACAATAAACAGCACTAAAATGCGCGCGTTTTCCCTCTGGAAAAAAAAAAGCACGGCGCCCACTTCTTTTTTTACTTCCAGTTAACTAATATCATGGCATTAAAGAAAATATTTCAAGTAGGGAAAAAGTTAATTAGCAGAACATTTCTTTATTTCTCAGTTAATTGCGCTATTTAACAATTAGACCTCAAGGCCGAATGTGCTATGATGAATAGACCATGAGGCCGAAGGCCGAATGGTCTATTGATATCATAGCACATGAGGACGAGAGGTCTAATTGTTTTAGTATAAACCAACTAGTTGGTCGGTTTTGGCAATGAATTCCATTATTTTATGTTGAAAAAATCAAGTTTTCTTGCAAAGAAAGGTGGTTGTTTTGCCAGGTACGGTCTATCACTAATAGACCATTAGTAGCTCAGCCAATCAGAATGCAGGATTTGTAATATACCATTAGTTGGTTTATACTAAAGTCGCTATATACTACCTGTATGGTGAAAGTAAGAAGTGCGAGCTCATACTAATCATAGCTGCGCGCCTGCACTGAAATGTGATCACAAGCTTTGTCAGATTTGAAGCTGCAGAATCCATGAAAACGAAGTTTGTCGGGCTCATTAATTTCCGATAGAATGCAATCAGGTTCTGAATGCAACAAAATAGACTGCTCTTGAACACCTGAATGAGAGTAAAACTGAGTTCCTTCTGATTCGCACGCGACGGCAGCTGGTTTAAAAGTAACTATATTACTTGAGTCATGTCCATCTAGGTTAGGGGTGTATCCAGTCCTTTTGGTTTTGGTAGCCACCCGTGGTTTTTTTCGGGATTTGACTTTTCTTTGGCGCGCGGGATTCTTGTGTCACGGAAAGGAGTCCGCGAACGGCTGAAAAGCCATTTAGCGACAATGGCCGTTTTCACACTAGAGACGAACAAATCGTCTGGACGGACAAATCGTCTGACGATTTGTTTGTCTTTTGTACGTCTAGTTTGAATTTAGGTCGGACTTTAGTCGATTTGTTCGTCTACACAAACAAAGCGTCTATGAAAAATCGTCTTCCTACGGCCAAACAGACGAACAAATTTAGACGATTTGTTCGTCTGAAAATTTGTTCGTCCCGTTTTCACATCAGACGATTTGTCCGTCCAGACAATTTGTTCGTCTCTAGTGTGAAAACGGCCAATGACTCGCGAGGCGCGAGCTAATCTACAAATAGCCCCCCCCCCCCCCCCCGGCGGGCCATAGTGTGGCTCAAAAAAATTATTACCCTAAAAGATACCCTAAAGATGAGGTCTTATGTGCCAAGTAGGCGCGAAGGACACAGGTAACAGGGGAAAAATACCCATGAAGACATTTCCGTGTTTGTTTCTAATTCATCGTCTTCTCATCGAATAATCTCTCTTTCTTACACGGTTTTTAGAAGCACCATCATGAGAAAAAGCAATTTGGACACAGTTTCGGCCCTAAAAGATATCAATCTGCCTAAAATTTATTGAAGATCAAGATCACCACTAAAAGAGACCAAACCAACGTGATTTAACCCCTAAAAGATACGACGAGTCCCCGGTCAAAAAATATGGGAGTCCCCCCCCCCCCCCCCCCGGGAAAATAGCGTGTAGATACAAAACTACAACACGAAAAACTACAACACGCTGGAATGTAGTTCGCTTCACTGATTACTGGGAAAACCACGTGAAAGCTACAACAAGTGAAAACAAAGTACAATGGCAAAAACCGGCTCGAGCAAACCGAAAGAGTAGTGAAGTTTAGCATTTTTCTCGGTGCCTTAAAATACTTAATGAACTCAAGACTTGGAGGGTTATCTTTGGTATATATTCAAGAATGATTTACGGAAGTATCAAAACCGTTAACATATGAGATTTTTGTCAGAGGCGAAAAGTGTAAATTTTATAACAAACGTAAGATTTATAATATAATTTCTCAAATTTTGCAGTTTGCTTGAACACATGCCAAACAAAATCGGAAGCATTCTAAGAAGTGAAATTTGGCTGGTACATTGCCTTGGGTTTGTACATTATTCGGGCGGCAAGGATCTTTTAATTCCGCAGATATTAGCCATTCTTTTTCAAGGAAATTTTTGCGGCATAAATAACTTTGACATTTTGGAGCCTGAAAAAGTCCGTTCGAATAACATAAAATTGGCCCAATGAATGCTCTCCAAACTTGCTGTGATTAATGTTAGCTACTCAGGGATTAGTGCGAGGGGTGTCATTTTAAAAGTTTAGGTCGCGCAACGCGTCTGATGGCTGCTAATTATAAACAAGGGCGTGGTTATAACGTTGCTATAGCAACTCCGATCACAACAAAATGCACACTACAATAAAGTTCAAACCCTTCAGGGTAACCATGTGAAAGTTCAGACCGGTACAGGTTTTCGAGCCTGAACAGCAGTCATACAAAGATTGGGTGTTGAGAGCAAAAAAAATTGTAGGCAGCCTCCTTAAGGTGACTCGCTCGAAAATGATTTGTGCGCTCATCTGTGTCCAGAGCTGGACCACCAGGTTATACATATCGGGCTATAACTTTTTTTGCCGATTCCCGTCACTCTTTTTGTAAATCAAACACAAATGACCCTAGATTTCCTGCGAATTCTCCGATCTTTGCAATCTATTTTATCAAAGTCACACAATTCTTAAATACAAAGACGACCCTATAGTTTGTATGGCCCCTCAGAAAAAATATCTTGCAGATATTTTCGGCTGAAATTTTAGGGATGCTCATTAGAAGACTTGAGCTTACATCTGGCCAGGTTTCAGAAAATTCATAGGCGCACAAGTGTATTAGGGAGCATTCATAATTTATCTAGAGGGGGGCCTATGATGATTTCCCTTTTTTTTTCTGTTCATTTTTTGAAGCCCCCCCTGATGATCTCAGGGTTTTTTCCCTGACCCCCCCTCAAGAGATGTCAATTAGTAAAAGAAAAATATCATAGCCCCCCCCCCCCCCCCCCCCACACACATACAAATTACGCCACAAATATTACAATTGGAAGAGCAGCTTTTTACTGAAGGACTGAACTCCCTTTACGTTTCTGAAAGCTGAAAAGAAGAAAAACTGGAACTGATTATCACTCATTTGAAAGAGACCAGGGCTGAGGCATTAAGAACCATGACAGTAACAGGACAACGTATTTTACAAGACTCGAAAGCAATCTCAGATGATGATGACAATGGCGACAACACTGTCTTGGGCGATTACATGGAGCGAGGAGAGCGAGAGGGAGGAGAGCGAGAGTGAGAGTTACAGCCACTGGCAAAGAGACCTTGCAGCACAAGGAGTGGACGCCATGCTTCTAGTTCGTACTTTAGTTCTCAGTATCAACATTTGTCACAATGAAATAAAAAAAAAGAATAGACCAAATCGGGTTACAATTGTCAAATTTTTCTCACCCGACCCGAGTGCACGAGTGTATGTGCAGAACTAACAAAAGTACCCACCCAAAGGAATCATCACATGATCTGAATTGGGTGACAACAAGATGTAAACACCGTTTATATTCGTATACTTTTTCGGAAAAAATGGTTGGCCCCCCCTGTGCCCGGTGTTAGTTTTGTTGGAAATTTTCCATAGCCCCCCCTAAATGATATTAAGCAATTATTGGATGAGGTTTTTGTGATTTCCAGAATAAACAATGTCGAGACAGGTGGAATCAGGCGAGGCCGTGAGGCCGAGCCTGATTCCATTGGCGAGACATTGTTTATTCTGGAAATCACAAAAAACGAATTCAATAATTGTTTTATTATACATTGATTCAGTAAAAATACTTTTTTTTCTGTAAAGCAATTTCTTTTACACAAGCGCCTTGTTAGATAGGGAAAACATTCAAGTGCTCTAGTCCCATTATGCATCGCGCGCGTAGGATCAAGAATCAGCTAGCTGATTCTTCAAGAATCAGCGTGCTGATTCTTGGAGACCCTCAAAGTGCGTGATTCCCAAAGTAAAGCGCGCGCTTTAAGCCAATCAGAATCGAGATAGTGAGTACAATGTATAATAATAGAGAAAAAGAGAGGCCCCCCCCTCAAAATCATCATAGCCCCCCCTCTAGATAAATTATGAATGCTCCCTTAGCGAGTTTGAGACGCACCACAAATAAAGCCTTTCACTTAAGGCATGAATGTAAATATTTATTGGCCGTTTTCACACTAGAAGACGAACAAATCGTCTAGACGGACAAATCGTCTGACGATTTGTTCGTCTTTGTACGTCTAGTGTGAATTCAGGTCGGACTTTAGTCGATTTGTTCGTCTATACGAACAAGTTGTCTATGAAAAATCGTCTTCCTAGACGGCCAAACAGACGAACAAATTTAGACGATTTGTTCGTCTGAAAATTTGTTCGTCCCGTTTTCACATCAGACGATTTGTTCGTCTACAGACGATTTGTCCGTCCAGACGATTTGTTCGTCTCTAGTGTGAAAACGGCCATTGTTGTGACTAATAAAAACATTTCAGCCTATCAATTTTTCGAATCGGCAAAAAAAAAAAACGCAAACGTTATAGCAGCTTCATTTTTAAGAAAGCTTTGACAGCTGTTGTGCACTTAAAATGTAGAGAATCAAAATATATATATATATAGTTCATGGATCTTTGAAAAGTACAAATGTAATGAATATTTTGCTGTATTATTTGGTGACCCTTTATGCACAAAGATGAGCTCACAAGTTTAATGAGAATCAATCAAGGGCAGGGCGTAGCCAGGAATTGTCTCCCACGAAAACATTCAAGATAACTGCCACATTTACTGTATTTCTCCCAGGAGAATGTAAGGACTGAATTTTGCCATTTGAAGGCGATCTCCAGATTTTGAGGTCCTAGGGTTACCGTCAATGATAAAAGTAAACAAATAATCCATTTGTGTTATTTGCTTTATACTTTTAACAACAAGTGTGCAAGCTGTGTAAGAGTACCTGTGTAAAAGTACAGTCTGGGTGGGGTTAGTAGGCTCCTGTTTAAGAGGAATATTCAGAAGGGTCGGTGTACTGATGCTGCAGACAGTATTTACTACTGCGAGAAAAGCCAGAATTTTGGGCCAGCAAAAGCTTTTAGGGCACTACCAAGTTTTCTTAGGGAGTGTGGGGTCATATATAATATGCTTTTAAGATTTTAATAGTCGCATTTGAAAATATCATAAAAATTCAAACAAGCCCAGAATTTCAATATGTCCACAATCTCTATATTTGTAGCGGCCGAGTTAGAAATAAAAGGCATTTGACCCCCTTCCCACCATTCTGTAATTCCCATTATGTGGTAGAGGTATTGGACATTGTTGCAAAAGGTTATAAAACTTTGAAATTTCACTTTGAAATGCAGTGAAACCATAGACTAAAACACAACAGTATACAGTAAATTTACTAAAATGGCAGAGTATGAGAAATCAAAAATCGAAGATTCTGTGTCACACTTGAAAAGTTGTCTGTCAAGATAGCATAGCGTGCTTTAACAGCCAACCTGAACCTTGGTTGAGTCTGTTTGCTCTTGTCTTGTTTCTCCTTTGTCCTGAGGGATATAGGAGCTGGGGACTGTAGCCCTACAGCATTTTGTTGACGTCCATATGACTCAAGGGTAGACAACAACAAATTTGCGGCAAAATGTAGATTAACAACCTGTGGAAGCATCTCGCTTTTAGTCCTGTTAGCAAAGCACAAACACAGGTCAAATAATTTTTAGCGGATAAATCGATATCTATTTTTTAGCCCCCCTTTTCTCCACCCCCTAAATAAAATCAAGGTCTTTCTGTTCCCTGTGAACCTTTGTGAATATAATTTGTTTCTCTATGCAAAGAGATGATCTCAGGTGACTCATGACTGGTGACTCATGTACTCATGACTGGTAAACTACAATTTTTGATCAATTGAGCCACTTCCCAGACCTGTGTAGTGTAGTGTAGTGTAGTGTAGTGTAGTGTAGTGTAGTGTAGTGCAGTGCAGTGCAGTGCAGTGCAGTGTAGTGTAGTGTCATGCAATGAAACAGGACATGCTGCTGTATTGCACATACAGACTCAACAATGTTTAGCTTGACTGACAATGCATGTAATAATAATAATAATAATGGATTATGCACATGTTGATAAATATTTTCAGAAATCCTTGCCACCATTTTGCCATGACTCAAACTCTTTCTCCGTATGGTAGAGTGACCATGTGCTTTTTGCTACTATCAACTATGCATACATGATTTCACAATTAGGGAGAGATGTTCTGACATTATCAAGACCTGCTGAAGTGACACTACAGTCAGTCAGATCAAGTATCTTCAGTTTTTTACAATTTTCGGCAATACTAACAAGGCTAGTGTCAGTGATCTCTCTGCATTTAGCAAGACTTAACTCTTCAAGTTCCACCATACTATGCACTAGTGCTTCAACTCCTGCATCAGTTATCCTACGGCAGCTCAACAGACAGAGGCTATTCAAGTTCATCAGGTGTCGCCCAATGTGATGCATTCCAAGATCCGTTACATCTGAGCAATTTGACAAGTCAAGGTACAGAAGCTTTTGCAAATTTGTTGCAATTCGCTGCATGCTTGTGTCCCCAACACGGTAACAGTTGCTCAAATTTAATTTTTCTAAATTGTATAATTTTGTTATGCTGACCATATCCTGGTCAGAAATCCTAGTGCAGTAGGTCAAATTAAGGTCTCTCAAATTAGCTAGAAATAACTCCTCTCCAAGCCCATCAAACCAGCCAAGAGGCACAATAGAGTGATCTAGGTCGAGGCATTTTAACGTGCTTGGCAAACATCTAGCTTCAACGTTTCTCATGTCACAGTAGCAAAGAGTCAATTTCTCCAAGTTTGGGCATTTTAGTTTGACTTCCTCTAAAAGTGAACACGAAATATTATCTTGCTTCTTCGTCGTTCCAAGGAAACCCTTAATTTGCAGCTCCATGGCAGTATCAGATAATCTATTACGAACAACTTTCCACAATATACGCAGAGCAAGGGGCCAAGGCCTCAGATCTACCACTCTCCATAGCGATCGATCCTTGCCTAAATGATACCACCGTCTACAAACTTTAGATGCCGAGCATAAAGTCTTGAGATCCAGGTAATTAAAGATGTTAAGCATTATATTATCGGGAAAGGAGCATATTAAAGCTGTTTGTATGACTTTAGCAGCCACTTTAGCTTGACCAGCCCTTTTTTTGGCTGCTTGTACGGAAGCCATTTTGAAATATGTCAGCGGTGTGTATCGGGGGCTCAAAACAGGACAACGGCGCCCCTTGGAGGACCTCTTAGGTCCCCTTAGGATGTTCAATTTTAATTTGAGCAAAACACAGGAAAAGTCAACCATGCAAAATGAAAAGAACCTTCAGAAATTATTTTTCCCGATGCGATAGATAGTAGAATAAAATTGAAAGCGATTTCAATGCAAGGGAAACAAGTTACAATACAAGTGTTGTCAGAAAAAGGCCCCACGGTACGTACCAGCAAAATATGTCCCCTTGAAGAGGGCCCTGGCACATGGACCGAAACAACGGTCTGCGCAGACTCAGTGAAGGTGTTCTAGTAAAAATGGCGGAAAGTGGTAAGTAAGCTTGTCTTTGACTTTGGTTACAGATATTTCATGCCTTTTGTTGAGATTTTGTAGTAATTTGTTCTCGGTTTTGCTTCGTTTTAGCTGCTGTCATTAGTGGGGAGGCGTCCAACGCGGCCACACAAGGCAAGTATGCTAAAAATATGAGTCCCAAGCTCGGTTGTCTTCGACACGATGGTCCGCAAATTCGAAACCGTCCTGTCAAAAACCTGAAAAATTTCATTAATATTTGGGCTTCATGAAAGTGAATTTTATTATTTTCGCCTGGCATTAATATCTAAGGAATATCTAACACTGTTGCTTGTTGCAGGTTCAGTTGTAGCTCAACCAAAGTTTATTTTCGGCCAAAATATGTGCGATCGAATTAAGGTATGCATCGTTGTGCTGTGCCTGTGGTCATTGAGAGCTGTCAATTTTGGCGTCGATTTTTTCACCTTTGTACTCAATATAAGCTTACGTAGCAAATTGACAGAGCAAAGAAGGGACGAACTTATCTTGCATTTTTCAACCATTCAGAACGTAAGTCAGAGTGTGCCATCTAGTGAATCTTCAAGCCGAGAAAACTCTCCCAAACCTTCTGAGAAAACTGATTCTGACGTTGAGTCGGAGACTACGACGAAGGTGAGAATTCCTGGCTCCTCCTTTATGTCTGAGCTTATGAACTGTATTATCTAATTCTCAGAGAGGGTGTTTGTTTGTTTAGAAAGCAAAGTCAACGTTTATTTGCCCTGTTACATACCACAGAATTGTAAAATATTTCATAGTTCCAAAGCATGACAAAGCATCTAAACCACTTCCCTGCAAATCACTATAAATATAATATGTCCCTCTCTATTTCTAAGCTGCTAAAAATAAACTGCAGCAAGTATCATTGAGATAAAATTTAGTATACAGTGCCAAATCATTTTCTATGTCAATATGCTATTGTCAATCACTGGAATGAAGTTCTTTTGTTTAGCATGTGACTTCAATCAAACTGGTCACTCGAAGTCTAATATCTAGCCAAACTTGTATGAAACCATGTGCTCTTTGGGCTAATGGCGTGACACTATGGCATGAGATATTGAGCAATTCCATAGATTCCACAAATAAAAAATAGTAGCCTGTGCTGGTGAAAGAGTTAAAGATGCATCCTGAACATTAAACTGTCACTCTGGCATAGCGTAATACTGTCTTATTACATCTTCACGTTGAGACCAACATCTCTCATATTTTTCTTGCCAACAGCGCCCAGCTGATTTTGATGACAACAAACAAGAATCTTCAGAAGAAGGTATTGTGTTTGTTAAAATAGCAATAGCTTAGACTAAAGGAAATAAATGCAGTACAATCTCCCTCTGTGACCATCATGTTTATCACTGATAACCAAGTTACAAGGAACATTTTAAAGCTATGATGTTATTTCTTCTTTTTCTTTACAGGAAGCCCTAGGCAGGTCCAGCATGATGCCAAAAGACTCAAGGGTAAGGATGTGTTTTCAGTAGTCAATATCATAAACAATTTCTGTCCATCAGTACTTTATAGTGTGGGTACTGCTCCAGAACGTTTTACTTACGTTACTCTGAAGTGCTGAACAATAGTACCAGTATGCTTATTGTTAGAGAAAATATTTCACTCGATAGAGTCTTATTCAGCCATGCTTTCTGCCATTTCCTGTCTATGTTAACCCTATTCAGGATTGAATGCTTATTAACAATATAAATTTGCAGAACTAACTGTGTTATAGGGTGGCAATATTTTTTTTGCCTTGTTTCATTGGCTGCGAATGTGAGAACTGCTGCCATTGACTGCTTCCATCTTGTTTTCAATTGAAAAGTGGAGCAGAGAACCGGGAACTAGGCACTCTATACTATTATTGGCTCTTGGGTGTTTTTCCACTCTGTACTATTATTCTTCTGTAAATTATTATTAGTTTAAATTGATTTTTCCAGCTATTATTTTGATACTCTATTATTTTGATCTGTACTATTATTCGGGACTTCCGAGTAAAGTGCACATCACCCCCAATTTGGTAAGAAGTGGATGAAATATTTAGGCTTCAAGCTTTCAAATGATGTATTAATGTACTGTGTGTGAGTCAGTGGGGTAAAAAATCTTCACAAAAATACACCCCTTGTGGTAACCCTGTTGATATCATGTTAACAAAGGGCCTGGGTCAAGCTTTCCATTGCCCCTATTACTGGGTGCACAAATATGTAGGCTAAATGATTTCTGTACTTATCGTTATCAATAGATGTATCAATTGCGTGTGTATTTACACCGTCTGCCCTGTAATTCAGGCTTCCTGCAATAGGGTTAATAAACAGATTATTATTTTTATTATTCTGTGACGTGGCTAGAGGTATTGTTTTAGGCCATCACTAGTAAGAAGCAGAGTTGTTTGCAAGCAATAATTTGATTTAAGTGTTTCAATAAATATAGGTATATAAGTTATTGATGCAAGTTAAATATTTCACAAAGAATGCAAGGTTTGCTAAGTGGTAGCTTAGACTGAGCACTGTTTTTATCAGATTCACATGATCAGGGCTTGAAATTAAGAAATAATCATAGTCGTAATTTTACGCCTTTTCAACATTATAGGCATAACTAATCAAAGATCTAGGCATAAATCCACTAGGAGAACACTGTAGAAACTGAAAACACTGTCGTTATTTATGTCTAAGTCTAAAAAGTTAGGCGTAAAAGGAACATTTTTAGGCGTATTTACGCCTGTATCGGGCTCAATTTCAAGCCCTCTTTGTGGCCACTCTTTGTCAAGGGGTGATATGCACTTTTAAACTTAAGGATACGGTACACCTTCAGGGGCAACTTTTCGATAAAATTTTTTGCGCGCATTCGATTTAGAGATTGTTTAACTAAGTATTAGAAGAAGAAAAATATTTTTTCCCTTAAAGCGAACGAGATATTTAGGAAAAAACGAAAAAGTTGCAAGGATCAGTAAAGCTCGCGAGGCGCGATAATCTCTTAGTCCTGTTTACTCTAGCTTGACACTCGAGGCCGACATACAGGCACTTTTTATGTTGTGCAAAATGCGAGAGCTTCATTCAAGCCATTTTGTAGCTAGTCGTCGCGGCCAGAAGAAGTAAACACTATTTGCCAATGTATCGTTCGAGAAAAAAGCGTGGTCCAGACAACCAAAAGAAAAAGAAGTTCAGAACCCCAGGGAACTAAAGGAGTTTTAGCTTTGGTTCTTCTAGCGGACTTTGAAGGCGCATCAGACTTTCACTTTAGTTTAAGACTTCACGGCTCGCACTGTTTTTTTTTAACAGTTTGTTTTACCGCGCGCTTTGGTGGCTGAGGAGGCTTCGTCATTCTCGAAAGCAGTCGACTACAACCTCATTCAGTGCACGAAACTGCGGCGAAATCATGAACTTGCATGCAAATGAGTTCTGGCTGTGAAGCTTCATCTACCATCATGCGATTGGCTCAAGACGTGACAAACCTATACTTCGATTAGGTGTGAATGTCAATCACAGTGTTTGAAGAAGTTGGCGCTGAATTTCTTTAGCCTCACGTTTCTCAAAAAAATTATCACCGCTGTTTACGACTATTCTTTTGAGTTTTAGGTCAGGTTCCAATGGTTCAATCTCAATGAAATTTGTCAGGCCGCTAGAATAGGAATCTGTGACCAAAACTGTGTCTCGAAATGTTCGATTTTGAAATAGTTTTGAAATTATGGGCCTCGCAGTGGGGGTAGTAACACAAAAACGTGCTGTTTTACTTTAGCTTCAAATATCTTCAAAACAAAACTCGAGGTTTTGTAAATAATTACAGCCGATTGCGTTTGAGCGTTTTACCCTAACAGTTCGCACGTTACGTTTGAACGTTTGAAAGTTGCTTTGTGAGACAAAAAGTCAGACATTTCCAAGGGCAACCACCATGTGTATTTTTCGTTGACCAATCAGAGAGGACAGAACTCTTTGGTTCGCCATAGAAACGCCTCGTTTCATCCTAGAAACGCAAGTTTTAAACGTTCAAACATAACGTGCGAACTGTTAGGGTAAAACGCTCAAACGCAATCGGCTGTATGTGCTGATTGACATGAAGCAGTTTGCATAAATTTTCGACCAGTGGTTCCTGACCTAAAACTCCTGCGAAGAAACCACACTTTTTATGTCTTTTCCTCGAATTTCTATCTCTAAATAAAAAGAATCTATTTATTAAAAACTCGGTTACAAACTACAATCTTTTAGCTTTAATTTTGATATATAACATGTAGGAATCCTCCTAAAAGCGTTCATGTGACGATTTTACTGTGTGAGGTACCCCTGAAGGTGTACCATATCCTTAAATCTTCTGTCCATTCACCCTTGACATGTTATTATCTTGAGCTATTTTGTTGTAAATGGCTTATGATAACAAACATAACAGTCACAATGCTGATTTTTTTTTTAGCTGCTGATGATGATGAGCCTAAACCATTCAAACTCAAGCCATCTATCCTAAATGAAGTGGCTAAGAACTTGGCTGGCTCTGCTAAAGGCGAACCAAGGGCTTTGACCTCACCAATACCAAAGGTATTGTACCAAGTGTGAACATGCTCCCTTCCAGAATAGCATCAGGCGCAATTTCATCCTCATTCACAGTGCTCACAACATACCGCTACTCTCAAACACTGACAGAGGGAACTTCATAATTGGAGGCCTTACTCTGTGCAGGATTTCCTGGCCCTCAGACAAATTGTGTATAGGGTTCCCAAAGTCATGGGTTTTAGAAAAGTCATGGAAATATTTTCCTGAAGAAAGATTTTGCAAGATGTTGAGTGTGCATATTGTAAAATAAAAATAAAGGAACCTTAAAACAAATTATACCCATGTTGTTCTTGTGACCTTTTGAAAGGTCGTTAAATTTTTTCAAACGACCTTGAAAAAGTCCTGAAATTTTGAAAGTCTAAAAACGTTGGAACCCTTTATAAAATGCTGTGAAAATAATGAATAATCATAAAAAAAAACATTTTTCTTGACCATTGTCAGGCTTGTAAGAAGCTACCACTTACATGAATATCAACATTCTCCCCAGACATTTGGCTTGTCTACCAGTGAGGCCAGCAGTACAGAGACAAGAACGGGGGCTACCTCTCCTGACCCTCTTGGCAATAATAAATCTCAAAACTACTTCCAGATGTTCCTCAACAAGCAAAATGAGTGAGTAAGACAACATTGTTGTCCAGTTTTTTCAGCCAAATAGACCAAATCGGCTAACAGTGTCTACGGTACATCTTGTTGCCAACAATTCAGATAAGTGATGATTCGTTTGGGTGGATACTTTTGTTAATTCTGTGCATGAGTGTATGTCGAGTGAGAAAATTTTGACAATTGTAGCCACCCAAAGGAATCATCACATGATTTGAATTGGGTTGGCAACAAGATGTAAACACTGTTAGCTGATTTGGTCTATGGACACACGGTAGGCTAAAAGGGTGCACACTTTATTTTCTTTAGAAATGCCTATGAAATGTAATCCACAACTACCAGGATGTGAAATTTAGTTTAGTTTAGTTTAATTTAGTTTAATTCGATTTGCCACACAAAGAACAGTAATGACAAGTAACAATAGACCATAAGTACACTACAGGCAGGAGATGATGACAGGGCAAGGCCCCATTTGGCTATCAGCCCCTTCACATAAAATATGTAAAATTACAATATAGTGAGATAAAAGGAAGAAAAAAAAAATATGTAGAAATATATACATAAAGGCGGCTGATAGGTGTTCAGTTGGCTTTATAGTGCGATTTTATAAAATAACTACTGTCATGCACTGTATACAGTGTACAGCTGGAATCATCCATTGATCTTAGTTGAATACTTTGTTCCTTTTCAGCAATGCTGATGGGCCAAGCGGCTCTGGTGGATTTGTGTTTGGAAGAAATATGGGTGAACGAGTTGTGGTAAGCATACATGTATTACAATATTAGTCCAGTACATCGGGCACAGTGCTATTGTTCTAAGCGACATCAAGCAGACCAAAACAAATCTCCTGACTTGGCTTTGCGTGAGTGAGCTTGTCGATCTGCTCTGGACGCGATTAACATTTAAAAAAATTGACTTTGAGCTCTTTTATTTGCCATAGCAAAAGTTTGGTCACCTAAACAAAAGGTTGAATACCCTTGGCTTTTCTTTTTGTTTTGGATTCATTTGTTTGACTCGCCTCGCGGGAAATGTGACTCATTATTATTCGGATTCGACTAAAAGCGGGAAAGATCAGCGTCTCTTTCTCTTTCTTGGGGAACGAAGTAAGCTGTCAAGCACGACAAAAACTACGTCCCTGAAACCATGAAGTGCTTATCTAGAATATCCCATTTGTAGAATTTTGTTTGAGCATGTTTTGAGCGAGACAAGCAACTTTGAATAATTGTGCCTCACTAAAAATCCTCTAAAACCCCAAATTTCACTCTTCCGTGGGGGAACTAGGTAAATCTTTGCCCTATGTAATAGAAGTGCATTCTTTATTGGTCTTTCAACTTTAAATTCCTGAATGTACCATTTTTGTAGTGCTTCTAAATTTTATAAAATCGAGGCACTTTTTGAATCGAGGTCAGTAGTTTTGTTCTTTTTCTTTGTATATTTGGCTAATTAGCTTTTGAAATCTAGCGCTAAGATTTTCTAAGTCCCGGATGGATGTTGCAACATTGTGCCCGATGAAACTAATACCACTCAACCTAAAACAAATTGCAACAGAAGGGTTTTCTTCATAATTTTGTTTAACATCAGGGGTTTCAATAGAAGGCGGCTACCGGCGGTGAACCGCTGTCTACTTCACTGTTGACCGCCGGCAACTTCAAAACTCCATAAATTAACTTGCTCTCAATACATGAATATGGCAGTTATCTTGCCCTCAAAACACAGGAAATGACCTTTTCAAAATTTCCCGGGGGCATGTCTCCTTACCCCCTTAACGAAGGTTCAGGCCTTATGGCCTTCATATGACACCCCCAAACCAAGCCGCCTACTCCCAAAACTTACCCTGCTACTTCAAAACTTATTGAAACCCCTGAAAATAGTCTGTAGAATAACTAAGCAAATACTGTTCAATATTAAGACGCCAAAAAAAATCTGAATTAAGATAAGAATCGTTTTTTCGGTGGGGACGGATACGACGTAGGCTAAGAATAACTATGCGTGGAGTGGATAGCTGTCAGGCAAGGAGAGCCATGATGACAAAGACAGCCATCTTGCCACTGCTGGAGCAGAGATTCCCAACTCTCCAGCAGTAGCGCCCCAAGGCACATTTCCTCCTGAAAAGTTCCACGCTAAAAAGCAAACGTTTTGTGGCGTGTTTTGATACAAGAATCACTGAGGTATACCTGGGATGTTCCGATGACCCCTGTGGATGGTGGAGAACCTCTGTCAGCCTCCATTTTGTCAGCCTAGCAACATACCGAGTCAGGGAAAGCATCCATTTCCATCGGCTGATTTTAGGGGAAGCAGTGTGATATGTTTTATTGAATTCGGTAAATGAAGAATCATATTTTGTTTGCAGATTTCTACTGGTAATTCATCTTAATATTGAATTTAAACAATAACAAAAGAATGGCTTATTAGTGGTGATTACAGAATAAGGCTTTATTTTCTCTTTCACTCGCTGTACTTCATAATCTTGTTTGCCTTCAGCCTAATCACAGGCGTTCTAGGTGGGTACCCTGTGGTAAATTAGAAAATGAGACGTCATCTGCAAGGTCATGGCTAAAAGGGATAACTCAGAAGGACCTGATTAATAATTCATATAATATGACATAACATGGCATATGTAGCTTCGTTCTACCGTGAAGCCTATGAATTATTAATCAGGTCCTTCTGAGTTATCCCTTTTAGCCATGACCCATCTGCAAACTCAGTCCCCAGTCTCCGACCACAGGAAGCCCAATCAGCACGCCAGCGACAGGGGCTATGTCACGACTGTTTCAACAAAATGTTATAAAATAAGAAAGAAAAAGTAACTAAAATTAAGGAATGGTCCATGCTTAGCGTGCGTATATCCAGTTCTGGAAGCACGCGGATAGTTGAGAGAGCACGAAGGTAGCGTAAGAGTCGCACGAGGCGTTAGCCGAGTGCGACTCTAGCTAGCTGAGTGCTCTCTCAGCTATCCAAGTGCTTCCAGAACTGGATATACGCACTGCTAAGTATGGACCATTGCTTTTATAACATAAACAACGAAGTTTCGCAAAATAAAGTTGGAAACAAAACGCACGCAAACAACAATCCCCCCTTTAACTTGCAAGAAAAAATTAAGCTAAAATCATGCTCAAACGGGAATAAAATGCGGTTGGAATTATAGAACTGGATATACACACGTACTGACAAATCTCTTCTCTGTTTTAGCAGTTTTAGTTACACTGTAAGTGGACTTTTCAAAAGCTAGTGGAAAATAATACATCGCTTTGTGAGGTGGAAAATAATAAGCTTACATCGCTTTGTTTTTCAACAACATCGTTGCATTCAGCACTGAAATTTTACAAGGAAACCCTTTTCAAATTAAATGACAAAATCAAACTTGACTATATCGTAGAAAATATAATGAAACATAGTCTTTCTGATTCTCATATTTTATTAGGCAATCATGGCATTGCAGAGAAAATAATACGAAGAAAATCGATAACAGCGAAGGAAACCTCACTCGCCAAAAGAGAAATTGCAAACTACTAAATTTGAAGTAGCTCATTTCAGGGTTAAAAAACATTAATCCCAAACAAAATAATTTGGATCAATGGATTTGCTTACCTGCTAACTTGTTCCTTTCACGAATTTTTCACATGACAGTTTTGTGGCCGCTGAAGTAGAAATTCTTCCGGACTTGAATAAAAACAGCACTCAAAACAGAGCCCTCAAAACTCGCACGAAAAGGAGCAAATTTTGCAAAAATAAACCTATTTATCAGTCATCGGATTTCCGAAACTACATCAATCCATCTGAAACAGGTTCCTTTTCACTTGCTTTCAATTTCCTGAGCTTGTTTTAGATCCAGGGTGTTGTTTTTGACAGCTTTTGTGACATTGGCGAGCTCAATCTTGCCTCCCGTTTCGCTTGATTCCGAGTGTGACGTACTTTCTATGGGAAATCTCTATGGTATATCCATTTCTTTCACATAGAAAATCAGCCAATCAGAGCGCGCGTTATATCGTGTCTATGTTATAATTTGCACTATATACCGGTAGATGTTCTTAAGATTTATTAGCTATATTAATTTTTGCATATATAAAAATATTAATGTTAACAGTTTGCACACTGTTCAGTCTGACAGGAAATCAAAAATCCTCATTCAAAATCCAGTTCCATCCTCTCGATACCATACAAAAACACTATAAAAAATTGTACTCATGTAGCAGCTGAAACCTACGGACGATTATTTGGCTCATTTCTTGGTGAATTTAACTGCATATCTAAATTAACCCCAAAATCGTGACTCTAACCCTTTAAAAGCGGAAAGTTGACTCTATCAATGATTCACTTCCAAGAGGTTCCTCTTTAAACTTCACATTTTTCATAGCTCATTACCGCGATTGTTATCAAAATTTCAAATCCAAAATCTGCAGTCGGTGGTTATTCGTATCACACACGACTATTAACCCATCGGGGAGAACCTTTACATCATTTGGACAATGAAACTGTCCCGGCTCGTTGCCACGTGACCCGATAGTGTTGACAAGGACACCATCACGATACACATGTAATCGGTTCTCACCACCCCACTCACTAACGATCACATGACCACTCTCATGTATAGCAAGTCCTCTCGGTTCATTTAGTACGTGTATATGACCTTCAATATCACGGAACTCATCCACGCACTCGCCATTCTTATTAAACACCTTCACACTTTGTTTACCATTTGCAGTGACATAATATTTATCTTCATAATGTACACAATTCCTTGGTTTTATTCCCGCCTGTTTACTGACCAACTCACGTTTGAACTGCCCTTGTGGGGTCATCACCTGGATACGCTGATTACCCCAATCACACACGATGATGTTACCATCACCATCAAGACTCAGACCCACAGGGCGCTTAACTTGTCCTTTAGCAGAACCTTCTCCCCATACTGTCCTGACATGTTCACCTGTACTTTGTCTGAACAACTCGATGGTGTTTTTAAAGTGATCAGCCACTAGTATGTCATCCAAAGTGTTCGGAAGGTTTACTATACCCCAAGGCTTTTGCAAGAGGTCCATACCAAAAGGACCGGTTACAAGATTTCCTTTACTGTTTATCACTTTAACTCGATGGTTACCGCCACGTTTCATTCCGATACCTTCAGTAACAGCAATGGTACCCTTATTATCAAGCGTCAGTCCAAGGGGGAAACCGAACTCCTCTGGCGACACTCCCTCTTTGCCGATCGCGGTGACGACATCAAACTGGTGGACATGACCAACATCCCCCACGCCGACTATTTTCTCAATTTCGGCACTCGATTGGTAACTTATAATACTTCTTTTTGCTTCCTTCACTGGCGTTTCGCAGATGCTCTTCAGTTTTTGCTCCAGTTGTTCCACGGTGTTTAGCATGAGGTTTGCTGGATGTACTTGTGTTATTGCCCATTTCACATCTCTGGTAAACTCTGCGATTTCCTCTTGAACAATATGAACGCTCTCGAGCTCGCCATCAATTTCTTTCTCGGCTTTGGAAGATAGGTTTTCACATTCTTGGATTAACTTTTCAAATAGTTCTGTGATTTTCTGTAAGTTTCCTTTGAGCTTGTGTTTCACGCTCTCTCTCTGCTTTCGTACAAATGCTTTCTCCTCTCCCTTCTTCCTCTTCGCGCTCATCACGTCCTGCCCCTTCGTTGTTCCAAGGCAAACAAGTTTTGATCTTAGTTCTTCTTTAACCTGTTCCGCTTTGTCTTGAATATCTAGAAACCTGTGTCCTGCATGCTGCAAATTTGTGCATTTCTGGCACACAGGTATGCGACATGTCTCGCAAAAATACTCGACGGGCTTGTCGTGGTGTGTTCGCACGCTACAGAATGCTGGCCGTGCAAGAACTTGCTCAATATCGGAGCTATTAAATTCCGATAGAGCAAGAACTCGGTGGTTTCGTGTTTGGCTTACGATTTTGTGAGCATTCAAACATCCTGGACACAAGAACTCGCCACACGGAAAGCAGTAGCTTTGCGCCGAAGGTCTGTTGCTCTGACACGATGTGTTGTTACATCTCACTGGTCTTGCTTCTCGCTCTCTGATGTAAAACACATCTTTAAGGTTATTAACGAAAAATGCAACTGGTAGAGAGTCCAAGTTTCCGCCTTCAATCTCAGTTACGTTTCGGCAATCCGGACAAGATAGTTCGTTCTGTCGTGGACGTTGGATTCCTTGGAGACACTCTAGACAATACACATGGCCACATCGGAGGAGTTTGGGGGTTTTGTAGACTTCTAGACAAATAGAACAGGCTATTTGGTCGCTAAGATTTTTCAGCAAACTTTCTAAATCCATCTTTCTCGCTCTGCACTGGTGTGGCTGCTCAATTCCCGGAAATCAGATCCTTGCGATCACGAGATTTTGGAGGCTCTTTCAAGTTTGCCCTCTTGTGTGGAGTGGTGTGTTCTGATTGGTTGGTGGATCTAGCATGCTGATGTGCCAGTCAAAACAATGTTGTTTGTCAAGTCAAAAGTCTTTCATTCTTTTTGGCTTTCGTCATGACGGGAAAATTATCCTTCATTGTAATGGCGAGCTTAAAGGTGTTTGCCAAACGCATAGAGAATATATATTTGCTTCCGCGCCTTCGCCAGTGAAAGACTAAAAATATTCGCTTTTTGTGCGCCACAGTTATCCCGAAACCCGAAAACAAACTATTCCGATAAACTCACAGTAGAGCCGGCAAGCAGACTGGAGTAGTAAATTATTTTATGGTCTAAATAAACCACAGTGACTTGTTTTCTTGGGTGTTTTTACCATTTGCTATGCCTAAGTACAGACAGCTTTTGTGCATGCAGCAGGGACCTTTTTTTTATTCTGTTAAGCAGTTTCGAGTTTCACGTAACGTCACGCGTGTCACGTCATGTCATCGCGAGTCACGCCAAGTCAATGTCGGTCATATGTTTTGTGAGCCTCGCAGCTTACATGTAACCAGTGAGGTAAAGTGTCCATTTCCATAGGTGAATTTAGGGAATGAAGATGAATACTTTCGAATGAATTGGTTAAAACCAATTATTATACGACTATGACGTCATTTTACCATATAAGGTCAAAATTGAGTGCAGATATGGAGCCGTATTACACGGCAAAAGCCGTATTACACTGTAGAAAACCGGTTACGAACTGGTTTTGCGCGCGCAGTTGAATGGCTTCCGGATCGTTTGCTAGTCAAATCACGTACGTTTTCTAGTGAATCTTGAAAAGGAAAAAAAATTTTTCGCCATATAATAAATGACTCATTTATACGGCTTCCATATCCCCCACCTCCCTCCCCTAATGTAGGCCCCGGCTTAATAATTAAGAAGTAATCCATTTGAAAATCGTGTTCTTGGAACAAAATAATTTATATGATAGTGTAGACCCTGTACTGATACAGTGGAAAATGGTGCTTTCCTTGGAATATTGTGTGTTAATCACTTATCTACTGTACAATGTATGATTTTACAGATAACCTCAGAAGATTCTATCAAGCCTGAAAATACTGAGGAAGGATCTATATCTTGTTCCGAAGTTTCAGAGACACAGAAGTCAAACTCACCCAGCAAAGGAAACTGTATGTTGAGAGCATGTGAACTAAGTAAACAATGTGTTTTAAAAGATGTACATGTATTCCCCCCCCCCCCCCCCACACACACACACACACACACACACCACCCTCACTATTGTAGGCCCCGGGCTTAATAATTAAGTCGTAATCCATTTGAAAATCGAGTTCTTGGAACAAAATAATTTACATCATAGTGTAGACTTCTGCCTTATTTTTTTATATCTGATCTAAGATATTCATTTCTTACAACACCAAACATTTCATTTTGATAGCTTTACATTTGAAATGGCATGTTGTCAAGGCCAGTTCATAATGTTTTCAAGGAAAGTTGCGACTTTTTCCTTGACAGCATTACAAACTCTACTTGACAACAAGCTTTCTAGACATTAAAGCACACATGAACTTAAGGAAAAAAACTTCAGGCATTCCATGCTTAAGGTATGAGTATACCTTTGAGGGGTCTCGCGGGGAAAAAATTCGTATCACGTCACAATTTACACCACAAACGTCGTTCATATATTATTTTAAAGCTAAAGGATTGGCCTATCTGATGAATACTTTTGTTTTCATTATATTGTACATGAACATATATTTTTTTAGCTCTAAAGAAAAAAGGACGGACTTTCTTAAAAAGTTCCATCTTCTTCCAATTAAATTTCACAGCTCCAAATATAAACAAAATCTATTCTTTAGAAGGCGATCTAAAAAAGGGTGTGCGGGATTTTTGATTTTCCTTTTAAAACATATTTTATGCTAATTTTTGTGTTAGCATTGCCAAAAATATGTTTTCAACCTTTTTACGTGATATTTGCGCAAATACGTAAAATATCAATAATCCCGCACACCATTTTTCAGATCGCACTCTAAGGAATACATTTTGCGGAAATCTGGAGCTTTTAACATTAACTGGAAGTGGCAGGAACTCTTAAAAAGCAAAAATTGTTACTTTTCCTTTGAAGCACAAAACGACGAAAATGATCCATCAAATTACCGTTGCATAGAAATATACCACTTAGTAAGTAAGGCCGTTCCATAAGCTTTAAAACGATATATAATTGGCCCTTGTAGTGTAAATAATGACACGACAGTGATTTTTTTTCGCGAAAAAGTGACATCCCTCGCGCAAAGGTATACTCATACCTTAACTGAATAGCGCAGTATAAACAGCTATGATTTTGCTTATGACCTGTTCTATTTGATGGAAGAATGGATATTTTGAGAGAGCAATTTAGTGCAAAAGATACAACAAAACATGCCTGCTGGCAATGTGCCTTTCATAGACCCTTTTAATAAGTCCAGTCACGCATGTTTTCCGCGAATGACGTCAAATTTATTCTTTTGAAATGTGTTCAGTAGACCAGAAATTGAAAAGAATAAATTTGACATCATCCGCGGAAAACATGCGTGACTGGACTTATAAAAAGGGTCTATACCTATAAGGCATCCCTTCAAAACATGATATGCATTCTGAGAAGGGTTAATATTTTTGTTCTTATTTCTCCAGATATTGGTCCAAAGACGCTGGCAGAAGTTGCGGCAGAAGTAGATGCACAAGGTACCAAGTTCTCTTCTGACAAGCCACACCTAACACTCGCAGAGGCAGCACAGGTCTATCAAGAGACAGCCTCACCTCACAACAAGTCCCACCTGGCTAAGGTGACCATCATTACTGGCGAGGAAGAGGAGAGAAATATCTTACAGGTATGTCCATGGTCCAGGACTGTAAAACATACGCCGTATGTATTGCTACTCGACCTCAAATTCACTGTTGCGATTGGCGATTTTACGCAAGGTAATTGTAATGTCAATTTTCTTGAACCAGAAAATTAACCATTCTATGCCAGAAAGCATAAGGTACTGGTACTATAATCCTAGGGTCTGAAATGTAAAGCCATAAACGCAAAGTTAAAGCAGGGTGTCAATTTTTTTACTATTTTCTCGTATTTTTTGCCCCAAACCCCATTTTTCGAGTTTCATACAAAAGAAATATCGTAGATACAATTTATTTCATTTTCCACAAACTTCGTTGCATTTAGACCGTCTAAGCAAAATGAGAACTTATCACTTCTATGTATATTTGTGTCTTTATATTTGTCTCTGTATATTTGTGTCTTACATGTTTGCTATTTAATAAATCACTACAAATCTGATACTATAGTTGCTGAGTTTAAAACGAGCAATTGAAAGCAGCTTTATATTTCGTATTCTCTTCTTTTTGAGGCCAAAATCCTCCATTTTCTTTACCAACTCTGAAATTCCCATTTTCTTAACCACACTACCACTTGTTAAGACTTCTCTATGTACCCTCTCTTGGGTCAGCCAGCAACCCAGATTTTGTAATACAGGCCCAACAGGGCAGATTGCCCTACCCCACTCCCCTCAGGGATGGATGTTTTCTGGAAGTAATTTATATTTCATTTTTCAGATAAACTGTCGACTATTTCTGTTTGATGTTTCCAAACACTTTTGGAAAGAGAAAGGGCGTGGGACCCTTAGGTTAAATGACATGTGCGAAGCGATGTCAGAAAGCATACTTCAATCAAGACTTGGTGAGTATACACCTATCTCAAGAAAGGTTGCAGCGTCTAACTGTCTGTTCTAACCTGCGATGTGTCATAAGAGAAACTAAGAAGAACGAAATTATATTGTTTAAAAGTTGCAAGATTTCTGAGCTCGCAAGCGATCTATTGTAAAATAATAAAGATATAATTGCTGTCATTATGCACTGCGGGCTAAAACAGATAGATGTGACGGAGCAACCGTAGACACAGCTCAGTGGCAAATGAGATACTTTCCTAAATTATCATATGTAACAATAAAAATGCACTAATTTTTAACATTCTGGATACTGGTGAACGGGACAAAAATTGCAAAACCCATCGCATGTAACAACACTTAGAAGAGCATTACCAACCTCAAATGAAAGTAAGGAACCTAGGGTTATCAGTTTGGAAAGTTGTTATTTGTTGTAGTAGGGCTCGAATTTGCCACGAGGCTTAAATACGCCTACTTTGCACTGGTACCCGGGGACTGCTTTATATAATATAACCGAGAAATACAACTGTCATTGCATGTCATAAAATAACGAAGGTTGGGTAGCATTATTCGTGCGTGTTACAGCTAAAACCATTGCATCGCGATCAGCGTTTTCATTACATCGATTTGTTTTTGGCTTTACTTTTCCGACACTCGAACCTTATAAGCCAGTCAGATTCTTGACCCGTTTTGCCTAGTGCAGTCGCCTGGCTTTCCGTCGCGACAATGTCTGGTTTTAGTTCAGAGGGAAGCCAGTTGACTGCACTAGGTGAAACAGGACAAGAGTTTAATTGGCTCTGATAGTCTGATTGGCGTAACGGCAAAGTGAAAAATCAAAACATAATTTGATGCTTTTTGAAAACTTAGCTGTAATAATGTTGTTATTTTTTTATTTATTCCAGTCATGCGAACACAGGGCAACCTGAAGGTGGTGTTGAACACCAAGCTCTGGCCTGAGATGACTCTTGGGAGAGGCAATGAGAGAAGCCTGCGTATCACTGCCATGGACGCTATTGATAATGACATCAAAATCTTTCTCATCATGGTAATTCATAGAAGTTCCGATATAACAATGAAACCATTTCACGCTATCTGGAGATACCAATCAGAGTTGGAAAGATTCTCCCACGGGAACTGATCGTGTCCCACAAACAGTATTTCAGGACTTCCGAAATCAATCCGATTTACAGCACTTTTTTTGCTATTTACGACAGTATAAACTTCGATGATCCGAAGATAAAGATATCTGGTAAACCAAAGCGGGATCGGAATATTTTTGGACTTTTTTAAAGGAAAACTCTGGTTTGTTTGTGGGACATAACAACAGTAACTATGGCTTTGAATGACAGGTCGGAACTATGGATACACGAGTTTGGGCCCCCAGTTGCATCATGCAGGGGGTCACGTTGCTATTGTTTCCTTTCCATTCCTATTTCTCCTATTTTTTGGCCAAAACCCATTCTCGTACCCAGAGCTCCCCGGCTCGTTACCTCGCTGGGGAGGCTCTCATGACAGCCATTGACGCATGCGCGAGATTTGATACAGAGCCGTTGAGAGAAACAACTTTCTTTGCGTGCTCTAACGTTCAAAATCAGCCAATCAGCGAAGGCCCTCAAATGGATGTCCCCAGAGCCTCCCCCGCGAGCAGACGAGCCGGGGAGGTCTGGGTACGAGAATGGTCAAAACCTTTATTTTGCACCAAATGACACTCATTTACTGGCATGCAGTGCGCGTATACATCTGGAATCACCCATTTCACTCGACCATTTCCGAGTCAAATGGACTGGTGCCCTCCCTGAGCAATTGACAGTTACAAAACATCTGTGCCCCCTTGTTGAGGGCTATTGGTGGATGTTCCATATCTGGAATTGAGAGTTATGCTGGAACTCGAATTCTTGGCAGGGCACGAAATTAACATAGTCGTAATTTTTCGCTTTGTGCCAACAATATAGGCGTAAATCCATCAGGAAAACACAGCATTATCTGAAACCACAGTCGTTATTTTACGCCTCAGTGAAAAAAAAAAAAATTTATAGGTGTTTAACGGGCGCAATTTCAAGCCCTTGAATTTGTCTGACACATCTTCGTTATTTCCCCTAGGGTGGACCGAAGGACATCGACCACTTATTCACAGCAATAGATGATCGACTAAGAACGCTCAAACGGTGTCCTCAGGAGCATAGCGAGGAGCACGTTGGTAATTCCCATGCAGACCCCCCCGAGCCCAACGATATGGAGAAGGTGGAAGAGGGCGTGGCTAATGTTCGGAGTACCGATGGGGTTTCACCACTTGAAAGCAGTAGCGATTCTTGTTCTGGTCCTATGGAGAGCAATGCTACTTCTAAAGAAGTTACCAGTGATGATGAATAAGTCATCCGGAATGCGCAAGTTATTGATTCCACTTAAACTTCTTATTGAGTGTATACATCGTGAAAAACGTTGGGTCCCTGGAGGGCCTCTGATCAGAGTAGTGCAGGTTCACCCACGCACAGCTTGTGGTATCGACAAATTAATCGTAGATGGAATACAACAGTAAATGGCAGTTAGACCTCCTAGTTAGTAGACTGCTTGCAGTCCCTTGCTCGGGTAACGTCCGTAATAAGAGGGTAAAAGTCTTACTTTGCGTGCGCCTAGTACTGTGGTGCGTAGACTGTTTGCAGCCCCTTCTTCCGCGAACGTCCGTAAATCGAGGGAAATATTTTTTACTCGCTTCGCGCTTCGATTTACGGTGTCGAGTTACTCAGGAGAGGGAGACGCGCCTTTCACGGACGTTCGCCAAATCTGGCGGCACTCGTTTTTCATGGACGTTCGCCAAAGAAGGACGGCAAGCAGTCTATGTGGTGCGCGCTTATCGTGACGTGACCCCGGCATAAATGCACAGTACTAGGCGCGCGCAAAGTAAGACTTTTAACCTCTTATTACGCGCACAAAGTAAGACTTTTAACTTCTTATTACGGACGTTCCCCGAGCAAGGGACTGCAAGCAATCTACCTAGTTAGCAGGGTAGCGACATATAGCGAGGATTCCAGCTTCAGCCGTCCCTTTCCTCTCGATCGTACCTCGCGTAGAGCCGAGCTTTTAGAGCAGATTCCAGATGACCGTCGTGAGGAATTTGCAATTATAGTTAGCAAGTATTGCTATAGGTTTTATTCAAAATTGGTGTAATCACTTTGCGATTGGTTTTATACTCTGCAATTACTCCTATAGGTTTAATTCAGAATTGCTGTAATTACTTTGCGATTGGTTTCACTACAGTCATATGAAAACCGCTCTATTAGTCATATGAAATTCGCTCTACTAGGAGTATGCGATTGATTCTTGCCCTAGACCACCGAATGGTACTATCGCAACAGATTTTAAGAAGTCGGGCCGACGCCGAATGAACGTAAACAAAATAGGACAGACAAATGGGTGCGTTAAAATCAGCCTTAGGTCATACATAGGAATATAAAACAACTCGCACTTTGAGAGAGACATCGAAACGCTGTAAAAACAATAACAGAGTAAATGACTTCTCGACGTCCTGATTTAGTGGATTTTATAGGATGATAAATTGATCTATTATGGAGGGCGTTCCGTTCCCAAATGAAAATGACAAAATTGTCTTGCGTGTTGTGTATAAAGGCCTAACTATAAACAGCTATTTCAGTAAATATTGTTAGCGAACACGCAAATCTACATGCCTTAATTAATAACAAATAATTGTCTTTGGCCGATAAACGGGAAATAAAGAGTAAATTGAACTACAGTGGTACCTCTATTAAGCGGCCACTTATTAAGCGGCCACCCTCTATTAGGCGGCCACTCAAGTACTGTATTTACATACCTGCTCTATTCAGCGGCCAACCTCTATTAAGCGGCCACTTGGCTCGGTCCCGAGGGTGGCCGCTTAATAGAGGTACCACTGTGTTTTATTTAGTTTTTAACCATGTGCACTTGCAGCTAGGCGCGCTAGCTTCAGCATTCGTGCCTTACTGAAGTTCTGTTTTGGAATTTATCTGGCACTGTAAGAGCGGGGTAGAAATCGAATCAGCATTTCCTGAAGGCGCAAAACACGGTACGACAACGGCACGGAACCACGCCTTCTTTCAAAACACGTCCCGTCGACTCCTTCAAAGATAATTTCCATTCTATTATTCAAAACAACTCCGCCAATTCGAGCGGATTACGCTTATCGTATAATGGATCTATATTTTCGATAGCACACGTATTGTGATATAGTTATAGCACAGACCCCGTGGTTACTACCTTAACTCAAACAAATTAACTAATACAGGCGCATGCAAGTTATCTTTCGGTGTGGAATAAAGAACGCTGGGTGGGGGGGGGGGGGACTAGAGTGCACTGGCTTATTAGAATGCACTCTAAAGTTTGCATCGCGGCGCATCTGTTCTAGAATAGAGACCTTAAGCTACGGCATCGGCTATACGAGGACGACAGTGTATCACTGAACTACTCGTTTGTTCATATTCTCCATATTCTGCAACAGTTCAAAGTTCATCTTTGAATTTTAACTTTGAAAGGAGCACCCACATCTATAATCATATCAAACACAATTATGAGAAAATTGCCAGCCGCGTTCACGTTCTCGTCAGACGGTAAAACTTTCTCGTTACGTCCTAGTTCAGAAGAAAACGTTTGAACTACATTTGATTCCAAACATTTGCAAGTGTAGGCATTGTGCTTTGTAATCAAGTGCATATGTTCTCTGCCTTTGCCGGTCGTTGCAGCTTGAGGTCTCTAATGTTGTAAAGTTGTGTACCTGTATTATAATTTAGACAATTGTTTGGAATTGTTTATAATTCAAATGTTAATGTACAGCAATTGTTCAGAATTAAAATATCGTGATTTAGATAAACTATAAATTCCCTCTTAATAGTGTTTTTTCTTATTGGGAAGTATATTTGTACGTGGATGTACGTAGCCTGATTCTCAGCTGCTACGGTAGAGCTCGCTGGCACTTCCTATCGCCGCGGCGCATTTCCCTTTCGTAAACGGTCGTTGCCATTTGGACGGCACTTAATAAAAACCTAATTCCTAAAAAACCCTAATTTTCACGTTTAGTTTCGTTGTCTCAGTAAAAGGAAATATCGTATAAATTCTACCCTGTTTAGAACCCTAACCTAACCGGTAAACCGATCACTAACCCGAACCCTAACCAGTGCGCTACGAGTGAATTCGCTGGGTTTGAGGTGTTTTTAATTGGATTTGTACTATGTTTCATTAGCATCAACAGAACGAAGCTATATGAATGATAATGACTAATTGTCCCACGGGATCAGCAATGGCAACGACCTTTGTGAAAGGCATCGACCGTTCACAGAAATGGCAACGACCGTTCTAAAAGGCATCGACCGTTTACGAAACGGAAATGCGCATAGCCGCGTCTGATCATTAACACTTACTGGACGAGGTTGAGCATGATAGTGAGATTTGTCAACGCCGAGAGGTCATCATCATTGTTCCCCCGGCATCGGGGATAGCCTTGGGGATAGCCGCTACAGTGCCGTAGCGCTTGCAGGGGCAGGGTGGCCCGTGCCCCCAGTTTTTCCCGAAACAATCCTTAAAACTCCCGAATTTGCACCCTGCGTATCAAAGTTCCCCTAAACACATGCGGTAATTTCACATGCTGGCTCTAAATTTTCAGCGCGCTTGGCGCGCAAAAGAGTTAAACTTGCCCTAACAACTGCCTTGTTTTTTTATATGTCGTGCTACCCCCCAGTTGTTGGAGGCTTGCTAGCAGTTCTCGAGGAGACACTTGGGAGTTATAAAACCATCGCGCTACACACGGCGCTAGCATGCGTCTCGTATCGTATACAGGGTTCAGTAACAAAATATAGCACAGGTTGAAACATTCTCGAACCCAGAGCTTCCCAGTCTCTCGTCACCTCGCGGGGAGTGGTAACAGCCACTGACGCGCATGCGGGAGATTTGATAAGACCCCGGCCGGCCAAGTCAAGCTCATTCTCTTACCCAGAGCTCCCCGGCTCGTCTCCTCGCGGGGGAGGTGACAGCCACTGACGCATGCGTGAGATTTGATACAAAGCCGCAATCTCGTACCCCGGGCTCTGGGAACGAGATTGTCAAAGCCGTTGAGAGAAAGATATTTCTGCGCATGCACCAACGTTCAAAACCAGCCAATCAGCAAAGGTCCTCAAATGGATGTCACCAGAGCCTCCCCTGCGAGCAGACGAGCCGGGGAGCTCTGGGTACGAGAATGAGCAAGCTTTAATTATCCACGATACTGTTCTATTATGCTGGTTTCCATACAAGTCGTGCCAAAAAATATACATAATAACAATAGTATTTTAGTAATATAGCCTATAAATAATAATAATAATAATAATAATAATAATCTAAACTAAAGCCTATGAATAATAATAATAATTTATAATATATGTAAATATGTATCAATTAATAAATTATATAGGCAGAGTCATGCTACGTATTTAGGATCAGCGTTCTTCGGCTTTTCCGGTGATTTTTATGGAGCATTCAGTCGACCTTCTTCGCTGTTGAACTTTTCTCTTTTCAAAAGATGATAAAAGGATTATAAAAAATGACTTTGTAGTGTTGGTAGGGCAGAAGCGACTCCATTGCGGCCGAGAAAAATCGCCGATCAATGGGTGCGACTCTGGCCCCGTTTCAGTGGCGCGGTCTTCCTCTTTCGGGGCTCCACTTTCACTAGACCGAGTAGGCCTGGGTCAGATCAACAGGCCCATCCAAAATGGCGGCGTCGGGAAGTTCATCGGCAACCCGCGCTTTCGCCCAAAAATTAAACAAGTACGGATCTTCACAGCTTAATTCCATGACACATGGCTTCGATATATCCAACACTTGTAACTACAACCTTTATTTTTAACCCAGGAACCAACCGGCCGCCGAAGTCCGTCGGAATGTTTCAAGTGTTTTTGTCACACAGTCAAGCAAGAGAAGCTCGACTATTTCTTCCGATTCTTCATTCCTGCATCTCGTCAGTGGAACGGTAAAACCTAGCAATAGTTGTCTTTATTTCGTATCTAGCTCTTATTCAACTGTGCCTCAAAGATGCGCCGTGGGCTGGGATCGCGTAAGAATTGAAGGGCTGCCAAAATAAGATTAAGGGGTGGTGTAGTGTACTCTGACAGTCTCTGTGCATGTAGAATCGCGTTCTATGTCCATAGTAATTTACCTATTGTGGTTAGCGCTGTTAAAAAGCGATAACCTACTTGATCCGAATTTGATAGTGAACGATCATGCCATTAGTTTGTTAGTCTGGCATCATAGATAAATGAGTCTGGGATCTCTTTTTGCAAATATCTCACATTTTATCCTCAGTTTGAAAAATGAAAATAGGTAGGTTACTACTAGTGCCCGTTTCAGCTGTCGGCGCTGATTGCGCACGTTCTCGTAGCCTTAAGTTATTATAGAGCATTAGTATCTGTTTGCTTTATCCCAGGTTGTGTTCAATGAAAATACTATCAATGTGTTAATACAGATTGCAAGTCGAACTCTGTCTCTTGCCAATTATTTGACCATCTGCCAACAAGGGCTTTAAAGGTCAATTATATGAAATAAGAAACTTCACTGTTTAGGAAATTTCCTGTCTGATTTTCTAGAAAAGCTACACTGTAAGTTAAGGCAGTTAATGCTACATGAAGTTAAGAATTGTGTTGTCATTGGTTTTATTACAAGGATATTATGTACATGTACACCAATTATATAGCCACCTTAAAATGCAATATTGTCAGGAAACATATTTTTTTTCTTCTAATTTTGTCACCATCCAAATTCTCCAAATGGACAATTCCAGCTATAAGCGTACATGCTCTTCTTTATTCGGAAATGCTCAAGCTCTTTCCTACAACTACCAGGATGCAGCACATGCTTTTTTTAACAGTTTGTTCAACAAATGTCCGACCCACATCTACCGACATGCAGCCCACACATGCATTATAGCTGGAATCATCCATTATATTGGATCAGAACATGTGCACTCAAATTGGATAGTTTGCTCTCCAAATTAACCAAAAATTGAATTGATTCCATTCTTTCCCAATGTAGGGGATTAGAAATTCTAGAGGTGGTGATAGTCCAGCGGATTAGCGTAAAAATTGCGCACTTTTGGCTAAAGACTCCAAACTTTGCATGTCAATAGTTTTCAGTATTTTGTTGAAGATACGATATGGAGGCACGCTAATTTTTATTCGTAGCAAAAGCTAGAACAGTTTTAATGTGAACCATTGTTTTGCCATTGGAATCCTTTGTTATTCATGAGCTCTGCAGCACTTAGTGACATCTTCCATCGTCCGTGTTTATAGAGTATAGCACAGTACTAGGAAGAAATATCATGCCAAAATTTTAGAGACAAGCTTCGTTTTACACATTTGACACATGAGGTACCAATTATTTCGATGTTTTTTAGAATTTGTTGGTCATTCTTGAAACATTTCATCAAACCTCAGTCAGACATTGTTTTACAATAGAAATTATAACAATATTCACAATAAACTGATCGTGACATTTAATAGATCACCAAAAACTCTAAGGAGACGCTCAGCCGAAGTCAGTCAGCTCAATCCATAGTTCAGAATTAGCAAATGTTGAGCTGCTATGGCTGTGCAGTCTAGAGAACAACTTGAATGTTCACATAGCTAAGTTCTAAACCTCATTTGAATAACAAAGCATTCAAAATGGCTGCTATTGAGCTAAACAATAGTTCACTCTAAAACCTCTCTAGCTTTCGCTACGAAAGAATTCTAGCGTGCCTCCATATCTACGATTTAAAAATACATTGAAAACTATCACCTGGCAAAAAATTGGGGCTTTAGCCTAAAATGCGCAATTTCCTCGAAAATTTGCTTTAATCCGCCGGACTATGAGGGGTCAATTTGTCTTTGTACTTCCTATAAATGTACAATCACCATTATTTGTCTGACATTGGAAATTCCAGCGAGGTAGTGCTGAAAAGGGGGATGGGTCATATTTTAACCTACCTCCCTGGGATGGGTATGAAAAACACCAAATTTTGGAGTTCTTCTAAATTGTCTTACCCAGTAATTGCGCAGCATAGAGTCCTAAGCTATTATACTTCCGGCCCTGCTTATAGCCAGATAGGGACCTGGTTCTTCAGGGCAAAGTCTGTAAGGGACAACAGTTTTATTTCTCAAAAAAGAACACTAAAAATACCATGCCATAGAAATTTTTGAAAGTCTCTCTTCCCTAAAAATTGCAGTTTCCAAATGTTTGTGGGTTTCTGGATGACTCCTTAATAATATGGTCTATTTCATTTTTACCCAATTTTTCTTTGATAGACCCTTCAGATCCATAAATTGAGTAAGAAGAGTCAACCATACCAGCTTAATATAAGAAGAACTTCACTTAAACCTTCAAAATAGTTTGCCATGCTGAACTCTTAGTTGCACTGAGTTCCCTGGCTGTCCATGCTTTAAAAATTTGAGGGGGCTGTGACAAGACTCTTGGGCTAGAACCTGCAATCATTTAAATTTAGTTTTTAAAAATCAGATGGGGTAGAGTCTCCAATTTGCCTGGTCATCATGGTCCATGTTTTATTTCCAAATCGATTTTCCATTAATTTTGAAGTATATGGGTGGGGTCCATGGGTTAGATTACCATAGTTGTATTGCAACAATCCAGGTAAAGTCCATACCTCCACTAAAGAAGGGATTGGGAAATTTCTGATGGGCGGGAGGTCAATTTGCCTGAATTCCTTGTGGTAATATGTTATTTTCCATTGGGTTGGAAGATTTCCTCCCTGGTGGCCAGGGGAATGAATTTTCTTTGGAATCACACATTAGTTTTTCCATTTCATTGATAAATAAAAGTCTAGAGATTTCTATGGAGAGGTCATGGGAAAGTTGGCACTATTGGCTTTCTGTGAAAGTGTCTATGACTTCGGTTCTCAGACAGGGTAGATTTAGGGGAACCAAGGGGGCGGTGGCCCCCCTTTTCTCAGGAGATTTTTCCATTCATTTACTGTATTTCCTGGAGGTAATTTGAAAATTTTCATCCCATGTTTTCACTATCCCCCCTCCTCTCTCCCCCTTTCTGAAATTCCTGAATCCGCCCCTGTCACAGCAATGCTTTTTTATATCATTCCATTTGTAGGCTCCATTATCAGAGGTTGTGGACCCTCTGGATTTTGAGGAGTTTGTGCTGCAGAACCAACCTCTTACTGAAAATGAGCCAGACAGTCGCATGCTGGATTTTCCTGATGATGATATTGAGGTGACCACGATCCCAAGATATTGCAGGACAGTGCAGCCAACTATTCCAAAAGATATAAGGTATCATATGGTAACATAGCAATGGCAGGGTTGAAATTGATGCGACCACAAATCAGGATCAGGAGACTAAACATTTCAACTTAACAGACTCACACACTGCAATCATGGAAAACAGTTGCATGTAACTATTTTATTTATGTTTTATATGCTGTACTGATAATTTTAGTAATTTTTTACTGTGTCTAATTAAATGTGTGTATATGTATACTCAGATGCCAGCGGTAACCAAATATTTTGGTACTCTTTTCAAGCTTGATGCCACCTGGCAACCAAAAGTTATTTTCAGGTCGCCAGTTGGCAACTAAGAAAACAAGTTAATTTCCAGTCCTGAATAGGAAATGCTGACATCATCTTTTTTGATAATTAATGTGTCAACTAGAGTCCGGTTGGTTAAACACATCGGGATTTCCTGCTTGTTTAAAATCAAAAGCCTACAAACTTTAGCCTCCTCAGCAGACAATGCTCCAATCAGGAGAGAAAAAACAAAAATGGCGGCAAAAAACAATCTGATTCGATTGCCTGCAGAGAAGGCTAGCAATACTTTTGCAACAGTAATTTTGGCAACAATAGCAAGTTTTTTAGATAAGCATGGTTGGTAGCTTCTGTTTGTATAGCCACTGACTAACGATAAACCTTAATTTGGATGTAGGATTTAGAGCATCAAGATAGTGCATTAACATTCTAATAAGCTACCTTTCACTCATCTACTGAAGTCAGTTTGTACATCAACCATCCAGTTAGTGTACATATGTATATTTCATAACTTTGTTTTAACTTCAGTCTTGACAGTGACCCCCATTTAAAGGACTGTGTTCATTCCTATACTGCCGACTGGTCGATAGTCAACAGAAGGTGAGAAAGCTGCCAGGGAATTTAATTGCATTGTAGTTAGTTACTGATGTTAAACGACATGTTCATATGATCGAAAGTTAACTCAATAAAATGTTTTCCTCAGATATCAGTTTAGATGTGCAGAGGAAGGGAAACCTGACTCTCGTAGGAAAATAACTCGCTCGAGAAGCTTTATAAAAACCTTACCAAAGCAGCTTTATGAGGTAGATGAGAAGAGCAAATCAGATGACCAGGTTGGTTACTGTACACAGAAATAATTTAACCATGCCAAGTTGAAAAACCAGAAACAAATTAAGATAAACATCACATATTATGACCATCTAAATTACAATCCGTTCATATGTGAAAAGCTGAAGAACCATCAGAATGAGCTGGCAACCGCCGAAGCTCTGGCAGCCACTTCAAGTTTAATTGTTTTTTTTTTGCCCAATGTGAGATACAAAAAAGTTTGAACCACAGAACTTTGTTAAGGACGGTGCCTACAAAAACGAGTATTTTTTTCGCACTTAATGACTGTGGCAATGAAAGGTAATGTGAAAGCTATCGATTTCCGATAAAAAAGGTAGGGTACCCACGCAAGTTTTCGAGATAACCCATCCCCAACACCCTAAAAAAGCAGAATTAGCGTTTTTTTTAGAAATTACGAAAAAAAAAATTTTTTCTCAATAGTTTTATTTAAATTCTACTTTTGCTCGTAAAATCAGCAGCTGTTCTTTTCACTTCAAAACATTCTGACAGCTCTGATTGACAGCAGCTATGGTGTAGCTGGTTGCTATTCAGAGAGCGTTACATTATTTTTTACTTTTTTTGTTTCACTTAACCTGAAAAAAAAAAAAAACAGTTGGTTCCAGCCATAATACAGTGCCCTGTATCTGCATTCTAACAATTGAATATCTTTACTAGAGCAAGACTACAGCTCAAGAGAAGGCACAGGAGGCACTTGGACGACAACCAGAAGATGCCCCTAAAGGCAGCTGGGCTTCAAGGTACAATAGAGCCTCTTATAAGAGGACATTCTAGGCCTTCAGACAATGTCCATTGTGATTAGCAATCGAATTACGTGTTTTTCTTCAGGATACCCAAACACATATAGGAGTTGGTTTAAGAAAACTTGGTTTCACCTTGTTTTTTCAACCTACCACTTACTGTTCAGAAATCCTGATAACACAAATGCCATTTTGTGTTTGATGTATTATTACTTGTCATTTCAGCATATTTGACTTACAGTCATCCCAGCCCGATGACCAGCTACCAACACTGCTTAACCGCACCCCACCTGAGGAGATTGACAGATCCAACGAGGAGCAGAGAAAACTGCACAGGATTCACTCAGTCTTCTCTGCATACCCTGTACAACAGGTCAGTTAAAACAGTGCCATGATTAAATGTCTTTGTATAAACTTTGAGGACCTTTCCAAAATCTGTGAGCATTGTATAAGTGGCAAATTCTCCACTCTTCCCTTCCGGTTTGCTGACTATAGTGTCCACCTCAACTCAAGGTTTGCCTGGAAGTTCAATCTCACTGTATTTTTGTAAAATGGTACAAATTTTGCTAGAATTTTCTTGAAAGTTTACCAAAATCAATAATATAGCCTGCTAGCTGGCTCTCTAGTGAGTTTTTTCGGACATTTGATTTGTTTTGGCCCTCGTGATACCTGGATAGTGGAAAGGAATCCTGTGCTCCTAGTAAGAAAATCAAATATCTGAAGAAAAAAAACCCCGCTGGAGAGTCGGCTAGCAGGCTAACAATAATATGAAATGGAATTGATGAAAGATTTGCTTTCATTTTGAAGAAGAGGAAGTGTAATTTGCTACATTTTCCAATTACATGAAAGGGATGTGGATCCACACCACTGTATCCTGTCAGATGATTATCCGATATATATTTGAGAATTTTAAATTGTTTTTGCAGGAAGAAGGGATAGAAAAGAGAGTTCCTGCCACAATCCCTCAGCAACATTTTGGCCAGAGAATATTGGTCAAGTGTTTGCAGCTCAAGTAAGTTCCAGTACAATAATGAACACTGTCATTGTTTTAGTGAGGAGGATTTGAGCTCAACTATCTTACAACTGCTAACTATTTTAAACTATTGAAATTTTACGACAACAACATTCTTGACTTTACAGTATATATATGGAAGTTCTATCTTAAAGTTCTATTCAGGCTGACCCTGAAATAGGCTTTTCTTATATGTGGGTGTTAACGTACTGTAGGTACACCATTTTTAGCAGTGCTGTTTCTAATCCTGTTGTTACCATGCTTTTATATTCTGTTCATTTTATTCATTGTGTTTTACTAGGCGGGTGTTAACTGTACTGCAGGTGACACCATTTTTAGCAGTGCTGTTTCTAATCCTAGTACCATGCTTTCATATTTGTGACCTCTCACAGGAAAACATACTTAACGGTTTAGCGTTAGCGTTAGAAAATCGTTAGCTTTCCGTTAGGAGGCCGCGAGCTTACCGTTAGCAGACCGCGAGCTTACCGTTAGCAAACCGCGAGCTTACCGTTAGCAGACCGCGAGCTTACCGTTAGTAGACCGCGAGTTTACTGTTAGCAAACCGCGAGCTTACCGTTAGCAACCTCCGATTATACTGTTAGCCAAACCGCGAGCTTATCGTTCGTATTCTCTGAACTTACCGTTAGCCAACCGCGAGCTTATCGTTAGAAAGCAAACAGAAATCTACTCACGATCGCCCGAGTCGACAACTTGGAGCGCACTTCTCGATGCCAAAGTTTTTTTGTTGGGATTAATTTGTTTCTAGTTAGTGTTGGACAAGGAGTGCTTTCGCTCGCTGAAACGCATCAGTTTCGCTTGTTTGACTTCGTTTGAAATTGAATGAAGGACCTATCGCGCTTTTCGTTTCAAATCAACTTCATCAAACCCATAGTAACTCCATGATCAAACGCATTCCCTGAAGTAAGGGCACCGAAGTTCAAGGAAGAAAGTTAAAATAGTAGAAGTCGGCATTTGCGCATTGTGAAGAGTAATTAAACGACGCCAAAACTAAACTTCGGTGTTCTCGTTCTTTTTCAATGTTTTCTTGTGTTGCTTAAAAGGTTGCCTCAAATCCAGTTCATAAAACGCTTTTTCTGAAGTTTAAGGATTAGTTCCATAAATTTCAACGCGTTTCATTACATATTGAAAGTATAAAGTTAAAAAATCGAGTCGTGCCCGGCTAATTGTAAACAGTTAATTAGGACGCCAAATCAGTTCGGTATTTTTGTTTGGCATTTTTCGATTCATGTTGCGAAAAGACGCTTCAAAAAAGTTCATAATACTCTTTCTCTACACTTTTAAGGATTAATCTAATAAAATTTAACTCGTTTCATTGCATATTCGAAGTATTAAAGAAGAAACTTACTTATAAATTCCAAGACAGCGAGTTGCACGTTGTAAAGAGTTAATTAACTAATCATAAAAGGACGCCAAATAAGTTCTGTGTTTTCGCTCGCGCTACAAATTATCTTCGCCTAAAATCATCTTAGTTTCGTATACTTTTAAATGCATTCCCATTACATATATTTTCGAAGCATATGTAAGTTACGGAGGGAAGATATAAACTCCATGAAACTTCAAGTCAGCAAGTCACACATTAATCTGTAAAGAGCGTGAAAAGGACGCCAAAAGTGTTTGGTGTTTTTCTTGTATGTTTTCGCTCGCGCCGCTAAAGTTTCTAACAGGCTTCGAATAAAATTCATTGCCTAGACTCGCCCACTGAAGCTGAATTGATTTGTCGCGTCGAAAGTTAGACAACAGTCTAGACAGAAAGCAGACAACTGTAGTAGACAAAAAAAGGGAAAGATCATATTAGAAAAAATCAATCTCGTGCAAATGTGCTAATTAGAAATCCCGTGAGAACTTTGCTAAGAGCAATAATAAAGATCACGGAACTATGAAAACAAAGTTTTATGTTTTATGACTTACGTGTACTGTGTAGTTTTGCAGCTGATTGACCAGGCCGTACCAACGCAGGACAAATGGGACTACGATAATCGGATGTCGTTTACAAGAGCTTAGAACCGTTAGAAGTTCGCTGACTGCGATTCAACCGTTTGTGAACCGTTAACAAGCTACGACCATATCGTTAGGAACCGTTAGCAGACCGCGAGCTTACCGTTAGCAGACCGCGAGCTTACCATTAGCCAACCGTTAGCAGACCGCGAGCCTACCGTTAGCCAACCGTTAGCAAACCGCGAGCTTACCGTTAGAGAAGCGTTAGTAGACCGCGAGCTTTCCGTTAGTTTTTCTAACGCTAACACTTAACCGTTAAGTATGTTTTCCCGTGAGTGGTCACATTTCCGTTCACGCTATTCATCTGTATTTCACTAGGCAGGTGTTAACTGTACTGCAGGTACACCATTTTTAGCAGTTCTGTTTCTAATCCTGTTGTTACCATGCTTTTACATTTTCGTTCATGTTATTCATTGTGTTTTACTAGGCGGGTGTTAACTGTACTGCAGGTACACCATTTTTAGCAGTGCTGTTTCTAATGCTGTTGTTACCATGCTTTTACATTTTCGTTCATGTTATTCATCTGTGTTTTACTAGGCGGGTGTTAACTGTACTGCAGGTACACCATTTTTATCAGTGCTGTTTCTAATCCTGTTGTTACCATGCTTTTACATTTCCGTTCATGTTATTCATTGTTTTACTAGGCTTGAACTTGAAGTGGAACCTATTTTTGCTAGTATGGCCCTCTATGACCTACGAGTCAAGAAAAAGGTACAGTGAATTGCCAGAGCGGATTTCACATGACTGTCAAGACTTGTTGTGTAATTGCGATTGCTTTGCGTTCTCATTGGCTACTCGTTTTCTCAGCCAATCAAATTCTGTAGTAAATACAATTGTGTAATTATACTTAGTAATTGGTTCGGCTTGCAATTGGCTGAGATTAGAAAGCCATTTAGGAGCAAGTCGTGATTTCTCTCGATTCTGATTGGCTAGTGATTGCTCAATTGCAATTGTTTTCATGACAGTCATGTGAAAACCGCTCTATGAAATATGTTGAATTATATTATGTTCATGTACATGCTAATCAATCACTCAATGGACTGAAAAACTCACTTGAGACAGAGGCATTGAAATAAAAATATGGCTGCAGTATGTACTATGGTCCTGGTACCAGGGGTTTCAATAGAAGGCGGCTACCGGCGGTGAACCGCCACCTACTTCTCTGCTGACCACCGGCAACTTTCGTGGGCTGTATAACTGATCAGTTCCAAGGAAAATATTAAAGCAATAGAATACATGAATATGCCAATTATCTTGCCCTCAAAACGCAGGACAACGCTTTTTCTGCTACCTAAATTTCAAGATTTCCCGAAGACATGCCCCCGTACCCCCCAAGAAGGCTCAGGCATTACGGCTTTCTTATGGGACTAACAAACCTAGCCGCCTACTGTACTTCCAAAACTTAAAGAGCCCGTGTCAGCCACTCCTTTGTTATTGTTTTCGTTCGACATTAGAAGACGAATTACATGTAGAAATCTCTTAATAAACATCAAAAAGCAAAATTTCAGATTTGATTTACCAAATTCAATCGAGAACATTGCTTTATATTCTCTAAATCAGCCGATGGAAATGGATGCTTTCTCCGACTTGGTATGTTGCTACGCTGTCAAAATGGCGGCTGACACAGGCTCTTTAACCTACTTCAACACTTATTGAAACCCCTGTGGTACCAAACCTAGTTTTTGTGGATCTAGTGACACTGTCTCTTTTCTTTAGATCTCTGAGAACTTCTACTTCGACATGAACAGCGAGTGGTGCCGTAAGCTTCTGAAAGATGAGAAGAGAGATATTTCCACGTTAAGTCGGTCCGCCATCTTTTCCATCACGTATCCGTCTACTGACGTGTTCCTGGTCATCAAGTTAGAGAAGGTGCTACAGCAGGGGGACATCAGCGAGTGCGCAGAGCCGTACATGAAGGACACGGATAATCAGAAGGTGTGTTACGATTTTCATAATTCTGTGGAAATTCACAGAATTTTGAGTGAGAAGTTCCAGAAGTTTGATCTACCTTAGTTTAGACTGCTTGCAGCCCCTTCTTCGGCGAACGTCCGTAAATCGAGGGAACTTTTTTTCCTTGCGGCGCGCTTCGATTTGTTTACAGTGTCAAGTTACTCAGGAGAGGGAGAGACGCGCCACGGGGGAAAACGCCGAAAGAAGGGACTGCGGACACTCCTTTCAAAAACCTGGCTTTTTTTTCTGTCAAATACATCATTCTCACCCTGGACTGTGAATAATCCCTGAATAAAATCGACGACAGCTAAATGTCAATTATGCCAATCAATTTTGTGATGAGAACCGGATCGTGTAGGTTTGGTATAAAAATGTAAACACTGTAAACAAAAGTCGAAGCCACGCCGCGGGTAAAAACACTTCTCCCTCGATATACGGACATTCGCGAAAGAAGGGGCTACAAGCAGTCTATGTAACTGCAGAATGTTGTTTTCTTCACGGAGCAGCGATAACCCGTCACGGTCTATGTACATCAGCACTTAAGCGGTTATTGGCGCAGTGCTGATAGATCTTTACACTCTAGCCAATCAGATTGTTCAAGTGAAATTCCTTTGACAAAACCTGGTTTCTGAAAGGAGTGTCCGCAGTCCCTTCTTTCGGCGTTTTCCCCCCGTGGTGCAGATCTCCCTCTCCTGGGTAACTCGACACTGTAAACAAATTGAAGCGCGTAGCGGGTAAAAATATTTTCTCGATTTACGGACGTTGCCGAAGAAGGGGCTGCAAGCAGTCTAACCTTAGTTAGACCGGACATATCTACTTTTAGCATCCACAGGGAGCCCGCGCTGCTCACCCCAGTCCCCCATTTGGCAAAAACGACAGTTTATTTTTTATATGAAACACGGATAATCAGAAGGTGTGTTACGATTTTCATAATTCTGTGGAAATTCACAGAATTTTGAGTGAGAAGTTCCAGAAATTTGAGCGACTCGATTTTTCGATGCATTTCCATTTTGGATCTACCTTAGTTAGACCGGACATATCTACTTTTAGCATCCACAGGGAGCCCGCGCTGCTCACCCCAGTCCCCCATTTGGCAAAAACGACAGTTTATTTTTTATATGAAACTGATGAAAATCGCTACTATAGTTTCCGTGCACTTCCGCTGACGGTATACAATAGTAGCATAGGCCTATGATGTTAACAATTTTCTGCATGAAGTTAAACTTTTTCTTACCCTGCGAGCAGTGGTTTCCTCATCTCTTAGGCCGACGGCAATCGAAGGCGTCGGTCTAAGAGAGGATGAAACCGCTTGCCGTCGGCCTAAGAGAGGACGAAACCACTGCTCACAGGGAAACTTTTTCTGGGACTTTCCATTGCCGAGATTTCCAGAGGACAAGGACCTGGTTGGCTTAGATTGTTTGACTGGCGGGAACAGAACAAGCAAAATCAAACTATGTTTTGAAAATTCACGGCGGGAAACAACGGTTTTGGCGATAAACATTGTTTATTTCATCCAATATCGAAAATAAACAGCACCAAAAGAGAAGCGCCTTGAGCAGCGGCTTTAGCAGGGCTCAACTCATCAAATAAATATGTATTATTTGTTTTCGCAGCATAAAGACAAGGTACGGTCTTTAGCAGTAGCAAACTGTGATCGCCTTGGCACGTACCGCATGCCATTCGCGTGGACTGCCATCCATTTGATCGACATCATCAGCGGTACGGTCACCGCAGGGGAACCAGGGACTCCACAGGAAAAGGAATCACCTGGAGGTGCACCAGGGAGAAAGGTATGTGGCCCAGAGAAAGGCTAATAAGGTAAAGCACATCCGATTGTTCTATGATAGTGACTTGGAATATGTTCATTTTTCAACATCTTTGTCTATTATTTTTCTATTCATTGTTACTTTTCTAGCTTTTTTAAATTCGCATGGGCGACAACTGAACTATTTTCATCAGGTTTTTCCATCCAGGTTTTTCCTTCATGTAAAATGCACGTACTCTTTGATTAGTATGTTCAATCGGCGCTGCTGTGTTGTGAAACATTTGAAGTTCGTATCTTGCTCAGAAGAAAAGTTACAGGGTAATGAAATCTCGAAATTTTACAGAGGTTTGTATGACTAAGGGCCACAGTGTGGCCCTTAGCCATATAAACGCCTGTAAAAGATCACGTATTCGCGGGCTCATAACTTCGCTCCTAAACAGGCTACAACCCCCAAACTTGGCAATTTGACTACTTTCACATTGATCTTTCATCGGTTCAAAAAGGTTTCCAACCACACTAATACAAATTTACGTGGAATCGGTCTATTGCGAGGCCTACCCGTATCCTAGTATTCCCCTTCCCCCCGAAAGTGGTACCCCTTAAAAAGGCTGCTAAATCGGTCCCTCCTATAAGTACTTCTACTTTATTTAACCTGTAAAATGAAGCCCACATATATCCTATTATTCCCCTTCCCCCCGAAAGTAGTCCTTAAAAAGGCTGCTAATTTGGTCCCTCCTATACTAACTCTACTTTATTTACAATGCTTCATTTATCCTTTAAAATCAAGATATCTTGATAATCAAATGCTTCTTGACAGCTCTGAGAGTCTATGGATGTGTCGAGGGGTCTTTACAATTTATGTGTTTATCTTTTTAGTCGAGTTCAGTTGACACACCCCCTACCACCAAGTCCAGTAAGAAGCGAGATGGCGAGAGCCTACCACGTAGCTACAGCGCCATAATGGAGCAGAGGAAGTCATTCCATGGTAGCCATCTTAGCCATGTTGGAGACCCCGCGGATTTCGAGTTCCTGCCTGATCTCAGTAACTTTAGACCTGTTACTCTGTCTGTTGCTAGTTTCTTTAAGCAGGTGAGTATGGGTCCTGATTCCATCCATGTTGCAGTTCCTACCTCCGCGTCTTATCAACCTCTACCGCACCGGATGAAAGCTAATAACGGCGAGGTTAGGTCTCGTGTTATACCTGGAGTAACATTTCAGCTGAAATTTGTATCCCAGAGCTAGAATGTCGAATTTGAGAATGAAAGGGCAGCATTTTACTTTGATTCATGACCGAGCGGTTTTCGAACCAAAGTTCACACAGCCAAAGTCAAGTGTAACAGTTACTCACAATAAAAGATTTGTCGACTGTATGACTTCCTTACATTTTCGAGAGAATCCAAGAAATCACACGCAATTTCAGTTCTCCTTCAATTAGTTAAAATTAGTTAAATGTTTTAGGAATCCGAACGGCTCAAGGATGAAGATCTCTACAAATTTCTGGCAGACCTCAAGCGGCCGTCTTCTGTCCTCAAACGTCTCAAGTGCATACCGGGTTTGTAATCTCCTGTGAATACTCCCTTCTTTTACATAGAACTACGTTTATAAGAACTTGGGGCTGAGATTCGGTGAAACATCTTACAAAAGACAGATTGTTTTAGTATGTCGGGTAAAGCTTGACCAAAAATGTTGTCACTTAAATGTTTGATACCTATTGCCTTTATGTATGAGTGCCAGTAATCATCGAGACCAGAGAAACTAATTTCAGAGTTTTATAAAATATTTCAGGCATATATATATATCTAGGATTGTCATGGCAAATATTTTCCTGCTGAATGCAACATTTCTGTGAATTTTGAATTTTATTTTCTCCGGTTCCCATGAGAATTGTTTAGCGGGAAGATCATAGCTTATCAGTTATATTCATAACTTTCAAAAAACTCCAAAAAGCTGTTTGGCCCCTTCTTGTTCAAATTGCTCCAAGTTCTAAAACAATCTGTCTTAAAAACATCTTAAGAACATAGCTCAGATTGAAGTCAGCGATTTTCATAATCCTGCGAACTCCCACTTTACATTTCCAAACGTCAAACTGCGTTTTGTCTTCCGTCAATCAAACCTTTTAAGACAGACGCGTGGATTTGTTCTACGTTTCGTTTGTTTTTTATTGTGGAAAATTCGGTTTTGAAGCCTAGCTAGCTAGTCCGTATTACTTTACATTTCAAAGAAAACTCTCAAAGCATGCATGAAATCACCCACAGCAGTTCACTCGTTTGATTGACGGAAGCCAAACCGTGGTTTGTTAGCTTGGCGTGGAGTTCGCAGAATTATGAAAATTGCAGTAAGAACATTTTTATTCCATGTTCTGTCTCACATATTGGAATTCTAAGCCTACCAATAGACCTCCTCGGCTTGCCCGTTTGTTTTGCCCATTTCAGATCACGTGGCATTCCCATGAGTATTCTCTCTTTTGTTTTTCTGCAACGCACCGAAGGATATATGAATATGGAAGCATTCCAAACAAAGAGAGAATACTCATGGGAATGCCACGTGACCTGAAATGGGCAAAACAAACGGGCAAGCCGAGGAGGTCTATTGCATATCAGACGAAACACATCATTGGTATTATTTCTATAGCGGCTGAACTTTTTCAATTCCTCAAATTTTCTCACAATGAGATATAAGGCAGAGGTAGTTATCTTAGTAGAATATGTATGTTGCGGGCTTGCTGTGTCGAACGCGCGCATTTATGACATAAAAACTTCGCAAGTAGGCTACTCAATGCAGTGGCGGATCCAGAGGGGGTTCCAAGGGTTCCCCCCTTGGGCATCAGAACAATAAGGATTTTATTGTGATACCCAGACCGCTCATGGACGAGCCTCCTTCACATATTGTCCGTATCAATCTCCGAAGGAGTAAAGAAGAAACGGAACCCCCTTTGTAAAATCCTGGATCCGCCACTGCAATGCATGCTTTTTTCTGACACACATATCTTGAGTATTAGATTAGCACATATATGTAATGGTTTGTTTTCTGTTAGGTCTTCTCAAGTTGGACATTTCACCACCGGGAGATAAGCCACCGTACTGCCTTACGTCTAGTCTACACCAGGTACGTCATCCACGATAATTAACCATATATTCACCACAGAAAATGAACCATTTATTAACCACAGAAAATTAACCATAATTCACTTCAGAAAATTAACCATTATTCACCACTTGGAGTTATTCGTCAGTGAACATGACAATCATGATTGATAGTTACTAATTTTGATTGACAGGTGCACCCATATCCTGATGGTCAAGGTAGACCCACAAAGGAAGTCGAAGAATTCGCACCAAAAGAAGTGTTCTCTCCCTTTGTAATATATGAGTAAGTGTGATAGCATTACCCCAATGACATTCGATAGTTTTGTTTAAAAAGGTCATATAAAAAATTTACCTGGGAGGGGGGGGGGGGGGGGCGGCGAATCTGACTCCTGAAATATACCAAAATGGGCGTGGCCAAGCTTCAGAATAACCCCTAATTCATCTTTTCGCAACACCTGATAGAACGCCACAGAACCGACAGAGGTTTAACAGCGATTCAAAGTCCTCTTTCCTTGTTTTGAAGAGCAACGTTGGCTTGATTGGGCACCCGTACAGATAGCCGTTCCCAGATTTCCTGGCTTTTATATTTTCACTCCCTAAAAGATAGCGCAGGCCACGATTTTACCTCTAAAAGATACGACAAGCATCCCTGCCCAACCAATGTGGGATTTCCTCTCGGGGTCTACCTGCGAACGATTTGAAGTTTGGTTTTACCACTGTATGCATTGCTACGCGATAGCAACACCTTGTTGCGAGGGGTGATTGGCGATTTGTAGCCGTAAATCAAACCGAAACGCTGGATTCGGCTACTTCAGTGGGTCGACATTGATTGCCAAATCAACCAAGATGGTTTTAAGCTATCATTGGGCTTCCTTGCTTCGAATGTTTAACTTTCTGTCAATTTTCTTGCGTAAAATCGCCATTCGCAACAGTGACGTTTGAGGTCGCGTAGCAATGCATACGGTGGTAAAAAATATAACACGAACGCCATGTTGCTTTTAGCTTTTTACTGTAAAGCTATTTTCTTTTCTGAACGTCTCTGTTTTCATGTTTTACACTAGCAGCCCTCTGTATATCTATCCGCTGAGCTTGAGCTGTTTTGTTTCTCTACTTAGAAATCTTCTATACATCTACCCATTGAACGTGAACTTCTCCAGTCGAAGCACGTCTGCCCGGAACATCGCGGTGAAAGTTCAAGTCATGAGCAGCGAGGATGACGTCAACGCGGCTGAGGTAACTAAATCTCTTTACTAGGCAATTACACTTTTTGCTTACATATTCCTATTTGCGCAGACAAATAGAAGCATAAAGCAATTTGTTTGGAACCGTCCAGGGGCACCCACTACAAGAAAACAATTGAAAAAGCACTCCGCTATTCCGCCAATCAAAATCTCAACCAATGAAACTATTGCCCAGTTTCGCTGTGGACTAAAACCAGACAACACTAGGCGAAACAGGGCAAGAATCTGCCGATTGGCTCATAAGATTTGACTGGCGGAACAGGAAAGTAAGAAACAAATCGATGTTTTGAAAACGCGGGTCGAGATGCAACGATTTTAGCTGTAAACGACAGACAAGGCGATATTCTAACGTTGTTTTATTTGTTGGTAGTTGTAGTTTGTAGTTCATAGCCGACAATCTATGGATTCGAAAACTCTGAATCAAAAACAGAATTCCGAAAATGGAAGGCAGAAATTGATGTCTCAAAATTCTAGGCAATCTTTTTAAAAATACATTTGCGAAATGTTTATCAAATTTATCGTTTTCGTTTTCGTGCAGTGTCGAAAGTTCTATCCTAGAAAACACTAGGTTAAACTGATATTTTACCGAAAAGTGTCATTGGATGTCCCTGATTTTTGTTTTATCTTATTGTTATTCTTACAGTGCATCTTTGGTAAATCAAGTTGTGCGTCATTGTCGAAAGAGACCTATACCAGTGTTACCTACCACAGCAAGTAAGAGTCGGACCATTAGAAATTGGGGGGGGGGGGATTTTTTGAGTTGACAGGTTGACGATGTACTCCCCTAGGTAGTGTGGTGGGACCCAGTTGACGATGTCTTCCCCTAGGTAGTGTGGTGAGACCAAGTTGACGATGTATTCCCTAGGTAGTGTGGTGAGACCAAGTTCACGATGTACACCCCTAGGTAGTGTGGTGAGACCAAGTTGACGATGTATTCCCTAGGTAGTGTGGTGAGACCAAGTTGACGATGTCTTCCCCTAGGTAGTGTGGTGAGACCAAGTTGATGATGTATTCCCTAGGTAGTGTGGTGAGACCAAGTTGACAATGCCTTCCCCTAGGTAGTGTGGCGGGACCCAGTTGACAATGTCTTCCCCTAGGTAGTGTGGTGGGACCCAGTTGACAATGTCTTCCCCTAGGTAGTGTGGTGGAACCCAGTTGACAATGTCTTCCCCTAGGTAGTGTGGTGGAACCCAGTTGACAATGTCTTCCCCTAGGTAGTGTGGTGAGACCAAGTTGACTATGTCTTCCCCTAGGTAGTGTGGTGAGACCAAGTTGACAATGTCTTCCCCTAGATTGTTTGGTGGGACCCAGTTGACAATGTCTTCCCCTAGGTAGTGTGGTGAGACCAAGTTGACGATGTCTTCCCCTAGGTAGTGTGATGAGACCAAGTTGACAATGTATTCCCCTAGGTAGTGTGGTGAGACCCAGTTGACAATGTATTCCCCTAGGTAGTGTGGTGAGACCAAGTTGACTATGTCTTCCCCTAGGTAGTGTGGTGAGACCAAGTTGACAATGTCTTCCCCTAGGTAGTGTGGTGGGACCCAGTTGACAATGTCTTCCCCTAGGTAGTGTGGTGAGACCAAGTTGACTATGTCTTCCCTAGGTAGTGTGGTGAGACCAAGTTGACAATGTCTTCCCCTAGGTAGTGTGGTGGGACCCAGTTGACAATGTCTTCCCCTAGGTAGTGTGGTGAGACCCAGTTGACGATGTCTTCCCCTAGGTAGTGTGGTGAGACCAAGTTGACAATGTCTTCCCCTAGGTAGTGTGGTGGGACCCAGTTGACGATGTCTTCCTCTAGGTAGTGTGGTGGGACCCAGTTGACAATGTCTTCCCCTAGGTAGTTTGGTGGGACCCAGTTGACAATGTCTTCCCCTAGGTAGTGTGGTGAGACCAAGTTGACGATGTCTTCCCCTAGGTAGTGTGATGAGACCAAGTTGACGATGTATTCCCCTAGGTAGTGTGGTGAGACCCAGTTGACGATGTATTCCCCTAGGTAGTGTGGTGAGACCCAGTTGACAATGTATTCCCCTAGGTAGTGTGATGAGACCAAGTTGACAATGTATTCCCCTAGGTAGTGTGGTGAGACCAAGTTGACGATGTATTCCCCTAGGTAGTGTGGTGAGACCCAGTTGACAATGTATTCCCCTAGGTAGTGTGGTGAGACCAAGTTGACGATGTCTTCCCCTAGGTAGTGTGATGAGACCAAGTTGACGATGTATTCCCCTAGAAAGTGTGGTGAGACCAAGTTGACAATGTATTCCCCTAGGTAGTGTGGTGAGACCAAGTTGACGATGTATTCCCCTAGGTAGTGTGGTGAGACCAAGTTGACAATGTATTCCCCTATATAGTGTGGTGAGACCAAGTTGACAATGTATTCCCCTAGGTAGTGTGGTGAGACCAAGTTGATGATGTATTCCCTAGGTAGTGTGGTGAGACCAAGTTGACGATGTCTTCCCCTAGGTAGTGTGATGAGACCAAGTTGACGATGTATTCCCCTAGGTAGTGTGGTGGGACCCAGTTGACAATGTCTTCCCCTATGTAGTGTGGTGAGACCAAGTTGACGATGTCTTCCCCTAGGTAGTGTGGTGAGACCAAGTTGACGATGTATTCCCTAGGTAGTGTGGTGAGACCAAGTTGACAATGTCTTCCCCTAGGTAGTGTGGTGAGACCAAGTTGACAATGTATTCCCTAGGTAGTGTGGTGAGACCAAGTTGACAATGTCTTCCCCTAGGTAGTGTGGTGGGACCCAGTTGACAATGTCTTCCCCTAGGTAGTGTGATGAGACCAAGTTGACGATGTCTTCCCTAGGTAGTGTGGTGAGACCAAGTTGACGATGTATTCCCTAGGTAGTGTGGTGAGACCCAGTTGACAATGTCTTCCCCTAGGTAGTGTGGTGGGACCCAGTTGACGATGTCTTCCTCTAGGTAGTGTGGTGGGACCCAGTTGACAATGTCTTCCCCTAGGTAGTGTGGTGAGACTAAGTTGACAATGTATTCCCCTAGGTAGTGTGGTGAGACTAAGTTGACAATGTATTGCCCTAGGTAGTGTGGTGAGACCAAGTTGACAATGTATTCCCCTAGGTAGTGTGGTGAGACTAAGTTGACAATGTCTTCCCCTAGGTAGTGTGGTGAGACCAAGTTGACGATGTACACCCCTAGGTAGTGTGGTAAGACCAAGTTGACAATGTCTTCCCCTAGGTAGTGTGGTGAGACTAAGTTGACAATGTCTTCCCCTAGGTAGTGTGGTGAGACCAAGTTGACGATGTACACCCCTAGGTAGTGTGGTAAGACCAAGTTGACAATGTCTTCCCCTAGGTAGTGTGGTGAGACTAAGTTGACAATGTCTTCCCCTAGGTAGTGTGATGAGACCAAGTTGACAATGTCTTCCCCTAGGTAGTGTGGTGAGACCAAGTTGACAATGTATTCCCCTAGGTAGTGTGGTGAGACCAAGTTGACGTTGTAGGTAGATCAATTGAGCGTGGTTCATAATACTTTTCCAGTGCGCCAGATTTCTATGTGGTGACATTCACCTAGGTAAATCAATTTACCGTGGTGTTTAAACTTTCCCAGGGCGCCAGATTCATATGTTGTGGCATCAAGCTGACAATGTATTCCCTAAGTAGATCGATTTACCATGATGTATTTTACTTTCCCAGGGCGCCAGACTTCTACGAGGAGATCAAAGTGAAGATACCCGCTCATCTGACCGATCAACACCATCTGTTGTTCACATTCTACCACATCAGCTGTTCACCAGGCAAGAAACCCGAGGAAAAGGGACAAGTTGAGACACCTATAGGATATACGGTAGGCAGGATAAAAAATGCAAATGTTGCCGGGGGCCGACTCTCCAGACTTGCAGCTCGTAAGTTGAATTATGCTGGGTTTCAATGGCGCCACTGGCAGCCAAGCGGTCATAAGCCCAGACACTGGTCACTGCAAGAGGGTGACCTCTCGTTCTCAGTGGTTCTTTAAAGAGTCTGTGTCAGCCGCCATTTTGACAGCATAGCAACATACCAAGTCGGAGAAAGCATCCATTTCCATCGGCTGATTTAGTTAATATAGAGCAATGTTCTCGATTGAATTTGGTAAATCAAATCTGAAACTTTGTTTTTAGATGTTTATTAAGAGATTCCTACGCGTAATTCCTCTTCTATTGTCGGAACGAAAACAAAAACAAAGGAGTGGCTGACACGGGCTCTTTAACGTCCCCCTCCTGAGTCTGTGCTTGGTAGTGAAGGCGTTACGGAACCTCGTTTCATCCGAAAGACCTGAAACACAGTAGAACAAAGTTCAACTCACAGTATTACACTAGGGATACTCCATTGATTTTGGGGTAGGGGTGTACCGCCAAGGTCTCCAAAACCTGACCCTATCGTAGACCAACAATCTTCGTTTTTTATACCCTACCATAGACCTACAGTTCAAATTGTATACCCTACCGCAGACCTAAGAATACACCTGCTTCAAAAATGTTGTCGGAATCTGTACGCGCCCAGACCACAGAGTCGTCTGGGTAGTTCAATCGGCTCTCTTTTATAGCGGAATTCCTTAAGGGCCGAAGGCCGCAGAGCGGAGCACCATAGGTATCGCAGGAAGAATACAATAGAACTCCGCTATACGATCGACTTCATTTTTCATGGTTCAGCGGTATTCCCATTTGGGTATCGGGGGCGCGTCCGTGTCTGCGCGCGCCCACCACAGGCAACCCAAAAACCGTATTTCATTTCGGCGGGAAAATACTGCGCGTCCGTTAACAAAAAAATATGTAACCGGGAGCTCCGCTTTTAGCCAGTGGCTAAATCTATATTATTTCCTACTCTAACTACAATGATATAGCTATTGTCCTTACTGTACGAGATGTAAGCGCTATAATTTAGAGATTAAAATATTTTTGTCATTCTCCAAATAAATCGGGCCACCCCAGCGCGCGCTTCGCGTTTAGGGTGCTGTCTTACAAGTATGAGTCCGCTCCATTTAAATGTGTATATTGTGTTTTAGTGGATTCCCGCGTTAAAAGACGGCCGCCTTGCCCTTGGAGAGTATCATCTCCCGGTCTCCATAGAAAAGCCACCACATGGGTACAGCATGCTATCACCCGAGGTTCGTAGCTATTTCCTACTTTTGTTATGTTTATTAAAAATAAAAACAAAATTCGTGGTAATTTTTGACACTAGCATTTCCTTACTTTTTCTCATTTTTATTTTAAAATTTTGCCACAGTTCTTGGGTACTCTAGACACAATTTCTAGAGACAGTTGGGCAGTTTCTAACGCTCGATTTCATTTCGCTAAATTGTTTTAATGTGGGGTACTCTTCTTTCTGCCGCAAAGAATATTAGACTTCTAGTTTTTGCTGACTGTTATCGAATCTAATAACGAAACATTGAAGTTTTACCAAAAAGATGGCAACATTTTTTAAGAATCTCTTTGAATCTCATACCCAGAGCCCGTCTTTTTTTAGTCAGCGGCAAGATTCAGGGCTCAGGGGGAATCGATTTGTTAATAAACCCAGGTTCTGGGTTTCCGGTTTGAAAGTTCGTTATGTTTTTTGTATGATTTTGATCTACCACGCATGCTCACAAATTGGATTCCCCAAGAGCCAATTCTGGAATCCAGAGCTCCACGGCTCGTCGTCTCGCAGGGGAGGCTCTGGTGACATCCATTTGAGGGCCTTCGCTGATTGGCTGAAGTAGCGCGCACGCGTACATAAAAGTAGCCCAATCTTTCTCGCAACCTATGCCTTCGACATGAATGCTCTAAAAGTAATTGTGAGGCATGATAGCCACCATTTTTTTGTTTACGCATGCGTCGGTGGATGTCACCAGAGCCTCCCCCGTCAATCTCGTACCCAGAGCCCGTCATCTTTTGGCCAGCGGCAAGATTCAGGGCTCTGGGGGAATCGATTTTTTTAAAACTCAGATTCTGGGTTTCCGGCTTGAACGTTGTATGAAAGTTCGTTACGTTTTCGACCTACCACGCATGCTCACAAATCGGATTCCCCCAGAGCCCTGAATCTTGCCTCTGGCCAAAAGATGACGGGCTCTGGGCACGAGATTGAATCTGTTTGGAACGCTTGATTATGCAACAGAAATCGTTCTGATTGGCTAATTTGAGAACAAGAAATAAGCTGGTTGCTAATGGTCTTATTTCCATTTTCCTGTAGGTTCAGTTGCCAGGTATGAAATGGGTGGAAGGTCACAAGGGCGTTTTTCACGTGGCTGTTCGTGCCGTCTCCTCTATTCATACTCAGGTTCGTGAGCTTTTCTCATGTTTTGCCTACTCCGCTATAAAGCGAAAAAGACAGAGCGGAAATGACCTGTTTAGATCACTAAATTTCAAATAATAAGGTCAGGTTAACTCAGAAAAGCTTGATTTTTTGCATACAGACTTCTTGTCTTATTAGAAACAAAATATCAAAAATGACTTTTTTCTAATGGATCCGTCTTTGAGATATTAGGCTTTAAACTTTGGTTTCTGTGCCATTTGATGGGAGAATTGGTACTTTTATCAGGAATTTTGCAAACTTTGTTCAATCATATCTAAAATTCACATTCTTCAAATTTCTTGAAAATTTGGAATTATGCTTTTGGTCATATGGCGAAGTTAGACATTTCATTTTTGGTCATTTCCGCTCTGTTAGCGAAAAAACACTTTTGTCTAAACGTGTTTGGGGAGAGGTCAATACAAGGGTACTCTGGGAGGACTCGATTTAGGTGGGTGAGGTATGACCAAAAACCACCCACCTACTTTTTAAGAAAATTCCAATTTTTGACCTGCAAATTTCTGTCAAACCAAAGGTAGGCTCACCATCTCTACAACAGGAGGCCAGTACATTTATGCAATGAAAACTGGCACCTCTATATAACCATTCGAGAAAATAATAGTAAACCATTTTCACCGATAAATCCGCCACTCATTGTCTCGGCGATGTTAAGTTATGGGAAACCGATTTTGCCGAGGCAATGAGCAGCTAGGAGACTAGTGGTGCGAGTGCTACGTCGCCGAAGGGGAGGGGGGAGGGTCGAAAAGATTTTAGGACTTACCGGTTTGCGAAGATGTGTAGAAAAGCCCTGAATTCATGTCAGAAATCCTTTATATAGGCAAGAAAGACTGACGTGGCTGCTCGCAAATAAACTACTGATTACCCTTGGGAGTTACAAGCATGTTTAACTTCGCACGTTTAATCTTCGCGGCAAATTCCTCGGTGAAAATAGTAAACCATTTTCACCGATAAATCCGCCACTCATTGTCTCGGCGATGTTAAGTTATGGGAAACCGATTTTGGCCTCGGCCCACTCCCATCCGAACGACGTCCTTAGGCAACGATCCACCATAAGATCGATCTTCCCATTGCAGTAGCCAATATCTTCTCCCAAAACTCAGAAAAAAAACCCTAGGAGGCAGGTAATAGAATGAAATAAATAAATGCTAAATATATGGAAAAGAATAGATCTTTGTGTCTGAATCCGAGTCTGGGAGGCACGTGACGTAGCCCACGTGAGGCCGCTTGTGCTGCAGGCAGTGGTCCAGCCCAGGTTGTGGGGCTTCCTTCCCTATCACACCCCAACGCTTTACGTTAGGACGTTTACGTAGATATCTGGAGCAATACGCGGTGGAAACGCCCCGAAAACAAGTGAGAGGTAAGAAAAAGAAAGGTTGTAGTTGACCTGGGAAGGATTTCCCCACATACCCGAGCCGGACCGGAAAACTCGCCCGAGGGCTTGTTAAAGGTTTTATATAGATTTGACCCCCAGTCCGGCAAGGATAGTAGGGGAAAAAGTAGGGAGGGGGTAAGCGTTGCCTTATATTAGGGCCAACAATTGCCTACTAACAGGCCTCTAATTTTGCCTCACAGCCTCATACTTTTACTTTTGAGGTGGGGGGGGGATGTTATCGTTTTCACGTCGCCTTCTGACAGGTCCGACACTTGCCTTCTCACAGGCCTCATACTAACGTGGGGTGGAGGGGGGGGGATGTTGTATTTTTCACGTCGCCTTCTAACAGGTCCGACAATTGCCTTCTCACAGGCCTCGTACCTCAAGGGGTAGGTGGGTGGAGTATTGTCTCAATCACGTCGCCTTCTGACAGGTCCGACACTTGCCTTCTAACAGGCCTAAGACTTCGAGTGGTAGGAGAGGGGGGGGGGGGGTGCTATCTTAATCACGTCGCCTTCTGACAGGTCCGACGCTTGCTTTCTCACAGGTCTAATACTACGTGGGGTGGGGTGGGGGTGGGTGATGGGTAGGTAGGGGGTGGGGTGATGGGTAGGTGGGGTGATGGTAGGAAGGGGGTGGGGTGATGGGTAGGAAGGGGGTGGGGTGATGGGTAGGAAGGGGGTGGGTGATGGGTAGGAAGGGGGTGGGGTGATGGACTGGTAGGAGTGTGGGGGGGGATTAAAAGTTATATGTCTAAATAACGTTACATACATAACATACATGTTGCCTTATAACTGAGGCCAAACACTTTCCTTATACAAAGTCGTATGAAACTAGCGAACAGCGTTATAAGTAAACATTTTAAAAACTGGCCGCGTAAGGAAGTCATAAACCGAGTAGAAATTGTGGGCTAAAGAGGATGTAAGAGCGAAGGGCCGGACGATACAAAACAGATAACACGTGGAAATAAACGGGCTAAAATACGAGGGCGAAGTCCATGAACGAAATTACCTCGTTATTATTCTCTACCGGTGGAAGGTTTTGTGGAGCAACGGCGGCAGCTTCACCAGGAGCTGGTGCTGCCACTAAAGCTTCCAGATTATGATCCACATGCTCATCAAACTGACCTAAAACTAAAGAGAGAGGAGTCAGAGCGAAAATAACAAGCGAGAAAATAATAATATTGCATGCACTGTTGGAGTATGTTCGAAGTTTAACGCTCTGTAGAACCACGCTGAAAAGACATAGACATAAGAACCCACACATAAGGCATAAAAAGACCGCCTAGAGGCTTCGGCGACGTAGCGCTGGCAAAACGTATGGGAGAAAATATTTTAGGACTTACCGGTTTGCGAAGATGTGTAGAAAAGCCCTGAATTCATGTCAGAAATCCTTTATATAGGCAAGAAAGACTGACGTGGCTGCTCGCAAATAAACTACTGATTACCCTTGGGAGTTACAAGCATGTTTAACTTCGCACGTTTAATCTTCGCGGCAAATTCCTCGGTGAAAATAGTTGAAAATTCAGTAGGGGGTGCTGAGGGGTACCTCGACCAGCCAGCTCCCATGACATAATCGGTTCCTAAAAAGTACCATTGTCCTGACCTCTTCCCTTCAAAATTTATCTCGCCCATTTGCAGCTCATGTGAAACATCACAGCCTCTAGTAATAATAATAATAATGTCTTTATTCACAAGATAAAAGTATATATCAAGTGTAACAATGTATATAAAAGATGCGCGAGATTAAAATTACAATAATTATACAAAAATTTTATGTAAGAAATCGAAAACCTCTAGACTCCTAGATTATTTATGAAAATTAAGTCTATTAAAATAGCCGCACTTAAATCTCTCCGTATTAACCCTTGGTTTCACACATGACTTATATCTTAAATTAATTGACGTAGTTTTATATCTCGGTAAAAATGTATATAAGGGGTGGTTGAAGTCAGCCTTAATTTCATTAAAAGGCGCTTGTCTAGTTTTTCAACTCTAAAATATTGTATTCATCTCGGTATAGCGCCTTTTAAAGCAGCGACGCAGAAATTGCTGCACTACAGAAAGATCCAATATACTGGCGCTATACACAGGAAGGACATACAATATTTTAGGCGTAACGATAGTGTTAAAAAGATAATTAATTTCATCTTGCTGATAGCCCTCTTTCCGTAAACTCCTAATAATAAATAAACATTTATTCGCTTCGGAAAGTTACGTATAAAATGGAACAGCTGCAACTTTATTAACACATGTAATGATAAGTATTTTGTGCGGAACCCTTTATCACGTTCGCAGAAAAACTATTTGACATTTTGCCGATTTGGCGGCGATTTATTTTAGGCGGTGTTTTTAGTGAATTAGCCACGGGTCACCTTATACGCTTAGGCAGGAGTCCAGAAGTAGGACCGCAGGAAATCGAATTTCCAAAATTCCCAACTTGGTGATCATCTCCGGAGACAATTGAGTTTTAGCGGGTTATTTCGAACAAAAAGCCAATATTCTGAAAGAGAACTATATCTTTAATAGATTTACCAAGTTTTAGACTGTTATTTTATATTGCAAGCCATATATAAGCGAACGAATGTGCAAACTGTTTACTGTAAAATGTATGGCGCCTCCATGTTAAGGACTCCAACATGGCGGCCAAATTACCAAATGTGCCGTAAGGCCACAATATGAGCTAGCACTGTCCAAAATGTGATTAATTTGCATTTATTTAGCATGTTTGCTTTCACCGAATGCTCGAAACGGGAGAATTACCTGAAATATGGCGCAAAATCAATGCCTAAAGAAGCGTGACTAGTGTTGCGTGACAGCAACACTGATATATCGTGCAGCACCGATATATCAGGAGCTAAACGGGAATCCGATTAAATTTGGTGTGAAGACTTCTATTGGGGAACTGTAACTGGTCTAAAAAGCACAGTTTCACCAGAGTCCATAGTTTCAAAGTTAGGATTTTGATGACGTCATCTGAACACCAAGGATTTGCGAGGGTGGAACTCTCGAAAGTCGAATTGATGCACTGGAATGGAACTCAGTAAAAAAATCCGGGTTTTGTAAAACAAAATGAAACTATACACCATAAATTAGCCCACGATATACGCTTTAAAATGAGGTATCACTTGTCAAAATAGGACTGCTATCGGAAACCATTCATCAGCTTTTTTTCCTGATATATGTCAACGAAATCCAGATTTTTGGCACCTAAAAAAATAGTGCAAGAATCGTCTTATAAACAAAAGCGATATTTTCCTAGACAGATATATATCTCCTTATCCTTGGTAAGTGTTTCCTGTGCCGCTGAAATTGAGGTGGATTCACGTTTGAGAGGAAATTGGATGGAAGTAATCATCGCATGCGTTCAAGTAAAAGAGAAATCAATTTTATGCCTTCGTATTTCACAAGTAGCATCCGAAATTAAAGCCATGACTTTATGAAAGAAAGGAATATTTATTTTTCTATATCGAGTGAATAATCCTTTTCTCAGTTCCTCGCTTGTGTTACGGTTTATTAAGGTTACTGAGCACCTTCGGGGTACTTTTTCGTTAAAATGGCATAATTTGAAGAAAAGCGAAAATCTGGCTATAATGCGCCAGAGCAATCAGTTGCCGTTTTAAGGTGACTCCACGAAAAGTCCAAGCGGATTTTCTGTAAATATATATTCGGTCATAACTTTTATAATATTCGTGTGAAGGATATCAATTTAGAGGACATAGGAGGTATCATTTAGCAATAGTTTAACGTATTTCGATCTTTATTTGCGTTAATACTTTCAATAATAGTTCAGCTACAGTTGACCCCCTTGTTTCTCTTTAGACATAAAAAAATTTTGCTATTATTTTTGCACGAAGCTTCAAAATCGGTGTTCAATTTAATTTAGAAAGTCTTAGCCAATTCGGCGGAACCAAATTAAGATTTGTTTATTTGTTTTCTTATTTATTTATTTATTTATTTTGGTTCCGCCGAATTGGCTAAGACTCTCTAAATATCTCAGAAGCAATTAAATTGAACACCAATTATGGACAATTTTTGTTTTAGAGATGTTTTAAGAGGAACAAGGGGTTCCACTGTAGCCGCACGGGATATTATTAAAAGTATTAACGCAAATAAAGATCGAAATATGTTAAACTATTGTTAAACTATAGTTT